>CM053596.1:126513245-126550419 GCA_028646575.1 Pseudocheirus occidentalis | reverse complement strand
GAATATTATTGTGCTATAAGAAATGGGAAGGAGATGGACTTCATATTTACCTGGAGAGGACTACACGAATTGATGCTAAGTGAGAAGAGCAGAACCAGGAAAAAATTGTACAGTCACAGATACATCATATGTATGACGACCAACTTTGAAAAACTGGACTCCTCTCAGCCACACACAGTTAAAAGACAACCCTCATTATGGAAGGAGATTTCTACATTCAGAGAAAGATCCAGAAAGACCACAGTTTAAATGGAGACTGCAGCAATGCATGCTATCATTCTTTCCTATATTTGGTTTCTGTTTCTCTTTTCTCATTGCTCACTCCATTGACTATAACACCGATATAACCAGACTATTTAAAAAAAAAGATGAATGAGTAGCCCTGAAAAGGACTCAGCCATCCTCACATGAGAGGTACTAGTTCTCCTTGAACATCCATACACCCTAGGCTGTAGTATATTACTAATGGCAACATACACAAAAAGAAGTCTTTACCTAGATCCCCCATTCAAACTACTATTTTTCTCTCTGTTCTTAATCTTGAACTTAATAAAACAATCATATATACTCATTATCTCCATTTCTTCTTCAGTTCCTGTCTCCTCAGTTCCTGGAGTCTACTATTACCATTTTCTTGGGAACAGTCTTTTCCAGGGAACCAAGGACCTCCTGACTTCTAAATCTGATGATGTTTTTCTGTCTTCATTTCATTCTGACATTCTGAAACACCTGAAATTATTAACTACCACTTCCTTCACTGACTTGAAATCTTTTATCCCTTGGCTTCCACGACACCACATTTTCACTGTCCTCTCCATCCCCCTTAATCTGTCTTTGGTTTCTTGTCCTCTCATTCCACAATTTCACTCGTCTGCCCTTAGCTCTTCTAATTTCCACACTGTCTCCCTTGGAAAGCTCATCCATTTTGATAACTTCATGTTCCACATCTGGACAGATAACAATAGCTCACTTTGTTAAAGCATTCCACTGTTTACAACAGATGTTCCTTGTGGATGACACCCATAATCTATATTCCCTACCAAGTGATTCAAATCTCTATCTCTAACAGTGGGTTGGACTTCTCCATCTGGTTGACCTGCTCCCCGTACTGATGTCCACCAACTCCAACTCATCACCATTCCTCCAAAATCACATCACTCTTCAGATTTCCTGATCTGTGTCGATGACTCCACACTTCTTTTCCTAGACTCAAGACCTTGGAATCAGCAATGAATCTTTATCTTTTCCTCCTATCATTTCTAGTGCCATTAATTCTTCTTACATAAAGTTCCTTACCTTCATCACTTCTTCCCATTCTCATATATCATCTATATTGCCATCAAAGTAACCTTCCTAAAACACAGATCTAATGATGTCACCTCCCCCCAACCCCTACTCAGTAAACTCCAGTGGCCCTTTATCACCTCCAAGTTCAAATATAAACTCCTCTTGCATTTAAAGCTCTTCATTACCATGCCTTCTTATATTTCCAGTCTTTTAACACATTATTGGCCTTCACGCAATGTATAGCCCAAACATACTGACACTCTTGCTGCTCCTGAAACGCAATGTTCCATCTCCCATCTCTGTTCTTTTGGATTGACTGTGCTTCATGTCTGGGATGTTCTTCCTCCAAATTTTTTATTCTTAGATTCCCTTGTGTTCTTTAAGATTTAACTACAGTGCTGTCTTTTACAGGACCCTTTTTTTTTAATCTGGGAAGGAAGGAAGGAAGGAAGGAAGAAAGGAAGGAAGGAAGGAAGGAAAGGGAAAAGGAGGGGAGGAGAGAGAGAAGGAAAGAGGAGGCTGGGAAGATAGTATGGAGGAAAGGAAAAAAAGAAGGAAGGAAATGAAGAAGAGGGAAGGAAAGAAGCATCCATTAATAAGTATCAATTATGTGCAACCATTGTGCTAAGAACTTCCTAAATATTATTGCATTTGATCCTCACAACAGCACTAGGAGAGAGATGCTATTATTATCCTCATCTTACAGAGGCTAACAAGCTGTATGCGCAGAATCATCCAGCTCATAGGTTTAAGAGGATGCTTTAAATTCAGAGCTTCCTAACTCTTAGCTCCAGTGGACCTCTGTCCACTGCACCTCCAGCAGCCTCTAGGCAGCTATTTGAACCCATCTATCTAAGGCAATCTGTCTTGTACTCTGTATTTATCTCATACATATTGTTTTCTCCTGTACATGTGTTTTCTCCTGCATCTTCCATTAGAAAGTAAGTTCCTTGAGAACAGGGACTGCTTTTGTCTTGGATCGGGTTTATTGTTTGGTCATTTTGGGTTGTTGTTTTTTCATTTTCTTTCTATCTCCAATGCTTAATACAGAAGATGTCATATAATTAGCATTTAATAAATACCTGCTTGATTGATTGATTTTCTATTCCTACTGCTCCTTCATTCATCTAGCCCTACTTGTATGTACTTTAGCTGGAGTTTTTTCTCCTAACAAGGTTCTTTGCCTCCCCCTTCTAGTCTAATCAGCATACCACTCCCAGATCAATCTTCCTAAAACAACCCTTTGCACATATCATCACTCCATCCCTCAAAACCTTTTATCAGCTTCAGTGCCTAAGTCTAAACTTCTTAGAATCTTCATCATCTAAACCCAACTTACTTCTCCCACTATTCCCCTATCAAGGAGTGGGAAATCTGCAAACTCCAGGTCACATGTGGCCCTCCAGGTGCTCAAGTGTGGCCCTTTAACTGAATCCAATCTTCACAGAACAAATCTCCTTAATAAAAATATTTGTTCTGTAAAACTTGGACCCAGTCAAAAGGCTACACCCAACACCCAAAAGACCATGTGTGATCTCAAGGCTACAGGTTCCCCAACCCTGTAGGCCTATAAAAGCCTTCACTCTAGCTAAAGCAGTATGTTAGTCATTGCTCTCAAAAGGCACATTTTCATCTCTAAGTGCATTTTTCCATTGTTACACATACACACAAATACACATTATACACATTATACACATTATACACATACACACATACACACCTACCTACTATCTATTCCAACTCCCCACACACACACACACACACACACACACACACACACCCATATCTCCATTGCCCACTTAGCTAAGTCCTACTACTTCTTTCAAGGACTGTGTTAAGTCTGTCTTTTTCATAAACTCTACCTACATTGACCCAGCCATTACTGATTGATCTCTCCCTATTCTGAATTCCAACAGAGTTTAATATCTGAACTGCTGCCCTGTATTTCTCTTTTGATGTGTATACCTTTTCCCCCTATAGATTATTTGCCTTTTAAGGACAGTGTCTGTCTCTTTTAATCCTTCACACCTATAATGATACTAGGTAAAAAGCTAAGCAGGCAATGAATGCCTGTGGATTATGCTGCTGCTGCTGATGATGATGATGATGATGATGAGGAACAGGAGGAGGAGGAGGAGGAGGATGACAGTCAGGAACGTGACTCATCATTACCTTTCTTCTCTGAAGAGGATACTTATTTCTCTCCCATTCCTTTCTAGATACCACTCCTTAATCTCTTAAAATGCAGTAAGATATCTCAGACGATCCCTAACTCTCCCGCACTTGATGATGACTAACTATTTTGAGGATTAATATATCCAATAGAATGTTAGCCCATTTTAGTTTTGTGTTTTTGTCACAAGAGCCTAGCATAGTCACTGGAATAAAGTAGAATTTGAACCAAAGTCCTCTGATTCTGGAGCTAGTACTCCCTCTGCTGAAATACATTTCCTGAATTGAACTGGATATATAGAAAAGATATATGAATAAGCTATAGATTGGACTAATGGCCTCTGAGGTCCCTTCTATCTCTGTGATTTTGGTTCCTCCCTCCACACTCAGTAGGATCTCAGGCCCCACTCATGAAACCATTTCCATTGCACTGGCTTGGCACCACCCTCTTCTCCTTACTCCTTGCCAACCCCTCCTTCCACAAATGAAATCTATGGAGTTAGACAGGCAGTATTTCAACGATTTAACTTGTAGTAATTTTTCCTCTGGGGAAAATAAATAGCAAGAGCTGAACTACTGATTTAATTATGGTGCCATATCTGCACTTTTTAAAAGCCACCAGTGTGCCTATCCAAATGGCGGGGGCATGAAAAAGACATTAGGGGCCCCATTTTCATTAAAAAAAAACAGTCCAGCTAAGTACTATAGCAGAATCCTTTCCAAAGACAGGAATGTCGCAGGGAAACTGGGGCATATGGCCATCTTTATCTAGAGGCAACCCAGAACCCTTGGATAAAGATGTCCATGTCATCTTAAGCTTGCCCAGAAAGCCAAGCTGTTTTTGTCAAGTTGCTTAGAAATTCTGCTGCATGCTTCCTACACAAAGCCTAGGTTTTGCTGTCTTCCTTCTGTCAGGCCAACAAAAAAGCATCTCTTCAAAATTCCTCCCTCACCAAGAGATTAAGAGGCAGCATCTTTTAGGGGCAGCTGAGCTGAAATTGTGCTCTCAGGTTTATTTCCCTAATGCAAGTACATCTCTTCATCTGGATCCCCACTCACTGACAATGTTGGAGCAAACAAGAAGCTGACTGCCTTCCAGAAAACATGGGGGACGCCATCCTGTCAACTGAAATTCATTCCTGCCAGCCTTGCTTGTCACATCAAAAGTGACCAGCGGCAAAACCCTTGGCCACTAATAGGATCTCTGAGCATATCCCAGAAGTGAGCCATCAGGAAGCTCAGTGAGCATGTGTTTGCTGATAGGAATTTATTCAGCACTTTGACTGAATGTCTTGAAAAGAGCAGGACAAAAGAGAAAGAGGATTTAAAATGTAAAATGCTAGAAAATTGGGGGGTGGGTGGGAAGAGTAGGAGGACAGAAGATTGAACTGTAACTAAAGATGGGCAGTGGGAAGGGGAACTCAATGATGGACACATTCATGTTGCTCTTTATAAATGCACATCATTTTGATGCCAAAAATCTCCCCTCTCCATGGCACACTGGTATTTTATTTTGTAACACAAGTTGCCAACTCACATGGGAGACCGGTGATAGCATCAGCTCAAAGTCTCCAGTGGACAGTAACATGAGGAACACAATTTTCAAACCTTGTCTAGGGCACCCATGTGCCTTTGTTCCCCATTCTGAGTTCCAACAAGCATTTAATTTAACAGCACAGCAGAGATTTAGAGGAATGCTCGAATAGTAATACATCCCTGAAAATACAGCCTAAGTAAACTAAAGGCATGCTTTTCATGTGACCTCTTCCACATGGGAGTTGCCTTCAAATAAATTTCTATAAGAGAAAGGGGAGGAAAGGACAAAATTCAGTGCCAATTGTTACTTAACATTTTTTTTCTGTAAGCCAGGCAATGAAGCAGAAAATTATTTTCATATTAACCCTAGGTCCATAGTCATGTTATGCATATTTTGCCCAATTTCCATATACTCCCTTGTCATTTGCAGTTCCAAAGGCTGTATATAGGCTTGCTCAGACTTCAGCTCTCAAATTGTTTTTGGCTCTTTCCCACTGGCAGCAAACCAGTTCTGGGGACCAAGGGGATACATTTTTGACTCTGAGGCAACCTACTTTTGTACATTCCTAGGAATAGAGCAGGAAGTCAAAGAAGAGGAGGAGAAAGAGGAGAAGGAAGAAGATGAAGTATTGAGTATATTGAATTGGATTGAGTATATTGAAAAGTACCAACAAAGGACCTCAGAATCTTCAAATTCAATGATCTGTTGAAAAACTGAACTTAGACTCAGAAAAACTAAGACTCTACCACTAATTCTCTTATTATGGGCAAGTCACTTTGCTTCTAAAGATCTCAGTTTCCTCATCTGTAAAATGGGTATGATGATATCTGCTCTGTCCACATGATTAGGTCTTTACAACTTCAATTACTTTAAATAATCAATTTTTTAAAATATCAAATATCAAAGAATATATAGGTAAACTAGTGAAGCTCTAGATCTTAATAAAATGCAATAATTTCATACTATACAAATCTAACTCTAGAGCAGGGATCAGCAAACTATTTTAAAATGACATTTAATTCACATGTTGCACACAAACAAGCAGTGGGCTAGATTTGGCCATAAAGCCTTACTTTGCCAATTCCTGCTTTAGGATATTTGTTGAAAATTTACAAACCATCAATGACACACACAAAAAGAGTACAAGGATCCCTGACTGACCAACTCTGTTGACCACTTAATTTTTCTGCTGCCTAGTCAACTTTGTCCAGAATTAGAGGCTGATTGAAAAAACTAGCTGGTAATTAAATAGTGGAGCACTGGATAGTGTTTGAGACTTGGAGTCAGGAAGACATACCTAAATTTCACTCAAACTTCATATAATGTATCTCATACTATTCTTGTTGAAAAAATGGAGAGAGATGCATTAGACAAAGAGATGGGTCCAAAGCTAGTTGGATGACCAGACTCAAAGAGTAATTTGTTGTTAATGGCTTAACGTCAACGTGACAGTAGATCACCCAGGGGATTTGTGGCTGACCGTGAGCTATTTCACATTGTTATCAATGACTTGGATAAAGATAGATGAAATTATCATCAAACTTTCAGGGAAAATCCTGTTTGGAGAGATAGCTAACCCATGAAGAAAAAGAACAAGAAAGTGATACTTCCCCTGTCCTCTGCCCTTGTCTGACTTCACCTAGAGCACTCTATTGATTTCTAGGTGCCAAGATTTAAGAAGGGCATTGATAAATTGAAGAGCATAAAGAGAAAGACAACCAGGACAGTGAGAGACCTTGTGCCCATGTCATATGAGAATCAACTAAGGAACTGGGCACATTTAACCTAGAAAGGAGATGGCCTTTTAACCTATAAAGGAGAGAGATATGAGAGCTGATTTTATGAATTTAAAGATTGTCATGTGGAGTATAGATTAGAATTATTCTGTTTGTCCCTGGGGGCCAGACCCAGGAGCTATGAGTATAAGTTGCAGAGGAAAATTTAGGTTTAATATCAGGAAAACTTTTCCAATAAGTGGAGCAGCCCTACAGTTAAATCTGCTGCCTTGAGAACTAATGGGTTCCCTCTCCTCAGAAGCCTACGTTGTGCGAAGTACACACATTCTTGGTGAGAAACAAGAAGAACCAGAAGATGTAAAGGAGTTGGGAGGCAGAGAAGGAGAAGAAGAAGAAGAGAAAGGGTAGCAGGGTGATTGTGAGGAGTTGGAAGAGGACAAGGAGTATTGTAATCCTTCCTATCCTCTCAGTTTGATTTCACTCTGTTGACCACTCCTTTCTCCTTGATACTTTCTCCTCTCTGGGTTTGTTATCTCTCCTGCTTCACCTGTTACCTTTCTGACTGTTCCTTCTCAGTCTCCTCTGCTGCCTCCTTATCCACATAATTGTCCCTCACTATGGTGTTCCCTAAGGTTCTCTTCTAGGACCTCCTCTCTGATGCCTCTACTGGTAACTTCATCAATTGCCAAGGAGTTTAACTACCGTTTCTACATAGATGACTCCAATATCTGAATACTAAGCCCATTTCTCAACTGAGCTTCTGTTTCCATATCATCAGTTATCCATTGGACACGTCAAGCTAGATATCCAAGAAGTATCTCAAACTTAACATGTCTAAAATTGAATTCACTATCTTTCCAAAAAAGTCCTCCTTTATTTCATATTTCTAAGATACTACTATATTTCCAATTATCTAGGGTCATAATATTGGTATTATCTTTGACTCCTTATTCTCCCTCATTCCAGAAATAGAATTGGTTGCTGATTATTGCCATTTGTACCTTAATCATAATGTCTCTAATATCCCATACCTTTTGTCCATTCACAAAGCTATCACCCAATCCGTCATCACAACTAGCCTACATTATTAGATGTAATAGAATAATTTCCTAATTGGTCTCTGTTCCTCAATTTCTCACCACTCAAATCTGTCTTTCACTCTGCTGCCAAATTAATTTTACTTATATACAAATATGACCATGTGACTGCCCTACTCAATCAATTTCAGTGGTTTCCTATTACTTTTAGCAAAAATAATATAAACTTTGTTTAGCTGTTATTGTTTAAATGCTATGTTAATATTTATTATCATTCAACTCAGTTTTCTTATCTTTTCTCTTTTTAAAAATCTGTCCTTTCCCCTATGTTCCCCAAGTGCTCAATTAATAAATTCAGTAGTCTGGTCAAACAAATTGCCACATTGGTCATGTCCAAAAAGGTATGTCATTCTCTGCATGCTTCATCTTTATTCTTTTGGACTCTTAGTTTATCATTTGGTTGTTCAAAGCTTTAAAGTCTCTCAAAGTTGTTTTTGTTTTTCCTACACTATTGTTATCACTATTCATATTGCTCTCCTAGTTCACTCTTCACCCTTTGTCAGCTCAGGGGAATTTTCCCACTTTCCTCCAGAACTATCCATTTCACCATTTATTGTGGCAAAATAATATCCCATTACATTCATATACCATGGTTTGCTTAGCCATCTCATGATAACGAACACTCCCTGAATTTCAAATTTTGGGCTATCAAGGAAAGAGCTGCTAAATATATTTTATATGTAAAGATCCTTTACCTCTTTCTTTTATTTCCTTAGGGACATGGGCCTACTGATGACATAGTTGGTCAGAGGATATACATTTTTACATAATTTTGGCAGACTTTGAAATTGTTTTCCAGAACAGCTAGACCTCTTTAGTTTTTAAAGCTCTATACAACCTGGTCACAATCTGTCTGTCTAGCCTCATTGGACATTATTCCTCATTCTAGCACCAATCCAGTCAAACTCGCCTTCTCTCTATTGCTCACACACAACACTCAAACTTCTATCTCATTGCTTTTGCACAGGCCATTTCATGAGCCTGGAATCTGCTCCTCACTTCTGCCTCATATGTAAATTTAAAGCCATAATGTAAAGCCAATCAACAGTAGATTCCTGAAAGAATGCTACTGTGAACAGCTTTTAAGATTCAGATTACACAGTATTAGTGAACACTCTGTTTATTCCATTACAAATCAAGATTCAGTTAATATTTACAGTATCAACAATTCACAATATTATATATAATATTTAGAACAAGGAAAGTCTCAATATTATATCTTATTACAGAAAGTAACAAGGAACAAGAGAAGAATTGCCTGGTCTCGCTAAGGGGGAAAGCCCCTTAGCAATTAATGAACAGAAGAAGAAACACTTAAAAATTCAATCAATCAATTAACAAATGCTTCCTTTAAGACACAATTCTAAATGAAAAGGAATGCTAGGGAAGGCAACTTGATTATACCAGATCTTAAATTGTATTATAAAGTAACAATCATCAAAACTACTTGGTACTGGTTAAGAAACAGAAGGGTAGATCAGTGGAATAGATTAGATAAACAAGACAGTAGTCAATTATTATAGAAATCTACTGTTTGATAAACCCAAAGACCCCAGCTTCTGTAATAAAAACTCACTATTTGACAAAACCTGCTGGGAAAACTGGAAAATAGTGTGGCAGAAACTGGGCTTAGACAAATATCTAACACTGTATAGCAAAATGAAGTCCAAATGGGCACACATTCTAGGTATAAAGGCTGATGCTATAAACAAATTAGGAAAGCAAGGAATGCTGTGTGGCTGTGATGGATCTGGCTTTCTGGTGTTGAGAGTCAGCTTTCTGGTGTTTGAACAAATATTTTGATTCTGTCTTCTGTGTGGAGAGTCTGTCATACGTTGCAATTTGGAATTATGCCAGCATAATCATAGCTGTCATAGGCACTATGAATATCCCACTGGTGCTACAATGACTAATGTGAAGATGTGGTCAATAGGAATGTATGTGTAGAGTCATACCATTATTACATGCTCTCTAGGGATTGAGGGGAGAGGGAGGTAGAGAAAAATGTAAAACTTATATAAGTTAATGTTGACAACTAAAAAATAGTTAATAAGATTTTTTAAAAGACACAATTCTAGCCTCATCTTCTACATAAAGCCTTTCCTGGTCCCCACCAAGTGCTAGTGCCCTTCCTCCCAAATTACCCTGTATTTAAATACTTTTTTAATATATTTGTATTTATCCATTTTATATTGATGCTGAATATATTTTTATATGTACTTGCTATCTCCTCCACTAGAATACAATCTCCTTGTGAATAGGGATTGCTTCATTCTTTGTCATCCTAGCACAGTAGCTGGTACTTAATAAACACTGATTGATTGATTAATAATCATAGAGAGGGGGGCAGAATCAAGATTGCTGTGTTGAAGCAGGAAACTCTGCAGCTCCCCCCATAACCACCTCAAATACCTAGAAATTATAATTCTGAATAAATTTGAGAACTCATAAAATGGCAGAGAAACGAGGCTCCCACTGATGGCAGCCGAGAAGACAGACAGAAAGGGCTCATCACAGTGCCCTGGGAGCAGAGCCCAGCCCCATGTGGTTTTAGCCTCAGGCCATCCAGAAGAAGCTACAGCTGGAATTTTCAGGAGAGCACATCACTGGCAGCTGTGGTGGTTTCCAGAATTATGGACTCATAAGAGCCAAAGACAAAAGGAAAAGGTCAGTGGAACTCAGCTAAATTTGGGGGAAAGGGTCCAGCCCCCTTCCAGAGCTATAAACAATCTGTAGTGGCAGCCCTGCAGCTGCCTACCGTAATGCCAAGCAAAGGCAACTTCCAAGGTTCAGATTACCAGCATAGCAAACCCCATTTATTCAACAAAATTTCACAGAACAGGGAAAATCAAAATACAGTATAACTCATACATTTCACAAGCTCTCAATTCAATCCAGGTCAGTCAAAGTCTCTTCTCAAATTGAGATCAGACTACTCCACCCCTAGACAGTACATTCTTTTAGTCAAAGTCTCTTCTCAAATGGAGATAAGACTACTCCACCCCTACAGGGTACTTTCATTTAAGTCTCTTCTCAAATGGAGAGTTCTCAATCATCACAAAAAGGCCAGAAGTTTCCCACCCCTGGACTCAAAGTAATTACAATACCATCCATTAACACCAAGCACTTTCTCAAAAGGGAGCAGGAGAGCACAAAAGGCCATCCACCCTTAAGCCATAACAAGGTCAAAATAACATCTCAGCATTGAACACCCAAGGGAGGGCCTTTCTTTCATCTTCACTGGAGGCAAGTCCTTAGCAATCTCAGTTCTTGGGGAGACAAGGCTCAACAAAGCCATAGCCAGTGTCCTCATCAAGTCATTCTCTGCCTGTAGAACAGTAACAGAACCCCTGAAAGTATCAGCAAGGCCCCCTTCCAGGATTTCTGTGAACATATGACAAGAAAATCCTTCTTCAGAGCTTCTGCACCAACAACCAGGTTCCAGGACCTCTACAACAGCAGCACTGTCCCCCATCAGGTGAATTTGGAAAAACAACATCAAAACAGACAGACAAAATACCGGCATCACAACCATACCTCCTCAGTTCTCAGCAGCTCCAAGTGGCAGTTCTCAAAAGTCCTGGGAAGCTCCAATGGGCTCTCAGCAGCAGCTCAGGCTTCACAATTCTGTATAGTGCTCTCCCAAAAGTACCTCTTCTTCTGCCTGCTCTGGGCTTGAGCCTTTCTTCAATTCATGGCTCCTCCCAGTTCAGCCGTCTCTCTTCACGTCAACAAGTCCATCCCACAAGTGGGATTCACAAACTTTGGGTCTTAACATTCAACCCAAAAGCCAAGTCAATTCAGGGGCATCTGTATATTCCATTACCATTACATCTACACGTGGCTGTTTCCGAAGCTCCCAGCCTGGGGATTGCAGGGGACCAAGCAATTGTTCAAAGGCTAAGTACTCTTGACTTGAGCTGCCTATATAGGGATCAGGATCCTGTGTAGCGTTCCTGAGGTACATGACCAGTGAGCCAAAGCTGGTGGGAGCTATAGACACAGCCTCCTAATAGCTCTAGCAGCTGTGAAAACCCCAGCAATTTAGGACTGAGCTCTCCCCCATGGAAGCAGAGTTCTACTGAGCCCAAAAGTCAAGAAACTGACCAGCAATATGAGCAGGTAAAGGAAGCAAAGAAAGCTCAGCAATCCAAATTTAGATTCCTTTTGGGGGACAAAAAGTACCAAAGCATGGAACAGGAGGAAGGCAACACAGTCAGAACTCCCACACCAAAAGCTTCTAAGAAAAATGTAGACTGGTTACAAGCCATAAAGGAGCTTAAGAAGGATTTTGAAAACCAAATAAGAGAAGTGAAGAAAAAATTGGGGAGAGAAATTAGAATGATGCAAGAAAATCATGATAAAAGAGTCAACAACCTGACTCAAGGAAATAACACCTTAAAAACAGGCAAAAGAGGTCCAAAAAGCCTTAACAAGTCAAATTTGCCACATGGAAAATGAATCTCCAAAGCTTGCTGAAGAGAATAATTCTTTCAGAATCGGAGTGGAGCAAATGTAAGCAAATGACTATGAGAAATCAAGATACTATTAAACAGATCCAAACAATTGAAAAAATAGAAGGTAATGTGAAATATCTCACTGAAAAGACCACTGACCTGGAAAATAGATCCAGGGGAGACAATTTAAAAATTATTGGACAACCTGACAGCCATGATAAAAAAACAACCTAGAAATCATCCTTCAAGAAATTCTTAAGGAAAATTGCCCGGATATATTTATAACCAGAGAGCAAAATAGAACTTGAAAGAATTCACCAGTCACGGCTTGGAAAAAATCCCAAAAAGAAAACTCCTAGGAATGTTATAACCAGGTTCCAGAGTTCCCAGATCTAGGAGAAAATATTACAAACTGCCAAGAAGAAACAATTTAAATACTGTGGAAACACAATATGGATAACTCAGGATCTAACTGCTTCTACAGTTAGGGCCTAGAATATGATATTCCAGAGATCAAGGGAGCTAGGATTTAAATCAAGAAACACCTACCCAGCAAAATTGAGTATAATGTTCCAGGGGAAAATATGGTCATTCAATGGGGTGGAGGACTGTCAAGCATTCTTGAGGAAAAAACCAGAACTGAACAGAAAATCTGACATTCAAGCACAAGAAGCATGAGAAGATAAACATGGCAAATAAAGCATAAAGAATTTATCAAAGTTGAACTATTTACATGCCAACATAGAAAAATGAAAATTGTAACTTATGAAACTTTTCTCAGTATAAGGATAGGTGAAGGGAATATAAATGTACATATATATGTATGTATGTATGTATATGTATGTATGTATACACACATACATATACACATGTGTGTGTGTATATACATACATACAGGCACATATGTATATATATATATATATAAGGGTGTATATGCATGTGAATACATATGGGAGTGTGTACATATATATATATATGCATAGAGGGCATAGGATCCATTGAATAGGGAGGGATGATATATTAAAAGGTGAAATTAAGAGGTGGGAGAAAAATAGAATGAGAGGAGATGGAGAAAGACAGAATGGCATCAATCACTTCTCCAGTTGTTTACATCTGACTTTTTTTGTGTGAAAAGTGTTTTGAACTTGTGTTCATATAGTGCCTGGGTTTGTCTTGGAAGGTAGACTCACAAAATTTTATATCATCTACAGTTATTTTAAATTATATTTTTCCTTCTTTCTCTTTTTGTTGGACTTTGTTAGCAATATATAGAAATGCCAATAATTTTTGTGGGTTTATTTTATATCCTGCAACTTTGCAGAACTTGTTAATTATTTCAACTAGTTTTTAGTTGATTCTCTAGGATTCTCTAAGTATATCATAACATCTGCAAAGAATGATAATGCTGTTTCCTCACTCTCTATTCTCATTTCTTCAATTTCTTTTTCTTGTCATTGCTATAGCTAGCATTTTTAGTAAAATACTGAATAATAGTGGTGATAATTGGCATCCTTAATTGATCCCTAATCTTATTAGGAAAGCTTCTAACTGGTACCCATTAGAGATAATGCTTGCTGATGGTTTTAAATAAATATGACTTATTATTTTAAGGAAAAGTCCACAATCAACAAGCATTTAATAAATGACTACTAAGGTCCCTTCTGACACTAAATTTGACCTATGTGATCCTATGACCCAGACTGAATGCTCCTCTATGCCACAATGATGACTTAACTGGAAGAAATTGAAGATTAATATTTATTCCAGGGCATCACTGACCCAGCAGATCTAATGATTATCATTTTTAAAAAATCTATCCTAGAATGTCTGCCACAAACAAAAAAAACTTATTCTTTGCTTGCATCTGGGGTTTTCTCCCTTGTGTTTTTTTTTCCTTTATTTTATCTTGTTCTGATACTTCCCAAATTCTACTTGCTATTATCTGCACTTCAACCATTCTGTTACTACCTAGAAATCTATTCTCTACTGCAATCACTTTTTATCACTGGTGGTGGTCATTATCAGTATCCACAGTTTTTCCTATTCTACTACCCTCTGTATTTTCTGATATCCCTAAATACCTACGGAGAATTCCAGTACCTTTAACTTCCCCCGGTGTCATCTTATCATATTGCAAGGAGAATAAGGAAAGAAATCTTCCTTGTACTAAAAATGTAGCACCTGCCATCATGTTCTGCCTTCCAGCCTCATCATTTCCTAATTTTTTGATAGCTAGTTTTCTCACTACATTATTGTATGTTGATCACAAGCTCAGAGAGATGTCTGGGAAAGTGATAATAAGGAGGGTTTTACATAGCACTTTGTAATTACAAAGCATTTTCATAGGTTCAGAGACCTAGAACTGAAAGAGACCTTGCAAACCAGACAGCTCAACTCCATCATTGTACAGACGGGGAAATTGAGGGTCAGAAAGGTTATATATTACTCAGGTTTAGCAGCCAGTAAGAGTCAAAAGGAGAATTTGAACTAAGATCTTCTCGACTCTTAAGTCTTAAGTCTTAAGTTCTATCCACTTAAACTACCTGTCTCCCAATTTTCACATGATCTATCTCATTTAACTAACCTGAGAGTTAGCTAGGACATCTATTATCTTCATTTTCAAGATGAGGAAACTGGGGCTCTCAGAGAAACTAAGTAACTTGCCTAAGGACATATAACTTGTAAGGAGCAGAAAAAAATTTAAATCCATATTCATCTTAATAGTCTAATATGAACTGTTTCCACTATGATTCAACCATAGGGCTCTTGGAAAACCAAGCTAATTGACTTTATTCCATTAGTTCCATAGTTCAGAAAACTAGCTATCAAAAAAAATAAAGTAGAGCCATTGCAGGTTTTGCGAAGAGTGGTATGCAGAATGAACTCTAGTTGAGAAAGGAATACATCACATATGACAAATTCATGTATTCTCAAATTCACAAACCTCAAATATATATATTTACACATATATACACATATAAATACACACACACACACATATATATATATTTATATATATACATATATACACATACCTATATGTACATAGAGAGGGACAGAGAGAGAAAGCGGTCAGGCTGAATAGACAAATCATAGATAGATAGATAGATAGATAGATAGATAGATAGACAGACAGACAGACAGATAGATATGCCATTCATAAGACTCAGAGAAATCACCAGGGAGAGAAACCAACCCAATAATTCAGTGCTCTAGGGGCTGCAGTTTCAAGAGAGGAGAAAAGGAAATAGTAATTAAGTGTAAAGAAAGCAAAGAAATCCAGAGAAGAGGGGTGGGGACTGAGTAATAGAGCAAAGGACTGTATTGAAAATTCTACAAACAAAGAAATTCAAGCCAGTCATAACTTCAAATGGGAACAGAATTGTGACTCTCTATTCACAGATTCTTGCCCATGGGGTAAAAACTGTTAGAGTGATCAACACTGAATCTAGTCTGTGGGCATGTGCAGGCCCTAAGAAGGGTGCTGAGTCGAATGCATAGCCTATGGACTTGAGCTTTGGGGGCCAATACACTCTTTGGTCCAGTCAAACAGGCACTCTGACTTTTCTTCCCACTCAACATTCCATCTGTCATCCCTGCACCTTTCCACTGGGTAACTTTCATGCCTAGGAAGCACTCCTTACTCCACTATCTCTCAGAATCTCAAGTTTCCTTCAAAGCTCACTTTAACCACCAGTTGCATTACTCTCCAATAGCTAATGCCTCCCCTAAGCTTTACTACCTTGTACATATTCTGGATCTATTTTATATGCTTCTATGTGAACACATTGTTTTCTCTGATAGAATTATGCTACTCCAGAGCAAGAAGTTATACTTTTTTTTCTTTGTTTCCCTATATCCTTAGCTCCTGGAATGGTTTGGGACACTAATGATTGATTACATGACTGATAAAGTGGACCAGCCCACCCTCTTTGGAATCTGCTCCCCCCCCCACAATTGACTAGGTAATTTTGTGCTCAAGTACCCTAAGCCTCAGACTATCTAAAAAGTGGTAGAGGAGGTCAAATTCAGCTTGGCCCCACCTGATCCACCCCCTATGACCCCAACGATCTTAAAAGTTTTCTCCAGAGCTTATGTCAGCAATCCTAATTTATCCAGCCCTTGGTCCCAAGGAGTATAGATGTTTCATCATTTACTTCACCTGCATTCATTGTAACCTTTAATTTACCAGTGTATTCAGTTGGATTTTTTGTCACATTTTCCAAGAAAAGCTTCTTGAAGAAATGGGGATCATTTTGGAGAAATGATTCACCCTTTTGATTATCCTCTTTAGTTACCTTTCGCATTAATTCTTTATGGAGAGGACAAGCTAATGAATTCGGCTTGGTTGCTTAGAGGAACATTTCCCAGGCACCAATACATTGACTGAATTAATTTATTAGAGACAAAGGCTGGGGAATAAGTACCTCAAGTAAATAATTTATGATGTTTGATACAAATTTGTCAAGATTGTTCTACTTTTTAAAAAAAACCACAGAGTAATGCTTTTAAGATGACTGAATTATTCCGTGCCCATCTTCATTATCCACAATTATGTTCTGAGGAGATGGCTGTGACCAGAATTTAGACCTGGGGATTTGATGCCCTATTTTGAAAAGGAGGGGTCGAAATGGGAGGGAGGTTTCTGCTTTGTGAGATCTTCCCAGAATGGGATATGCTGGACTGGAATGAGGCAGACAAAGGTTTTTCAGAGTCCTACATCACTTAATAATGATCAATTTGGGATCTTTGTATTTGTGGCTCCAAAATATATCTTTAAGTTCAACTCATTTGGGAATTCTTCCACCCTGAGTGGGAATTTTAGTACATTGTTTCCTAGGATTTAAATGTTACCATATCTAATCTGACTTCCTTCTATTGTCTTTCTGAAAAGGTGAACTCGCCATTGAAGAATGAGCACTTGTAACTGAGACCAAATTTTTGCAAGACTCAGCCCAATAATCTTTTCCACTCTAATTCAACATAAGCTTGATTTCCTGCAAAATGACAGACAATTTTCTGTGCTATATTGGTTTTGGGGGAGGGGGAGAATCATTGTGGTTAGATCATTTTTTAAAGATATCTTTACATTAAAAATGAAAATCATAATGGAAAAGAAGAAAACGTTTTGTTGGCACATGATGTCATAACTACTTAAAGGCAGCTAGGTGGTCCAAGTGAATAGAATGCTCAGCTGGGAGTGGGAAAGACCTGGATTTGGATCCAGCCTCAGTTGTATCTACATCAGATTCTTAATCTATTCAATAGGCACAACAATAGCAGTTACTGCTGAGGTGAGAATAAAATAAGATAATATTGGTAAAGTGCTTTGTGAACCTCAAAGTGCTATAAAATTGTATCACCATCATCATCATCATCATCATCACCATCATCATTATCATCATCATCATCATCATCATCATCATCATCATCAATCTTTCTTATCTAGAAGTGTGATTTCATGGCTATAAGACAATCCTGGAGAGAAAACTATCCCTACAGATCAGCATCTGTACTGCAAGGTACAGACTTAGGAAATTTCCTCAAGCATTTAGGGATGAAGTGATCTGCCCCAGCTCATGCACAGTAACATCTGAGACAGTACGTAAGATCCAGGTCCTTCTGAGGCCAGCTCTCCATTTACTATACCACTGCCTCTTGCTTGTGTTGTTTTGCCCAGGGTCAAATAGCTAGTTAGTGTTTGGGTTGGGATTTGAACTCAGGTCTTCCTGACTCTTAGGTAAAACACTTCCTCCAATACACGACCAACCTGGTGCAGTGCTTTGAACTATCCCTGTCAGACAAAGCCTGCCTTTTAGATATTTAGATATTTTTGTTCTTACAGTGATGTTAGGTTGCCATAAATTATGGAGCATTAGGATCTTGAGGGGAAAAATTGTTTAAAATAAATATTACAAGTGGTCTGAAAATAATAAAAAAGATGCATGGGAGATAAGGGGTATAAGGAGGCTAGGATATTACCAATGACTCCTTAATGAGAAAAGGCTACATTAAGAGAATCATGACATCCATGATCAGGGGAATAATATCCTTCTGTACTCTTCCCTACTTAGGTATGAAAAAATTTTCTAATAATCAAAGCTATCCCAAAGGAGAACAGACTTCCTCAGGAGGTAGCAGATTCTTCCTCAATAAAGATCTTCAAGCAAAGACTAGATGTAACAGGGACCCTTGTTGATGTACAAGTAGAACAAGGTAACTTCTGAAGTCCTGTCCAACTAAACATTCGAGGATACTATGAAGTAGCATAAAAGACATGTGCAAGTGAAAACTGATGACATATTTCACGTCCTTTCATAATCTTTTTTTGTTCTCATTTTTTTCATCCATAGACAATGTGGGTCTAATTAATATCGTTTCACAGGTGAGGAAACTGAGACTAAAAAGGCATGAAGACCATGTTTATGCAACTAGTAAATAGCAGAACTGGGCATCAAACCTGGAAGTTCAGAGTGGAAGAGAACAGACTGACAGTTCCAAGTCTAGCAATGGTATCAATAACATATGTTAATGTCACAGGAAAATCATTAGTACTTTGGGTCAAATCTCTATAGACAATTTCGACAAGGACATAGCTAAGCATTACATAGAATAAGAAGGCATGGGTGGGCTGTGCTCTCCACCCCTTGGAAACTATACCCACACAAATGAGATCATGTAACCATCAAAGTACAGGGTGGATGATAATAAAATATTAAATTAAATATAATAATGGGTCCAAATGAATGGCTCAGACAATAATTACTATGGCCATCCATGATGGGATGAGATCAATGTTGGCTGTACTTACTAGGGAAGACATCAGGAGAAAGGTCCAGGAAGCAGCCTGACATAGTAAAAAGTACACAAAACTGAACATCAGGAGACTTCTGTTTGACTCTGCTATTCATTAATCATTTGTGTTGGGGCGTATAGTTTCCTCATCTGTAAAATGGTGATAACAGGAAGGACATCCAATAAACATCCAAGAGCATATATATTATAAATGCAGTTGTTGAGGAAGTCAAAGAATGACACAAAACTTATGTTTCCAGGGACACATGGATAGAGACAAGACCTATGGCTTTAATTTTATAGAGAACTCGGATGAAAGACAACTTCCTCTATCAACACATGTCAGCACCTTCTTTGCCATTCTTGGTCTTAGAATGGCCTCTGATTTCATCTGTTTGGGTAATCCCTCCACTAACACAAGGCACATCTTCCTTTGTGCCTTCCTGACAACTTCAAGAATTTCTGTGGATAAAAGCTTTCATTGGGGGCAGATAGGTGGCACAGTGAGTAGAGCACCAGCCCTGGAGTGGGGGGACCTGAGTTCAAATCCAGCCTCAGACACTTAACATTTACCACCTGTTTGACCTTGGGCAAGTCACCTAATGCCAATTGCACTGCCTTTCCCCCCTCGAAAATGACAAAAAACAAAAAAAAGGATTCATTATCTTCTAACTAGCCCTTTTTTGATGAGCCTCCCCAGATTGATATATGGACAACAGGTATACAGTTCATAGCTTGGCCTCTAAAGTTTGATATTATGTGCCAGAGCTTGTTCTTCATTGGGATAATTTTCAGGAATACAAAGTCACCATATATGGTGGCACACTACTATAATCTCTGTTATTGGGAAGTCTGACACTATTCAGGAGTTCTAAGCTATAGTTGGGATAAAGTCTGATTGGGTTTCCACACTACATCCAGCATCAATATAGTGACCTCCTAGGGTCAGGAACCACCATATTGCCCAAGAGGTGAAGTATTCCAGATCAATGCTTCTGTGTTGATCGCTGTTAGGGTGGGCCAGTGTGCGGCCCACTATAACTTCCAGCATAGGTTAAATAGAAATATACAATCTCAAAAAATAAAAACAAAATAACAGCCATATTATGAATAAATATGAAAGTAGAACTTTAATAGAAAACAATCAACATTAATAGAAATATAGTGTCTAGAATGAGAGAAGCAAATATATTGGTAGAGGCAACCCAACTGAACATTCTCAAAATTCCCCTCTAAACAATTTTAAAATTATGCCTCAAAAGTGGTATTACTGGATCAAAGGGTATGCAATTATTTATAGCCCTTTAGCACAGTTCTAGATTGCCCTTCAGAATGGTTGTATCAGTTCACAGCTCCACCAACAATGCATTAGAGTTCCAATTTTTCCACATCCTCTCCAGCCCTTGCCATTTTCCTGTTTTGTCCTCTTAGTCAATCTGACTGGTGAGATGTGGTACCTCAGAGTTGTTTTGATTTTCATTTCTGGAATCAATAGTGATTTAGAAAAAAAAATAGTGATTTAGAGCATGGTTCCATATGCTTAAAGGCATCTTTAATTTCTACCTCTGTAAATTGCCTGTTCATATCCTTTGCCCATTTATCAATTGGGGAATGACTTGTATTCTTATAAATTTTACTTAATTCCCTGTATACTTTAGAAATGAGGTTTTTATCAGAGACATTGGTTGTCAATATTCTTTCCTGATTCCCCACTTCCCTCTTAATCTTGGTTATATTAGCTTTGTTTGTCATATCCCAAAGAGATATGTACAAAAAATTTATTGCATCTCTCTTGGTGGTGGCAACAAACTGGAAACTTAGGGAATGCCCATCAATTGGGGAATGGCTGAACAAGTTATGGTATATGAATGTAATGGAATACTATTGTGCTATAAGAAATGAGAAGGAGATGGACTTCATAATTACCTGGAGAGGCTTATACGAATTGATGCTAAGTGAGAGGAGCAGAACCAGGAAAATTTGTACACAGTCACAGATACATCATATGGGTGACATCTAACTTTGAAAAACTGTACTCTTCTCTGCAATGCACAGTTAAAAGACAACTCTACAAGTCTCAGGATGGAAGGAGATGTCTACATTCAGAGAAAGATTTAGAAAGACAAGAGTTTAAATGGAGACTGAGGCAATACATGTTATAGTTCTTTTCTATGTTTGGTTTTCTTTCTCTTTTCCCATTGTTCACTCCATTGCCTACAACACTTATACAGACTATTGTACAATGTGAAAGAGTTTGCAGATCCTATACATGATTGTAGGCCACCATGATGGGAGTGAGGGGCGGGGAGGAAGGAGAGAAAAATCTGAAACTCAAGTGATTCTGGAACTGAATCTTGTAAACTAAAAGTAAACAAACATGTCAATAAAAAAAACAAAAAAATAAAAAATAAAATTATGCCTCAAACAACATTTCAGCGTGGCAGAGATGACAAAAGATTAGGATGAGATATTTTTCCTTCCCAAGAAAACTTCAGAGGTCAGCAAAAGAAGTCTATGATACCAGGTTGAAGGTCTGTCCAGAGCTAACAAATGCTACAACAACAGTGGTTGCTGCAGCAGCACTAGTTTCTGAGCTCTCAGTCCAGAGATGGTGAGGGGGTCAAAGAGCTGCCAGAAAAAGATTACAGAGGACCCTTTGCTGGCATTGGTTATAGCTGGGGCTGATTGGCAACACTATTTTCCATATGCAGTTCTGGATCACAGTTCCAGGGTGGAAAGGAATGCTGGTTGTTGGTCACAAGTGAGCAGTTCAAAGAAAAAGAAAACATTAGCATTTGTGACTGTAGAAGCATTTCCTGGATAAACACCATTAGGGAATGCTAAGTGAGAACATCCTGTTCACTCTGATAGAGTGAAAATCAGGAGAGAAGTAACCATACCTCTCCCAGGATCACATCACCTTGGAAAAACCAAAAATTGGCAGATCCCCTGGCTTCTACCAGAACTAGCCCTGAACAGAGCAGCACAAAAGAGCCAGAAGCTTGGGACAATGCCTCTCCATCCCCAGGTGAGCCGAGTCCAATTTTAACATAAAATTCAAAGTCAAGAAACAAACAGGAAAAATAAGAAAACAACAACAAAACTTTTTTGATCCTGAAAATGCTACTATTTTGGCAGAGAAGACCAAGACATAAACTCAGAGAAGAAATTGGAAAACAGCTACAAACAAAACATCAAAGGAAAATTGTCCAACAAGAATTCCTTGAAAAGTTAAAGAGATGAGAGTAGCAGGGGGGAAATTGGAAGAGAAATGAGAGTGACACAAGAAAAGAATGAAAAGAAAAGTAACAGCTTGATAAAAAAAAGGCACAAAAATTCCAACACACCTACTCTCAAAAAAAAGAACTCTTTAATAAGCAGAATTGGGCAAATAAAAGCTAATATAACAAAGTCCAAAGAATGGCAAAATAGAAGAAAATGTGAAAAATTTTATCAGAAAAAAATTGACCTGAAAAATTCATATTGGAGAAATAATTTAAGAATTATTGGACTACCTGAAAGCCTTGATTAAAAAAATGAACCTAGACATCGTCTTTCAAGAAATTATAAAGGAAAACTGCACCAATATCTTAGATCCAGAGGGTAAAAGATAAATTTAAAGAATCCACCAATCACCTCCTGAAAGAGGTCCCAAAATGCAAGTCCTTGGAATATTATAGTCAAATTCCATAGCACCTAGAAAGTAGCCAGAAAGAAACAATTCAAATCTTGTAGAGCCACAGTGAGGACCGTAAAAGATTTAGAAGCTTCTACACTAAAGGAGTACAGGGCCTGGAAAATAATCTTCCAAAGGCAAAGGAGCTAACATTACAACCACAAATAACCTGCCCAACAAAACTGAGTATGATCCTTGGGGGGAGGGGGAGGGAAATTGACATTCAGTGAAACAGAGGACATTCAAGCATTTATCATGAAAATACCAGAGCTGAACAGCAAATCTGACATTCAAACATGAATCTCAAGAGTAGCCTAAAAAAGGTAAACATGAAAGAGTAATCATAAGGGACTCAACAAACTTCAGCTATTTACTTTAGTATATGAAAAGATAATATATGTAATTCCTAAGAACTCTATCGTTGTTGGGGCAGTCTGAAGGAGTTTACACAGAAGGCATGGATGTGAATAGATTATGTTGGAAGGACCTCAAACAATGATGGAGTAAGAAAGAGAAATGCCCCAAGAGAAGGAGGAAAGGATAGGTAGAATGGGAAAAGCTACCACTGATAGTGAAGTGATCTCAAAACATTTCACAACATGAGAATTTTTTCAGTTAACAGTTTGGCCATAACACATGAGAAGGAATTAGGATTTAGGGAAGAAAAGACTGTATTAAGGGGAAATAGTCATTTTTTCTAATAGAGAAGCAGGTGATACATAAGGAGTTCAAAGGACATTTTGTTGTTTTTGTTATTGTTGTTCTATGAACAAAGAACTTTTTCAAAACAATTTGTTTGTTTATATTTAGTTTTCAGCATTCACTTTTATAAGATTTTGAGTTCTGAATTTTTCCCTCTCCCTCCCCTCCTCCCTTCCCAAGACAGCATGCAATCTGATGTAGCTTTGACATGTACAATCATATTACATATATTTATATTAGTCATGATGTGAAAGAATAAAAACAAAAGAAAAAACTCACAGCACGTTTCTCTGATAAAGGACTCATTTCTCAAATTTATCTGAGAATAGAAATGAGTCAAATTTATAAAAATAATAACCATTCCCCAACTGATAAATGGTAAAAAAAAAAACTATAAACAGGTAGTTTTCAGAAGAAGAAATAAAAGCTACCTACAGTCATATGAAAAAATATGCTAAATTACTATAAGAGAAAGGCAAATAAGAACAACTATAAGGGATCACCTCACACCTAACAGAAACGACAAGAACTGGAGGGGATGAGAGAAAAATGTCTATACTAATAAAGTGTTGTTAGAAAAGTGAATTGATACAACCATTCTGGTGAAGAATTAGGTAGTAGGCCCAAAGGGCTATAAAGCAGAATCCTTTTCTTATCCAATAGTGCCATTACTACATTAGTTTTCCAAAGAAATCAAAAAGGAAAATGACCTCTGTGTACCAAAATAT
Organism: Pseudocheirus occidentalis; assembly: GCA_028646575.1. Lineage (NCBI taxonomy): Eukaryota > Metazoa > Chordata > Mammalia > Diprotodontia > Pseudocheiridae > Pseudocheirus > Pseudocheirus occidentalis. Next base: position 126,526,232 of record CM053596.1, on the reverse strand, counting down.
TTATAACAGCTCTTTTTGTGGTGGCAAAGAACTGGAAATCAGAGGGATGCTCATCAACTGGGGAATAACTGAACAAGCTCTGACATTTGATTCTGATAGAGAACTATTGTGCTGTGGGAAATTATGAAGGTGATGGTTTCAGAAAAAACATAGCAAGACCTATATGAACTGATACAAAGTGTAGTGAGAAGAAACAGAAGATCAAAGTACATTAGCAATAGCAATGTTGTAATGAAAATCAATTGTGAAAGTATTGGCTATTCTGATAAATATCTTGATCCAAGACAATTCCAAAGGACTAAAGATGAAAAAAATGATCTCCACTTACAGAGAGAAAACTGATGAATTCAGAGTGCAAATGTAAGTATAATTTTATCACTTTATTTTTCTAGCCTTTTAAATATACGGCTAATATGAAAATATGCTTTGCATGATTTCATATGTATAATTAATATTATAGTGCTTGCTTTCTCAGTGGGTGGCTAAGGATGGTAGGGAGGAAAAGGATTTGAAACTAAAATTTTTAAAGGATATTAAAGATAAATAAATAATTGTTTTAAAAAGAGAACAAAGAAACATTAATCAATACACTCATATCTAGAGGAACTAGAGATATTTAGCCTAGAGAAGGAAAGAAGAAATCAAAGCTACCTGCAGTCATATGAAAAAAATGTTCTAAATTACTATAAGAGAAAGGCAAATAAGAACAACTATAAGGTACCACCTCACACCTATCAAAAATTACAAAAGCTGGATGAAGGGACATGTATATGCTAAAAAGTTGTTCATAGAATAGTTAACTGGTACAACTATCCTGGAGAAGAATTTGGAAATAGACCCAAAGGGCTATAAAGCAGCACCAGGACATTTAACCAGTATGGTCAATCTAGAAAAAAATGAGTAGAAGTTACAAGGATATAGATCTCAGTTTACTGTAAGTAAGAACTTCCTAATATTTAGAGTTGTCTGAAAATTTACCAGACTCATTTAGGAGGTAATAAGAACTTCATAACTAATTGTCCTCAGAAGCCAAATGGCTGTTTGTCAGAGACACTGTAGATAAGATTTATGCTTCAGATATGATTTTACAGTCTTTTTAACTCTAAGATTCTATGATTATATGAAATGAATTATCACATTTGATATCTAGTCACAAAAAAATCCCATAGATGTCAAGTGTTTGTGCACAGTTAAGGGCCATAACATAATTAGCATCCCTGAAGTTGATAGTGGGGCTTATACTTTTCAAACCACTTTCATATCTATTTAATATTCAAAACAACTTGGTGAGGTAGATAGGGTATGTATTATTTTCCGTACTTGACAGATGATACAGAGGTAAGGAAAGGTTATGTGATTTATGTCAGAGTGAAATGGGTATGAGAGGAAACCTAATCTAGGCTAGCATTCTTTCCATTAGGGCACACAGATTATCCTCAAAACTCTCTGTCTCTTCACCCCACATCATCCCCAACACAAATTTTTAGTCCTAACTAGTTATGGTTACAAGAGGGTTATCAGGTGCCTCTCTTCATCTGCAAAAAACAACAAACCATTTTTAAAGGAAATCAGGAAAGTTGGTAGACAAGAGTGCCCTCTTTGTCTGTTATGAGTATATTTTATAATATACATTTATAACTGAGTCCAGGATTCATATTCCAATGACTATTTGCTGTGTTAGACTAAATGCTCCCTGGCAGTTGCTAATGGAGGGCATTTTTCCAAATTCCTGCCCTTGGATATGCTATAATGCTTGACTGGTATTTTGATGTTTTCATGTCTTCATCGATTAATTCCATTGAAGCTTCTCTCCTTGAAACTGTTGTTCCAATTTTCCGCAGTCTTTCCCAGAGAGCAATTTACTCATTGAAGGATTAGGGCAATTCATTCTGCTATCAGTGATAAAAATTATGCAGCATTTTTCTTCTTCAAAATCAAGAGGACTTATGTTTTTCTGCTTTATTCATATGCCATGCTGAGGACTCAATTAAATTGAACTTAATGCAATTCATAGAACCATGGAAGAATCTTATGGCTGGACAGAACTTTGTTTCACAAGTATTTATTGGAATCTCTTTGCTTAGCAAGGACATCACACCTTTCTTGAAATTCTATCTTTCCTTGGCTTCTATGACATAGTACTTTCCTGGTTTTTCTCCTCCCTCTCTGAAAGCTAAATTTCTGCCTTTTCTTCTTCCTGGTATGGTGTTACTTAAAGCTCAGTTCTTAGGCTGCACCTCTCTGTACCTTCCTTTATTTGAAGAAGGCCTGTGTTACAGCCTCAAATAGTGTCTCTAACTGAGAACTCCTGAATTGCCTAAGAAAGTGAGAACATTTTATTTCAGTTTGGACTTAGAGTTCATCAGTTTGTTTTGTTTTGTTTTGTTTTTCCCCATTCTGGAGGTAGATAGTAATTTCATCAAGTCCTTCTGAATTGCCCTAGGTCATTGTATTGATCAGAGTAGCTAAGTCTCCTGCAATAAATTATCATTACAATATTGCTGTTACTGTGTACAATGATCTCCTAGTTCTGTTCACCTCACTTTACATTAGTTCATATAAGTCTTCCCAAGTTTTTTTTCTTTTCTGAAGCCATCCCCCTCATTATTTCTTATAGCACAATAATATTCCATAAAAATCATACACCATGACTTGCTTACCCATTCCCCAAATGACAGATATTCTCTCAGTTTTCAATAGTTTTCCACAACAGAGATGCTATAAATAATTTTTTACAAAGATATCCTTCTCTTTTTTCTTTCATTTCTTTGGGATATAAACCCAATAGTGTTATTTCTAAATCCAAGGATATGCACATTTTTGTAGTTCTTTTGGCATAGTTTCAAGTTGTTCTCCAGAATGCTTCGACCAGTTAACAATTCTACCAACAATTCATTAATATACCTATTTTCCCACATCCCCTACAGCATTTTTCATTTCTGACAGGTGTAAGATAGTACCTCAGTGTTGCTTTTATGTGCCTTTCTCTAATGAATGGTGATATAGGCCATTTTTCTATATGACTATAGATAGCAATGATTTATTTTTCTGAAAACTGCCTGTCCATATCATTTGATCATTTATCAATTGGGTAATGGCTCTTGTTTTTATAAATTTGCCTCAGTTTCCTACATATTTGAGAAATGAGACTTTTAGCAGAGAAAGTCATTATGAAAGATTTTGATGTTACCTCATTTTCTATGATACCTAAATGTATGGTAGCTAAATCTAGCTTCCCTGATTATTTCTTTTGATTGGGTTCATTTTTGTTCTTGCTTTGTCTGGGATCGTGACTATTACCCTTGCCTTTTTATATTTCAGCTGAAGCATATAATAGGTTCTGCAGCCACTTATTTTAATTCTGTGTGTCTCTGTTTCAATTGTTTCTTGAAAACAATATATTGTTGAATTCTGATTTCTAATGAATTCTGCTATTCACTTCCATTTTAAGGGTGAATTCATCCAATTTACATTAACAATTATGATTACTGTATATTTCCTTGCCATCTTATTATCTTCCATTTATCCTTCTTTCTCTCTTTTTACTCTGTTCCTTGTCAAGAGCCATTTTGCTTCTGACCACTGTGTCCCTTCATCCACCTTCCTTTTTATTACCCCCCTATTTTCCTTATCCCCTGCCTTTCCTACTTCTCTGGTAGGTAAGATAGTTTTCTATACCCATTTGAGTGTACATGTGTATTCTTTCCTCTCTGATCCAATGCCAATGACAGTGAGGTTCAAGTATTGCTCACCCACCCTCATTTTCCACTCCACTCTAAAAACTCTTCCTTGAATGCCTCTTTTTTGTTGGATAATTTTCCTCATTCTTTCTTTCCCTTTCCCCTTCTCACAATGCATATTTCTTTCCTCACCCCTTAATTTTTTTAGGTCAACCCAACAATCTACTAATACCCATGCCTTCTGTCTATGTAGATACCTTCAAACTCCCCCAATAATTATAAAGCTCTTATGATATGTATCATTTTCCCATATATAAATGTAAACTATTTAACCTTGTTGAGTCCCATATGGTTTCTTTTTCATGTTTACCTTTTTATGCTTCTCTTGAGTCTTGTATTTGTAAGTCAAGTTTTCTATTCGGCTCTGGTCTTTTCATCAGGAATACTTGAAAACCCTTTATTTCATTATATATCCATTTTCCCCTGAAGAATTATACTCAGTTTTGCTGGGTAGGTTATTTTTGGTTGTAATCCTAGCTTTTTTGCCTTCCGGAATATCATATTCCAAACCCTTCATTCCTATAACATGGAAACTACTAAATCTTGTGTGATCCTGACTATGACTCCATAATATTTGAATTGTTTTTTCTGGCTGCTTAAAATTTTTTCTTATTGACCTGGGAATATTTGAATTTGGTTGTAATATTGCTGAGAGTTTTCATTTTGGGATATCTTTCAGGACTTGATCAGTGGATTCTTTCAAGTTTTATTTTGCCCTCTCTACCTGAGATATCAGAGCAATTTTCCTTTGTAATTTCTGGGAAAAAAATATTACTAGGCTTTTTTTCCCTAGTGTCCATAAATAAAGTTTTATTGGGAAACTGCCACGCCAAGCAAGTACCTTCTTACCAGCATTTGTGCAGCATAGGTGTATTCTATATTTCCCCAGGTCTGTCTTGTAACTTTTGATGCAAAACCTAAATCCCATTCTCAAACACCTCCTTAGTCAGATATTTACTGCCAAAAATAATGTTTTTCTCTTCTGCATTGCTTGCCTATCATACAGAACATTGAAGAAGATAAAAACTGTGCCCCTTTGGTCCAGTTTATAGCCCAAGACTTTGGCAATATATTTTTAGTTCCTTCTGGAAGTATCATTTGTGTCTATATGAGTCATCCGAAATGGATATCTGTCATCCATTTTGATGTCTTTGTTTATTCTTTTTTCTTTTACTTAATATTCTATATTAACATTCTTTTTTGTTAATTTTGAGTTGCAAATTCTCTCTCATTCTCCTCCTTCCCCTTTCCCTTCACTGAGAAGGTAAACAATTTGATATAAGTTATACATGTTAAGTCATCCAAAACATATTTCCATATAAGTCAAGTTGTGAAAGAAAATATAAACTGGAAAAAATAAAGTTTTTAAAAGTTTGCTTTGATGATATACATCAAGACTCCATAAGTTCTTTCTTTGGATGTAGATAGCATTTTTCATCATAAGTCCTTTGGAATTGTCTTGGATTGTTGTATTGCTAAGAATAGCTAGGTTGTTCACAGTTGATCATCATATAATATTGCTATTACTGTGTGCAACGTTCCGGTTCTGCTCATTTCACTTTTAATCAATTCATATAAGACTTTCCATGATTGTTTTGTTGTTGTTGTTGTTGATTGGGCTTATTTTTTTTCTGAGAGCATCCTGCTAGTCATTTCTTAGAGCACAATAGTAGTCCATCACAATCTTGTACCACAACTTGTTCAGTCCCCTCAATTTCTAATTCTTTGCTAACACAAAAAAGAACTGCAATAAAGATTTTGTACATACAGATCCTTTACCATTTTGGTTTTTTTTAATCTCTCTGGGATACAGACCTAGTAGTGGTATTACTGGGTCAAAGGGTATGCATGGTTTTGTAGACTTTGGGGCATAGTTCAAAATTGTTCTCCAGAATAGTTTAATCTGTTTACAATTCCAACAGTTCTTTATTGTCCCAATTTTTCCATATCCCCTCCAACATTTGTCATTTTTCTTTTCTGTCATATTAGCCAATCTGATAGGTGTGGGATGGCACCTCTGATAAGTTCTAATTTACATTTCTCTAATCAATAGTGATTTAGAGCATTTTTATATGAATGTAGATAGCATTGATTACTTCATCTGAAAACTGCCTGTTCACATCCTTTGACCATTTATCAATAGGGGAATGACTTATATTCTTATAAATTTGACTCAATTCTCTATATATTTGAGAAATGAGGTCATTGTCAGAGAATCTTGCTGTAAACATTTTTTTCACAATTATGATTACTGTGTATCACCCTCCATCCTATTTTTCCCACTAATTATTGTTCTCTTTCTTTTCACTCTCTCCATCCTCAAAAGTATTTTGTTCTGACTACTGCCTCCCACAATCTACACTTCCTTCGATCATCCCCCTCCCTTCTCTTATCCTTTCCCCACTTACTTTCCTGTAGGATAAGATAGAGTTCAATACCCAACTAACTGTCTGAAACAATGAGACTAAGGCTCTTGTGAGAATAAGTTTCAAGCGCTCCCCTTTCACTTTCCCCATGTTCCTGCTATTGCCAAAGCTCTTTCACACCTCTTTTATGTGAGATAAGTTACCCTATTCAACCTCTCTTTTCCCCCTTTTCCCAACACATTCCTCTTTCTCCTTCTTTAATTATTTTTTTTTAAATATCATTTCATCATATTCTACTCACACTGGTCCCCTCCAACTATGTATACTCGTTCTAAATGCCCTAATAATAAAAAAGTTGCTACAAGTATCATCTTCCTATGTAGGGATCTAAACAGTTTAATCTTACTGAATACCTTATGATTTCTCTTTCCTGTTTACCTTTTTATACATCTTTTGCATCTTGTATTTGAAGATCAAATTTGCTGTTCAGCTCTGGTCTTCTCATTAGAATACTTGAAAGTCTCCTCTTTCATTAAATTTCCTGTTTCCATGAAGGATTATACTCAGTTTTTCTGGTTAGGTGGTGCTTGATTGTAATCCTAACTCCTTTGCCTTTTAAAACATTATATCACAAGGCTTCTGATCCTTTATGTAGAACAGGCCTGCACACTGCTAGACGGGCACTTGCTTGTGGTCTGTGAAAGGATTTCAGATAGTCTGCAACAAAATGAAGAGGATGTAAAACAGGTCTGTACAACATATGGCACACAGGCTGCTTGTGGTCTGCCAATATGCCATGTTGTATAAGCCTGATGTAGAGGCTCCTAAATCTTGTGTGATCCTAACTGTGGTTCCACACTATTTGAATTGTTTCTCTCTGGAGGTTTGACCTGGCGAGTGCTGGAATTTGGCTATAATATTCCTGAGAGTTTTCATTTTGGGATATCATTTAGGGAGTGATCAGGAATCCTTTCAAATTCTATTTTGCCCTTTGGACTAAGACACCAGGACACTATTCCTTGATCATTTCTTGAAAGATGATGTTTAGGCTCTTTTTTTTAAATCATGGCTATCAGGTAGCCAATACTTCTTAAATGATCTCTCCTAGATGTATTTTACAGGTCTGTTGTTTTTCCAATTAAATATTTCACATTTTCTTATATTTTAAATTTTGTTTGTTTCTTGATATCTCATAAAGCCATTAGCTTCTGCTTACCCAATTCTCATTTTTAAAAATTATTTTCTTCAGTAAGCTTTTGTGTCTCTTTTATCATTTTGCCAACTCTATTTTTTAAGAAGTTCTTTTCTCAAGATGGCGGCATAGAAACAGAAGTCCCCAAGCTCCCCCCATAACCACTTCAAATACTTGTAAAATATGACTCTAAATAAATTTTAGAGATCCAGAATCCATAAAAATGACAGAGTAACAAAGCTCCCACTGAAGGCAGCCTGGCAGATGGACAGCATCACAGTGTGTTGGGAATAGAGTAGAGCTCCATGTGGTTTCAACCCCAGGGTATCAAGAAGAAGGCATGGCTGGAGCTTTCAGAGAGCGAACCCAGGGCAGACAATTTAAAAATATTGGACTACCTGAAAGCCATGATCAAAAAAAGAACCTAGAAATCATCCTTCAAGAAATTCTCAAGGAAAATTGCCCAGATATTTTAGAACCAGAGGGAAAAATAGAACTTGAAAGAATTCACTAATCACCTCTTGAAAAAGATCCCAAAAAGAAAACTCCTAGGAGTGTTATAGCCAGCTTCCGGAGTTCCCAGATCAAGGAGCAAATATCACAAGCTGCCAAAAAGAAACAATTTGAATACTATGGAAACACAATCAGGATAACCCAGAGTCTAGTAGCTTCTACATTAAGGGACCAAAGGGTCTGGAATATGATAATTTGCAGATCAAGAGAGCTAGGATTAAAACCAAGAATCAGCTACCCAGAAAAACTGAGTATAATGTTTCAGGGGAAAATATGGTAATTCAATGAGGTAGAGGACTTTCAAGCATTCTTGAGGAAAAAAAACAGGACTGAATAGAAAATTTGACATTCAAATACAAGAAGCATGAGAAGGTAAACATGGAAAAGAAATCATAAGGCACTTATCAAAGTTGAACTACTTACATGCCAACCTGGAAAAATGAGAATTGTAACTTGTGAAACTGTTTGCAGTATGAGGATAGGTGAAGGGAATATAAATTTGTATATGTGTGTATGTGTGTGAATGTATGCATATATATGCATGTATGTATGTATAAAAACACACATATTTATATAGGAGGGTATATATGCATATGAATACATATGTGAGTGTGTATTTATGTGTACATAGGCAGAGGGCACAGGATCAATTTGAATAGGAAGAGATGATTTTTTAAAAGGTGGAATTGAGAGGTGGGAGAGGGATAGAATTAGAGGAGACACTGAGAGACAGAATGGGGTCAATCATTTCATATAGAAAAGGCAAGAGATAACTGTTACAATGGAGGGGAAGAACAGGAAGACAAAAAGAGAATGGGTCAATTTTACTCTCATTGAATTTGGCTTAGAGAGGGAATTACGTACACTCTAAATTGGGTGTTTTAGCCTACAGGAGAGCAGGGGAGGAAGGGAATAAGAGGGGGGATGATGGAGAGGAGGTCAGGTTTGGGGGAAAGGTTTTTAGAAGCACACACTTCTGTAAAGGGACAAGGACAAAGTAAAGAATAGAACCAGGAGGGGGTAGGATAGGAAGGAGGGACATATAATCAGTCTTTCACAATATGTCCATTGTGGAGATGTTCTGTGTAACTACACATGTACAGCCTGTATTAAATTGCTTGTCTATCCAGTGCAGGTGAGTGACAAGGGAGGAAGGGAAAGAATCTAGAATTTAAACTTCTAAAACAAATGGTAATAATATTTATATATATATGTATATATATGTATATATTATTATTATTATTTACATGAAACTGAGAAATAAGATATATAGGCACTGAGATACAGAGATCCATCTTGCCCTACCAGAAAGTCAGAGGGGTGATGGGGGCGCATATAGGTGAGAGCAGACTGGAGGAGGGGGTATACAGTGGGATCACTATTCTGGGGTGGTGAGTAGATGAAAGATGGGGAGAAAAGTTGTAACTCAAAATTTTGTGGAAATCAATGATGTAAACTAAAAAGTAAACAAAAGTTAAAGCAAAAAAAAGGAAAAAGAAAAGAAAAATAGTTCTTTTCTTCAATAGATTTTGTACCTCATTTTCAACGTAACCAATTGTGCTTTTTAAAGATTCCTTCTCTTCACTGAATTTTTGCATGTCTTTTTTCCATTTTTCAATTCTAGTTTTTAAGCATTCTTCTCTTCAGTAGAATTTTTTGTGCCTCTTTTGTCATTTGGCTTATGCTGTTTTTAAGATATTATTTTCTTTAATATATTTTCTGCCTCCTTTACCACGTTATTGTTTCTTTAATTCTTTTCTTGCATCACTCTCATTTTTTCCCACTTTTCCCTTTACCTCTCTTATTTGTTTTTTTTAATCCTTTTTGAATACTTCCAGGAATTCCCTTTAGACCTGAAACCAATTTTCATTTTTCTTTGAGGTTTTGGATATAGAAATTTTGACTCTGTTGGCTTCTTCTGAGTCTGTGTTTTGACCTTGTCTGTACCCATAGTAACTTTCTACAAGCAGGTATTCTTTGTTGTTGTTTGCACATTTTTTCACATCTTTTTCTTGACTTTTAACTTCATGTTAAAGTTGGGCTCTGTTCCTAGAGTGGAGAGCATACTGTCTCAAACTTCTATTTTGTGTGTTGTGTGCATGTGTGCACATGTGTGTGTGAAGCTACTTTCAAAACTAGAGCAGGAGTTCTATAAGTTTTCAGCTCTTCCAAGATTTTATGATCTAAGAATAGGTATATTTACTATTCTCCTGTCCTCTATTCTGTTCTATGAGTGACCAAAAGCACTCTTATCCTTCCTGTAACTGTTATCAAAGGTCTCACTTTCTTGAAGTCACAAAGTTTAGTGTGCTTGTGATCTTTCTTGCCCTGGGAATGTGACCCAGAATTGTGACCTGGATCTGCACTTAGGTAATGCAACAGAGTCCTACACACAGTTCCAGCAAAGGGATCTCTATAATGAACCTCCTTCTGACCACTTATCTGCCCCCTTACCATCTGTGGGCTGAGATCTTCAAAGCTATGGCTGCAAATTTGGCTGCATCCAAGGTCTGCTACTGTCTTGTCAGGATGTCACTTTTGATTTTTTTTTCTTTTTGGAGGGCAGTTGGGGTTAAGTGACTTGCCCAAGGTCACACGGCTAGTTTTTGTCTTAAGTGTCTGAGGCCGGATTTGAACTCAGATCCTCCTGACTCCAGGGCCGGTGCTCTATTCACTGTGCCACCTAGCCGCCCCCAGGATGTCACTTTCCCTGGATTGTGCTTCACTGTCACCTCTGTGCAACAGATCTTTTTTGACAACCATCTAAGTTTTCTTGAGCTGGAAAATTGTTTCACTCCTTCCTTTTGTGGGTTCTACCTCTCCAAAATTTATTTTGAGGCATTATTTTAAAGTTGTTTGGGGACGGGGCAGGCGGGAGGAATTTGGGAGTGCTCAGGCAAGGTCCTGACTTTTCTCTATCATCTTAGCTCCACCTTTAGACTCTTGATCACTGATTTCAGATAGTCCAATAATTCCTAAATGATCTCTCCTCTATCTATTTTCCAGGTCATTTGGTCTTCTGAGGAGGGTTTCCAGATTTTCTTCTATTTTGTTATTCCTTTTAACTTTGTTTTATTGTTTCTTGATGTCTCAAGGGATTATTAGCTTTTACTTGTCCAATTCTAATTTTAAGGAATTATTTTCTTCAGTATGTTTCTTCTTTATCTATTTGACCAATTCTGTCTTTCAAAGAGTTCTTTCCTTCAGTGATTTTTTTGTGCTTCTTCTACCATTAATCCAATCCTATTTTTAAGGTGTTATTTTCTTGAGTATTTTTTGCCTCTTTTACCAAGTTGTTAATTCTTTTTTTCATATTTTTTTTTGCATCACTCTCATTTGTTTTCCTATTTTTTTTCTGTACCAGTCTTATCTCTTTTTTAAACTCTCCTAGGAATTTGTTTTGGCCTTAGGTCCAATTAACATTTGTCTTTGATGCTTTGGTTGTAGTTCCCCCCACACACACACACACACACATTGTTGTCTTCTTTTGACTTTTGTATCTTTGTCTTCACTGTCATTTAGTAGGGTTTTGTTTTTCTTTTGCTTTGTTTTTTATGGGCGAGTTCTTTTTGTTGGGTTTTGCTCATTTTCTCACTCTATTTCTTGGCTTTTCACTTTATGTTGAAGTTGGGCTCTGTTCACCTGGGCATGGGGAGGCACCGTTCTAAGGTCCAGATGTTGTTTTTGTTTCTGTGTGTGTGTGTGTGTGTGCCTGCTGTTTTTTTCAGAGCTAGTTCTGGGGGCTTCAGGTATTCAGTGTTGCCAAGGTGGTAAGATCCAGGAGAGAAGTAATCACTGCTCTCCTTGCCTGTACTCTTGCCTTTACCCAAAAAAGGCCCCTGTTCCTTTATAGTTGAAAGTACTAGTGATATTTTTGCCTTGGAACTGTGACCCGTACTCCCTTATGGCCAACCAGAAGCACTCCTAACCAACCACAAGCGTTTCTCTCTACCTAAAACTGCAATACAGAATTGCATGTGGATAATACAGTTGCCAAACAGTGCCAGATCCTATACTCAGTGTCAGCAAAGGGTCCTCTGTAATATCTTTGTCACCAACACCCTTACTCTATGTAGTCTGAGAGCTCCTGAAGCTGTTGCTGCTGTGACTGCTTCCAAAGCCCACAACTAGTGCTGTAGTCACATATGCTCCCAGTCAGAACCCCACCCCAATGTCACAAACCTCTACTTTCAATTTCCTATGTTGTCTTAGACTGGAAAAAGTCTCACCCAAAGCTTTTGTTGGCTCTACCACAACAGAATTAGATTTTAGATGTTATTTTAAAGTTGTTTGGAGGGGGATATTGGGAAAGTTTGGCTAGGTTATTTCCCATACACTGCTATCTTGGCTTACATTTTTTCTGCATTTTTAAAAATAGCAAAGCCTGAAAGAAATTTGCTTTTGTGCTTAATTCACTCTGATGGTCTGATTCTTCCTCAAAACTCCAGGTATAATTGTACCATGCATCTACCATGCCCTAGCACTGTGAACCTTCTTTCCTCTCCCTGCTTCTGCTTTATTTTATCTATGTTTCTTCCCCCATAAAATTGTAAACTCCTTGAGATCAGAGTCTTTCTTTCTGCTTATACTCCCAGTACTTAGCTCAATACCTTGACACATAGCAAACACTTAATAAATGCTTATTGACTTGACTTAATAGTTCACATCCGTAGTATAACTCAGGCTCTAGATGAAGCTGACTGAATTAGCAGCTGCAATAACTCTGAACTAGGCACTGGAATCATGGGCTCATATACTCAGGGATAACTAATCCAAGAATTTTCTTTTGGATCTTTTGAGAAAGCCTATTGTAAATGGACTAGAGGTCATGTGGTATGGTGGATAAAAACCTGCACCGTTTCTCCAGAGATAGACCAAGAAAGCCTTCAATTTAAGTAGGATCTCTGACCTGTACTGGCCAGGTAACCCTCAACAAGGCTGTTAATTTCTCTGAACCCTAGGCAAATTTCTGAGGCTATAATTTTTTTTTATTTTTTTATTGCCATATTAGTCACTTGTGAAAGAAAACACAGACCCAAGCACTATCAGGATAACCCAGGATCTGGCAGCTTCTACACTGAGGGATCGAAGGGCCTGGAATATGATATTCTGGAGAGCAAGAGAGTTGGGATTAAAACCAAGAGTCACCTACCCAGCAAAACTGAGTATAATGTTC
>CM053596.1:126460058-126510058 GCA_028646575.1 Pseudocheirus occidentalis | reverse complement strand
AGAAATTCAGTTTTTTAGGCAGGCATCCTTCCAAAAGATTTTGTTCCCTACTATATTTCACTGTAATATCAGGCCTCTCCACCTCATTCCCCAACTTTCAGATTTCTGAGCTTTCTCTTGTATGTATGTCCCATGGGGAAAAAAGGGGATGGGGGAAGTAATTTCAGAAGGTAGGTTCCAGGGATGAAGATTTTGTTGACCCTGCAGCACAAATTAATTATAGCTCTTCATCAGGAGTTCAATCTATGCCCTGACTTCAGAAAAATTGGTAACATGGCCAGGTACACAAAATTTTCAGGGCTTTCACAGGAGAGAATTAATGAGACATGGGAAGACATAAGGGAAGGACACTCTGCACTTGTCCCTTGCACCTGTGCTCATCTGTTATGAGTTCCATCCTTTATACTTCCCACTCTGTCCCAGCATTATACAGCTCTGCAAATGCAAAGATAAGAAAATTCATTTCTAAACACCAGCAGTAAAGGTTCTACCTTTCCTTGCTTATATGTGTCACAGCTGAAAGCCCTTTAGCATTGGTAAGAGGTTGGTGCATTCCCCAGGGATACCAGCTGCTGCTGCTGCTCCGTTCCCAATGAAGCAGCAAGGTGGTATAGTAGATTGAAGGCTGAGCTTGGAGTCAGAAAGACTCAAGTTCAAATCTGGATCAAACACTTTCTGTGTGATCTTGGTGTCAAGTCCCTTAAACAGTTTGCCTCAGTTTCTTCAATTGTAAAATGGAGATTGTAATAGCCCCTGCCTCCCAGGGTGGTTGTGAAGATCAAATGAGCTCATATTTGTTAAAGCACTTAGCAGAGTGCTGGGCTCATAGAAGGCACCTAAAAAAAATTCTTATTCCCTTCCCCCTTCCCTTCTTACCCTTCAGGTTTAGCTGCTCTGTTTTTTCTCACATATTAACTTATAGTTACTCTGACTATCCACTCATCCCCTGTAGCAGAACTGTGCATTGTAAAATCTTTGGGAGTAGAGATCATACATTACTACCCTCACTGCAAAATGTTTAAAATGATGCCTTGTTCCCAATGAGTTGACCAATAAAAATGATATTTATAAGTCGTCAAACAATAATAATTGATATTTTTATAATTCTTTAAAGTTTACAAAGCACTTAATATACATTATCTCACTTGAGTCTTGAAAAAAAACTCAAGATCAAGGAAGCTAAGTGGCCAGCCCATGATTATGTATTAAATGAATATGCATATGTTATAATAAATTGCTATATACATATGTGTATATATATCATATATAGAGAAAATTTTAGTCTGAAAATTATAAACATTGAATAAAATTAGTATTATCACACAGAGTAAGACAGAAAAAGAAGATAGTGTGTAAAAATACATATCTTTATGTATAGTTTCTTCAGAAACTTTTTAAATATAAAATCACTTGTTTTTTTAGGTAGATAATAAATTTATATTTGAACATTCAAATGTGTCTTGCCTGTCTACAATTCCTTCTTTACCTATGATCTACAAGCCTGCAAGGGTCAGAGGCAGGATTTGAATGCAAATCTTCTTCTTTCTGCATCACTGCCCCTCATGACATGGTCAATAAAGCATTTGATCAGCCTTTGACATCAAAACTCCTTTGAAAAATAGTCATCATTATAAACCTCTCTCAGGGCAAAGAAGCCAAAAGACAATGCCATTGCAATCACCATTATGTCCATTAGGCAGAAATTTGGGAGTTGGCAAACAATCAATCCCCTTACAGGCTAGAGTTGACTGAATGGTTTAATAACTGGAAGGGGAATTCTTCCACAAGAATCACTCATTGCTTTTAAATAATTTAAAAGCCTTTTGGGTTTTAAAATCTTTAAAACCATGAAGTACAACTGACCATTTACTGCCAGGCTACCCAACATAGCCCACTGCATAGGCAGGTCGAAGTAATCTGAAGTGGAGTTGCTATATATACATCTGATGATGCTTATGGATGAAACATGAAGCAGCTTTCAGACATGCAGAGGAAAGAATAAGTCTCCACCAGCATCCTCAGCAGTGACCTAACTTGTAGCGCCAGTACAATGATGTAGTAAATGTTTAAAAGTCCAAAGCTATCCACAAACAAAAATGCATACACTATACACATTTAATCTCCATTATTAACATTTTCTCCATCATGTTCTTAAGTCTAAACAACCAACAAAACAATAAATCAAGTTCTGACTTGTAGCCTTGTTGATTCCCAGGTACGAATACACACATGGAAATTTGAATTAATGGATTCAGACTGCTGGTACAAGCTGGCTCCAACATACCTCTGATATTAGCCCCAAACCAGAAACATGCTGTTCTTCTGCACTATCAAATACACAGCAGGAAGGTGTGTGGCAGATAGCTCACCCACAAGGTAAGGGCTACTGGGGTAGTATGACTAGCCATAGAGACAGCCATCCTTTTATCTTAAAGTAAAAGAATTTATGTATACTTTGACTTAGGCGTAAGGAGGGAAGGGAAGTGAATATCACCCAAGATAAAAGCTCCCTACCAGAGACATTCACATTTCTTCCTTGGGTAGGGCTATGGGATTGCTATATACCTTCTACAATGAGCAAAATAATTTGTCTTTTCAATGTGCTCCACTTTTTTTTTGGTACACTGACATTCCTCAGAATCAGATTGTGCTAGTGGCAGTCATCACCATGTGGGGATTGTTGCTTAAAGAACTAGGCACTCCAGTAGGCTTTTTGTTGTTATTTTATATTTTAAGACATGACATTTTAAGCTACCAAGATAATACACAACTCTTGAAAAGGCTGCTAGAGTTGGAGATCGAATTTCAAAATAGATTGCATATAAATTGTTAACTCTAATTCCTGTCCTTGAATTCATTCATAAATTCATTTCTTCTTCTTTTTCTCTTCATTGACCTTACTGGATTTTGTAGTAGAGCTTAGCAGGTTGCCATACAGAACAAAACATTTGTGAAGCAGGAAAACAGCTGTTGTTACTAATTCCAATGAGGATACCAGCCCCCCTTCCCCTCTTATGCTATTGTAGCTAGTCTATGAAGGCAGATGTAGTGAAGGCTTTGGGGCTGGTGTTTCTCATCTAGTGAGTTAACTGTAATGTCAGGAGGAAAAGCAAAAAAAGCCAAGTAAGAATTCTGTGTGACAATGTCCTACAATTTTAAGGAGTTGAGTAACTTGGATGACTTTTCTAGTGACTGCTTCTGTTCCAGTATTTTTCAGATGAACCAACCCAATCTAGGTAGCATTTATTGAATACTTGCTATCATGTACAGGGAAGTATGCTAGGTCCTGGGGGTAGAAAGACCAAAGCAATAAAAATAAAAATTGTTCCTACCCTGAAGGAGTTTACATCTGTGAGAGCTGCATACAGTGGCCTGTACCATAAACTTCAAAAGGTCTTAAAGCATAAAAGAAACCAAGGTGCCTTCTGATCACCTGGTGTCTGATTACTTGACAGAATGTCCTGAGTCCTTTTCCATTTTTCTCAGGAATGTCTACATCAGTGGTCATAGAAGCCTTGCAGTCAGAGGTTAGGAAACCCTGATATAAAATACATCAAAAACCTCACCACAGAAGTACTTGGAGTAAGGAAGACAAATTGGGCCTCAGACACTTATTAGCTATCTGTCACTGGGCAGGCCACTTAACTTCATTTGACTCAGTTTCCTCATTTGTAAAATGATCTGGAGAAGGAAATGACAAACCTAGTATCTTTACTATCTATACTAATATCTAGTATCTTTGCCAAATGGGGTCACAAAGAGTTAGATATGACTGAAGCAACAGAACAACAATAATAATGTATCAAACAAACTGAAAATATGAATTCCATTAACAGGACAGTCTTTCTAAAGGGAAGGTCTCGTGGAAGAGAAAATTCAAACCTCAAAATCTTAAGGAAGTGATTGTGAAAAATAAAATTTAATTAATTAATTATATATTAAAAAAAAATAAAACATAGTATGGCACAGTGGCTTGAGTGTTGGATGTAGGTTTCATAAGACCTATGTTTAAATCCCAAACACGTACTAGTTATAGGACCCTAAATAAGTCCCTTAACGTCCCTAGGCTTCAGTTACCTTACACATAAAAGAAGGGGCTGGATTATATAACTTCCAAAGCCCTTTCTAGCACCAGCTCTGTGATCCTGAAACGTTCTCTGGGTCTTAGTTTCTTCATCTGTAAAATTAGAATAATATTAGTGCTTTTCTTACAGGATTTTTGTGAAAATCAGATGAAGTGATGCATACAAAGCACTCTGCAGGTTGTAAGGCGACATATACATGTTTATTTCTGTTACTATTTTTATTCTTTTTATTATTAACTTTGTCCCTTCACTAATTAGGAGTTCCACCTCCACAAGGCAAGTTTCCGATTACAGGGGTTATCTTAACAAAAGAAAAAGCTAAAGAACAAACATGGAGTCAAGAAAAACACATTTTTGTTTCCTTTCAATAAATGCTTAATAATCCTAAATCAATTTCTCAATGGAGAGATTCAAAACATTCTAATAGAACTTATTTCTTATCCATGTATATAAATATTCATACATATAGATGGATACCAACATGTGCATGCAAGTACTAAAATGCTGATTTTTTTTATCACTCCTTTCAAAAGGAGATTTTCTGTCTAATTATTTCCATTTCGACTATCGCTGGTATCTTGGTGCTTTGACAAATGCATTCACGTAAAGGCAAAACATGTGTGCCAAGAAAATTACAGTTACTGTCAAGTTTGAGGTAATCTGTGAGTTTACACTTTTTTACTAAGAGCCCAGAGTATGACGAAGTTGTGATGAGTCCAGGGTCTCAGATTAAAACTGTGCTCCCCCAGGGCATTGTCTGGCAATCCTCCTTGCCAATATCCCATTACAAAATGTTAAAGCCCGCAGTGAATAGAGCACCGGCCCTGGAGTCAGGAGTACCTGAGTTCAAATCCGGCCTCAGACACTCAACACAAAAAACTAGCCATGTGACCTTGGGCAAGTCACTTAACCCCAACTGCCCTCCAAAAAGCAAAAAAAAAAAATGTTAAAGCCTTCTTCAGCACACAAATGTTACCTCCCTCACCTTTCAACAGCATGATATAGGAGACTGTTTGGGCTTTGGTCCAAGAAGATCAAGGTTCAAATCTAACTGTGTGATCATGGGCAAGATAGAACCTCTCTGAGCCTGTTTCTGCATATATAAAACAACATCCTTGTAGCATAAGTTTGCATAGGTGAATAGATTCAGAGTCGGGAAGAAACTTAAGGGTTCTTGAATCCAGATCTTTCATGTTACAGAAGGGAAAAGTAAAACCCAGAGGTTGGCAAAGGGACTGGGTAACAAGGTCACACGAGTAATGTTTCTAAGGCAGGATCTGAGCACAAGTCCTCCAACTTTCAGTACTCTTTCCACAGTATCGGGTTGCCTCTCCAGGAACAATAAAAGCCTTTGGTAAACTTGAAAGTACTGTGTAAGTGTCCATTATGGTCCACAGTAGAAGGGGCTACTCAGATGGCTTTTTCCATTGGTGGATGTATCTATTCTGTTGCTTTAGTGAATTTCTGTTCCAACTTCAAAGTGGATAAGAAAGTGCTGTAACATGACCCAAGAAGGCCTCTCCAGTGGGGCCATATTCATCTCCTGCTTGGCTAGGGCTATGAGCCCACTGCGGGCCCTCAGTAAACCCCAGCATCTTCACCTTCCTTATTGTTGCTTCGGATGCAGCAAAATCTTAGACTTTTTTTTTTCTTCAGATGCAAAGCTGTTATAAATCCACAGCAAATAAACTAGCCAGAGATTAATACCAATGGCAACAATATAACAACAGCAGGCATAAAAAATACAGCTGGAAACCACCATAAACAGTGGAAACTGAGCTCTGCAGAGTGCACCGCGATGCAGTTCATAAAAGGCTGAATGCTGTCAGCCCAGCCACATGAGGACAATCAAGCTGGCTTTCCCAGACAGGCATGGCAGCTCATTGATCAGTCAGGTCACTTCAGACAGTATTGGTAAAGGGAAATAGAATCCTTCTCTATGGGTCAGAAAGAAAACTGAACTGAACTATGTGCACTGCTACAAACTTGATACTCCATCTTTCACTCTGTGCATTTCCATAGCCATCTGACATGCCGGAAGACTTCTCTCATCTCTCTGCCTCTAGGAATCCTTCTCTTCCTACAAGGCTGGACTCTTAATACCTTCTCTATGAGGCCTTCCCAGTTGTCAAACGCATCTCAAGCAAAACCCCTGATCTCCTCCCATCCCATTGCTTGTGTTCACGTCCCCAAACTACCTTGTAGTTGTTCTGTGTGTGCATATGTGTGTTCCTATCTCCCCTGACCAAATATAAGCTTCCTGAGGGCAGAGACTATCTTATCTTTATCCTTGTATTCCCAGTGCCCAGCACATGGGGAACAAATAAGTGCTCATTGGCTGATTGTTAGGGCTTTCTCCCTCCTCAAACATCCTAGTACCACACTTATTTGCATAATGAGGGATACTGCAAGAGAATGTCAAGTTCCCTGACTGCTTCATTTGTGTTTTTGTTTCCCTGACACCTAAAACATAGCCAAACCTTTAAGAAAGGTTTGTGAGAATGGGTTGGATTAGATTAGATTAAACTGGGTTGGATTGGCCATTGAAAGTTAGAAGGAGGCAAAAAGAAGACCTAATATGCAGTCATGTAGTAAAAAAAAAAAAAAAAGAAAAGAAAAGAAAATAGGAAATCCTGTCAGGTTGTCAGATAACTCTCCTAGTAAGTAAATCATTAGGCACTGAACTACTCAGTGAATTCACCATCCATTCTTTGAGTCTGTCAGACAGGGCTACATGAAGCTAGTGGGGATGTATAAGGATCAACAGGTACAACAAAACAGAATTTAATGGGTTTCAGTGGTATATGTCTGTGCTAGATCCTAGTATCATGAATTCAGATCTGAAATTCTTTTTTTTTTAATAGCCCTAGGATTTAGGATTAAATATGTATGTCTTTGAGCAGCTAGGAAGTTCTATAGTGCATAGAGTGCAGGACCTGGAGTCAGGAAGACGTGAGTTCAAATCCGATCTCAGATACTAGCTTTGTAACCCCAGGGAAGTCACTTAACCCTATTTGCCTCAGTTTCCTCATATACAAAATGAAGTGGAAAAGGAAATTGCAAACCTGTCCAGTATCTTTGCCAAGAAAGCCTGAAATGGGGTCACAAAGAGTCAGAAATGGGTAAACAATAGCAAAACCTACTTCTTTGGATCTGAATTTCCTTGGTACATACCAAGAACTGGGCAGAATCCTGTGGGGAACCAAGGGCCTGCCACATTGTCACTCCTCGACCTCAGCTTTCACTGCTGCTTCCCTGGCAGTGATTTTACCAGGTGGTTTTACTACACCAGCTGCACTGCACTGCCCAGCAAATTTCAGGGATATTTGCTACAACAAGGCCACAGTTCCAGCTGTTGGTGTCACTTCTTCATCTCCTGTAATTCTCACCTTCCTTAAAATGGGGAAAGCTGCTTAAGTGCAGCAATATACTCTCCTTCCTACTCTCCACCTGCTGTTGCAGGACATTTTCATCAGCAGACTCACTCTTTAAAATGGAAGGACATGAAGCCCCATAATTAAATTTGCAGATGAGGCTAAACTAAAAGGCGTTGCAAAACCACTGAGGAGAAGGAGGAAACATAAAGGGACCAAGAGAGCTTAGAAATATGGGCAGGAAATGACTGAATGAGTTTCAGCATGGAGTACTGAAAACTAATACAGCTGGGGGAAAGGAACCAGAAAGTGAGCTATTCCATTTTCTAAGGAGAAAACTGGAAATCCGCAAGGCCAGAGAGAAGGGAGGGGGGAAGGAAAGTGATATTGGACACCCAGACAGACTCACAGAGCGATGAGGCAGAAGGAAAAATAAAAAGGCAAAGTAAGTTTATTAGCTGGGTGTTAAGAGGCCCCACCACATGAGGCTGCAAGGAGATCCTTGCAGAAATGTAGCACTTGGGACTGCATGGTCATTTTCAAGAGCTTAATTAATGGAATGAAATAGAGGAAGGGTTAGAGTTAGCAACAAAAGACAGTCTAGAAGTGTTGAATTACTAAGAAAGGGATTGAGATGGAGATCGGTCATTTCACCAAGCGGCATAGAAGAGTCCAAATGGAGATAAGTGTTTGAAAGATACAGAATATAAGGAGGGAAAGTATGTGTCCATGCGGTAATGGACAAAATTAGCTAGGAACCAAAAAAATAAAATAAAATTCTGGTTTGGAAATCTGACGAATAACAATCAGGTTAACAATTATGGCACAACATTTCAAAGAAGTTTCTTTTTGCTTTGCTTCTTTCTTTTAACCCATATCTGTGATATCACCAGTACATGGAATTCCTGGTAACTTCTTGCACTGAGGCAGATAAGTATTAATATGCATATTAGAAGATATCATCTATAATTTGCCATCTTAGAGAGTTGTCTGGGGCACTGGTTGCTCAAGCAATTTGCCCAGGGTCCCACAGCTAGTAGAATACATCGGATACAGTACTTTAACTCAGGTCTTCCCTACTCTCAGGCTAGCTCTCCATCTGTTATCTCTAGGAATTGTTATAGTGTGATGGAAAAAGCATTAGACTTAGAATAAGCAAAAAGGATTGGGTTTAAAGTCCCATCTTTATAATTTACTATCTCTGTGACTTCAAGTAAATCACAACTCTCCTGACCCTCTTTTATCATTTATAAAATGAAGGTTCTTCTAAAGGATCTCTCAAGTTTCCTTCTAGCTCAAAGATTCTACAGTTCTTTGCATCATTACTGGAAACATATCAATAACCAGGATAAGTATTATGTCCATCAACAACTAGAAAAAAGAAACAGTGATCAAAAATGTTTTGCCTTCTCTTAAGGAAAACTAATCTCTGTTGCAAGAGGGAAAGGAGCAGAGTGAGCTTAAACCACATTGAGAAGGAGGGGTGGAAGGGATGTACCTAACCCATATTGTGGGGAAACACTGGTAAACATTTGTCCTATTACAAAAGGATTACTAAGCTCATAGCTCAGAGGAATGATATAGATATAGCCTACCTAGAATTTTAGCAAAGGATTTGATAATGCCTCTCATGTTACTATTGTGGAAAAAATAGAGAGCAGTGGCTAATTGACAATATAGGTTGATGGCTAATATGGAAATCTGTTTTGCATGACTGCACATTTATATTCTGTATCAAACTGCATGCCTTTTCAGGGAGGAAGAAGGGAGGGAAAGAGAAAATTTGGAATTACAGATTTTTAAAACAGGATGTTAAAAATTGTTTTTACCTGTAATTGGAAAGGAATTAATTATTTTTTGAAATTGAAGCTAGTATGGGTTGATGGATTTTGAACTAAGTACCACATTCCATAAAGAACTCTGATAAGGTGGAAAACCTCAAGGGTAGGACAAAGAAAATAATGAAGGGTCTTGAGTTCATACTAACCTGAAGATTATTTAAAGGATTATTTGGCCTGCACAATTAGGGAGGCATCACCTTACAAGATCACTTCATCCCTGGAGCTCATACCTCCACAGTACCTGCTACTCTTGGTATCCTTTTCTCTGATCAGAGACAACAAATATGGAAAGCTCCTCGCAGGACCTTTATTTGAGGAGGGCGGCCATGTCAGCCATCTCTTCATTTCCCATCTGGCTCAATGCTTCTGAATTTTACCATGATCCTCCCATGGCAAGTACTCAGGCTCCTCTCCTCTCTCCCTTATCAGCTTCCATTTGTGTGTTATCGTCCCCATTAGATAGTTAGCTCATTGAAGGTAAGGACTTTCTTTTTCTTTTCTTTTCTTTTTTTAAAGTTCTCAGTGCTTAGCATAGTGCATGGCACATATTAGGCATTTAGTGCATGTTTATTGACTGGTTGTCATAATTATTATCTTCAAATATTTCAAAGATAGTCTTACAGAAGAGGGATTAGATTTCATTTTTCTATTTGTGCAGTAGCAAGCACCCTAGTATACCTAGGATGGCTGCTAGCACAGATTCTCAAATCTTTTCCTTTTCTAAAGGAAAGCAACTCAAAAAGGGTTAATAAACTTACTTTATTCAAACTTACATCATTTGCCTAGTTCAAGGTGAAAAGCCAGCACCCTGAACTTCAGAAAACACAAAAAGATATTGCAAGTAGACAAAAAAATACAGACAGAGAAAATAACACAATTCAGCAGACAAACAGACAGGGCTTCTAGTTGTCTGACCATCACATACATAGTGTTAGTTACCAGAGAGAGAAGCACCAATATCTGGGTTTTCAAAGCTGGGGAGCTCAACAGTTGCCCAGAGTCTCATCTGGCCAAATTACATAACTCTTCCCAAAGTAAGCTCCAAAGCAAAACCTCACATCGGGGTGTGTGTGTGTGTGTGTGTGTGTGTGTGTGTGTGTGTGTATTTTTTTTTCTCCAGGGTCACAACCCTCATGACCCACTTGACTACAAAGTAATAAATGTTGTGTCTCCCTGAAAAAAAGACTCTTCAAGTTCACTTAGGCATATTAAGGGGCAGGGAAGATCTTCAAATTACCATTACCATTACAACTTGATCCCAAAAGGCAGAATTAATAACAATGTGTAGAAGCAGCAAGGAAGTCGTTAATGCTTGATATCATGAAAAACTGCTTTGCAATTAGAGTTCTCAAAAGGAGGAATAGGATACTTTAAGAAAGTAATTGAGTAAAGGGAGCCAGGTTACACAGGAACTAAGTGGCCAGGCCAGAATTTAGGATAAAGCAGTCATGTAGTATAATGGATAGAGCATTTGATTTGAACTCAAGAAGACCTGAGTTTGAATCCTGCCTCAGAAACTTGCTAGCTTGTGTGACCCTGGACAAGTCACTTTATCTCTGTCTGTTTCAGTTCCTTCAACTGAAAAACATAGATAGTAATAGCACCTACAGCTAGATGCCAATTAGCGTCAAGAATGAATTCCCCAAAGTGGTTGCTTGTATTCAAATTCATACTAGTTGAAGTTATATTTATGTAAAATATGATATTGGTTGGATGGCAGCACACAATGGGAATTCAAATGATGCAATTATTTTACGGGATTCATTACTGGCACTGATAAGGACCTAGTTGTACTTCACAGAGTTGTTGTGAGGATCAAATGAAATAACAAGCATATGTAAAGCACTTTGTAGATATTAAAGCATCACATAAATGCTAGGTATTATTATCATTATTCTTATTATTATTGTGATTTGATTCTGTTTCCTAAAAGTCATCTTGCAAAAGCCAGAAAATCACCTGAGTATGTTAGGAGAGTCATAGTCAGTATGGACTATACTAGATGGTCTCTGAGGCCTCTTCTAACCCT
Source organism: Pseudocheirus occidentalis (assembly GCA_028646575.1). Taxonomy (NCBI): domain Eukaryota; kingdom Metazoa; phylum Chordata; class Mammalia; order Diprotodontia; family Pseudocheiridae; genus Pseudocheirus; species Pseudocheirus occidentalis. Next base: position 126,498,729 of record CM053596.1, on the reverse strand, counting down.
ATGATCTTGCGATTCTGACATTTTGACTGAGCTGACATAATAAATGCAATTAAAAACTAGTAGATCCAGTCAAATCATTGTTCCACATTCATATTTTTCAGTCCATTCACCTAGTTGAAGTGGATAGACCTACAGACACAAAGGGTTAAGGTTCAGCAGCCAGAACCAAACCCTGCAGTCTCCTGCTTTCAGTCAGCTAAGAATGAGCACTAGACTCTATTTATGGAAGATCTTCAATCCTTGGGACCATGTAGTGCATGCACAGAGCTGCCTCATGGTGTTCCTGCTCTGGAAACATATGCATCCCCTTGATGAAAAACATGGATGCTATTCTTAACCATAAAGATAGCATAGCTTCTTCTTCCCAGATTTCTACAGGCATTACATGAGATGGTCTATTCCTTTTTAAATGGAGTTGAGAGTGGATTGTCAGTTTTTTGTTTTTTGAGACAAATTGATGGATGTCAGTAAGTATTTGTGATGGCTTCTTATGAGCATGAAACTGCAGAGGAAGCAAAAAAAATCTAAAACAAAGTCTCTGCCCTTGCCAAATCTAAAATCTTACTAGGGAGACATAGACAGTTATTATCTTTTTCACATCATGGAAGCCCCTGCAATCAGAAAAATCTGCATAAAATTCCTTGGCTCTCCCTTCATACTTGAGAAGAAGTTTGAATTATTATGGTATTAGGAGATAAAATATGTTGATATTATACAAAACTATACATATATTTTATGCATTTCTAAGTTCCTAAACTTTTTCTGTGTCATCTGTTGGCCTTTGGGTGTCATCTGCAGCTTCTTCAAAATGCTCAAAAAGTTCACATTTAATTTCTTATGCCAAACCACAATGTATCGAAACCGAGATGAGGAAAACCACAATGTGGAAAGGATAACTGTGCACACAAATGCACTCATGCACATATATATGTATATATGTATGTTTATGTATATGTATATAAGTATGTATATGTAAGTGTGTATATACATATATATTCATATGTACACACAAACAAGTTTATCTACAAACACAGAGAAACAGCTAAAGAACTCTACAAAGGAGTATGAAATCAACTACTAAACTAGACAATATGCCAGTTCTTAAAGGCAGATATATGCAAAGTTGAGCGTTCAGCCTGCAAAAATTTTCTGTTGTTGTCGAGGTCCTTTTTTCAGTCTTGTCTGACTCTTTGTGACCCCTTTCAGGGTTTTCTTGGCAAAGATACTGACATGGTTTGCCATTTCCTTCTCCAGCTCATTTCAGACGAGGAAACCAAGGAAATCCAGATTTAGGGACATGAAGTTGAGACTTCCGGACTCCAGGCCTGCACTCTAACCACTGCTCCACCTGACTGCTATAACCATTTCTTACCTCACTCCAAACACCAGTAAACAGAACCAGACTTACCCCTTTTGTCCAGGTTTTCATTGGACCAATGAGATAATCATCCTGTCTTTATCCTGCCATCTGGTCCCCCTACCTCCAATCTTACCAGCATTTACTGAGTGTCTACTGTATTCAACACACTGTGCTGGCTGCTGACACTTCCTATTCCAGTGTGCTAGAATAGAAAGTATTGGATTAGAAGTCAAAGGATCTGGGTTCAAGTCATGACTAGCACTGAGTACCTATGTCCGCTTGAGCAAGCTCTCTATCCTCTAAATTTAAAATGAAGGGATTGGACTACATGGGCTCTCAGGTTGATTTCAGCTCTTGAGTTATTATTCTTATGCAACTGTCACACTGCCCTCCAGCCACCAAGCTGGGCAGCTCCAGTTCCCTCTTGTTCCTTTTGGCACAAGACTATCCCTGTCACCTTGCTGGCCTCTGCTTTTTGTCTCTTGCATGTCAGAAACAAGATTTCTGTCTTCAAAATTCTCAGCTTCCTCATAGGGTCCCCATACCTTAATCATTGTGTCCTTACGCAGTTTTGTGCTGGTCAGGTTACAGCACAAATGCTAACTCTTGCCCAGTGCATCCCTTGGATAGAAGCATTTCCAGAGCAGACAGTCCATAGGAGGTCTTCCTCTTTACTCATCAGGAGGCAATTATTAATGTGCTATAAGAAAATGAGAGTGCCCTAAACCAGCCAGGCTGGTACCAAAGGAAGCAGAGGCCAGCCCAACACAAACACACCAGGAGTGTGCCATGCTTATTCTGGGCCTGGCTTCACAATACACCTAGAATCATACATTTAGAGCTGAAGTAGACATTTGAGGTCATGTAGTTCAATTTCCTCATTTGACAGAAGAGAACAATTAGACCCCAGAGTAGTGACTTGTCCAAAGCCACACAGTGATGGTTGTTGTTGAGTTGTTTTAGTAGTATCCAACGCTCTGTGACCCACCTGAGGTATTCCTGGCAAAGATACAGGACTGTTTTGCCATTTGCTTCTCCAGCTCATTTTACTGATAAGGAAACTGAGGTGAATGGTTAAGTGACTTGTCTAGGGTCACAAAGTTAGTAGATATCTGAGGCTAGATTTGAACTCAGGAAGATGAATCTTCCTGACTCCAGGCCTGGCACTCTATCTACTGCTCCATTTAGCTGCCCCCCCAAAACACACACTTAGTAAATTAAAGAGTCAAAATTTAAACTCAGATCCAAATCCAAATTCAAAATTATTTTGATTATATGAAGCAGTGAGAAAAGTTTGCTGAGTCAGAATGAGGGAAGCAGGGTCAGGTGCACAGGAAAATGAAATGAGGATGAGGATGAGGATGAGGATGCACATTTCTATGGTGCTTTATAGTTTACTAAGTGCCTTCCTCACAAGAATCCTGAAAGGAAGCTAGGGTAGTTATTATTATTTGCACTTTACAGATGAAGAAAAATGAGGTGGTAGTCATATATCTTTTGAAGAACTTTTAAGGGGCAGATAGGTGGCACAGTGGATAGAGAACCGGCCCTGGAGTTAGGAGGACCTGAGTTCAAATCTGTCCCCAGACACTTGACACAAAAACTAGCTGTGTGACTTTGGGCAAGTTACTTAACCCCAATTGCCTCCCCTTCCCCCCTCCAAAAAAAAAGCAAAAAAAAAAGAACTTTTAAAAATAGATAGATAGATGATAGATAGATAGATAGATAGATAGATAGATAGATAGATAGAGATAGATAGATAGATAGATGGATAGATGGACGGACAGACAGATGGACAGACAGATAGACAAATATTTATGACAGGCCCTACAGATAGATAATAAACCAGACCCAGAATTTAGAGGAGGGAAGAAATTGGGCAGGATGGATTCCATTTTGAGAAGATATTTGGCAAAGTAGATCCAATGGTAGGCTTCCAGGGAGACCTGAGTCCTCCCTCCAGCACTCACTAGCTGTACGTTCCTAGGCAAGTCATTTAGCCCCCGGTTTCATCATCGTATAAAGGGCATAGTAACAGCATTTTCCTCTCAGGGTTATTGTGAGCATTGAATGACATATTTGTAATGCATTTTGTAAACCATAAAACACCACAGAAAAGCTAAGTATGATTTTGGAGAATGTGCAAAGCTGCCATAACTCCACCAGTTCATCTCTTCAAAACTAGCATTTGTTTAGTAATGCAATAGGCCTGTGAATAAGAGAATACTACTATTTTATAAAGAGCAATGTTGTAAGTAATCTAGTGGGCAACGGTAAGATACATAATGGGTGCAAGTAGCTTATTGCCTATTGCCAAAAGTGATTCTCTTGTAAGAAGGGGCATGCACAACATCACTGGGACATGAAGGAAAAAATGGTTAATAAACAAGCTAGGCGCTACATTGTTATCTCTGTCATGCTAAAGGAACCCTAGGAGAAGACTCTAACCAACTGAATGGATGTTCGATGGATTGTTTATGGGGGAAAAATTATAAAAATGTTGAAACATGGATAAAGATCAAATGAGTGAAGAGTAGAGAAGTTGCAATCCATACCAGAGGAGGGAATTCCCAAACTCATGTCATGCTGAGTCCATTAAAGTATCAGAGTACAGGGTCTTAAATTCTATTTATACAGATGTTACTTTATACACTATGATTGAGTAGTAGGAGAGGAGCTGGTGATCAGAATATAGACCAAAATGTGTGTTTCATTTTAATCAATCAACAAGCAATTCTTGAGGTTCTACTATTTGCCAAGGCCTATAGAGGATGCTGAAGATAAGGAGACAAAAAAGGATCAACTCCTTCTCTTGGGGAGATTACATTTAATCTATTTTTAAGAAGATAAAGTCAGAGGGTGGCTAGGTGGCACAATGGATAAAGCACCAGTCCTGCAGTCAGGAGGACCTGAGTTCAAATCCAGCCTCAGATACGTAACACTTACTAGCTGTGTGACCTTGGACAAGTCACTTATCCCCAGTTGCCCTACGTTCCCCTTCCAAAAAGGCAAAAAAAAAAAAATCAGAAAAAAAATTCATCATCACCATCCACTACAACCAAGTTCATCTAGAAAAGAGAATATGCTCTTTTTTCATGATTATAGGTGGAGGAGAGGCAGCATGAAAGACAAGTCTGTGACTCTGAATTGTAAATTTAGTCCACTCAAGATTCTTACTTGGGCCCATGGCGCTATTTAAAAACAAGCATGTCTACTGCAGTATTCCATACCTATCATCCTGAACTACAGGTGCTCTAGAAAAGCAAAGACTGCTTTAGAGAAAACCTGATCATTTCTGGAGTTTCCCTAAATACAAGAATTTCTAGTGTCAACCTGTGCCAATATGGGCTCGACTACTTAAGAATGTAAATTATTTACTTGTTTGGCGTTGATATGTTGTTATTATATCTTGTTGCCACCAATAGGGATTTCTTGCACTGCATCTTTCCTATGGAGATACATTTTAATAAACCGTAAAAATTTTCAACCCTCAATTATTCATAGTTGCACTGGGAATACTTAAGATTCTCTTCACTAGAAAAGATGGAAAGAATATAGGCAGAGGCATATGCATATGTTTCATTGCCTGGGGGAGTACGATGTACTGGGCTTTCTGATTTGCATAGTCTGAGAGGTTGCTGCATCAGATGCCTTAAACTGGGTCTTAAGCTGGTTTCAGCAAGTTCTGGTTTTGGAATATAGAAAAAAGTGGAATGTTTCTGAAATGTTACATGATGAAAGTCTTCAGAGGGTTCAGAAGAATTCTGCCTTGTAAAATTCTTTCAAGTACAAAAAAGGAGCAACATGGCTAATAGATAGGGTCTGGGTTTGGGAGTCAGTGAAATACATACCCAAGTCTTGCCTCTGACTAATACTATCTGTATGGCTTTGGGAAGGTCACTTAACCTCTTGGTGACACAAGACAACTCTCTAAGCCTCTCATTTATGGAAGAGTTGCTGGTCACATCAGTGGAAGAATTTTCCACATCAGGAATTTGCAATGAAATCACAGGTCTACACATCACCACCCTGTTTCCTACACACACAGGAAAGAAGGAAGGAAGGATGGACAGATGGATAGAAGGACCAACGGAATACATTGACTACTCTGGTTCTGGTAGATATTGTATAAAGGGCATTAAGAAGAGACCTAGAGTTCATTGGACCTAAATAAATATATTAATTAGATTGGAAACCTTACCGAGATCCCCCAATTAATGTTTAAATTACTCCCTAAATGATAATTTTATTATCCTAGAGACTGTGATAAGCACATTTTTAAATATAGGAATTTATTAAATTATAGAACCTATAAATACCTTAGAAGATCATCAAGTGATGAGCTATAATGAATATTGTCCTAAATCATTCCAAATAATATAAAAATACTATCTGTAACACTGATATAGAATTGTAAAGTTTGTAAAGCACTTTACATACCATATCTTATTTGAGCTTTACAAAATACCTGTGAAGTAGGTATTATAGATATTACTTTACAGAATGAGAAAAATGATTCTCAGATTGTCAGTCGCCTGTGGTTTAACAGCTAGTATATCTCAGAGGCAGAATTTAAACCCAAGTCTTCCTGACTTTGTGTCAGGCATACTACTTATTATGTGATATGACCTTTACCTGGGTTTCTTCAAATATAGAATGCTAGGTACATGGGGGGAAATGTCATAAACTCCTTCAGTAAACACTTTCCAAAGTTTACTGTGCTAAGTGTGAAACTGGACTCAGATCCCTTTCAGCCTCATGATTCTAAATGTCATTTCATAAAGATAGGATTCATATACTACTCAGAGGGGTTCACGTAAATAAGAAATTGAAGGACAGGAGGTGAACCGCTAGATCACCATCACTGGGCACTCCAACTCAAAAGTAATTAGTGGTTTTTTTCTTTGCCAAAGATATACCAAATAAGAAGTTAGACCAAATTTTTCACACAGTTTGACTAATCTGGAACACTGAATTCATATATCAACCACTTGCAGCTGGTCTGGAGTAGGAACAAATATTATTTCCCTGATGAAGGAAATAGCTATAGGAAAAAAAGACGCCCCATCCCCATGAGATGGCAAAATCTTTTTTAGTTGCCAGGATACACTCTCCTGAACCCAGGTGTTTGCATCCCAACCTGCTGTGTGCTAATCCTTCTAAAGAAACTGTCCTATGGTGCTTCAGCTTGCCAGGTCTGAAAGACCTGGAAAGAATGTCTCACTGTAGACTTGTCCAGGGAATGGCTTCAGAGAACATTCAGTCATGGCAACCAGAGCCATGGCACATGGCAGAGGAGATCAATGAATGTCCCATATTTACAAAACCAAATGAGGGTCCAACATCTTCCTCCAAAGCAGAGGGGGGAAAATTCTCATCTGCCTTTGTCATACTATAGTTTGCTGCAAGGCAAGTATGTCCTTCTAAAATTAAATATTACTATTTCCCCCACTGAACCTATATTTAACTTTAATTTCTGATCAAACTCACTGCCTGTGGAATGACAGAAATCTCATTATTACTCTGTGAAAAGCATTTCTCTTGATGACATGTACCTGGGAAAGAGAGAGTAAGAAAGAAAGACTTATATGGAAATCACAGGCTTGTTCAATTTTAGGCAAGTCCTGTGTGCATCTCAGAGATCTGTGATTTATTAATATATGCAAAATGACTCCATAACTTAATATATGAATATTTAGCTGAAAAAATTACTGTAGCCACATAGCACCATTTACAAATGAACAAACTGATTAAATGAGGAATTGATATGTGCTTTTTCCAGTATTTCAAACAAAATCTGAACCAGATATTTTTAAGCTTCCTCTTGTGCCACATTTTAAATCTGTTGCCAACATGTTCTGCCCTCCACTCTCAATGCACAGCACACAGAGGCATTTGCGATGAAGGATGACTTTGTTTTCCCATACTCAGAGATTGGGGTCTCCAGGGCCCTAACATCTCAGTCCAAATTATCCTCAAAGAGAAAGTATCCTAAGCAGAATGGAAATCCTCTATAACCTTACTCCTGGGTCACTAGCATCTGCTTTGCAGTCTAGATGCATCATGCCAATCTATATTACATGCAGCTGTTACATTCCAGGGAAATGACTTGGATCCACAGCATATTTGAATCCATGCAATGATAAAATAATTATAATAGAATCCTAATGGATTTGAACACAAACCAGAAGCCCACAAGTTATCCTTATACGCATAAAATCTTATTCTTATGGTCTCACCTTTATATCCTTCCTCTCATCTTTGTTCCTGCCACCCTCTCTCTGCTCTCATCATATATCTCCATTCTTATGTTATTGTTGTGTTGTTTTAATCATGTCTGACTCTTTGTGACCCCTATTGGGGGTTTCTTGGCAAAGGTACTGGAATAGTTTGTCTTTTCCTTCTTTAGCTCATTTTATAGATGACAAAACTGAGGTAAACATCCACAGGGTCACATAGCTAATAAGTATCTGAAGTCAAATTTGAACCCATGAAGATAAATCTTCCCGATTCCAAGCTCAGGGCTCTATTCACTGTACCACCTAGCTGCTATACTCTAATTTTCCTCTTCCTGTGACTTTCTTCCCGCCTTAGGCTGCCATACTTTCATTATCGTCCAATAAGCCTCACTGCTCACCTCTTAAAACAACCTGACTCTGCTGAGTCTCTGTTATACTCCAAGTTTTCATGCCAGCACCTATTCAAGCCCTTGAGGTTCCAACTACAGTGACCTGAGTGACTCTTCTACCATCTTAGGACCTGGGTTCTCAGATCGAGTAGATTTCATCTACTCAAAATCTCAGAAAGAAATGACTCTTCTTCATGTGTTTCATTCCCTGGAACTAAAAAGTAGTCATGAGTTACTCTACAATAGCTTGGAGGTTGGTCTCTAGTGGAACACCCCAGGGATCTAAACTTGGTCCTGGACCATAAAATGATAACATTTTATCAATGATCTGCATTAATGTACAGGTAATATGAATGCTTTAAAAATTTACTGATGACATAAAAATCTGGTAGGGATGGCTAAAATTTTGGATGACAGAGTAAGAAAATAGAGATCTTGGCAGGCTAGAATGTTGTCAGGTCAGATTCAATGAGATGAAATTCAAATTTAATGAGATGAAAATACAAGCAAATCCTCACACCTGGGTTCAAAAAAAATCTTCAAAAGTATGACATAGAGAAGATATGATGAGATAGCAGTTTGCCCAGGAAAAGATCTGGGTTTATCAGTGGACTACCAGCTAAAATGAGTCAACGGTTTCCTATTACAAACAAAAAGCTAATGCAAACTTGGGCTACAAGTATCAAGAACTAAGAAAGTCACAGTACTGCTGTGTTCTGCCCTGGTCAATTACATTTGGAATACTGTTTAGTTCTGTGTGTCACATTTTAGGGAGGTCAGTTTGTGAGCTGGAGGTACCAGAAGGGAGGAAGCAGAATTGCAAAGGGCTTTGAGATCATGATATATCATGATCAGCCGAAAGATCTGGAGATGTTTCACCTGGAAAGAGAAAACTTGTGGGGGTGGGGCATGATAGCTTTCTTCAGGTACTTGAAATGATGTCATACAGAAGAGGCACTAGATGGTTTTATTTTGTTTCAGAGGGCAGAATTAAGAGAAATAAGTCCTTAGTGAAGGTTCCAAACACTTCTCTGGGTCAGGAGTCACCAATCCTGTTTGATTCCCTCCCCTCAAGACTAGAATGTGAATACTACAAATTATGACACCAATAATTGCATAGACATATAATGTTATTAATATACTGTCAACACTACTGTTCCCAATAATTATCCCAACAATTTTGTCCCAAGATTTCTTAAGATTTTAGCCAGGCTAGTGTCAAAACCCGACACCATTTAAAAGTTGATGAGTTGTGGCTCACCTTTCCCACCCACCTGCCTCAATTACTTACTTTTTGGATCTTAATGAATTCTTCTACTGCCTTCCAGGCATCCTATAGGCTCATCATGTTTCTTGGGGTCCCATAATTTCTCACTGCAACACTTCATCCTAATTAACAAAATATCTCCTTCCTCCCCTCCACCCTAACACTTCTCTCCTCTCTGTTCCATTACTTCAGAGACTAGCTCTAAACTTGGATACTTTTCCACAAATCAATACTAATGGGATTTTATGTAGTTACATGGTATGCCATCCCCTGGAATATATTTTTTCCCTGTTTTAACTAGGAGCCTTTGTTGGAGAACCAAGAGTCACTTTAGTGGAGGAAATTCAAGCACCATCACGGAATTTTGGGGAGAATGTTTCAAGTCAAGGGGGAGTAAGGGCAATGTGTTTCCGTGGAAGGTACTGGAACTATAAAGCTGGAAGAAGCTACAGAGCCCAACACCCTCAACAGTTGAAGAAAGTGAAGTCCCAAAGGGGTGAGGAACTTGCTTTGTGTCACACAGTCGTTATGTATCAGATGCCTAACTCAGGGGCCTGTTTTCAAATTCTGGCTCTGTCACTTACTCCCAGTGTGGACTAAGGAAAGTCATTCAATCTCTCTGGGTCTCAGTTTCCTCAAGTATAAAATTAGGAGAAGAATTAAATTATAAAAGTTCCTTCTGCCTCTGAGTCCATGATTCCATGGTATGGCCTCTGTTTACATCTAGGATCATCCCTAAGCCTCAGGAATACATGGAACTAACTCATTGAGAAGCATTATTTCAAGATCCTATAGGGAAGTATAAGCTTCTAGAACATAGTTGCAATTGGAATTTCTTTTCAACTCTAAGATGGCCAACATTTTAGGAGAATTCAGATTTTGCTCTTTCTGGATAAAGGATGGCAATCATGCTTAAATTTAAGGACAAGAACTATTCTCCTACTCATGAGCACACCTTTACAAAAACTTACCATTTACTGAAATCCTTAAGAGGGTGTCCACACTGACTGCATTCAAACATGCAAAAATTAAGCCAAGTATGGGCCACAGATCAGGCATATTATAACTTAATATTCTTTTTGGCACATGCATTTTGGATCAGTAATGTTTTCCTCTGGTTATCAAGGTCCAAGTGATTTATAAAGAAATGACTATACTTATAAAAGTAAGAAACTGTAAACCAACATAAATGTCAGTTTTTATATTGATATTTACATTCATCCCATCAAGAGACTGAATTGTTTGGTAATATGATTCAATATTTTGGGTCAAATATTTTGGTAGCATTTACAGATCAATAAATTAAACACATTCTGAGTAAATGAACCAAAATAGCTTTGTTCCCCAACATGAGGTAAACTTAAAATTTTCAAGAGGGAATGCTCCCTGCAGAATTGTTAATTGCAGCGATACTATAATAGTATTAAATCTTAGCTACAACTGTGTCAGATTTTCAAATATCTCCAAGGTTGTAAAATAGCCATTAAAATTCATTCCTGTTGGCAGTTTGGTCTATGGAGCTTTAACCCTCAGAAATGCTTTCCAATATTTATGTGATTTCCATTTTAAGACAACTTTCTGAGTTACTTCCAATGTTATAGCTCACATCACCAACATATTTGGAATTTTGGAAGCAATTTTCACCATTCAGAACTGCTAAAGGAGAAAGAGTCTGTACCTAAGAAAGCTCCATTTTTTTTTCTGTGATTGCAGGCCATGGGGACCCACATGATGGAGCTGCATCATTCAGAGTGACTGTCAAAGGGTGCGCTTCTACAAGGAAAAATGAGCAGGGCCTCTGTGGAAGGATGTGTGCTGTAATGTGTTTCTTAAAGATAGCAACAGAACACTCTTTCCTTTATTTGACCAACACATATTAATATTGGAAAGAGAAGGATGTTCTCTGGGCTAACCCTAATGCTATCCATGTATCTACTGGTGAGGGAAAATCAAAGATTTGATAGTAATCAGGAAGGTGCCCTAAAGAATTGATCTGAAACAGTCTGTCTCTTTTACTCTGTCACTGTGTTATAGGATTTTATTGCTTACAAGTTAACTCACAGCATCTTTATTTCAGGTAGTTCCTTATATTTCCTTAACCCAGTGGTAGTAAAAGAACAATAGAAAAGGGTAGGGGTGACCAAAAGAACTAACTTTGGTTAGTGCTATTTTTGTGAGCTAAAAATATTCATGAGGCACTTTTTCTCTGCAGTAGCCAAAACTGGAAACAGTAAGCAGCCATTGCCTGGGGAAGGGCTGGACAATTTGTGGTATGTGGACATAATGTAATATTACCATTCAATCAGAAACAGAAAATATATGGAATTAAGAGAAATGGGAAGGTGTGTATAAACTAATACAGAGAGAAGAAAGCAAAACCAAGAGGAATATATGCATTAAGACCACAAAAACATAAAGAAAACAGCATTAAAGGAATTCAGATTGATGTAATAACCAATATTGATTTCAAAGGGCCGATGGCAAAATACACTTTCCTCCTCTCAGTAAAGAAATGACAAACTCTGGGCTCAGAATGCTTTCTCAGACACAGTCAATATGTTAGTTTGTTTTGTTTTTGTTTTTTGCTAGAAGAGTATCAAAGGGTTGGTTATTGTCTGTCATATGAAAAATCAGTATAACATTTTTTTAATTAGTAGAAAACTGGTACAACTTCTGTAAGGTCTAAAGAAATTTTGAAACAATCTTCAGACCTGTTAGATGCTCTGAGGATCTTGCTTCACTGGAGTCTTCCTTCACTCCATCTAGCCACTGCCCCCTAAACTCTATTAGAGCAGAGACAGGCTTAGTTTTGTGATTTGTAGTGCTCAGCATACAGTAGATGCCTAATAAATGTCAAACTGAGTTGAATTCGTGTCTATTTCTGGAGCATCAAATTTCCAGAGGCAAGATGCTTTCAGTCCAGTTTACCAGAAATAAATGAATCTCTGTTCTGTCTTATGTAGCACCTATTAATTATGCATCTACTCAGAATGACACACACACACACACACACACACATTGCCTTTTCAACAACCTTTTGTGTACAGTTCTTTAGCCAGAATTTCAATTCATGAGGTAGTGCTGATTTTCATTTCAATTCATGTACTAAGTATGGTTCATAGCAATTATTGTGTAAATAGAATTAAAATGGAAAAAATAATCATCACATTTTAATAGAGGATAAACAAAATAATTTTATTTTCATTTCTCTTCACTAATATTTTAACTATAAATAATCAAATGTTGGTTATGGATTTTATGGGAAAGGCAGGATTGGAAGAATATCACTTTTGTGTTTTTTGTTATTTTAACCCATTTCATGCTGCATATTGTGTGTCATTATGTATTCTCATGTCTCACAGATTTGTTTATTACTTTCTCAATTCTCACCCCTGTGCCCCCAAATAGTGAGCTCTTTAAGAATAATATTTATGTGTCATAAGGTATCTTTGAGGGATGATTGCATGAGGTGAGTGAGAAAGCTAGCAACTCCCTCTTGGATGATACCCACTCTTGGAATGTGTGCCTCACCGGTCTTTTCCAATTCCTCATTTTCTCTATCCAACAGGTTTGCCCTATTCTCTAGTCACCACCATCAACTCCACCCCTGCTGAGGGAATGTGGGGAAAGGAACAATGGAGAAAAGCAATGTGAGTAATACAGCTGTACAACCCTAGTAAGGAAACTGCTACTTGTTAATCTATTTACTATGGGGGGGGGGGGGGTTGAAGTAAAGGGGGGAAGAAGAACCATTGCCTTGTCTTCTTTATTGCATTTTATGAAGCTGATTTTTTTAAAAATTCAAATCAATAAGTTTCTTTCTCATATGTCTCTTGAACCCCCAGGGGATGACTGCAGGAGGCAAATTCTTTATGCAACAATTCAGTGTCTTTCCTGTCTTTATAATAAGGTAGCAATATCCCTTCCTCTTTTGCAACCCTTTATTTACAATAACCAAAGCAATTATGATAGATCATATATTTATCTAAATTGTAAAAGTACTCATTAGAATAGAAAATATAAATGAATTTTAAAGAATAAGAACTTTTGGGATCAACTTCTGCCTTCTAAGATGAAGAAAGGGGGGAGGAGAGACTCAGCATTAAGTTCCCTCAGAGAGGAAAGTCCAACATAGCCAAATCAGCTTCTCTTCTCAGCTGCCGGGATGTGGCAAAGGTGGCTCTCAAGTCCCAGATGTGATTCGATCCCTGCCAACACTTCTTTCCTTTCTCCCCTATCTTTCTAATCACCCTCACTCAAATCTTCCAGCATTTTTCCAGCTCTCTCAACTCCCCAAACAGAAATCAAAAGTGACTGCATCCAAAATCTCTGATGACTTCTTCAGTTTTCACAGTTTGCTCCATTTTCACCTTCTGAGGCAAAAAATTAAAAGTTAGAGGTGAAATTAAAAATGAAAGGTGAGGATCTTTAAGAATCACTCTGTCCTTCAGTCTAAAGGTTCTGACAAGCCAAAGAATTCCATTCTGGCAAGCAACTTTCATTCCCATCATGCAATTTCTCTATTTCATAGGGGTACCAAGGGTTATATTCATTTTATATTTTTCCCCCAATGCCTTACTCTGCACAAGGCTTTGAACATACTGGATTTGTTAGACTGATAGAAACTGAATTGAATTGAATGCCAACCCCTGTTTCTGAAAGTCTATTAACTTCTCTTCATTATATCACCCTAACCTAAGACCAGTCTTCCAGGTCAATCAAGCTGATGTAGGTACCAGTAGTCAATTCCTCAGCCCCCTCACAGATGGTTGTGCCGTATGGAGTGGCATACTGTAAGATTATACCTCATCTCTGCCCACACCTAGTCTTATGACCTCAGTAACCCTATAGTAAACTCATCCATAAATCTATCTCCTCCACAAAGCCTACTTTTAAAGCACAGTTCAGTTCAGTTCATTTCTTCTGCTCTTCTTTCAGGTGAGTGGAAAAGGGAGTACATAGATTTGAATGAAGAAAAAAAGGAGAGACAGAGTATATATAGCATTTGTCTCCTTTTATTAGGTGGGTAAGACCCTAGTAGGAGGGAGGGCTACTCTTCAGCACATAATCAGCACACAACTCACTGTCAATCAATTTATAAGAGTTAATGTTTTATCTGGCCTAACCTCAAAATGATAAAAGTAAAAGGTGAGAAAGTGTCCTGCAAATTCCCCTGTTTCTGATTAAGTCATCTGGCCCGGTACTTTGGGTCTTTTGTTATAATTAGAATTTCAGGAGAAGTTTGGTATTTACAATTGGGAGTATTTCCCTGCTGGTTTGCAGTTCATTTTGTTTCTCATTAACCTTTATAAATATTCTAGTCGGAAATATGCTTTTATTTAGAATACATTTTGTTAAGTAGAAGTGTGTTTCATCTCTGTCTCTGTCTGTCTCACCCACATTCTCTTTCCGGATGTATATCTGTTCGTTCCTTCCTTCCTTCCTTCCTTCCTTGCTTCTTTTCCTTGAGAGTCATCTAAGTGCTTTAGATAAGTTACCTCTATACTTCCCCCAACAGGTACTGCTCCTGTGGGGAGAAGGCAAAGGCATCTGGAACTCTCTTTTATAAAGTGTATAATCCAGGGCTGCTTTTAGCTGCTGCCTTCCCCATCCTTAGGGCATAGACTGGGTAAAATAGTTTCCAAAGCTCCAGAAAATTCTTGTCTTTTCTTAAGGTAGTTATGAATTCAAGGCTTCTAGTCACTGAAATTAAATGCTTTTTTTCAAAACTTACTAGTTTCAACTTCAAAAATGAAGGGAGCAGGGGAGGGTGGTTGGGAGGAATCTTCTATGTTCTATCTATCCCCTTATTATTTTTCTGATTACCCTCTTGTTTCATAAGAAATGGAGGAGGTAGAACACTTCAAAGCACCAATTCATGTTACAATAATTTTGAAACTTAGTTCATTAAAAAAACCATATCATTGGGATATAAAGCCCTTTGGATGGTAACAAAGAAGCTTTTAGTATCAAACAAATAAATACTGAAAGCTGAAATT
The DNA here is from genome assembly GCA_028646575.1 of Pseudocheirus occidentalis. NCBI lineage: Eukaryota > Metazoa > Chordata > Mammalia > Diprotodontia > Pseudocheiridae > Pseudocheirus > Pseudocheirus occidentalis. The sequence continues at coordinate 126,483,475 of CM053596.1, read as the reverse complement.
TTCTAAGTACCTATCCAAACAAGAAATAATCATCCATTTGGTGGGGGGAAAATAGGGTACTGAGCACTTTTGTGGCCCTCATGCAGAGAGGATGTTCAGAGCCCAAAAAAAATTGCACCTAAATTAGCTCCCAGGTATTTATTCATCCATTCAATCACTGACAACATGAAACACCTGGGTACCTGTTTGATGCAAGGCTCCATGCCATACCAGATAAATGGGGTTGCTTCTAAACAGAAGAGAAAAAAAACAACTCTACCCTCAGGAAGATTACAGTTTGATTGTAGATTACAGATCAAATGAGATAACACGTAAAACACTTTGCCAACCTTAGAACAAAGCAAATCAATCCTACCTTCATAAGTTACTCACATATATCCCTTTCTCTCCTCTGATATTTCCATTCTAATGCTGCACTTCCTTGCCTCATGCCTGGAGTATTCCAACAGCCTGCTGGTTGGTCTTCCAGCCTCAATTCTCTCCCCACTCCAGTATATCCCCTACTCAGCTGTCAAATGGATCTTCCTAAGCACAAGCCTGACTATGTCACCTGCTATTCAAAAAACTCCAGTGACTGCCTATCACCTTCAGGATCAAATATAAAATCTTCTGTTTGACATTCAAAGCCCTACATGGCCCTTTTACATTTCCAGTCTTATACCTTACCCCGCACACACACACCTCATACTCTGTGATCCAGTGACACTGGCCTTCTTTCACCTTGATGTTCCTTGACCAACATACTCCACTTCTCAAACGCAGACACTTCCCATCTCTATCCCCCATACCTAGAATTCTCTTTCCTCAACTCTACTTCCTGACTCCCTGGCTTCATTCAGGTCCCAGCTAAAATCTGAGTTTCTACAAGATTTCCCAAATCTCCCTAATAGTAATTCCTTCCCTCTGTGATTATCTCCAACTTAGCCTGCATTTACCTTTCTTGTATCCCCGATGCTTACCACACTGCCTGCACATAACAGGTGATAAATGCATGTTTGCTGCCTGATGTTGACTGATATAAGTTGGTAAAGATGACTGTCTTAATAGGTTAGCCTCAAGTTAACCTTTGGTGGGGTCATAAGATCATGGATTTAGAGTTGGAAGGGACCTTGAAGATTATCTACTCCACCTCCCTCATTTTATAGATGAGGAAAGGGAGTCTTAGAGAGACCAAGTGATTATCTGTGGTCATGCAGTCAGTGAAAGTTCTGGCAAGGCCTATCATGCCAGAAAGGCTTATAGAATAGTCCTGTAACTGGTGATGTCTGCTGTGCATACATCAGCCCAGGCAGGAACCTTGCAAGAAGGTTGGCCACTATCAGGAAATGTTTATATCCATGGGTATAAAATATTACTAGCATTAGTTTAATCATTACCATGAGGTGTATAAGCAAAGACTAGTCTAACTGATAATTAGCCAATCTATCTGAAACTTGGCATGTAAGACCTGAACGAACGAACGAACGAATGAATGAATGAATGAATGAATGAAGCACTGGATAAAATTAGAAAAGTGGAAACGATCCAAAATTACAAATTAATTAAACAAAATTTCTACAAAAATGCTATTGAGTTTATAAAATAATTACAATAGCTGAAAGGTTTGTTCAGTGAAGGTGTTTGAAATGAATGAAATTAATTGAATTATTTTGACCTGCCAAAAGGTGTTTTTAATTTTTTTAATTGAACTAGATGAAATCTAAGATCTCTTGTACCTGGAGTAAATTCAGTAAGAGGGGATAATGCAACTCCCAGGAAAGTGCATAACTCATACCCCAGAGAATATAACTCTTGTCCAACTAGAACTGGAAAGAGGAAGACAGACCAGGGAAAGGTTCTCCAATATGACAAATGAATCCCCTAAGTGGTTAGACCCCCTGGTATGTGCTAAGGTCAATAGTGCCTACCTAACCCTAACCCTAACTGGAGAGAACCATGAAGCAAATATGGTGATTACATGGAAAGAAAGTATCCCTTACTTGGATCTAAGCCCAACCCTAGGGAAAAAACTCCTATACATCAGCACCCTAAGGCAAAGCCTCAGTCACCCTGTATTAGTAAGAGATCTGATCCAATCTTTCTTACAGTTGTTCAATGCCTGAATGCATACATGAGTCAATACATTTAGAAATGGATGGATTTCCATATATGGGTCTTAATATTCCACATAGTGACTGACTAAGACAGAAGGATTTCATATTGTGAGAATGATCCAAGCCCAGAACTATAAAGCTCCCCACATTAGAACACTGCCCTTGGCAAAATGTTACTTTGCATTGTTCTTTTGTGTTATTCCAGAATTATTCTTCATATGATGGTCTTCAAATATCCAATTGCTGCAATACAATAAGAATCAAGGAAAAGAAGATTATTTTTATGGGAAAATGTTTTGCAGCTATAGCATCATTTAATAGCAATTTTGCGAGTGCTAGTCATTTTGGTGCTAATAATCTGACACATGCTAATAGTAGAGAAAGAACTTGGGATGTCTGGAAAAAGGAAATAAACTTGTTAATTAGCGCCTTGTTTGTAGGTCTGTTGTGAAGAAAAATAATTTGTTAACTTAAGTAAGACCTTGGGCTTTCATGATGATTGAAAATATTGAGTGAGCCTGGGCCCCCCAGGGACTATAAATCCTGTATAATTCACACATACTTGTGGGATTCAAACACATCATTTCTCACTGATAAGCAGCAAGGAGTATAATAAAGTAGTGGAATTTCAGTCTCTAAAAATGATTATAGTTGACAACAGAAATACAAACATGACTCTAATTAATGAATTTGCTATTAGCTGTTCCTTGCTAAGGCACATGGTCCAAGTTCATTCTAGCCATAATGGAGATAAATCATTTCAACCCAATATCCCGGAGTCTGGTGGCTGAGATCCATTAAAAGTAAAAAAGAAAATCAGGGTTTCACTTGTTAAAAACTAGAAATGAAACTATCCAAAAAATCAAATCCACAAACATTCTTTAAGCATCCTCTGCTTCACAAATAAGAAATTGTCCCTGCCCTCATAAACCAAGTAGAATCACAGTAGGACTTAAGTTCCTGAAAGCTGGTTGCTTTTGTTTTATTGTTTGTTTTTCTTTGTATATTCTCAGAATTTGACAATGCTTAGTACCAGAGAGGTATTTAATGAATGTTTGTTGAATTAAATTGAATTGGGTTGAATTGATTTTAATTAAGAGGTGTTCAATCTATATCCAAACAATTATAAGATGAATTATAATATAAGTACCAAAAAGGGGTACAAAGAAAAATGATATGAGAATAATCAACATGGAAAGGAGAGATCATTTGGGGGAGGGTATGAGGAAGAATTTTTTTCATGGACAAGATGCCTGTAGGACATTCCAATCAATAGGAAAAGTGTAAACAAAAATATAGAAGTAGGAACACAGTGGGCTTACATAGTTCTCTTCCTGAGCTCTTCTGGATGTTAACAAATCATTCTAAAAGCTAAATCCCCCAGAGGAAAGTCAGAGTTTGACCTCCATGTAAATGGGACTACTATGTCTCTGGGTAGGAAAGACATGTAAGCATACTGATCTATAAAGAATGACTTTGGAAACATGGGGCAGTCCAGTATAGGCTTTAGCTTAAATTTCCATTTAAATGTGATTTTTTTTTCTACCAACACAGTACTAGCTATTCAGAATAATGTTGATCAAAGATCTATCTTGCAATGGGATTGTTCAACATGAATTAGAAATATTTCTCTACTAAAATAAAAAAGGTAAAAACAAAGTTGTTTGTTTGTTTTTAGGTAACAATACTGGCTGTGCAAATAACTTTATTAACAAAAATTGTACAAACTTTTGTCCAGAGTAAAAACAACAAAATCTCTCTCTATTTCTTTCTGTCTCTCTCTGTCTGTCTCTCTTCCCCCTTTCTCTGTCTGTCTCTCTCTCATGTGGGTGCTCACATACATACACACACACATACACGCTCAATCGAGTTAAAACAAAGAGATGGCAACTATTTTTAGGTTGGGATATTTCTTGTCTATAGAGAGAATGCATGTAAAAAATGTATATTAACTCTTCAAAAAGCCTTTATGCCTGGTAAAACAGATTTTGACAACAAAAGCAGGGACCACAGCAACTTGAATAAGAGGGTTTTATTGTTAGCAATGAAGCATTTAACTCTGTCTGTGACTACTTCTAGAAAAGAACAAGGGAAAGGAGGAAAGAAAGAGGGACAGAAGGAGAGAGAGAAAGCTAAGAGACTTAAGCCTTCATTTCCATCCTAATTTTCACTAAAAATAGAATTCCTACCCCATCCTCACTTAAAAATCATGGGATAATTTGGGACTCTGGCTCTGTTTTATACTACTCAATGGAAGGAAAACAGTCCCATTTGTGAGCTGTTTATTACAATAGATCTTGGTGCTCAAGTGACAGCAGTACAGAAACAGCCAGGGAACAATCTGCTAGGACACAGGCTGCACCAGCCCGACAAATAACTTTGATTCTGATGATGAAAGTGATAATATGTAATGGCTGCCTATCATGATGGCCCCTGTACCCGTAATAAATTCTCTGGTGAATGGGCAATATTCCCCAGCAGACAATCTCATCCATTTTGGCAGGAAGGAGAAACAAGATGGATGATAAAACGTGTCTTTGGTCCTTAGTACAGTTCTGGCATCAAGCTCCATGACAGTTCATTTGCCTCTCATCATTTGTCTGATTGGCTGATAGACCTGGAAGCAAAAGAAGAAAAAAAAAGGGGCATTCAAGGGAAGAATTCTATTTATGGAAAAGGGGATGCAGAAGTCTGACTTCATGAAAACCCACTTCTTCCCCCCTTTCCATATACAACATGAATATCAGTTCCCTCAACTCGCCAGCTTTGCCATCCCATCCATAGAACTGGCAACTGATCAGAGCAATCTCACCCAATCTGGATCTCACTGGCAATTATCTACAAGATGCCTGGATATCTTTTTTTCCTTTCTTAAATAATGTAGCATCCAGATCATAGTCTTCTGCTTAACCTCAACCTCACTTCCTCTTTCAATAGGAGACCTCAACATGAATGCTCAAATACGCTGGTCCCTAAATTCCTCAGTTTCCTCAACTAGCAAGAGGTCTCTGCTGATCATTAAATTGCTAGTGCCTCCCTTTCTCCAAATTACCTTTGATTTATTTTGTATATGTATTTAATTTGTATTTTGGATATAGTTTTCATGTGTATGCATTGTCTTCCCCCTATAGAATATAAGTTCCCTGAGGGCAAGAACTACTTCATTGTTGGCTTTGTATTCCAAGCTTCTAGCACAGTACCTGGCACACAAATGCTTGTGGATTAATTGATTTACACATTAATCAATTCATTAACTCATTTATTCACAAATTTGTTGATTCATTAATTCATTTATTAATTTTTTCAGTCATGGACTTCAGCATCCCTATATCTTCAGTCTGCTTATAATTCCCCAGTGCTCAAAGGTTCTTTATTGCCTATCCAGGAAAGTTCAAACTCTTTAGCCTGCCTTTCAACATTTTCTACTCTACCTTTTTAACCTTATCTCAAACTATTTCCTACCATATACTTGAATTTCCAGTCATATCAGACTACTCCGCACTTCCTCATGTGCATTCCTTGCCCTCCTGCCTTTGTGACTTCCCCTTTACAGGGAAAGACTCTTCCATCATGCCCACCTTTCAAGGGCCAGACTAGATATTATCTACTCCATGTAGTATTCCCTAATACCCTCAGATATAAACGGCCTTTTGTTTTTCTTCAGCTCAAACTGGCATTATGACCTCTCTTATGCACTTATGAAGTTCTTTTTTTCTAGTATCTATACTGTTGCATGTTGATGCATTCCCCCACCTACCAACTAGACTGTAAGATTCATTAGAGCAAATTTATTGTGATTTTCCCTCAATGATTGGTACAATGGTTCACACTACAAAGAACATAGTAATGTTTATTAAACTGAAATGAATTAAGTTCAGATTAACTGGCTATCATAGGAAAACAGATTTTTGACAAGAATGGATCTTGGGGATAATCTAGTTTAAACTTTTTATTTTCACATGAGGAACTAAAGCCCAGAAAGAATAAGTTTTTTGCCTGGTGCCACACATCGTAGAAATGGCTAAGGCAAGATTTGAATCCAGGACTTTCTGAATCCAAATCCAGTACTCTATCTCCTATGCCAATGTAGGCAGTGAACCAGGGGAATGAAGGTCCAGAACTGTTCTCTCTGGTTGGCTGTGTCAAGAGAGTCAGATTTTCTACTTCAAATTATTTTTGTCACTTTGAGATGACTACTGAATGGTGGGGCACTTAGCTTCATATATAAAAAAGTGGTAGAAAGAACACTAGCATTGGCAGAGAGCTCCAAATCCTCAGCCAAATGGAATTTAATATATAATAGATGAATAACTACTTGCTCAAATAACAGCTTACTGGTGATGGTAGGGAGAGTTATTGGATAATCCCACCACATAATATGTCACATATGAATTTTACACTGGCCACATTAAGTATTTATTTTTCCCAGTAGTTAATATAGTAATAATACCTCCCATTTGAATGACATTTGATATTTTTCAGAGCATTTTCCTCTGCAGTGCCTTATTTGATCTCACAACAGCTGTGTGAGGTAGGGAGGGCTGGTATTCCTGTATGCATTTGATAGAGGGTGAAACCAAGCCTCAAAAATGTTAAGCAGCTATGGAAGCTTGGGGACACAGTGCACAGAGCACTGGACCTGGAGTCAGAGTTCAAATTTGAACCTGAGTTCAAATTCAGCCTCAGACACTTGTCCCTGGGAAAATCACTTAACTTCTGTTTCCTTTAGTTTCCTTATCTGTAAAATAGGGGTGATAATAGCACCTAACTCCCAGGATTGTTGGGAAGATAAAATGAAATAATTATAAAACTCAGCACAGAGCAATGTTAGTAAATAGTAGTTATTAGAGATACTATTATAATATTACTCACATGTAATTATATATTATTGTAAATAGTAGTTATTATTATAAATATTATTATCTTGCCTAAATCCTCATGGCTGTAACTGGGAAAAATCAGAACTGAAATCCAGGGCTTCTAATTCCTAAACCTGTGCTCTTTTTAAGATAACACATGACTCCTGATACCAAAAAGAACCCTCAGTCTTTTGGGGTAGTAAAGACTTAGCCTGGGGGTAATTTATAATTGGAAAGTAACTTAAAGAATCCAATCCGACTAGTTCATTTGTAGATGAAGCAATTAAGATCAAAAGAGGATAAGTGACCTTTCCAAAGTCAAGCAGTCACACAGTAAATAAGTGTAATGCCAAGCAAAGGCAACTTCCAAGGTTCAGATTATCAGCACAGCAAATCCCATTTATTCAGCAAACATTCACAGAACAGAGAAAGTCAAAATACAGTATAACTCATTCATTTAGCAAGTAAATTCTGAATTCAATCCAGGTACTACTCCACTCCTAGACAGCACATTCATTTAGTCAGTCAAAGTCCCTTCTCAAATGGAAATCAGTTTCCAATCATAAACAAAGTACATTCATTTGGTCAATCACAGAGCACATTACTTTGTGTCCACCTCTGGACACAAAGTAATTACAATACCATCCATTAACACCAAGCACTTTCTCAAAAGGGGCAGGAGAGCACAAAAGGCCATCTACCCTTAAGCTATAACAAAGTTAAAATACCATCTCAGCACTGAAAACCCAAAGAAAGGCCCTTCTTTCTTCTTGACTGGAGGAAAGCCCTCAGCAATCTCAGTTCCCGGGGAGACAAGGTTCAGCAAAGCCATAGCCACTGTCCTCATCAAGTCACTCTCTGCCTGTAGAACAGTCCCAGAACCCCTGAAAACATCAGCAAGGCCGTCTTCCAGGATTTCTGTGAAGGTACCACAAGAAAATCCTCCTTCAGGGCTTCTGAACCAACAGCAAGGTTCCAGGACCTCTACAACAGCAGCACTGTCCTTTACCAGCAGGTGAATCTGGCAAAACAATGTCAAAACAGACAAACAAAATGCTGGCATCACAGTCATGCCTCCTCAGTCCTTGGCAGCTCTGGGTGGCAGTTCTCAGAAGTCCTGGGCAACTCCAACAGGCCCTCAGCAGTCTTTCTCTCAGCAACTCAGGCTCCATGATACTGGATACTGCTCTCCAAAAGCCCTTCTGGCCTTCTCTGGGCTTGGGCCTCTCTCCCAATTCACAGCTCCTCCCAGTTCAGCACTTTCTCTTCATGTCAACAAGTCCATCCCACAAGTGGGATTCACAAGCTCTGGGTTTTAACACAACCCAAAAATCAAGCCAACACAGGGGCATCTCCAAATTCCATTACCATTACATTATTTTGTATAAGCAAGCACCCTAGCATACCATGGGTGGCTGCTAGCACAGGTTCTTAGATGTGCTTTTCTAAAGGAAAGCAACTCAAAATGGGTTAACAATCTTACTTTAATCAATCAAACATATATCATTTACCTAGTTCAGGGGAAAAAGTCAACACCCCAAACTTCAGAGAATACAAACAGAAGTTACAAGCAGACAAAGAAACAGATCGGCAGATGGGCTTCCAGCCCTCTGACCATCACATCCATACCTAGTCAGTTACCAGAGAGGGAAGCACCGACATCTGGTTTTTCAAAGCCGAGGGGGCTCAATGGCTGACCAGAGTCTCATCTGGCCAAATCACACAACTCTTTCCAAAGTGAGCCTCAGAGAAAAACCTCACATCAGCAGTATATATAGCCTTCTCCTGGATCTGAGACTGTCACAGCCCTCTTGTCCCATTGCCCAATCACAAAGTAATAAGGTGTGAGCATTCCTGAAGAACAAGCCTCTGGCCACAGGCTCCATTCAGTCTATTGGGGGCAGAGCATACTTTCAAATCAGGGAAGGTTCTCAGCCACTTAAGCCTATCAAAAGGCCTAGGGGTAGGAAAGATCTTCAGATTCCCATAACAATAAGAGAGCTGGGTTACAAAATTGATCCTTCAACTTCACTTCCAGCATTCCTTCCATATCACTGTTTCATCTAGTCCAAGATACCTTCAAAGTCTTTCATAACCTGCCTCCTCTTACCTTTCTTCTTCTACTTTATTCAGCTACATGAGATCAATAACATTGGCTTCCTTCTTGTTCCTCACACAGGACTCTCCATTTCCCTACTCTGGGAATTTTCACTGTTTATCCCTCATGCATGGAATGCTCTCCCTCCTCATCTCCACCTCTTGGCTTCCTTCAAGTTCCAGTTAAAATTATATCTTCAATGAGAAGCCTTCCCTGATCCTCCTTAACAACTGTGACTTTTCTCTTAGATTATCTCCCATTTATCCTATATATGCCTCTTTTCTATACAGTTGTTTGCATGTTATCTCTCCCATAAATCCTGAGGCAACCATAAAACATTGTTTTTAAACCCTACATGCCTCCCCCCTCAAAAAAGACTGCCAGGACTCAAATTTAGATGACTTCATTACCAACATACTACAACATGGTCTCTGAAAAATCTGTGAATATATACATTTTATGGAGAAGGATTAATATATTAAATTATTATCCATGAAAACCTTCTATTGAATTAGTGTTTCAGATTGTTGAGGCAGTGATTTAAGAGATCTTAAGAAACAGGGGAAGTGACAGCAGAGGGTGGAACTTTCTGTTCCTTCTGCACAACTCTCCATTTCTCATCTCTCTGCCTTTGCTTGGACCATTCTTCATTCCTGGAAGATACCCATCCTCTATTGTACCTCGTAGAATCCCTCTCTTTCCTTAAGCGTCAGCTCCAGCACCAACATCTCTACGAAGTCTGTCACGATCCTACCAACTATTAGTGACCTCTCTCTTTAATTACATTTAGCCACCTTTTAATTTATTTTGTATTTCTTTTGTTTACATGTAATTATACATATATACATATGTATTATTTACATGTGTGTAAGTGTACATATTTTTGTCCCACTTATTTGCTAATATGAAATGTTGCTACATACAGTGACATGTACCTATAATCTCAGCTACCAGAGAGATTGATGGATCATTTGATCCAGGTACTTTGAACTGAGGCTGGCTAAGCCCCACCCATTTACCCCCTTACATCCCCAACTATGTTTGACATCATTATGGTGAGCCCCAGGAGATGATGAGGGGAAACCCCTCCAGACTGTCTAGGGAAGAGACAAACTGGCCCAGAAACAGAGCAGATCAAGGAACTCCTGTAAATCAGTAGTAGGACTAAGCCCATGAGCAGCCATTACATCTTCAGCTTGAGTGAAGGAAAAGCTCAATCTTAAAAAAAAATTAAAAGTAAAGAACAGGTCATTGTATTTATATGCTTCATGCAAAGTTCAGTGCTAGGCACATAAGAGACCCTTCATAAATGTTCATTGATTAAAGACGAAACCATAGACAAGATTCCTAAGACAAGGTTGAGACAAAAACCCAGACAGTGATGATGGGATCACTAGAAGTTAGAGGTTATCTAACACAACTCCCAGCCGAATGTCTTTTCTTTTTAAGTTGGAGGTTGGGCTCAAGAAGCAAGTTGACTTGACTTCCCTTTCTCTGACTACTACTATTTTGCTTCAAAAACTACCTAACTAAAAAGCTTGATATTTTCTTTTGGTTTGTCTTGGTGGGAGCAAAAGGTAATTTTCTAGTTATTCAGGCAACTCCATGTAAACCATGATACCAATGTATAGATAAAGTAGCTGTGAAGTAGCCTATTCAGTTTATTATTATTTGAATTACTGTTCATTTAGCTCTGTGGTAAATTTGGGCTAATACCAGATTCGTTAGGAAAACCTCACTGGAAAGTCAACCCAAATCAACTTTGTATTCAAGCACGGAGCATTTGCCAAGGATAATAGCAACCTAGTAGGACTATGTCCATGTTAAGTATTAATAAGAATGGGATTTGAGTGTGGAGTCCCTCTGGGGGATTCAAAATGAGGCAGCACTTGGGTTACAGGACAAATTCTGCTTCTATCTTTCAGGACTGTTACAAAACTGAAGTGGGCAATTGGCTCATTTTTTTCCTCCTTCTGCTTCAGCTTATGACTTAAAGTGACAAGCAAGAAGGGCTATGAAAAGACATGCTGACTCGGGAATTTCTCACCATCAAGTGCATTTGGTGGGTTAAATTTGTATTTGAGAAGACTAGAAGTTATATGAAGAGATATGTACTATAGGGAAGGCTCTGTGGAAAAAGCTCTGGTTTGAAAGTCAGAAGGCCTGGGTTGATTAGAAGCTTGGACAAGTACCTTCGTTCCCTTGAGCTTCAGTTCCCTCTTCTGTTACGTAACAGAGTTGGACCCAAATGACCTCAAAGTTCCCTTTCAACTTTCCTAGATGATCATGTGCCCGTCAGCAAAGGTGGTCAAGTCACTGTCCTTCTGTTTTTGGAATCATAGTAATTGCTCAAAAGTTTGCAAAGCAATTTATAACTGTTGTCCCATTTGATCCTCACAAGAGGGAGCAGGTGCTATTAGTAATCTTATTTCTTTAGAGATAGAAACTGTGTCAGAGAAAGGGGGGAGATGGGGGGGGGAAGAGAGAGAGAGAGAGAGAGAGAGAGAGAGAGAGACTGAGATTGAGAGAGAGAAAGGGAGGTGAGAGGGGGGAGGGAGAGAGAGATGATAAAGCATTTACTGAACTTTTACTATGAGCCAAGCACTGTACTAAACACTGAGAATATAAAGACAACAAAAGGGTCCCTATTCGCATGGATGCTTATATTCTAGTAACTGAGAAACAAATCATAAAGAGGGGTGGGATGGGAATGATTCTGGCTTTGAGAGGGCAAGGCAGGCAGCCAGTATGAGGGTGGGGCAGGTTGGAGGGTAAGCTCACGTGGAGAGTGAGAACAGTGTATTTGGGGTTTCTCATGATGTGGAGGTGATTTGTTGAGGGCTCATAAGGCAGAATCTGAACCCAGGTGTTCTTGACTGTAAGAACAGTGTTCAATTTCCTAGGCCACACTGCCCAAATAAACAGGGAAGGTCATCTGAGCTTGAAATCAAGTCATCAGGCCTTAATACACTGAATCCAATTCCTGACTAGATAATGACAGGAGATGGGAGAGGGAACAATTGTTTACTGTCTACTATTGTGCCTCTGCTAAGTGCTTTTCAAATATTATCTCAATTGATCAACAACTCTGTGAGGGAGATTGTATTATTATCCCCATTTTGAAAATGTGGAAAATTTTTAAACAAAAAGTTAACAAAAAATAAATAAATATGGGAAAACTTTGACAATGCAGAAGGGACTTGCCCTGGGTCATACAATTGGTCAAGTTTGAGGTCAAATTTGAAGACAAGTCTTCCTGATTCCAGGCCTACCACTCTCTTCATTGTACTACTAAGATGCTTAATAGCAAAGTCTCAGTTTAGGAATCAGTAGAATAAGTATCAGATTTCTGGAACCAAGCAATGGCTTCCTCTGACAATATAACAGCTGCCCTAACCTTTAATTATTGCTCTGTTTTTATTTTGTTGGGAGTGAGGGCAGGGTGTGCTTCAAGAAGGCACCAGCAAAAGCTGCTGCTTTAAAGGGTAATTATCCTTTGGATAAATTATTAGTTTAATCCTATGCTACATGCTCTTGGAAATTGTCTTTTCCCTGCTCTGCACAGAATACACATTGACTTTGATCCTAGTGCTCCCAAATCTAGCCATATTTTCCTGACTAGCCATTAGAATTAGTGCTCTTGTGGATTTCTAGCTTTGACCTCTGAACTGGTTCCTGGTTATTCCTGGTCAATCCTGGAATAGGACGTTGTGCTGAGACCATGCCAACCCCCATTTATGTAATTCTGCTGATTCTCTCACCTGTTAATCAGTAGCTAAATTACTGGCATGTGCGGCCTCTCTTCCCATTCCTGAAAAGAGACAGAAAGGTCAATCACGCTTCACAACCCCCAAAAGCAAACACTATTCCCCACTTGCTCACACAATAGTATAGCTTTTCCCTGCCCTACAGTCAATTCGCCTAGCATGAGGCTACCTGTAGGCCCACAACACAGGCCCACCAACAACAGAGAAGTACACCTACAAGTGGTGTGCAGAAACCTTGTTGGAAAAGAAATGGATAGTTTCAAAAGCAAGGTAGAAGCACATCCACCAAAAGAACAATCAGTTTCTCCCATGCAGGAAGGTAGAAGAATTCCCAACTGTACTGTTTACCTTGGCTATATCTGTATGTCTCTAGACCACAAGTTTCAAACTTTTTTTCTTTTTGTCATAAGGGTAGCAACTGATTGAGAAGCAATTCTTTCTCAGATGTTTGACTAAGTTTTCAACTATTTTATAGACAACTCATAAAGCATCACTGAGTTTTCTCAACCAATCCAAATATACTTACTATGCAATGCCACTCCAGTTCATCCAATGGTTTTCAGGGACATCTATATTGGTCAAGGACTGCCTCCAACCACCCCCACTTAAGTCTATACCTGATGACTGCTTGGTTCAATTGAAAGTACTTTTTCTTATGTAGTTAAAATGTTAAGGCATAACACCTTATCACTTACCTTCAGTGAGGTGTTATAATTTTATTGATTCAATCAATTATCACCTTACTTTTTTGTCTAGTGAAACAGTATTCTTTGCCATGAAGAACATGGCACATTGTGCATTTAAGGTGGAAATGCCATGGAAGAATCATGCATGCACAATGTCCTTTCAACAAAAGCAGCAATTTTCTTGTCCTCTGATCCCAGGTACAATGACTATCCATCTGGGGAGGAGAGATCTCCCCGAGGAGGAAATACAGGCTGCTCAATTGTGACAGAAAGAACCTTTACTTCCAGACTGATGCTTCTACCTGGAGCTAATGAGGGTGACTTTCACAGACAATGGGAGGCCTAAGGAGCATAGCTCATTATGTATACTTAAATGTGTGTCACTGCTGAAGCAAGTAACTGCTTGGTCACACACTTGGGTCCCTGGGTGCTTTGTTACAGAAGCTAAAAAAGGTCTGGAAAAGGAAATTCTCACACCCAAAATCTTTAGCACTACAAAATGGCTGACATCAGAAACAGATATGATTTCATCAGTAGAAATATGATTAAACAAGATGCATTATTATTTCACTTTGCTGAAATCTGCTGCCTAAGGACAATGGGACTTTTTCTTCTGACTTTGAAACTGAAATGCCGTATATATGCTGTCTCTCTCAATAAAATACGAGTTCCTTAAGGGAGTTTCTTACTTTTTATTTTTTAAATTTCTTACTTTTTAGTCTGCACCCCCAGAACTTAGCACAATGCTTTGCACATAGTATGTACTTACTAGGGTAACTAAGCAGTACAGTAGACAGTGACAGCCCTGGAGTCAGGAAGACTCATCTTCCTGAGTTCAAATCCAGCCTCAGACATATGACATAGGGCAAGTCACTTAACTCTATTTGCCTCGGTTTCCTCTGCTATAAAATATGCTAGAGAAGGAAATGGCAAACCACTCCAGTGTCATTGCCAAGAAAATCCAAATGGGATCATGAAGAGTCAGACATGAGCAAAATGAGTGAACAAAAAAAAGCACTTAGTAAATGCTTTTTCATTCATTCATTAGAAGAGGACAGAGCATTCCTTACCTATTGTTGTCCCTTGAGTATTGGATTATACAACTCAGATTATACTATGTTTCCTACTATTGCCAAACTTTGTATAAAGGGCAATCCACCATATTCATATCCCTGGATGACCTCTTAAAGTATAAATGACTCAGGGCCAGATTGGGAGTTATTCTTTAGTTGTTACTGTCCCCAGCGTGGACAAGTTTATCATATGCTTTCCTCAAACCAGGTATAAGTTGCTGAAATCCAATCTGACTGGTATGGCCCCTGCCCCTAAAGATGTACGCAGATCAAATCTGGGTGTTACATCCCCTCCCAGCCTCTTATTGGAAATGTACAATCAAGTTCCCTAAATCCCTAACCCTTGTTCCTCCCTCATTAGGCAATTTAGAAAATACTTCCATTTTATTAGTCCCTAGGCCGACTTACTATGGATGACAGATCAATCTCCTCTTGGTGTCAGCCATCATTTTGTATTAACATCTACAAAATTTGAGCCATGAGAGGGTCCTGGGCCTTTCACCAGATTTGCAAAGCCATTGTATGGCTCCATATACTTCAGCCCTATTTTGTGCTGCCTTCATTTGAAGACTGAGAGTGATGGAAGCCTCTAACACTGTTCTCTGTTGGAATATGTCCTTCTCCCTTTGTAAGTAGTAATAAAGTTTTATTAACTGTTGTACATGTATGGTCCTGAATCTATCTTCCTGAGCTCTCTTGCACTACAGATAGAAGGTAGGAATTGGGAAATAAGAAGATACTAGTGACCTATCTTAATAGATGGAAGAGAGCTGAATAAGGAGGAGGTGATTCTGAGGACTAAGTTCATTTATTCCCCAGTTTCACAAAGGGCCATTTCTAAACAACTACATAAGGATGTAAAGTTTTAGCAGAATCCTCTTGTTATTGGAAATGGTTCTGTTTCAGAATAATAGCTAGGATATAAGGAATTCCAGGAAGCCCCGTCAGAGGAACAAGACATAAATTGAAAGGTAAGAAAATATTCTCTTTTCTGCCAAAGCATCCAGATCCAACTTTTTAATAAGATCAGAGTATGATCCAGGTTCAGCCTGGGGAAAAGAAAAGAGCACTGGCCTTAGCATTAAAAGACCTAAGTCCATTCAAATTTGATTCCACCACATATTAGCTACTTATCAAAGTATAAGTTCCTTCAATGGTTCACTGAACCCACTTCTTAGTCTGAAAAATGGGAATAATAATTTTTGAACTGCCTGCTCTACAATCCTGTGGTGAAAAATCGCATTAAGAATATATCAACAGAACAAGGAGATTCACTGTCTGTTGTGTGCTAGACACTGTCCAAGGTACTGAGGATAAAATTTAAAAAGTGCGTGCTTGCTTTCAGAGAGCTTGTATTCTATTAAAGGGAATGTAACATTGTCACAATTAAGTACATACAACATGGGTACAAAATAAATTTAAAGTGAAGGGGGCACTAAAAATAAATCAGAAAAAAAGACTCATGAGAGAAGTAATGAACTGAAACTTGAAAAATCTGAGTTGTTCCAAGAATCAAAGGTAAAGGAGAGAATTCTAGGACTGGAAAAATGGCATGTAGAAAGGCACAGAGGGAGGAGGTGGGATGTCACATGAGAAGAAGAGAAACAAGGTCAATTAGGCAGGAACAAAGAGTTCAAGGAAGGGAGTGATGAGTGAGGAATTGGGAGAAGTAGGTTGGAGTAAAATGATGGGTGGCTCTAAATCCAAGAAGCTTATACTTTATTCTAGATAAGCAACAGAGATCTGCTTGAGCTATTTTTGAACAGGATCAGTGTCTAAAATAAAAATAATTAGAATACTAAAAGGAATAGGAATCCCATATTAAAATTCATTGTAGAGAATAAGAGGGAATTGGGTTGTAGTCCTACATGAATACTAGTTTGAGGAAGAACAGATTTCAAAGGGTTCATAGAAAGGATAGATTTGAATTTGGCATCTAATATTGCACACAGGAATTTGTTTCAAAGTAGAAAGCTCTCAAGAACAAAATCCAGAAGACACAAACAGTAACAATTAAATGAAGAGGAAAAGAGTAAGATTCTCAAGAGACCAATGCATATATATAACAAATTTGTAGGCCAGCTTAGATTTTTCAGGATCACTTATAGTAAATGGAAGCAATGGCAGATAATGTAACTAAGGAAAAATGCAGAAGACTAGCAGGGACCTGTAAAAACAGCCAGGAGCACAAAAGCTCCGAATGAGCGGAGTTTGGCAATTAATTCCAAGGATGACCAAAAAAAGGCTCTCTGCTCTGTTGGGGAAAGGAGGCAGATCAAAGGAGGAATAGCATTACTGACAGCATAGAATGATATAATCGAGGATGAAGCAAAGAACTACTCAATTCTTCTGTTTTCTCTACAAAGAAATATATTTGCAACAATATAAAATAGATAGAACAGAAATGTTTAATAGGGATTTATAACCTAAGACAAGCAAGAAAATGATAAGCCAGCACCACACTGCCTTGAATGAGTTTGTCACCAGGCAGAGATGAACTAAATTTCAGGATATTGAGAGGGTAGGTGCAGGGAGTAGGTAAGGGGTGAAATACTGAATAAAATTTCCATCAGTCAGTAATCTTGGAGAGGAGACTAGGAGAGAAGGCAGCATGGTAGTAATAAGAATAACTATTATAATTATCATAATCATTATCATTATAGCTAGCAATTACATAGCACTTACTTTGTGCCCTAGAAATTATAGCTATCCAAAGGAATAGGAAGCCTCCAGAGGTAGCAGAAGTCTACACAAAAAGGTTGGACGATCACTTCGTAGGGATGTTGCCAGAGATTCCTATTAAGATATGGGATAAACTAACCTATTTCTGAGGTCTTTTCCAACACAGTACCAAGATGATCTCTGAATTTCCAACAAATGTTAAATCTTATGGTGTGTCTCAAATCGTGGGGCATATGGAGTGTTCAGGGAAGAACAGCACCTCCAGTGTGAGAGTTTTCTGAGTCCTTGTCAGGGCTATTGGTATCCATCTGCCACATGACTCTCACTTGTGGCTCCAAGAAGCTGTAGCATGTACAGCAGCCATACCCTTGTAAAACCATCTCAGCAGATGGCTAAACCAGGCTGAAGGTAACCAACAGGCCTCAAATCCATCAGTGAGTTAGGTGGGTGTGAAGACTTTTCCCAGCAGAATGGGCAGATGAGAACAATTTGTTCCAATGTCCACAAAGGAAGCTGAAGCAGGATTTGTGAAGCACTTAAGGCTTGATCAGACATCTAAGATGTCAAAGTCATCCACTGTATCACGGTCCATTGCTAGTGGTCCTGACTTTTGTCTTGCCACTGGACTTGGGATGACTTCAGAAGAGAGAGTGATGCTGATGATTTTGTGCAACTCTGCTGCACTTAAATCTAATTAAAATGCAAGTCAAGAAATTGCCCCATGATGTCACTGGTCCTCTCAGAAAACAAAGGACAAACAATAAAGAATCTCATGATCTTCCCAATACATATGTAGATATATGGATAGCAAGTACATTATAAAAATATCAAAGAGACACATACGCATACATATATGTGTATGCAGCTTTAATACCTTAACACTGCACTAAAACTTTTGGAAGACCCTACATAGCTATGTATGTGTCTGTGTATAAAATCTGTACAAAACATATATATGTCCGTGTATAAATAGATAGATACATCTTTGTATCTAATATACACATGCATAAAGTGAGCATACACACACCCTCAATTAAGATGCTAAGATCCTAGGCTTTATTATGGCATAGAGGTCACCTTTGCCTCTTGAAGGCCATACAAGAATAGCACAAGTTCTGACATCTACCAAGATGGAAAGGCTTTATGCATGGCCCTTTGACAAACTATACATCTGTCATCTAAGGATGAATCCATTCCTAAGTTTGGGACTCATCCCAACTGGCTTCAAAGTGATGAATTTTTCAACCTCCAGCAACTATGTTGTAGAGAGGTTGCAGTCTGGATCCTTGGAAGGAACTCCCACACTGAAGAAATGACTGCTCTTTGAAGTACTGAAATTTGAGTAAGAAAGGCCTTTAACACACTGGGTAGACTGTCATCCACTCAACTGCCTAATGCTAATTGAAAAGGATGAAGAAAGAAGTAGTGGTAGCCTCACCCTATTTCCTCATATCTTCCAAACAGTTATAGGTTCCCAGGATTCCCTAGAATCCTCTAGCTTAAGGCTCAGATCAAGTATTGTACCCTTCAGCTTTCCTGAACCCTCCAGAGGACAGTGCCTTTCACTATGGAGACCCCCCTATAGTTACTTCGTATATCATTTTTAAAAATCTTCTTAGGCATATAAATGTTGTTTTCTTCAAGTATAATGTAAGCTCTTTGAGGAAAAGGACTATTTTGTTTATGGTTTTGTTCTCAGCACCTTTCACAGTATACAGAACATAGAAGTCATGTAATAAATTAGTGTAAATGAGTATGTCAATGAATGAGTGAATGGAAATGCTAAAGGATAAAGCGATAATTGGAAAGGAGAAACAATACTGACCACCATTGCCACCATCACCACCACCCATAGCAGAGCTTCAAGTGATATGGAATTTATGGTACGTGGACTTCTTAGTAGAGTCATAACAAGTATGGGGCTTTTCCAAGGTGCTCTCACAATGGAGGGATACTGCCTTTGCACCACAAATCCTTTGCCCAAGGGAGAAAAGGTAGTGGAAATTTCAAAGGAAGGAAGATGGACTCCTGCAGAGATGCTGCCCCACCAGACAAAGTTCAAACCCAGGTAGCCTGGGGGTGAACAGTAGGAAGGGTGAAGTTTTTTTAGATCACTTTCTCCCTTCACAGACAAGTCTCTTTAAAACTTCCGCCTCTCTGATAAGCGGTATGCTTTTCTGGATCTCATTCTTCCCAAAGAAAGGACATTTCTTTCTTAGCCTCTAGCATTCCAAGGAGGAGCTTGATTGATCCAAAGTAAGGGGCACACTTCCCTACACCATATTCAGCCCAGGGGAATGAGTAATCAATTCTCAAACAACTCTACAAAAAGAAGAGGGCTGCAATGTAATGTCCTGCCAAAGAACAGCTGCTCTTCCATCTATTCCCCCCTCTTACCCAACTGAATTTGCCCCTCAGGTGTCAGAATTCCTAGATACAGCTCAGTTGCTGAGAAACAGCAACATAAAGGTCATGGCAGTAAGCAGTAGTCACCCACAGAGTGTTTTTGAGGAAAAAACCTCATGCTGATCATGAGTCTAAGACAAGAAACTGCAAAACATCCTAGAGTCTGAAAATAGAATTTCTTTTTTAATAAAAAAGAGCTAGGCTTTCCATTCATATACTGAAATAAAGCCAGCAGGTACTCACTGGTCTCTTCAATTTCATGTGAAGATACATGGTCATATCATTGCCAATAGGATCACTGGCAAAAAATAAAGGCAATGCTACTTCTATATGGCCAGGTGTCCAATGTTGAAATAATAGCATAAAGTAATTGCTTTGGACCTTTAGACAAAAAACACCCACTACTAAAGGAAAATATGGGATTGGGAGGTCAAGAGCCAAAGTGGAGAAGGAAAAGCAGGGACTCCCTTGAGTTCTCCCTCAAACCCTTCCAAAAATTATTTGGTGTAAAAAATATGAGTAAAAATGATTCTAAACAAATTCTAGAGCAGCAGAAGCCAAAAAATGACAGAGTAAAACAAATTTGCAGCCCAAGACAACATGGAAAGTCGACAGGAAAAGTCTGTTGCACCAGGCTGAGAGAGGAGCAGAGTTCAGCACAAAATATACCAGCAAAGACAGTGCCCCAGGGAACACACAGCAGGCCTCAAGGGAATGAATCACTGGCAGGTATGGTGGTTTCCAGATTTCTCAACCCACAAACGCAAAAACAACTTAAAAGATCAGTGGGAAGGGTATGTCAGACTTCGGTGAGAGAGAAGCTTGGTTTGGCCCCATCCCCAGGGCAGTGGGAGCAGTGGCTGTGGTGGCTGCTTCTGGAGCTCTCAGTCCACTGACAGGAGTGGGGTTGAGCAACTGATCAGAGGGGGATTGCAGGGATCTCTTTGCTGGCACTGAGGCAGGATTCTCTTGCTTTGCCTGTACTTGGATCTGGGTTGCAGTCCTGGGTGGCAGACCTGGAACAAGGAGGAACAATGACATGACAGAGTTAGTGGTGGCAGTGGAGAGGGAATCCTCCTCACAGTTCCAAGGCACAAAAATGTGCTTCTGTTCACTCACAAAACAGAGCATAGGCCAGGAGAGAAGTAACCACATCTCTTTTGATCATACCACCTTAGGATAACTGAAAATTTATAGGTACCTAGAAATATCTCTGAAAACAGTTGCACAAAACCCCTGAAGCCTGGGGCAGTACACCCACTGGAAGTAGAGCTCTATCTTAACAAAGTTAAATAGTCGAGTAAGTGGCTGGGAAAATGACCAAACAGCAGAGAAAAACTCAGACTATAGAATCTTACTTTGGTGACAAAGAAGATCAAAACAGATAACCAGAAGAAGACAACAAAGTCAAAACTTCTACATCCAAAGCCTCCAAGAAAAATATGAATTGGTTGCAGGCCATGGAAGAGATCAAAAAGTATTTTGAAAGGACAGCTAGGTGGTGCAGTAAATAGAGCACTGGCCCTTGATTCAGGACAACCTGAGTTCAAATCTGGCCTCAGACGCTTAACACAAAAAGTAGTTGTGTGACCTTGGGCAAGTCATTTAACCCTAACTGCCCTCCAAAAAGCAAAAACAAAAAAAAATCTAGTAAGAGAAGCAGAGGAAAAATGG
Source organism: Pseudocheirus occidentalis (assembly GCA_028646575.1). NCBI lineage: Eukaryota > Metazoa > Chordata > Mammalia > Diprotodontia > Pseudocheiridae > Pseudocheirus > Pseudocheirus occidentalis. The sequence continues at coordinate 126,462,137 of CM053596.1, read as the reverse complement.
GAAGAGAAACAAGAGTGAGGCAAGGAAATCATGAAAAACAAGTCAACAGCTTTGCTAAAGGAGACCCCAAAATGCTGAAGAAAAAAACAGCTTAAAGAATAGATTAATCACAATGGCAAAAGAGATCCAAAAAATCAGTAAGGAGAAGAATGCCTTATAAAGTGGAATCGGCAAAATGGAAAAGGAGTACCAAAAGCCCACTATAGAAAATAATTCCTTAAAAATAAGAATGGAGCAAGTAGAAGCTAAGGACTCTATGACAAATGAAAAAATTATAAAACAAAACCAAAAGAATGAAAAAATAGAAGACAATGTGAAATACGTCAATGGAAAAACAACTGACCTGGAAAACAGATCCAAGAGAGATCATTGAAAAATTATTGAACTGCCTGAAAGCCATGATAAAAAACAAGAGCCTAGATATCATCGTTCAAAAAATCATAAAAATAACTGCCTTGATATTCTAGAACCAGAGGGTAAAATAGAAATTGAGAGAGTATACTGGTCACCTCCTGAAGGAGATCCCAAAAGGAAAACTCCAGGAATATTATAACCAAATTCCAGGGGTCCCCAGGTCAAGGAGAAAATGTTGCAAGTAGTCAAAATGAAACAGTTCAAGGATTGTGGAAACACAATCAGGACAACACAAAATTGAGCAGCTTTTATATTAAAGGATCAGAGAGTTTGGAATATGATACTCTGGAGGTCAAAAGGAGCCAGGATTAAAACCAAGAATTACCTATCCAGCAAAACTGAGTATAAACCTTCAGGGGGAAAATGGATATTCATTGAAATAGAAGACTTTCAAGTATTCTTGATGAAAAGACCAGAGCTGAATAGAAAATTTGACTTTCAAATACAGGACTCAAGAAAAGCATGAAAAAGCAAACAGGAAAGAAAAATAATAAGGGACTTATTGAAGATGAATTGTTTATACACCTTCATGGAAAGATGATATTTATAACTAATGAGACCTTTCTCAGTATTAGGGTAGTTGGAAGGAAGAGAAGAGAGAGAGAGAAAGAGAGGGAGAGGGAGAGGGAGAGAGAGAGAGAGAGAGAGAGAGAGAGAGAGAGAGAGAGAGAGAGAGAGACGGGGAGAGAGAAGGAGAGACACTTAGAGAGAGAGTGAGCGCACAGAATGAGTTAAAAAAGAAGGGATGAGGGGCGGAGCCAAGATGGCGGCGTAGAAGCAGCAAAGCACCGCAGCTCCCACACAAACATGCTAAAAAACTCATAAAATGGGACTCCAAACAGATTTTCAAGCTCCAAAATTCTCCAAAAGACAGAAAGCACATCTGTTACTACAGGCAGCTCAGCAGGTGGGGCTCTTCGCAGCAGTCTGGGACCCGTGGTCGAAACCCAGGCTGGGTCAGACCCTGGGGCATCAGGTGGGGAGCCGCGTCTATGGAAGAGCAGATTGGCTGCACTGGAGGGACAGTTACCACATTAATCAGGCCAGAAGAAAAAAAGGCTAAGAGAAAGGTCAGTGGATTTTGCTAACTCGGGAGGAAAAGAGTGGGTCCAGCCAAACTGCTCCCAGGGCAAAGAAGCAGTGGGAGGGGGCTGTAGCAGCAGGAACAGAGCAGGAACGGAGCAGCAGCAGCCTCCACTGGGCTGCTTCACAGCCCTCGGCCTGCAGGAGGGCTGAGTCGATCCATCTGGGCCAAGGGCTGTTGCGTTGAGCGGCCTGGTTCTGGATTGTGGTCTTGAGTGGTGGTGCTGGGGTGCGCTTTCAGTGAGCCAAAGCGGGGGGGGGGGGGCTGCAGCACCCTACTAAGAGCTCCGGTAGCTGTGAGGGCCCCAGTGATTTGGGACAGAGCTTCCCCCTCCAGGAAGCAGAGTTCCACGGAGCTAAAAAACCAAGCAATTAATAGACTGGCCAACATGAGAAAAAGGAAGCAAGATAGGAAAAGCAGTAAAACTCTAGAATCCTTTTTTATTGACAAAAAAGACCAAACAATGGAGCGGGAGGAAGACAACTCAGTCAGAACTCCCTCACCAAATGCTTCAAAGACACTAGAAGAATATCTACTAGCTATACATCAACTGAAAAAGGACTTTGAAAACCAAATAAGAG
>CM053596.1:126423455-126459558 GCA_028646575.1 Pseudocheirus occidentalis | reverse complement strand
TGGGAGTGGGTGACAGGAGAGGAATTGCAAGAATCTAGTATTTAAAGCTATACAATCAAATGCAACTGGGAAATAATACATACATGGACGGGGGCAGGGAGCCCCTCCCTGCCCTGCTAGAAAGCTAGAGGGGTGTTGGAGGAGGGCATAAAAGGGAACAGATTGTGGGAGGGGCCTTACAGTGGAATCAATGTTCTGGGCTGGGGGGTACGGGCAAAAATGGGAGAATATTTGTAACTCAAAACCTTGTGGAAATGAATGATGTAACCAAGAAAATAAATTAAAATTAAAAAAAAATAAATAAAAGAAAAAAAAGAAGGGATGATATCTACAAATAAAATGAAGGTGTTAAAGAGGAATATACTGGGAAAGAGATAAAAGGAGAGGTAGAATGAGATAAATTATCTCACTTAAAAGAGGCAAAAAAAACATTTGCAGTAGAGAGGGAAAGGAGGAAGGTGAGAGGGAATGAGTGAACCTCGCTCTCATCACATTTGGCTTAAGGAGGAAATAACATACACACCTAATTGGGTATGGAAATCTATCATGCTACAGGAAATTGGGGGGGGGGATAAGAGAAGGATAAGGGGATGATAGAAGGGAGGGAAAATTGGGAGAGGGGGTAAATTAGAAGCCAACAGTTTTGAGGAGGGACAGGATCAAGAAAGAGAGTAGAATAAATGGGGGGGGATAGGATAGAGGGAAATAGTTAATTTTTCAGAACATGACTATTATGAAAGTGTTTTTGCATAACTACACATGTATAACCTATATAGAATTGTTTGCCTCCTCAATGAGGATGGGTGGGAGTAAGGAAGAGAAAGAATTTGGAACTCAAAGTTTTAAAAATGAATGTTAAAAATTGTTTTTACACGCAACTGGGAAATAGAATATACAGGCAATAGGGTATACAAACCTATATTGCCCTACAGGAAAATAGCAGGAGAAGGGGATAAGAGAACGGGGGTGACAGAGGGTGGGCAGATTGGGGCAAGGAGTAATCAGAATGCATGCCACCTTAGGCTGCAGGGAGGGAAGAGATGGGGAGAGAATTTGGAACTCAAAACCTTGTGGAAGTAAATGTTGAAAACAAAAATAAACACATTTAAAGAAAGGGGGAAAGATGGGGGTGGGGGTGGAGAAAGGACTTTTCAAATCATTCAATCCAAGCCACCAGCGTTCCCTTTTATAGATGAAGAAACTGAGGTCCAAAGATACCTCTACATTACATTGTCTGCTTAGATATAGTCCACTTTGAATAGCAAGCTTTAAAAAAAAATCTATCTTTGCCTTAAAATAAGACCAAAAGGGAATTCACAAAACAACATATTTAACTCATATTTATACAGTACTATAAGGTTTACTGCACTCTGCACAAGATAATCCTGCAAAGTAAATAACTAACTTTTAATCTGAACTGGCTTAATTAGAAAGAACATTGGACCTGATGGAATACCTACTCTCTTATTTTATAGATTTAATATTCCAGGGTAAAAAATAATCTGTCCTTTATTTTTTCTCTCTCAATTTTTCTTCTCTCTTTTCATTTTTTCTCATTTCTTCTATATGGTAAAAAGTCCAAATATTAATTTGAATCAATTTATTTTTAATTATCTGTAACATGCAAATTTTCCACGATGTTCTAATCTCCCTGTGGGGAAGAGCTGCTAACAAGCAAAGCTTCACCTATAGGGGCAGGGAGGGGGGGAGGTGCAGCATAGTAAAAAGGAAATGTGACAAAGCTGTTGTTAATCAAGTCCCATTGCCTCATCGCTCCTCAGCTGATGTGCAGGAGTGTGCTGTACCCTGAGGTCTCCCTCCCAGGAGGTCACACATGTCCTCTCACTCCTGTGAGGAGAGAAAACAGAGGTGGGGAGGAGGATCAGTGACTGAGGGCAATGGTCCTAATGAATCAATTTGGCATGCCATGGAAAGAGGCCTGTGTCTCATCATCTGATTTCAGCCATGCTGCATCTCTTGCATAGCGGAATGGTAAGTTAGAATGTTTTTCTTTCCCAAAGGAATGCCATTCCCCAACCATTCTGAACAAATCACTTTCACCAGGCTCTGACGTTTTCAGACATTCAGCTCATTTCTCAAGCTTCCCTAATTAAACCCAAAACCAACTTGGAATGATAAAGAACTCTACTTATGTGCGTTAGGCAATATTAGTACACCAAGAGTAACCAGGGAAATTAGATACAGCAAACTTAACTTTTCAAGGTGGACAGACAAATGGAATAAAACGTTCCAAGGCCAAGCGTAAAGGACAAATGTGGCTCTTCGGCTTCATTGCCATTTCAACTGGTTTGTAAAAATCGTGAGGTGAGAACTGGATTGACAAATCACAAGAAGAGAAAGCTATTTAACAAAAAGAAACCAGCCAATAGATCCTTTCCTGGTGTTGAAGTGGCTTATCCGTCTACCTCCATGCCCTTGAAGGCACTTGAGAGCAATGACAATGATCACAACACTACATGTTACATCTTCAACTGGATGTAATTTTATTGACTTTAGTTACAGAATGTTCTTATGTCATCAAAGGATAGACATAAATATTATCCACCAAAAATGCCTCAGTTAAAAGGGAAATAAATACTGAGGGAAATGATAGGTATGTCAAGGAAGATCACAGGATCACAGATCTGGAGCTGGAAGAGATCTCAGAGTCCAATCTAGCTCAATTTAGTCTAATCTTCTCATGCTACAGATAAGGAAACTGAGACCCAGACAGATTAGATTCACAGCACTAGAGCCAGAAGGGACCCCAGAAGACATATAATCCAACTTTTTTTAAATTTTACATGTAAGGAAATGTAGACCCAGAGAGAAAGATCTTTTCCAAGGTACATAGGTAATTTGACAAAGACAGAATTTAAACCTAGGTCCTCTGACTCCAAATCCAGTACTTTCCACTGATTTTTTGCACATTTCCCACTTTGTGTTATCTCTCAAAAGAGAAAGTCCAGGAAAAATCACCTATAATTATTCAGAAGAACCCACCAAACCATGCATCCAAGGCCCAGCTGTGTAGAATGTTTTTATTTCTCTCCATGTTCCCCTGTGGGGAACAGCTCATTCCCTCTTATAATATCAGCTACCATCTGTAGTCTTATAATTCTCAAATGTACATCTCCAATTCTTATCTGGGGATAAGCAGTGGCATCTCCACATTCCTCTAACTAAACATAGCTAATCTGAGCCAGATCTTTCTCCCAGCTACCCTCATGCAGGAAAACCATGTTGGAAGACTTACAGAATAAGCCTTAGAGATCAAGATTAGATGAAAAAGGGTAATCAACAAGTAAAGTGAAATTAAAGACACCCAGATATTGTTCCCTATACTTATGATCTGTCTTTCTATCCTTAACCCTGCTATGGACTTGAACCTATTAACTCTGGAACTCCCTTCAACTGTCTCTGCTTCCCTGATTGGTGAGTAACTCCCATGGCCCATCATATCTAGGTCATCTCTGGCCATGCTTTAGTTTTCTCCTTGACCCTATTACCAGCCACACTGTTACCACACAAAATACAATAATCGATACCACATCTCTTCCTCCTTCTTCCCCAGTTCCAGTTCTGGAACTATATAATCAAATTGGTTTGACCATCACTACTGAAAAAGAATACACGAACAATCATCAATTAAGTGTCTACTATATGTCAGGCCCTGTGCTAAGCACTGAGAATACAATTATGAGCAGAAAAAAAAGACAGGCCCTGCTCTAAAGAAGTTTATATTCTAATGGAGAAAAAAATACACTGAAGGAAGCTGAAAATCAGAAGAGGGGCAAAGAGACAGAAGTACCACTTTTGAGGGTCCATCCAATTAGAAAAATAAAACATGGCACAGAGGGTACTTTCAGTGTGTGAATTCCAGGGCTAGTGTAAGCTTTCAGAATAAAAAGGTTTCTGAGGCACAGTAAAGAAAGTATGGAGTACAGCCTGGAAAAGAATGAGAAAAGATATGTCTCTAACGCATCTGTAACTTTTCAAAGTTACACAATAATTAGACCACTAAAATCATATATGCATTGTCACTAATCTAATAGAATATAAGCTCTCTGAGGGCATGGATTGCTCTTGCTTCTTGATTTTTCTCTACTACTTGATCCAGAGCTTGGCACCAAATAAGCCTTAATAAATGCACTTTTTCTTTCTTCCTTTCTTCCTTCCTTCATTCCTTCCTCCTTTCCTTCCTTCCTTTCATTCATTTATTTATACATTTCTTGATATACTGCTGCGCTTAGAGGCAGGAGGACCGGAGTTCAAATGTGACCTCAGACTATGCGACCTTGGGCAAGTCACTTAACCCTGTTTGCCTCAGTTTCCTCATCTGTAAAATGAGCTAGAGAAGGAAATGACAAATCAATATGTTATCTTTGCCAAGAAAACCTCAAATGGGTTCTAGAAGAGTTGAACAAAAAATAGTTGACTAAAATGACAACAAACTCCTTGATCATTGGTTATAATGCTTTTCCCAGCTCTCCTAAATGACTTCTAGTGCTCCTTACCATGATTGAGAAAGCTGACTTTCATTTCTTGTGATCTTGACTTGTTTTCCTATTTGCTACCTACCTCTCATCTTTCACCCTCAATTCTGATCTACATGTTTTATACTAGCTAATTCTACTTCCTGATTCTTTCCTTTAGTTGACAGTTTAGTTTAGTATTCAAGTTTAACCTATAACCTAGTTCAAATTAACTGGAACAATGTGGTTCTCCAGCAAATGAGTCAGTAATCATTTATTGAGCTCTTACTGCATTCCAGACACTGTGTAATTACTGAGACCACAAAGAAAGGCAAAAAACACACACTCCTTACCATCAGGAAGATTCCATTCTAATAAGGAAAGCAGCATGTAGATAACTAGGTACCTACAAGATTTTACAAAGCCAATGGAAGACAGGCTTGAGAGGGTGATTCACTTGGAGCTGAGAGAACCAGGAAAGGCTTCCTCCAAAAACTGGGTCTTAAAGGATGCCAGGGGAACCAAGAGGTAGAGTTGCAGACTGAGATTCCAGGCACAAAGAACAACCAACACAAAGGAACCTGGAGAGGGAAGGGCTAGTAAGCCACTTCATCTGGATCACAGGGTGCATAGAGGGGAACAAAGTATAAGAAGCCTAAAAAAAGATAGTAATGGAGCAGTTTTTTTTAGGCAAGAAAACGCATGGCACCTGGCACAGAGCACATAGTAGGTATGTCAATAAGTCGTGGTTAATAAACTGACTTGTGGGGAGTGAATTTCACAGTAAAAATCACGTGCTTTATGATAATAAGGATTTGAGACTGAACGCCCACTTCAGGAAAAGAATTAAATGAACTAAACTAATTTTAATAGTAATTCTTTAATAACGGTGGCTGCATGTTAACAAGGGAAATGTATCACTACCTTTTGTTAAACATTTTTCTCCTTATGATATGATCTGTGCTATTTTTAAGCAGTTAATATTAACGTTCACTGAACAACAGCAGCAAGTTAGAAACTGTATAAAGCGTAGACATGCTCAACTGTCTCCATACCATATTAATCAACAGTTGACTAATTAAATACAAAGCACACAATCTGAATGAAATAAACAGTATATAAAAAATAGTTAACAGTGGAAATAGGGAAATAAACTGGGTAAAGAGAGAGACTGATGAATTTTAAGGTACTCTATCTCTGATTATTTCAAGCCCATTCATTCCAACTCATTACGGATAGATTACCATCCTCTCTTCCTGGTGTCCAAAGCACAAAGCCTGCAATTTGGGGACTTGATGCCACATGAAATATGCCCATGTGCCTGAAGAACACTAGGCCCAGGATCAACGAGGCTGATTGCCCTCTCTGATATCATAGAATAACAAATTGGCAATTAGTGAATCAAAACTATAAAAGATTAACCATATATACAATAGTAAGTTAAAAGTGAACAGGCATGAGAAAACCATAAGATATCACCTCTAATTTTAAGGAGTATACAGCCTAGTTGGATAGAAAACAAATCCCAGTAAGTGAAATTAGAGCAAGAGTTCTTATCCTTTTTGTGTGGCATAGACCCATTGGCAGCTTGGTGAAACCTATGGACACAAAAGAATTTTTGTTTTTAAATTGTTGAAAAGAAATGCCACATTTCAGTTAAAAGTTAATGGAAATAAAAAGGCATTTTTTTCCAATCCAAGTTCACAGATTCCCCTTAAAAAAAGATATTGTACATATTGAAATCCAAGAGTATTTAACCTGGGGTTCACAGACCCCACCAAAATATATTTCAGTTCTAATTGGTGAAGCCTATAAAGGGAAGATTTCAGAAAAATGTCTTTTTTAAGTCTGCTTACAAATCTGTCCATCTAAAAACTAATGAAGCAAACAAGGCCAGGACCAAAGGGAAATCATTGCAAAGTTAAAGAATGAAAACATTTTGGGACTGTTCTCATTTAAATACCTATCAAGAGTTTCTAGTACACCAGATGCACATCAGGCTAAGTACACATTTGGAAAAACAGAAAATGCCTATGCAAAAAGCCTGGCCTTTAAATTTTGATTAATGTGAAAAACTACAGGGGAAAAATAGGGAAAACAGACTATTATTGTTTGAATCAAAGTCAATACCCTCACTATGCGAAACAAGTGGAAAAGGAAAACAACTATCATTTAGGGATTCTATGCTGAGAAATTAGGTACTTGATGAAGTCAAAGTTTGATTAAACTACTCCTACATGGCGTATGGTATAGTGAAAAGAGAACTGTACCTAGGGCCAAGACATCAGAGTTATACACCTGCCTCTGCCACCACCTGACTGACCTTGGGAAAGTTATTTAGCCCTCTTGAACCGCAGTGTCCTCCTCTGTAAAATCAGAACACTAACGTATGCATTGTCAACTTCATAGTGTTGCTGTGAAATTCTATAAAATACATTCAATTCAGCAAATACTTATTAAGCATTTGCTATGAACAAGGCACTACGGATGCCAGAGGAGGTAATTTAATATTTTGTCCCCAAAAGTCTGACTCCATCCTGCATTACTGCACAAAGGCAACTCTATGTCCATAAAGGCCATCTCTGGAAGGTTCTACCAAACAGGAAAGTACTCAAGAGTGGGCTCAGTACATGTGCTCTCCAAGGACAGAAAGAGTGTTAAACAATGGAAAGAAGGCTGAATTCAGAGGCAAAGCACTCCTCTGCCACTGCCACATCCAGCATGTTACTTACGGTGGGCAAAGAAAGATAAGGACAAATTCTCATAGCTTTTTTTATATTGACTTCTTTGTACTTATCTCACTGTCTTTTGCATCACATTTACTTGGATGCATGTCCTTCCTGCTTACAGAATGCTCATGCCTCAGCAATAGGGTCTATATCTTCTCTATCTGTATGTCCTCTGTGCCAGCATAGAGACCTAGAAATACATACAATAAATATTTGGTACTTAATAAACATTAAATACTTAATAAATATTTGTTAGATTAAAACATGCTCTTTGTCCAATGAAAGAAAAGTTGGCTGAAGGAATGTAAAGCCAATCACATGTAGCTTTCCAGAGCACTGCTTCTGTGAACAGCTTCAAAGTTCTGATCACATAGTATAGTGAACTCTTTATTTCTTCAACAGTAAATTAAAGCAAAACATTGACAGAAATCAAAGTACAGCATTCTCAATGTTATGACATAGCAAGTTATCACTAAAATGGCCACATAGTTTTCACCAAAGTGGCCACATAGTTTTAAAGAAAGTACAACCATTTAATAACTCAATCATTTAGTAAATTCTTAATTCAATTGCCTCCTTAAGGGACACAAAGTACAATCATTCAGTAAGTCCTTAATTCAATCATCCTTAAGGAGACTTGTCTATTTAATAGACAAAAAATATAAAGGTCAAAGTTCTCCAACCCTAGGTCAGCGTAAATCATAATCTTCTCAGTCAGCATCAGGTGCCCAAGAACAGATCTTTTCATCTTGACTCAATGCTGGATCTCAGCTTCCATGGTTCCTCTTCCATGATCCCATCTCCTACCCAAATCTATGCAACTGCCACTTGCATTCAAGGGCAGGCAGCTCTCAGTTCCTTGTCTAGCTTCTTCTCCGGTTCCTTGTCCAGTTCCCTTTCCATAATGAAGCTCACAGTGTCCAGTCCACCTCAAGTCCTTCACAGTTCCAGTTTCTGGGAAGACAAAGCTTAACAGAGCCAAAACAACATTCATACACATTGCCGGCACCATCATCAATTCACTATCTGCCTGTGAAATCAACTCAGACCCACAAACATAGTTCAAGAGGTAAACACAAATCATAAACATAGAAATCAACACAGACCCACAAACAAGGTTCAAGAGGTCAATATAAATCATCAGTAAAGTCTCAGGACCTCCAAAAACCTCCCCCAGGACTTCTGTAACCAGACAACCAGAAAATCCCCTTTCAGAGCTTCCAGTAAGATCCCAGGGCTTCTGTAGAAAGTATCACAAACAAACATCAACAGAGGCAGAACAGAGAAACATAGAGTAGCAGGATACCACAACTGCTTCTCCAACACAAGAGCTCCCTTCTCAGTTCTGCTCTCTCCAGCCTGGGTTCTCCTTATATATGGTCATTAGCTCCTCCCCTTACTGTTGCAGGAGTTCACAAGTTTTAGGGTTCATAAATTGTGGGATTCACAAGTTCTGTATCTTAATACTTGATACAACCATAAACTGAAACAAGGTGTTAACTACTTCTTTGCCTGCCATTACAAGGAACTGAACCATATCCCTACTAACACTCCCACTTCCCAACCAGGGCTATTAAAGGCCTACCTAATTTTTAAAAGCCTTCATCTCTATGGAATCTTCCCTAACCTTCTCCCTCTCCCAAACAGTAAAGATATCTCCCCTTAGAGCTTGCGAAGTACTTGATTCTCAATATTCTTATTCACCTATCATCTGTCCTTCTCTAAGGGATTAAAGTATCTGTGCCTATGCCACATTTTCTAGAGTCAACTAGATGGTTCAGTTGATAGAGCACTGGGTTCAGAGTCAGGAAGACCTGAGATCAAGTACAGCCTCAGACACTGATGTCAGACAAGACATTTAACCTCTGTTTATCTTAATCCACTAGAGAAGGAAATGGCTTACCACTCTAGTATCTTTGTCAAGAAAACCTCATGGACAGTATGGTCCACGGGATCATGAAAAGTCAGACACAACTGAACAACAACCACAATGCCACATTCCATTATTGGTTTGTGATTTCCACAATAACAGACATTGTGTCTTACGTATGCTTACATCTTTCTAGGTGAGCAGTTCTCAACCTGTGGGTTGCAACCCCTTTGTGGGTCAATCTACCCTTTTACAGGGATCACAGAGGTCACCTAAGACCATCAGAAAACACATATTTATTTATTTATTTTTGCTTTTTGCTTTTTTTTCTGGAGGGCAGTTGGGGTTAAGTGACTTGCCCAAGGTCACACGGCTAGCTTTTGTGTTAAGTGTCTGAGGCCAGATTTGAACTCAGCAACTCCTGACTCCAGGGCTGGTGCTCTACTCACTACGCCACCTAGCCGCCCTGAAAACACATATTTCTGATGGTCTTAGGTACTGAGACACTGCTCTGAGACACCACTCCTCTTATCTGTCTCCAGGTGGGTCCGCCCACATGCAGATATGCCCACATTGGAGTATTAAAGGGCCACAGGGCATTAGGAAGGTTGAGAACTACTGCTCTAGGTGCTCATCATAAGAGGCAGTTAATGTACTTTGTGTTGAAGCTGAAGTGGTTTAGGCAGTCCAGGTATAAGAAATAGCTATGACACAGAACATTTGGTGTGCCCAAAGAAAGTTTCACAAATCTTGCACCTAAGCAACTAAGTAATCAAGCAACAAGCAGTTATTAAGCACCCATTCTGCTCCAGGAACCACACTGTGCATTAGGATGCAAAGGCAAAAATAAAATCATTCTTTTCTTGAAGGAGCTTGCATTCCATAAGGATAAATGACTTGCACACATAAACATACCCTCAAATCAATTTTGTGAGGCAAAGTCAGTTTGGGGGAATGGAGGAGATGGACAGAGATGCCTGATTCCAGAAAGGCCACTATATGTAAAAAGGAGAGATTACTCAGAGTGCAACAGTAAGCAGAAGAAATAGGTCATTTGGTAGGTTCCATATTTAAATAATTATTTTTTACTAAATTCTACTGGTTCTCTACTGACAAAAGCACATACATGTCAGAGCTCTGGGAAAAAACTTCTGTGGTACCACCTGTTGAAATATTATTATAGGAAATAGCCTAAGAAAAGTAATAATTATATGGAAAAGATGAAGCAATTCAGCAGTTCAATTCAGAGCATCAAGTATATGGGAATTGTATAAAATAAGGCTAAAAAAGTAGAGTGATGGCATATTAATGGTGGATTAAAATGGCAGACTAATGAGATTAGATTGTATTTGGAAGTCACCATTGAAGAGTTTTGAGCAGAAAAGTAAGGAGGTGTAAAGCCAAGTACAAGAAGATTTCCAGAAGAATGCTACTGTGGACAGCTTGTAAGATTCTGATTACACAGTAGAGTGAACACTCTATTCCATAACTAATCAGAGAAAAACATTCACAGAAATCAAGGTACAGCATTCACAATATTACAACTTATCACAGATAATCAAAATACAGCATTCACAACAACTTATCACAGAAAATGGCCACATAGTTTCCACTACAGTGGTAACAAAGTTTTGAACAAAGTGCAATCATTTAATAACTTAGTCATTCAGTCGTTCTTAAGGAGGTTTGCCTCCTCAAGGAACACAAAATACAATAGTCAAAATTCTCCACCCATGGGGCACATTAAGTTAACTCAGTCAGTCACTTTTCCAGTCATCAATCATTAAGTACAATCATTTAGTCAATCAATCATCCAATCAATTCATCATTCACTATTAAGTCATCAGAAAATACACAGACTCTCCATCCCTTTGTCACTAGTAAATTATAATCTTCTTAGTCAGTACACAGTATCCAAGTAAAGTCTTCTTTCAGCTTGACTCAGGGTGGTCCCTCAGATTCCCTGGATCCCCTTCCATGATCCCAGCTTCTACCTGGATTCACCAAACTGTCAGCTGGGTTGAAAGGCAGACAGCTCCGAGGCCCTTGTCCAGCTCTCCATGCAGTCTCTGTCCAGCTGAAGCTCACAGTGTCCAAATTCTTCACAGTCTCTGTTCCCAAGAAGTCAAGGCTTAACAAAGCCACAAATAGGCAAAATACTGACACCAGTGTCATGTTTTCTAAGTCTTCTGTAGCTCTAGCTGGCCCTTGAACTCATCAGAAGTTTCAGCTTGTTCCCAGAATCAAAATCATTTCATCCAGGCTTTCAAAATCAAAATCATTCTCGTTAGTCTGAGGGAGGCTTTCTTCTTCAGCCTCCCAGGTGGCAGCAGCTTCTGCCTCCATGGAGTTTGCTCCAAGAAGATCTGACTCTCCCTTTCTGAGTTTTTCCTTATATACAGTATAGACCCTCCCTGTTCAGCCCCTTCCTGTTACATCAGCAGCAGGAGGCAGGAGTTCATACCTTCTATTTCTTTAACAGAGGCTTAATCTGAACTAGGTACTAAGTACCTCGTAGCTTAGCAATAGGAAAGGAACTTCAAATCTCATTACTGTTACAGCAGGTCAGTTCTGTACGCAAAGAAGATTAGTGAAGCAGTAGTTTGATGGATTAGAGATAGGAAGACTGTTGTTGCAATTATCTGGATGGATACTAATGAGAACCTGTTCTAGGATGGTGGAAGCATGACCCTAGAGGTTATCTGATATCTTCATTTTATAAGTGAGAAAGATTAAGCTCAGAGAGGGTAAATGATTTGTCCAGGATCACAGAGCTACTAAATGCCTGAAGTAGAATATAAACTTAAGTCTTCCTAACTCCAAGTCCAGTTCTTTCTCCACTACACCAGCATAAGAGATATTAAGGGAGCAGAACAACATTTGGTAACTGATGAGACAGAGGGAAAAGCAGCAATGGAAGAGATAAAAGAATGTATACTCTACACTTGGCATCCTTTATGATTTTGCTGAGGAGGTTCTCTTTTTCTGGAATGCTTCTGAATTCCCATCTTTTTAAGCCCATTAGATTATAAGCTCCAGGGACTGTCTGCCTCTTTTTGTATCCCAAGTACTGTGCCTGGCATATAGCAGATACTTAATAAATGGAGCACCATTATTTATTATGGTGGCATAGTAGATACAGTGCAGAGACTGAAGTCAGGAGACTCATCTTCCTGCGTTCAAATACAATTTCAGATATTTACTAGTTGTGTGATCCTGGGCAAGTAACTTACCCCTGTTTGCCTCAGTTTCCTCATCTGAAAAAATGAACTGGAGAAGGAAATGGCAATGTTTGCCAAGAAAACCCCAAATGGGGTTACAAAGAGTCTAATGTGACTGAAATGATGGAACAAAAATGTTTGTTCATTAATTAATTAAAGCCCAATTCTCTTTAATCTTTCTAGAACTTTCTTAGGGAAGGAATGACAAACTCCAAACTGAGTATCTTGCCACACAGGAGAGTAGGGGAGATGGGGATTAGAGGGGGGGGTGATGGAGGGAAGGGTGGGGTGGGGGGAGGGTTGCGAGAAGCACACACCTCAGTAAAGGGACAGGGACAGGGTAGAGAACAAAACAAGGGGGATGGTGCAGGATAGGAAGGAGGGACATACAATCAGCCTCTCACAATATGCCCACCATGGAGGTGTCCTGCGTAATTACACATGTACAGCCTGTATTGAATTGCTGCTCCTTCCAGTGGGAGTGGGTGACAAGGGAGGAATTGCAAGAATCTAGAATTTAAAGCTATACAATCAAATGCAAGTGGGAAATAAGACATACAGGGATGGGGATAGGGAGACCCTCCCTGCCTTACTAGAAATTTAGAGGGGTGTTAGAGGACATAAAAGGGAACAGATTGTGGTTGGGCTTGGGGATAGGGGAAAGAAGGGGAGAAAATTTGTAACTCAAAACCTTGTGGAAATGAATGATGTAATCAAGAAAATAAATTAATTTTTTTTTAAAAAAAAGAACTTTCTGTACATGCTGTACTGGGATTTCATAGGATTCTGTATTTTATAAGGCATTGGTTCAATTTCCTTTGTCTCATCTTTACTTAGAGGTTTGTAATCTTTTTGAGGTTTAAGTACTGCATTTTTTTACATTTTTAGTATACTCTGATTTTTCTCCTTTTGCTCTAAGTTGTTAATTGACTGTTTTTCTTCATGAAATCTTTGGTGGTTTTAGTTGTTGTTATCATCACCATTACTATTATCAATCATTATTGTCATTATTATCATGAGTTTGCCCTTTCACTTGTTTTTTGACTTATTGCTCTTTAATGATGGACATGCCTGAAGGTCTGGGCTGCAATATTGCCTCAGTCTCCTCTCACATTAAAGAATTTTTGTAAATATATTTATTTAAATTTTAGTTTTCAACATTCATTTCCAGAAGATTTTGAGTTACAATTTTTCTCTCCATCTCCCTCTATCCCCCACCCCAACAAGGCAAGCATGCTGAATACCCTTCTCCCAATCTGCTCTCTCTTATATCCCTCCTCTTTCCCCCTTCTTACTTCCTTATAGGGCAAGATAGATTTCTATTTCTTGTATATTTCCATTTCTTGTATATCTTATTTCCTGGTTGCATGTAAAAACAGTTTTTAACATTTGTTTTTAAACTCTGAGGTCCAGATCCTCTCCCTTCTTCCCTCCTAACCCACCCCAACTGGGAAGACAAGTAGTTTAATAAAGGTTATATATGTGTAGTTATGCAAAACATTTCCATAGTAGTCATGTTATGAATGACTAACTATATTTCCCTCCGTCCTATTCCACCACCCCCATTTATTATATTTTCTCCTTTGATCCTGTCCCTTTTCAAAAGTGTTTACTTCTATCTACCCTTTCTCCCAATCTGCCCTCCCTTCCATCATCCCTCCTGTTATCCCCTTCTCCCCTACTTTACTGTAGGGTAAGATAACCATTTTAGTGTGTATGTTATTCCCTCCTTAAGCCAAATCCAATGAGAGTAAGGTTGACTTCATCTTTTACCTTCCTGCTCTTCTCCTCCAATGTAACAAATTTCTCTTGCCTCTTTTATGTGACTTTACCCTATTCTATCTTGCTCTTTTTCTTCTCCCAACATAACTCTTCTCTCACCTCTTAATTTTATTCATTAGATATCATCCCTTCATATTCATCTCATCCTGTTCCCTCTATGTATATATACATGTACACACATATACAAACACACACATATATACATACACACACATACACCTAACTATACATATATGTGTTTATGTATATATACGTGTGTGTGTGCGTATACACACACACATACATATATTCCCTTCAACTATCCTCATACTGAGGGAAGTTTCATGAGTTACTAATATCATCTTTCCATGTAGGAATATAAATAGTTCAACTTTAATGAATTTCTTATGATTTCTCTCCCATTTTCCTTTTCATGCTTCTGTTGCTCCTTGCATTATTTGAAAGTCAAATCTGCTCAGCACTGGTCTTTTCATCAAGAATGCTTGAAAGTCCTGTATTTCATTGAATATCCATATTTTCCCCTGAAGTACTATACTCAGTTTTGCTGACTAGGTTAAGTTGATTTTAATCCTTGCTCCTTTGACCTCCAGAATATCATATTCCAAGACCCTTGATCCCTTAATGTAGAAGCTGCTAGATCTTGTGTTATCCTGATTGTGTTTCCATAATACTCAGATTGTCTCTTCCTTACTGTTTGCAGTATTTTCTCCTTGACCTGGGAACTCTGGAATTTGGCTATGATATTCCTGGGAGTTTTCTTTTGGGAATCTTTTTCAAGAGGTGATCAGAGAATTCATTCAATTTCTAGTTTGCCCTCTGGTTCTTGAATATCAGGGCAGTTTTCCTTGATGATTTCTTAAAACATAATGTCAAGGCTCTTTTTTGATTATGGCTTTCAAGTAGCCCAATAACTTTTCAATGCTCTCTCCTAGATCTATTTCCCAGGTCAGTGGTTTTCCAACGAGATTCTATTTTTTTCTATTTTTTCATTCATTTGGATCTGTTTCCTAGTATCTTGATTTCTCATGAAGTCATTAGCTTCCATTTGTTCCGGTCTAATTTTGAGGGAATTATTTTCTTCAATGAGTTTTTGAACTTCCTTTTCCATTTGGCCAATTTGGCTTTTTAAGGCATTCTTCTCTTTATTGGCTTTTTGGACCTCTTTTGCCATTTGAATTAGTCTATCTAAATATTTAACTTACATAGTTTTGTTTTGTAGTCATTTGTGTATTTATTTTTCGGTTTCTTAGATCATGAGCTCTTCAACAATGCAGTGTCTCATGTAAATTTTATACATTTTTCACATCCTTCCTTAGTACTGTATACATAGCAAATGCTTAGCAAATGTTGCTGTTCAGTCTTTTCAGTCATGTCCAACTCTTCATGTCCCTATTTGGGGTTTTCATGGCAAAGACACTAGAGTAGTTTGCCATCTCCTTCTCCAGTGGATTAAGGCAAACAGAGGTTAAATGACTTGCACAGGGACACACAGCTAGTCAGTGTCCAAGGTCAGATTTAAACTCAGGTCTTCCTGACTCTAGGCTCAGTGTTCTATCCACTGAGAAATCTAGCTGCCCCATAAATAATTTTTGTTGTTCAGTCATATCAATCATGTCTGATTTTGTAGGACCCTTTTTGATGTTTTCTTGGCAAAGAATATTTCTGATTCCAAGCCCAGTGCTCCATCTACCGTGCCACCTAGATGCCCAATACCTGCCTGCCCAGTGGTAAGCTACCCAGTGTAAATATCAATTCAATTGAACTCAGGTACCAAAAATGAAACCAAGGTTTCAAAGATGGGTACCCATGAGTGAGGATTACCTTGACAGAAATCAGGAAGTTGAAAGGACAGATGGACTTTAGGAAAAAAAATAGCAAGTTTGTCTTGAACTTGGGATGCCATCCAACCCACCAAGTTGCATTACAAATAGCTACTAAAGTCATAGGGCAGCTAGGTAGCACAGTGGATAGGGTGCCAGGCCTGGAGTCAAGAAGACCCAAGCTCAAATCTGGTCTCAGATACTTGCTATGTGACCCTGGGTAAGACCCTTAACCCCTATTGGCGTCAGTTCTTGATCTATAAAATGGGTACATACTGGAGAAGGAAATAAAACAAACCAGTAGTATCTTTGCCAAGAAAACCCCATGGGCAAGGGCCATAGTGTCTCATAGAGTTGGATATGAATGGATACAACAAAGCTAAAGTCATAGGTTAAGGCATAAGTTATGCCACACAGGAAATCGTTCATTGTGAAATATCTATGTTCTTAAGGCGATTCTCTTACCTTGGCCCTACTTCCATCATGCTTCTTTTGAGACCCCCCCATTGCCATTATATGGTTGTTCCTTTTACTCATATTTTGTTCTTTGTAATGATAAGGACAACCAGGTGTCTGAGTGTTCTATAGTGGGAATCCTACCAAGAGTACTGAAAGCAGTAGTTGCCTATCACAGCAGAATTGGCATCATTTGCCCCACTGAAACCCTACCCCACTCCCCAAGCAGGCAATAGCAGGAATTTGGAGTGAAGCAGGGCAGAGGTATTATCATCTGCAGGTCCCGAAAGTGTCAGGGAATGCCTCTATCCTTCCCACCATGTGCTTCTTCCTACTCTGGGACCTAGTTACAGGCAGGACCCCCACTATTTGCTCCAACAATCAGTAAACATTTATTAAAAACCAACTATGTAACAGGCATTGTACTAAATGCTTGTGATACAAAAAGAAGAGACAAAAGGCAGTTTCTGCCCTCAGGGAGCTAACAATCTAATGGGGAAGATAACATATAGACAAATATATACAAAGCAAGCTATATACACAGTAAGTAGAAATAATTAACAGAGAAGGGCAATAGAATTAAGAGGGGTTTCCTGTAGAAGGTGAGATTTTAGTTGGGACTCAAAGGAAGCCGAGGAGGTCAGCTGTCAGAGAGAAGAGGCAGGATTCCAGGAACAGGGGATGGCCAGAAAAAATATGTGAAGCCAAGAGATGGAGGGTCTTGTTAATGGCACAGAAAGCCAGCCTGTGTCATTGGATTAAAGACTATGTGCTAAGAAATAAGGTTTAGGAAGGCTGGAAAGCGGGTAGGGGAGTAGGAGAAGGCTAAGCTATGAAGGGCTTTGAATGCCAAACAGAACAGTTTGTATTTGATCCTAGAGGCAAGAGAAAACCACAGTCACTCATACAAAACACAGAAAATGCTTGTGGCTTTATTCCAGTAATCTCAGTCTTCCTTAGCCAATATAGTCTTGTTTTTCTGCCATCAACTGTGCCCTTTGAAAATTCTTCCTGATGGGGTCAGCTTTCATGTCCCAACCACTTCTCTTAAAAGTATTTCTTTGGTCACCTATCCAGACTGACCTCTCACATGAGCTTTGGGCTCATATTTCCAATCACCCACATTACTTCTACTTGTCTGTCCTGCCATCGCTTCAAATACCCCAGAAGCAAATTGATTCCTTTAGCTGCTCCCCTCCCAAAACGACAGCTACTCCCTCTAAATAGTCCTATTTCAGTTGATTCTACAGCCACCCCGGCTAAATCCCGGGTCTTCTCAATGCCATCCTTTGCTCTCATCCCGTACGTCCTACCAGTCAAGGAGTCCTAGTAGTTCTTCAATCACGATGCCTCTCAAATCGCCCTTTTCACATTCATTCCCTCTTCCTACTTCATTCCCACCATTGCCACCCCTTAAACCAGACTTTATGGTCATTAGCCTGAATTACTGTTCTAGCTTCATAACCAATGTCTCTGACTCAGTCTCCTCCCATTCTATTCCATTCTACATGCTGGGGTCATAGTAATCTTCCTAAAGTTCTAATATGAAGGGCATTTCCCCTGCCTCAAAATCTTGTACTGCTTATAAGATCAAGTGCAACCTCACCACTCTGGCATTCAAGATCACTAAGAGCAATAAATAAGATCAGAGAGAACCTTCCCAAAAAGAAAAAAAAACCCATGATCTAAGTCAAGACCAATGAGAATAAACCAAACACTATCAATGAATCAATCAAATAATCAAGATGCATTTATTAAGTATAAACCGAGCTAGATACTGAGGTTACACATTCAAAGAATGAAATAATCCCTTTTTTGAAAGGAGCTTTAATTTAAAAGAGAGATAAATACACATAAAAAGCACATATCATAAATGTAAAGTGAATACAAACAGTTAAATTAAAAGTAGGGTGGGGGCGGCTAGATGGTGCAGTGAATAGAGCACTGGCCCTGTAGTCAGGAGGACCTGAGTTCAAATCCAGCCTCAGACATTTAGCACAAAACTAGCTGTGTGACCTTGGGCAAGTCATTTAACCCTAATTGCCCTACCTTCCCCCTCCAAAAAAAAAAAAGCAAAAAAAAATACATTAAAAAATTTTTTAATGTAGTTTGGGAAGAAGGGCATGAGGGTAGGGGGAGGTGTTAAGGAAAGGCTTCATGCAGAAGACAACAATTTTCAAAGGGACACAGTCTCTCCACTCAAAGAGCTCACACCTTAATTGGAGGAGACAATACATAGATGAGAGCTCAGTGGTGAGATGAATGGAAAGGTCCAGAAATCCTAAGGGTTCTGAAGCTGTACAGATAGTGGGGATCAGAAGTCTTTAGAGTACATGTTCAGGGTACATGACAGTGCCTGGACATTATAAATGGCAGAGTCCAGAAGACTTTGGATAGAGGATCAGGAAAGATATCGTGCTGTTGAGAATAATAGTTTCAAATCCTGGTAGAAGGTATATGCCCAGCGGAGTGCAGCTGTTTCATTCTGATGGGCATTTCTATACTTACCAATACACATGGCTTCCTTTAGAAGAATTGTCCATTGGTCAGTTTACTGAACCTTTTTTATTTTCCTTTGGATCTGCAGAAGCTCCAAGTATCAATCTTGCCACTGCCAGGGTCTTTGAAGACAGCCTTGTATCTGACCAAATTAAAATAGCCCCAGTACCCTCTCAGTAAATGCTTCAACTATCATTGTCACCTGCTTTAACAACCACACTACAGCCCCTTTGCTGCTCAGGTGCCAGTTGTCTCTAAAATGCCTTCAAACAAGGATTAGTCTATAATCTGGAACATATACAGAAATGCATTACCGAATGGGAACAGGTATTTATAGCAATGCATTTCTCTGCACCGTGTTATTCACTGCAACAAAGGAAAAATATCAACTCTAATAAATGTGTAAGAGCCTGGAAATAAAATACAATTCTGGAGTGACAACAAGGTGAGACATCAGGAAACATTGTTGCATGATGAGAAGGTAGTTCTGGAGAATGTGAGGAGAATGTGAGTGGAGAGTTCAGACATTCACAGCTTGAGTCTAAGCTAAAATATGAGAATAGCAAAAAAGCAAGTCTAGAGGGTCTGGAAGGAGAGAGGAAAATTGTAAGTTCTGAAAACATAGCTGGTTAAATAAATGATCTGGCTTCCCATGAGCAGGAAATGAGCAGAGAGAGATTCAGTTTAAGCAGGATTTATCAAGCAGCTGTATACTAAGCTTCATGAAGAAACACCAAAGTGTACGACTATCCTTGCCTGAGGGGTCTGCAATATCATGGGGTAAGGCGGACAGCAAAGAAGAAGGTGGAGAAGATACTACAAGATATTCCTGCTTAGGTATGAACAGATGTGGTACAATGGATTGTGCTTTGTTTCACAGTTTGAATATAAGCTACTTAATAGAGACTGTTTCCCTGTATTCCCAGTGCTGAACATAGTGACTGGCACATAGTAAGCACTTAATAAAAGTTTTTCATTCGTTTAATCATTCATTCACAAAGGAGTCACCTTTGATAAGAAGCAGTAACACCGTTATTCTTGCCCCAAAACTGCGCCCATGAAGGACCTGCCTTAAGTGAAATTAAGTAAATTCCTCACCTCCCTGTTTGTTCTATGTATTCCTGCCCTTTTCACCCTGGCAGTTTTCTTTCCCATCCAAGGCTCAGTGTACTAGAGTTGTTTCTATCTCTAGACACCTGTCAAGGCAGAAAGTAATCAAATAAACTAATTTATGCTAAGTATTTACTAATCTTCCACTATATTCCTAATCCCTCAGCTCATTGTGGAGTGAAAGCGCCCCTGAGTTCTCAAGGGTCATACCAACTGAGTGAAGGCATTAAAAGATACAGAGATAAAAAGACTTTGAATATTGGGACTAACAATAAAATGTTGTGTCTTGGCAACTGAGGAACAGCTTTGCTAAGTTTGAAAACATTCATCATCAGAAGTGCCATTGTTGTTCACTCAGTTTACCTCTTCATGACCCTATGGACAATACTGTTCCTGACATTTTCTTGGCAAAGATATTGCAATGGTTTGCCATTTCCTTCTCCAGTGGATTAAGACAGGTTAAGTGACTTGCCCAGGGTCACACAGCTAGTAAGGGCATGAGGCCAGATTTGAAGTCAGGTCTTCCTGACTCCAGGCCCAGTTCTCTGTCCACCAACCCATCTAGCTGCCTCTAGACAGTCTTAAGATGATGCAATTTTTAGCCATAATAATTTTCAAAGATCACTGACCAAGATAGGCTGTGTTCAATATTGGCAGAGAGAAAGACAATGCCTATACTGATAAAGCTCCTTATAGTATTAAAATATTGAAGTAAAGCATTATTAGGACAATATATTATTCCTCCTGAAAATTTACATTTTAAATAGAAAACTTGGACTAGGATCTTTGTCAGAAGGAAGAACAACAGAAATAGAGTTGTGTGTTATACTTGGAAGACTCCCTGGGATGTTTCAGCTCTGCTGGGGCTATAGGGACCAACTGAGGGGAGGCAGAGGCAGGCTTTGGGGACACTTATAACTGGACTTGCAATTACCCAAGGTATTTGGGAAAGCAAGATAGAGGAAACAGAGTTGGTATATATATATATATATATATATATATGTATATATATATATATATATTTTTTTTTTATCAAACCAGCCTGCATGCAGTGTTAAATAGAGAGAGTAGGCTGGCAAGATTGAAAATACAGGGGCCTGCTGAGGTTTGGAAATGTGTGACAGCAGTGTGTCTAGCATTAGGGCTTCAGGATTTTCTCCCACCTAGTTTCTTCCCCGTGGCAAGTGGTGAGTGTCTTGGGGTATCTGTGTGAGTCTGAGATCATGTTGCTTGCCTTGCTCCATAAAAGAGAAAGCTGAAGTATGAGGAAACTCTCTCTGTTTCAGATTCAGTCCTTAGTGCCTATCTCTCCCTCCTTATTCCCAAGAGAACGAATGCCTGGCAGCATCTACCATGATGAATCTTTAATCCAAAAAATGACTTACTAAGGGCGGCATTTCAGGCACTGTGGCATATGGCAAGAGGGCAGAGATAGTTATGCCAGGTGGGTCTTCCTGGTATCTCTAAAATCTCCCAGGAGGCAGGTACCTCTTCAGTCCATATGCAAAACTGGGACTCTTTGCTTACAATGTGACACAGAAGTGGCATCAGGATTAGGAAATTTGGAATTATCCTCTAGCCATAAGAGAACTCCATCCAGATCATATCAGAATTGTCAGTTTTCTGTTACTCAGTTTCCCTAACTGCAAAATAAGGATCATGCCAAAGATTTAGATGGTGGACCCTAAAGAAGAATGAAGTATTAATATTTAAGTACTAATAGATTGATTTGAAACTGTTAGCTTTTCTTGGATATTTAAAGTACCCAGCCAATAATAACAAGATGTGATGTGACAACGAAAACTCTCCAATTTAGCAAAGATTCATTTTGCAAAATCATTGTGGAGCATCTGAATCGCTGCCTAGCTGAGTAGAACAACATCTGGCAAACAAGCAGTGATATATTATAATGTGTTTAGTGCCATATGGCAATGTGTCTTCAATGTCACCTGCAGGTTGGAATGAAAGCCCATGTTATTCCTATCCCAGGAAAACAGGAGAAAAATCAGGAGAGATGCTTGAATATGTGACATGACTACCAAGGAAATGTGGTGAAAATACGAAAACAAATGTTGAAATAGCAACAAGTTACAACACAGCCACAGTGACTGACAAATTTAATCACCCTAAAGTTCAGCAACCCAAGGATCCATCCATTTTACCATTAAGTACCAGTATCACTGGCCCATTAAAATTTCCTACTAAATTGTTATGATGGTCGCCTATAATCACCCACCTTGAGATGTGAAGTAGAAAACCCAAGGCCATTGCCTAGAATATATACATACCAAGGAAACTGGGTTTTTGTGTTTAATCCTAGGAAATGTCAATGACCAAATACTCCACTTCTATTTAGGATTATCACTCTTTGAGCTATATTTGTTTCTTCCAGCATCAATTAGTACAGGGTTTCCCAACCTTCTCTGAATTTTTCATAGTCTTCTCTGGGTGGATTTGAAAGGATTACAGGAAGTTCCCTGAGGGCAAGTAGTACTTTCTGTTTTGCCTGTATATTCCCAACAACTGGCACAAGGCACTTAATAAATTCATATCTCAATTTAGAGCTAGTTGGAGCCTCAGAGACCAACTCAGCCAACCCCTTAATTTTACAGATGATGAAACTGAAGCTCAAAGAGGTTTAGGGATTTGCGGGAGGCCATACAGTTATGAAGTGTCAGATCCTCTGTCTCCAGCCCTGGCCCTTTTTCTGCTCCAGCCCCACTCCATTACCGTTGGATTGGATTCTGCATTTGTTTTCTCCTGGAACAGTCTGAAGTCATTCTAATCTTCATTTAATGAAGTTCACCTCCTGGAAAATTCGGCAAGTTCTCTCAAAGTCCAATTCCTCATGGATTTATAGTCTTGAAAAGCTCTTTTCATGAAAATTCCTTGGATTATTTATCAGTGATGATTTATGTCTAGGCTGTTTATTTTCTTTTCTTATTGAAAGAGAATATTCTATTATCTTTTATCCATTGAATCTTCATTTTCTCCTAACTCCAAGTGATTTATGTTACCTATTTTATTTTTGGTGAGGATGAAAGCTTTTATAGCTCAAACGTGTTTGTAGTATGGTTATTTTCACAGAGAAAGTATGTTGTATCATTTAGTCATAACTTACGTCCTCTTATTCCAGAACGGGTCTGTTCCAGAATAGATTATCTAATTGAGAACATTCCCAGACTGCTGTCAAGAGCCCTAGAGACCTAACTCTGCCACTATTTTGCCAGGTGACCTTGGGTTTGCCAATTCAACTCTCTGCCTCAGTTTCTCTTTCTATAAGTTCGAGACACTGGTTTTTAGAACTCTAAGGTTCCTTCTAGCTCTAACATTGTCACTGGGCTAAGATTTGTCCTCCTAGCTAATTTTTCTGATGACACTCCATTAGTCTTTCCACATAAATTAGTAAGTACTTGTGATGGTGGAGTTTGGGAGAATGTGTTGAAACTATGAGAAGCAGTTCAGGGCAAAGGGCCACATGGAAGAATTATTGACCTATTGGCCTTTCTGAGTAAACATGTCAGTCCCAAGGCTTTCAAGGAGGAAGAGAAGGAATAAGAGGAAAGCAGAAAGAGTAACTTGAAGGCCACTGTCAACTACCCCAACCTCTCTAGCAAAGAGCACAACGTTATGATACAATCAATTTGAACATAAGATCAGTGTTGCATTCATGTTATTAATCCTTCCAGTGTCCAGCTCAGTGACTTGTCTACAGTAGACTAGTTCAATATATGTCTGTTCAATTGAATTAAGTTAATGTATGGAGTGAACATTATATCAACAAAAGCTGTACCTAGGTCAAGATGACCTGAATTTTTCCCCAGGGCATTGAAATTTAGAAGGCTGCTCATAGCATTCCCAATGATACAGCACCATAGAAATAACTGAAATTAGTACCTAGTTAATGAGAATAAATTGTTGGAATGAGAAGCTGCTAGAGGCAGCTTCCTCTTCCTGGTGGTTGCACCCTAGATAAGCACCCCTATCATCCTGGCCTGGTACCACTTCCTGACCATCCAACACCTGTCTTGAAATTACCCAAGATTCTGGAGTCTTTGGCACCATTCTCCTCCCACAACTGAATTTGAAGTCAAGTGTGTAAAAATTGCTACTTTCAATTATAATAATTCGTATAATCCTTTAAGATTTATAAAACTATTTTCTTAAATGAACCCTGTGAGATCAATAAGGCAAGTATTATTATCTCCCTTTTACATATGTGAATACTGTGATTTAGGCAGGTGGAGCATTTGACCTAGAGTCAAGAAGACCCGAGTTAAAATCTGGTCTCAGACGTTAACTGTATGACCCTGGGCAAGTCACTTGAACTCTCTCTGCCTCAGTTTTATCAACTGTAAAATGGGGATAATAATAGTATCTGTCTCATAAGGTTGTTGTGAAGATCAGATTTATAAAGCATTTATCAAAAGAAAATAGTCTACATTTCCCACTATGTGTCTGGCACATATAAATGCTTATTCCTTTCCCTTCCCTCTCCCCATATGCCAGAAAGATAAGAATTTCCCAGTCTCCAGGATTACCCAGCCAGGATTCACCCTCGGGTCTCTCGATTCTCCATCTAACCCCTTACTACGACATTCTACTGCCATCTTCATAGCCCCTGGGTCTGATCAGGAGCTTATCTGGAACAATAAGTGTTTAATACATTCTTCTTGATTAATGTATCGCCTGATTTGTCTGAAGGAGATATGGACCTCAAAGGGTCAGTACACCTCAGTGAACAAATGAAACATTCTTCCCATGCACATACAAAGTCATCCCATACATGTATCTTTCCATCAGCCATCTCCCTCTTGGAAAATTGAAAGTACTTATTCTCCAGAGTATATCATAAAACAACACATTGCCTGACTACTAAAGCTCCTCATTATTTAAAAATGTTGCTAATCAAACAAACGAATACACATGTACACTGGGTGATGGGAAAAGTGTTTTATCTGTTGGCAAACAAATTAAAGTCTTACTCATTTATTTGAGTTTCCTTCCTCTGGGTTGAAGATGTAAAAACAAGCCAACGTGCTCCTTTTTGAAGACTGCTTGGTTGCTTGCTTTTACATCCACAGATAAACAGATGATGTATCAGAAAGGTTATTTTAAAATGCATTACCCTACAGACAAGGCAGCCATCAGGGTTTCTCAGTGGGGATGCTTAGCTTGCCATTTTTATTCAAAAAATGTATGGAACAACTACTACCATGCTGAGGACAGAAGAATCACACAATCGGGGATTGCTACCCCCTAATCACCACTTAATTTTCATTTTGGTTCTTACAAAATGAGTGCAAAAAATGAAAATGAAGTAACAGCTGGAGGGCAAAGTCCACAGCTCTGTGATTCCCAATGTCTGGTTCCGCTCTTCAGGAATAAAAGCAAACTCTCCATGACAGTGTAGGCCTCTAGCCCACTCCAGGCTTCCTGGCTCAGGGGCTCTGTACACTCAGAACTAGAGCTTAGAGGGGAATGAACAGAGCTGACCTGACTATGTAACAAAGGCACCCTACCCCTAACTGACAGATTCAACAGGTCCCCAACCACTAGTCACCAAGTAACTATGAATTTTAGTGGATTCAGAGGAGCTCGATCCAAATGCTAGCTCTGATGTACTCTACAGGAAGACTTTTTATAGGCCATTTAACCACTTATTTATTATTCATTTAACTTCCTTATTTGGGAGATGAGGGAAGGCCTAAGATATTTAAGTCTTAGGTACCTTTTTTAGGTAGGTTCCCCTCTTGTGATAAATTCTATTTTGTAAAAAAAAAGTATCTGTGCAGAAAAAGTGAAAGGTTCTAAATAAAATTACTATAAATTATTTTGTACAATGCCTAACACACTCAAATGGAGAAGCATTTACTAAGTACTTTCTGACCATATCAATCATTTTGATATTGATAGAGGCAATCTCAATGTATAATTATTAAAAAAGAAAAGAAAACATCTGAAGACTTTTAAATGCTTAGTAGAGTGTCACAGAAGACAGAATGAAGGACCTGGAGCTGAGAAGACCTGAGTTCAAATCTAGTCACACTTATTTTCTATATGACCCTGGACAAATCACTTAACCTACCTCTCTGCCTGTTACCTAATCTGTATGAAAAAAATCATAAGAGTACCTATTTCTCAGGGTCTTTGTTAGGATAAAAAGAGATAATATTTGGAAAGCACTTTGCAAACCTTGAATAACTATATAAATGCTAATTAATAATAATTTATAGAACTAGGCCAATTACTTGGCCAGCTGGATTGTCCTAATGAAACTAGTGAAACGTTAATATATCTTTGTATGTATGTATGTGTATATATATATATACATATGTTACATTCACATATGTGTATATACATATATATGCTTATGTATATGTGTGTATGTTTTGTTTTATTTTGTTTTTACTCAATGGCTATCATAAATACAACCATGGCTAGTCAATCTGGATGGTTCAGGACAAAAGCATTCATTGTTTCTTCGTGGTTTTTCATTTGAGCTGGAAAGATACAGGCATCAATTCAACTGAATTTCTCAAGCATCTCATTTCATCTATGTAGACACAAGATCAGTTTCTCTATACGTCTGGTTAAGTCTGAGACAAGGAAGTTGCTGGTTTAGGAAGCTGAGTGAAGGGAAGCAAGGAGCTGTATTTACAGACAGAAAGCTATTCCCCACCTAAGTCTATAACAAATAACCTCTGTCACGTTTCACCTAGTTTTACAGAAAACCTTTGGCCTGCTCTGAGGTCTCTAGTCATCTGTCAAATATTCACAGGTTGATAGAACCCTAAACTATTCAGCAAAACTATTTTTTCTTTCAGTTTCTGAAAGTGAGGTTGATCTCAGAGAAACTCTATTCTTCATTTTGCTTTATTTTCCTTTTTGTGTTTTGTTTTATCCACTTACCCTTAAGAAAGAGCTTTTTGGTAATCAAGAAACCATTGAACCTATTTAGGTGTCTTTTAAAACCTAATTTTTTTTCCCTTTTAGGAAGGAAATCATTTTTAGAAGAGGAAGGATGGAGGGGAGTATTTGGCAAAGATGTCTGAATTAAGATTAGTGTGTCCCTTATTCTGAATTAATAGTTGGGTTATAAAATATATGTGTGTGTATGCACATATATACACATACACATATACATACATTTGTATGTGTGCGCACATATTTGTTGTTCAGTCATTTTAGTTATGTCGGGTTTTCTTGGCAGAGATACTACAGTGATTTGCTATTTTCTTTCCAGCTTATTTTACAGAGGAAGAAACTGAAGAAAACAGAGTTAAGTGACTTGCCCAGGGTCACACAGCTAGTTAAGTGTCTGAGGCAGGATTTGAACTCAGATCTTCCTGACTCCAGACTCGGTGGTCTATCCACTGTGCCACCTATATGAACGCATCTTTAATTCAAGATAACAATAACAAAGAATTTTTCATTCTTTAATTTAAGAAACAAAAAATGTCAGCTGCATACATGGCAGTGAATTGAGAGCCTCAGAAGACTGGATGGAAATGGGTAACTTTAAAATGCTCAGCAACCATACATTTACATCTAACAAGATACTGAGGTATTTAATTCTCTATTCAGTCATATATTAAGTACTTGGCTTGTAATTCAGAGATCTTATGGTAAACCTGCTGAGTCTCCAACTGTAAGGAGAAACTCCCTAACTCCTCTGCCCAAGAATTCTTGCCCCCAAACCCACCTACAGATGGGGCTAGATTCTTACTCTACTTGTTCAGGTGGGTTGGGAGCAAGACTCCCCAAAGGGTACTATATAGAACAAATATGGCAAATGGAAAATACGTTGTTAAGGCCTATTTTAAATATCACTTTCTGCTCTACTGGTTTTGTCCCAACTGGTTAGATCGTTGGGTTTGATCTCAGCAGAAAGAAAAACATAAATCATCAATTCATTCAACTCCCTTTTTCTCTACTGCCATACCCTTCACACACACACACACACACACACACACACACACACACACACACACACACACACACAATGTAGGCCGGGCATTATATATACATATACACATACACATACATATACATATATGTGGTCACAGAATACATCCTTAATTCTGATAAACCATCTCAGAAAAACAAGCCCCAGTACACAAAGTGGTAACAGGTGAGGGAAAAATGAATGGATCTGTTCCTATCCATTCTTCCCACTAGAGAAACAATTCAGCATATGTCCTCTGCTGACAATGATAGGGCATTACCTTGGACCTTCCCCCAAATACTTAAGGTCTTAAATTTAAGGTCCAAAGATCCTAGATTCTGCTTTGTACATTATATGGAGACCAAGGTTAATGGAACCTGATAATTTTCAATCTATGACATCTCTGAAGGACTTACAAAGAAAAATGCTATCCATTCCTAGAGAAAGAACTAATGGAATCTGAGTACTGATCAATGTAGACCTTTACTTTATTTTTCTTGTTATTTTTAAATTTGATTCATGTTTTCTGTTACAACATTGACTAATATGGAAATGTTTTGCCTGACTCCACATGTATAGCTTATATCAAATTGTTTGCCTTCTCAGTGAGGGGAGTGGAGAGGGAGGAAGAGAATTTAGAACTTATTTTTAAAAAAACATCGAAAATTGTTTTACATGCAATTGGAGAAAAATAAAATACTAAATGAAGTGGGTTTTCTTTTTCTAATTTTCAGTCTTTGTGGGGAAATCCAGTTTTCCAGGTTCTCCATGGGATTTAAGCAGGTAAAATCTGGAAAACAGAATGGATTTCATCCCTGAATTGACAATTGCCCTCTTGGTAATAAGCTGAAATAATATACACAAAAAAAAATCAATCCAATTTCAAGAAGTAAGCAACAGAAATCTTGAGGTAGGCCTATATTTCAACACTTGTGATTTCATTAGTGTCTCTTCCCTCAATAAAGAGTGCAAATTCCTCCATGATTTAGTAGGTTTCTGATAAAAGTTATGCCTGAAAAACTCATCACCATGAGAACAATTAACCTACAGAGTCTACCAGCCTCTAAAGAATGGAACAATGGAAAGTGTACTGACTTTGGAATTAGGAGACCTGAGTTCAGGTCTTGATTCTCCCACTTGATATCTGTGTAACCTCAAGCAAGTTAACTTTACCACTGTATGGCTTTTGTATTTCTTTTTTTGTCAAATCTATGGCCCCAAAGATCCTTTCTACCTGTAAATGTATGATTTTTAATAGATTCGGGTTGGTCTTTAGACAAGAGACAGAGAGATAGTCTTTCTTAGGGCCCAAAAGTCTTTTCAGTTTCACTGAACTTGTCAGAGTTCCTGTTCCCCTGCCTCATCCTTCTGGACTACCATCACAACTCAAAGAAGTATGAGCAGACTTTAGGGAGGAGCAAAAGAAAAATAACCTGTTGAGAAGTCTGAATGGTGAAGAAATTTAAGCAATGCAATTTTACATTAAAGCACTGATGAATATGCAAATTATGTCTTATAAATGTGAAGACTTAGGCACAAGCAAATGCAAGATCTCCCTCATAGGTTAATTAATTTGTGACACTCTATTTTCTATTAACCTAAAGAAAGAAGGATAATGAGCTAGGTTTGTATAAGTCCCCAAGAGTTATATGGCAAACCTTATACATGCACAAACAGCTTGTACCACTGTCATTTATATAAATGCAGGGATTTCTGGTTAAAAAACAATTTATATATTGTATGTGTGTATATGTGTGTGTATATGTATATACATACACACAAACACACACAAATATATATTTATATATACATATATATGTATGTATGTATAAATCTAGTTTGTTCCTTACAACTAAACCCCCAGAGAAGTAGTACTAGGAAATATCCATTTTACAGATGAGTGCATAGGACAAGAAAGGATCAGTGACAGTTCTAGGGTAACACAGAAAATAAGCAGAACTGGGATTAAAGCCCAGGACTCCTGACTCCGAATGTAAGACTTTTCACCTATAATACTTTGCTTCAACTGAACCTACTAAGTTTATTGGATTTCTTATTAAGAGTTTCAGATTTCCCAGCAACCACTATCACACACCAAAGCCTTGGCTAACAGTTAGTTACATCATTTTTGCACATGTGGGATGACACATCCAACCTCTGTGCACCTGACCTGAAACATACCTAAAACCACATGAGTGTTTTGAGACTACCTGGTTTTCCATGTTATGAAGTCTAGTACACTCTGAGATTGTCATAGCTCTCCAAGGCTGCTGAAATTTCAGGAATCCAATTCAATTCAAGAAGTATTTATTAAATATTTAGGAAAGAATGGGTCTCAACTCAACATGTGCTTTTTTTGCAGGGGAGAAGGTAGGGCAATTGGGGTTAAGTGACTAAATAGTTCAGAGAACACAGATAGGTAAGAGTTGCAGGTTTGCAGGATTTTTTGTTGTTTTTAATATCTTTCTGGGTGTGCCTGGAGGGCCATGACAGTGATTCATTTTTCATCAGTTCAGTCACAGTAACAGCTAGTTCAAGCACAAGCAGATATTTAAATTTCTAGAGAGACCAAGAGGAGTGGGAAAAGAAAGTTAGATTGAGAGCACCCACAACTACAGCCACTGGGCAGAAGGATCTATACTTCAAAATCAAAAAGCAAATTGAGCAGTAGCCTGAATTTAATTGAATTGACTGAAAGCCTTCAGGCCACATGTGTTTGCTGAGGTAATAGAGTCATCTGAATGAAGCATAGACCCAGGCCCTCAGGAAAGATTGTAGTTCTTGGTGTAAGAAAGGTTCCCTACTCGACAGTCCATCACACCCGAGCCAGTCACCTGTCTGAAACTGCAATATTATAGATGTATGTCTTTGGGTTAAGGCATCTACAAGAGTCTCTGTAATAATACAAAGACCTAAAGTCACATTCAGGCATTGTTCCCCATTAGTAAATTAGTCAATCATCTGGAAAGGACCTCAGGAAATAGAAAACATAGCAGGTGCCTGTTGCTAGTCACCAGGAAGGGAAAGGTTAGGCAGGAGTTGTCCTGCTCTGGGATACTCTGGGAAAACTAGAGTATCATTAGGACTGTTACCATGGGTAGAAATTAGGATGGTTACCATGGGGGACACAAAGAGTACTCAGGATAGGTGTAAGAGATGTCCTAGGCAGGGACAGTTATAGTATGTCTTTATAATTCCACTTTGCAAAGTGGTTTGGCATATAATAGGTGCTTAATAATTACTTTTTGATTAATTGATAATTAGGATTATCAATTCTGCTCTATATCCATCAAGGACTTTTACATGATTTTAAAATGTATCTGAATTACTGAAAATAAAAGAGGATTCATTATTTAACAAACGCACTTGGAGAAACTGGTTAATAATGTGGTGGAAAATGAACTTAGACCTACACCTCACATTATATAGCTCAGTGAATTCCAGCTACATGATAGACTTAACCTTTTTTTAAACCAAAGAAAAGAATGAAGAAAATGGAGTGAAATTTTCCCAGTTATAGAAGGAAGATGACTTTGTTTTTATTATAACCATAGGAGTTGGAATACATACATACATACATACATACATATACATACATACATACATACAGATAGATAGATAGATAGATAGATAGATAGATACTTAAGGGATTCTTGATTACAACAAAATAAAATAAAAATTTTGCTAAATTGTAAAAAACATCACACACAAAATAAAAAGAAAAATAACAGATTGGGAAAATTTATAGCAAATATGGCAGATTAAAAACTTGATTTCTATGATACATTAACAATTGCTATACATAAAAAGAACTCATATTTTAACACCAATATTTTCCTGGTGGTGTTATTTTGCTGAAAATCATAGAATACCATGATCTCAAAAGGATCAAAATTCTAAGTGACCCTGACATCCTTGGAGAGACTCCTGGCTGTTCTAAGGAGGCAATAGCATATCAGCAAGTCATGGCCACTTTTAAGTAACCTGTAATTTTATTTTACTAGAGACTATGTTTTTTTATCACTTGCGGATATAGAGCATCACCAAAAGACAGAAGCAAGGCCATAGCAGTAAACATCTAAGGTCTGATTTAAACTCAGTTCTTCCTGACTCCAGAACCAATACTCTATTGTACCACTTAGCTGAGAAGAGAGCAAACCCTGACTGTCAGAAGTTGAGGTACAGAGGTGAAACACACAGAGAAAGCCCAGTGAGTCACTATCCCAGAAATTCTTCACATGGGGGAGCAGTATGATAACATAAGAGCAGCAACAACAGTGCCAAAGATATGAGTAGCCTTGACTATAGGAGTCCCCTAAATGTATAATACTCTAATAGTAAATTCTGAGTGTGTTCCACTCTTTCCACTGATGTGGTATATTAAATGCCTTTGCACTGAGCTAATTTTGTCTACTGGATGAGTATTAAAGGTAAGCACACCAGTGGAGGCCTCAAGCACTACAGCTTTCAAAGTCCAAGCCCACAGGATAACTTTAATTTAGGGGAAGTAGCCTCCCTAATAACCCATTCTGAAAGTTTAGGTTGCATGAGGAACTACAAAGGGGTAGGACAGATAGGAAATAACTAAAATGAGGAAAGCAAAAGCTATCTAAAACCACTCTCTTTGCAGTATCTGGATTTCCTATTCATTGTGGAAGCAGACCAGGAATTGACGTTTGCCCAGTAAAGTATAAATATCTGAAATGTATGTAACATATTGTGTACCCTGTCTACTTATATCCTACACCACCTGCAGGCCAGGTTTCTTTTTTTTAATCTCTCTTTAATCTAGTTATGATACAGAAGGGCAATGATGCCTCATTTTTCCAGTACCATCAAGGAGTTATTACATGTGAGTGAATTTCAAGATGCATGAAATTTTTTCTTAATTTTCGGTATTTTTTCATAGAAATCTTTTGGTAACATTCCCATTCATCCATGCCTTCTTAAGCAGAATATAAAGAATATAATTGAAACTTTTTCTTAATGACATGGTTTGGCATTACAAATGTAAATTACTGTACTATATGTTTACATGATGCCTGTAAGAGTTATTACAGTGGGCAGAGTCATTTACCCCTACTACACTAAATACTCCACATTTGGTTTGTTTCCTTTTACGGAAAAAGTAGCTTTCTTCTCCTTTTTAACCATTTGCAATCACTTCTTATAGTGGTTAGTATACTCACCTATAGCAGCTTACCTTTACTTCTTTGAATTAGCTACTTTTAATCTGGTATAGGCTGGAGAACAAAGCATTTGGACTTACTAGAACCATATCTAAAGTAAGAAAACAACTCCATATTCTTAAAGCACATGAAATTTAGACTGTTGACTTTGTGACACCTATTCATTTATTCTGTCTACTCAGAAGCCTGTAATTCTGACTTCCTTGGTCTTGCCTGTTATTTGTCTAGTTAACATTTCTAGTAAATGACCTTTGGATATATACACTGCTACATTATTTGATTTAAATATTGTGTGTTTGTGTGTGCCTTCATTGGTGTTTGTTGTTCAGTCATTGTTTGAATCATGTACAATTATTCATGATCCCATTTAGGGTTTTCTTAGCAAAGATACTAAAGTGGTTTGCCATTCCTTCTCCAGCTTGCTTTATAAATGAGGAAATTGAGGTTTGCCCAGTGACTTGCTGTAATGAGAATGGGAATTTGAAGATCTTCCCTTAATAGACCTAGGGGGGGATTTGAAGACCTCCCCTGCTTTGAAAGTATATTCCCTAATAGGCTGAATGTAGTCACATGGAACCTGTGGTGGGAGGATTTTGCTGAAGGAAAGCAGAGCCTGCAGGGGCTCTTGTAGTGGAGAAAGGATGCTCATTAAGGACACAGAGAGGTTTGTGAGTAAATTTTGATCTTCTATTGGTTTGTGGGAATGAGTGTTATTATTGGTTCCAAATATCTTTGGTACCATGATGGAATTGGCTTACTGGTTTTGGGATTCGGTTTTCTGATACCTAAATAAATACTTCAGTTCTATCCTGTATCTGGAGAGTTTAGTATATTTTGCTATTGGACATCATTTGGACATCATGGTCTTTATTGTGATTGTGAGCACTGTAAATATTGTATTGGTGCTACATTTGGCAACGAGGATGGGACTGTGAAATATCAGACCTCTAGTTGGAGGCAGAAGGGGTTTAGAAGAAGAAATAGCTATCCCAGGATATGAGGATTGTCTTATGCCTCCCTAGAAGGGAGTCGTCTAAAAGTACAGGGCTCTGTGAAAACGGGGAACTGAGGCTACAGCAGGGATGACCTAGAGGTTTAGAAACATGTTCGCAAAGAATATCAATAAAACCTGGGAGAGAGCTGGAGGCAGTGAGTAGAAGAGGTTGGGTTTTGCTAACAGACTATTGTATTGTGAGCAAAAACAGAGATAAGCTGTTACTAGAGTTAGTTAAGTGACATTTTGAGACCTCCTTTAGAAGAGGAAGCTGAGTCTCAGGTGGAAGAAGAGAGTACTGAAGAGTCTCTGGAAGCAGAGAGGGTTGTTGTCAATTTGACTCAGAAAAAGAAGAAAAAAGTAACAGGAGGAAAGTGTGTACAGTTTTGGTACAGTCTGAGCCTAGTTGCTATGACAACAACTTCCAGGAGAGTGATACAATATTACAGAGTGATACATTGTTTTGTAAGAAAACTTCTAAAAGGGCAGAAGTATGCCCCATACTAAGAAGGCAGGAGAGTCAGGGAAGGCAAGTAGTGTTTAGGGAGATAGTTGAGGATTTCACTCAACAGATCACTGATATTTTGAGCAGATTCACCCAAAGGACAGGAAAATCCTTAGTGTCTTTGATGGTAAGAATCAGTGATGAAGGAGCTGCTGGGATAGTGATATAGTGGAGTGTTTGAAATTTATAAGTATTTGCCATAATCCTTTTGTCCAGCAAGCTTTTAGGGACTTTCATTTGGCAGGAGGTAACAATACAACCAATCTGTTAGCTTTAGCTGCTGATGGATGCAATAGAATGTATCCTGCTGATTCTATGTGACCTAGTGGAGAAAGACCCTAGCACTCACTTAAAGACTGCATGACAAAGCTAAAAGAAGTAATGAAAACTGCTATACAATTGGCTCTAGATTTATGGTCTATGTAGAATGGCCCAGTGGAATTACAAGTGACTGTAGAAAATCATTATACAAACTGGAGGTTATGGTAGAATCAACAAAGCTGAAATATACCTTTAGGATTTTGGCCCAGGAAATTTCCTTCATCTGGACTACAATATATACCTTTCAAAAAGGAGTTATTATATTAGCAGTAAATTGGGCTTTGGTGAAGACTGAACAACTGACTCTGGGTCATGAAGACCTGGAATCCTGATTATGACCTGGGTAATGAGCACCCCAGCTTCTCACAGAATTAGACATGCCCAAGAGGCCAGCATAATTCAATGGAAATAATCTATTCAAAATAGAGCGAAAACTGGAAAAAGTGGAGTTTCTGACCTAGATGAATCTATAGCTAACATTGATACTGAGGGACATGATAAATCCCTTGAACCAAGGCAACAGTTTTTACAGTCCTTGGTAAGATGCAATGGTTGAGGGGCGGAGCCAAGATGGCGGCACAGAAGCAGTAAAGCACCGCAGCTCCCACACAAACACGCTAAAAAACTCATAAAATGCGACGCTAAACAGATTTTCAAGCTCCAAAACTCTCCACAAGACAGAAATCACGTCTGTTGCTACAGGCAGCGCAGCAGGCGGGGCTCTTCACAGCAGTCTGGGACCCGAGGCCGAAACCCAGCCGGCTCAGGCCCTGGGGCATTGGGTGGGGAGCCGCGGCTATAGGAGAACAGATCTGCTACACTGGAGGCACAGTTACCACATCTATCAGGCCAGAAGACAAAAAGGCTAAGAGAAAGGTCAGTGGATTTTGCTAACTGGGGAGGAGAACAGCGGGTCCGGCCAAACTGCTCCCAGGGCAAGGAGGCAGCGGGAGGCAGCTGTTGCAGCAGGAACGGCTGAGAGCCGCAGCGGCTTCCACTGGGCTGCTTCAGAGCCCTCGGCCTGCAGATAGCAGGGGGGCTGACGCGACCCATCGAGGCCAAGGGCTCTTGCGTTGAGCGGCCTGGATCTGGATCGGGGTCTTGAGTGGTGGTCCTGGGGTGTGCTTTCAGTGAGCCAAAGCTGGGGGGGAGGGGAGCTGCAGCACCCCACTAAGAGCTCCGGC
>CM053596.1:126402472-126416542 GCA_028646575.1 Pseudocheirus occidentalis | reverse complement strand
TCTTTCTTTAATCAAACAAGCATATCATTTACCTAGTTCAGGGGAAAAAGTCAGCACCCTAAACTCCAGAGAATACAAACACAAGTTACAAGCAGACCAAGAAACAGATCAGCAGATGGGCTTCCAAGCATCTGACCATCACATCCATTACCTATTCAAGTTACCGGAGAGGGAAGCATCAACATCTGGGTTTTTCAAAGCCGTAGCCAGGGCGGGGGGGCGCAACAGCTTCCCAGAGTCTCATCTGGCCAAATCACACAACTCTTCTCAAAATGATCCCCAAAGCAAAGCGTCACATCAGGACGTATATGTAGACTTCTCCTGCATCAGAGAATGTCATAGCCCTCTTGACCCACTGTCCAATTACAAAGTAATAAGGTGTGGCCATTCCCAAAAAACAAGCCTCCAGCCACAGGGTCCACGTGACCACATTCAGCCTATTATGGGGCAGAGTATACTTTCAAATCAGGGAACATTCTCAGAGCCACTTAAGCCACTTAAGCAAAGGGGCTAGGGGCAGGAAAAAGCTTCAAATTCCCATTACGAGGCTCCACAAAGCTGCAGTGCACACAGTGGCCACATCTCAGTAACACTGTCTCAACAGATGGGCTAAATTAGGTTGAGGATAACTGCTAGGCCTCAAACCTGCTCGTGAGATACTTAGATCTCTACCCCAAGAATGAGAAGACTTCTGGCCGATTGGGTGGATGAGAAGAATTTGTTCCAAAGGCCATGAAGGCAGCTGAAACAGGCCTTGTGGAACAATTAGACCTTGGTCTAATATCAAAGATGCCTAGGTAATCCACAGCATGGGGCCATCACCAGTAGTCCTGACTTTTGTCTTGCCACTGGACTTCAATGACTCTGGAAGAAAGAGTGAGGACAATGACTTTGTGCAACTCTGTCTCACTTAAGTCCAATTCACATGCAAGCCAAGACATTACCCCATAATTTCATTGGTCTTCTTTGAAATGAAGAATGACCCACTATGTCCTATTCACTCTGCTAAGTACTAAGGATATAAAGAATAGAGAGAAAACAGAAAATAACCAGTTCCTGTTCTCATGCACCTCATAGTCTAATAGGGGAGGCAACATGTAAACAACTATGTACAAATAAAGCATATACAAATAAACTGGAGATAGTCAACAGAAGAAAAGAATGAACATTAAGAAGATGGGAGAGTTTTCAGTCATAGAATGAGGTATTTTAGCTGAGACTTGAAGGAAGTCAGGGTGACCAATCAGTCAATACACATTTAAGTGCCTATTATGTGCCAGATAATGCTAAATACTAAACCAGGAGGCAGATATGAGGGAGGAGATTATCCTTGTGAAACAAACTATAAAAAAAGTGTCAGTCACTTTACTAAATGCTTTACAAATATATCATTTGATCCTCACAGCAACCCTGTCAGGTAGGACCTATTATCCACCCCCATTTTACAGTTAAGGACACTGAGGAGGAAAGTTAAGGGACTTTCCCAAAGTCACAGAGTTAAATGTCTGAAGTTAGATTTGGTCTCAGGTCTTCCTTACTCCATGCCTGATGCACTATCGACTGTGTCACTAGGAATGGTGTTTAATCTGTAGAATTGTCTATTTGGTAAATATGAAACAAGTTTTACCAAAGCATGACTCCCCCAAAGGGACTTCAGAGATCATCTGGTTTGAATCCTTTCTTTTTATAGATCAGGAAATGTAAACCCAGAGAGAGGGTCAGGATTTGTCCACGTTAGTGGGAGAAACAAGACTTGAAAACAGCCCTTCTGACCCCTAGTCTAGCATTCTTTACATGACATCAGTTTGCCTCAGTTTTATTAAATTTCAATGCAAGGATAATTTGGAAAAGGGACTGCCTCTATTCTAAATTGCCTGGCCCATCTCAGGCAAAGGAAGTCATTCAATAATGCCTTTTCCAAAAGGACAGTACATTAATTATGCTTTTTAGAAAGGAAAAAAGAGGGAGGGAGGGAGGAAGGGAAGGAAGGAAGGAAGGAAGGAAGGAAGGAAGGAAGGAAGGAAGGAAGGAAGGAAGGAAGGAAGGAAGGAAGGAAGGAAAGAAGGAAGGAAGGAAGGAAGGAAGGAAGGGAGAGAAATGCAGAGACAGAGAGATGACTAAAAGTTTTCTAACTGTTGAATTCTATTCAGAAATTTGTGTATGCAAAAAGGAACATATCTTTTACAAACAAGTTGTCAGAAAGCCTGGAGGTATGTGTTTGTACGTGTAGTTAAATTTTTGCTTGCTAAATGAGAAAAGTTTTTTCCCCCAAGTTTTCATTTGAAAATACTGTCCTGAGGAGTCATTAGCATTTTCCCTGTGTTCTACAAATTAGAGAAATTCTGAGCTGTCCAAAAATTGCTCCAGGAGAAGGTGGAGAACCCTGACACACATGAAGTCACTTCAGTATTAAGCATTTCCCCACTACCTGTCATGTCCATATATCAAAGATTTCTTTAGAGCAACATAGTCATGAGCAGTGCAGTTGGAGAACAGGAATCCCATCATTGGGTAGCAACTTGAACATCAATACATTTGTAAATGAAAAGCAATGAAAGGCATTAATGAGCCCCAGTGCCCAGAACAACAGTAAAGCAAGAACATACGACTGGAACTACACTAGAAAGCCAAACATGTTTAACCCCTTACAGTCTAGAAAGTTTCTCTCTGTAAATCTCATCCTCCACCAAAAAAGAGATTGCTCAGATTCCTGCTGCGTTTAAGTTTGCATTTCCTAAAATAAAGGGGCACCTAGTTAGAGTCTCTTTGAATTAGGAAAGTCTCTGAAGTTGGCTGCGGAAAATTGCTATTCTCCAGACAATGTGTTTCCATCCCATATTCACAACATGCTAGATGAGCAAATATGGGCCCCCTGAAAAAGAGATTGCATATGCAAATTGTTGATTGCTTGAATGTGTGCACTTAATTAAGTGTGGATGTGCAAACTGAATGCAATTATTTTTTCTACCATTTAAATGAATTTAACATGGGTGAAGGCTGTATTGTGACAAACCTGAGGAACTGGAGCTGTTCCCAGCAAGTCCAGTAAGGACAGTGGGAGCTTAAAAGAATTAGGGTGTGCACTACTGTACACTTTCCCACCAGGGTCTTTTTGCCAATCCTAAAGAAAAAGGTCTGGGGGGGGGGGGGGGAAGGGGAGAGACAATCTATCTGATGTATCTGTCCAAATGTCTCCTGCTTTCTCTTTATCACCCTTACTGTAGCTAGACTTTCTATCAGTTCTCCCCAAAACATAAAACAAAGATTGCTCTTGATTCATTCCTCAGCAGTGTTCAAAGATGAAAGATCCGGGTCCATAGGGCCCTCTGTGATTCAGAAGATAGGGTCTGTGCCTTAAAATGTATAGTATCCACTATCTGAAATGCCCCATATCACTTATTTTATGTTCATTCAAATCTGTCCTGTGCTTCAATATTCAACTCATGTTCCTCCTTTAAATTTTATGATCCTAGGCTTGAAAGCTGGCAGGGATCTTCAAGGTCATCTTGTCCAACCCTCTCATTTTCCAGATGAGAAAAATGAGGCCCCTCCAAAAATCTAATGACTTGAGCAAGGTCATACAGCTAGAAAGTGGCAGAACCAATATTTGAACCCCAGTCCTCTGACTTTAACCTAGCAGGGTTTGAGTGAACTCAGACATATATACAGTGCATTACTCCTGTGTATAAATAGTTTGAGTGAGAGGCAGAATAGTATAATGGATAGAGAAGACAGCCTCATAGTTAGGAAGATCTGTATTTAAATCCTACTTTTGAAACTGACTGACTGACTGACCCTGGGAAAGTCACTTAACCTCAAAATACCCCAAGTCAATTAGTTGTGTAGCAGATAAAGCTCTGGGTCTAGAATCAAAAAGACCTAAGTTCAAATCCAGCCTCGGACATTTGCTAACTGCGTGACCCTGGTCAAGTCACTTAAGCTCTTTCTATTTCCACACCCAAATGGGATAATGTTTATAAAAAGCACTTAGAATAGTGCCTGATTTATAGTGGGTTTATAAATAATGCTTATTCCCTCCCTCCCCTGGAAATTCTATTATATTTTAAATTACAGAACAATTGCTGATCTGAATTGATAGTAGGCATTTCCTCTCTTTGCATTCTCATGCCAATGAATTCTCGGTTCTGGACCATTTTCTAATACATGCATGCATGCATGTATGCATGCATACATACACATGTGTGTATATATGTATTGTATATGTATGTGTGTATATTCTACACGTATATGTATGCATGCATGTGTGCATGTATTAAGTACATCTGTGCTGATCTGAATTGATAGAAAGCATTTCCTCTCTGTGCTTTCCCATGCCAATGAATTCTCAGTTTTGGACCATTTTCTTATATACATATATATACATACATATATGTTCAAATACATTCTCTTTTTCTCTTGGTTCATTTATGTAATATTTGTTGGAGCATCTACACAATAATCATATACGTAATAAAGCACCTACTGTGTGCCTTAGAGTGGTAGCATTTACCACAGTACTTCATACAAAGTCAGGTAATACATGTTTATTGTGCTAAGTTCTAGATGAAATGTGAGATTTTGGCAAACGCCTGCCTCTGGTGCATTATGATAGATACAGAATGATTCATTCTCTCCAGGATCTTATGGTTGAGTTGGGTGAGACAAATTATTTGAATATGGAGCAAAATTTAAGAGCACGTATGATACGATGAAGCTAGATGGCACATGGTATAGAGACCTCAGCCTGAAATCAGGAAGACTTGAGTTCAGATTATGGACTCAGACACTTATCATCTGTATGACCTTCGGCGAGTCACTTCACCACCATCTATCTGTCTCAGGTGCCTCTATTGTAAGATAATGATAACAATGGCACTTGTAGGATTGTTGTTAGAGTCAAATGAGATAACATTCGCAGAATGCTCTCGGTATAATACTTGAACATAGTAGACTCTATATAAATACTTAATTCCCTTCCCCTTCTCAAATAAATAAGAGATATAGGTAGTAAATGTTGTGTAAATTTTGAGAAGGGAGGAATCCACATAAGTTTGATTGATCAGGGAAACTTTTCGGAGAAGATCTCTCACTGATGTAGGTTTGACAAATACCCCTTTGCTGTATCAACAATGCTAATGAGAAAAGCAGCCAATGATGAACTAAGTCAGTCTGAGAATTAGGGTCAGCAAAGATATCACATGCTAATGAGCAGCTAGGTTGTACTAGGGAAGGTGCAGTACGCTGAAAAGCAGGAGCAGCGGACTTCAGATGCTGCCAGGGAGACTTACAGCACGAGTCTCAGAAAATCACCTAAGGCCTCAGTTTCCTTTTCTGTAAAGATGATAATAATAACATCTACCTCTCAGGTTTGTTGTATAATCTATAACATGCTTTGTAAGCCTTAATGCATTTTATCAGCCCTGGTTATTACTAAGGTGGTGAACTTTAATGGACATTAGCCAGGTCATAGGATTTAGTCAAAGCACAGACATACTTAATACACACATGGATACACACATGCATGCATGTATATGTGTGCCTATAAATATATGCACTGTACATGCATACATACACACATGCCTACATATACA
Organism: Pseudocheirus occidentalis; assembly: GCA_028646575.1. NCBI lineage: Eukaryota > Metazoa > Chordata > Mammalia > Diprotodontia > Pseudocheiridae > Pseudocheirus > Pseudocheirus occidentalis. The sequence continues at coordinate 126,410,951 of CM053596.1, read as the reverse complement.
TGCATGTATGTATGCATGCATGTATTAGAAAATGGCCCAGAACTGAGAATTCATTGGCATGGGAATGCACAGATAAGAAATACCTACTATCAATTCAGATCAGAATAGACATACTTAATACATATATGTGTGTATATATATATGTATGTATATATGAATATAAGAAAATAGCCCAAAACTGATAATTCCTTGGCACGAGAATGCATATTTCTCATTTCAATATGACCATTTCCCCCTCTCCCAAATGTCTTAGCTGTATTTTGTAAAAATATTTCTTCTGTATTTCACTTTTTCATTTTCTGTAGTTCATTTTTTACTAAAACATGGCAGCCAATGTTGTACACACTAGTGAATTAATTATTAATAGCTAGCACTTATACAGCAAAGCCTGTGTTATATGTTATCTAAGTATATTATTTCATTTTCTCCTCAAAACAACCAGATAAAGTCAGTTCTATTAACTATCTCCATTTTTTAGATGAAAAAAAATGAAATTGAAAAAGGTTAAGTGCCTTACTCAGGGCTACACAGCTATTAAATCTCTGAGACAGAATATAAACTCAGGTTTGCCTGATTCCAGGTCTAGCACTCTACCTATCCACTGCTCCACCTACTGCCTACAGACTCTGTACACTTCCACATTGTCTCCTGCAGGCTTGTTCATATACTACTTCAGACACTGGTCAATCTTTTTTTTCCAGAGGCATTCTGGTATAGTGGAAAGAACACTGACCTTAAAGTAAGAAAAACACTAAGGAATGAAAAGCACAATGAGCAGAACCAAGAGAACACTGTATACAGTAACAGCAATATTGTTTTGAAAACAACTTTGAGCAAATAAGTCATTTTGGCTATTATAAATACCCAAATGAACTATAAAGGAAGAGCCTATCTGCATCCAGAGAAAGAACTGCTAAATAGAAGTATGTATAACATGGGTTTACATATATATATGTATATATTTATATCTAATGGTAGTCATCTCTAGGGTGGGGGGGAGAGAGGGTGGGAAGGGAAGAAAAAAAAGAAAGTTACAGAACTTTACTGTATATTTAAAAGGAATAGCTAGTGGTATATAATAGACTTGCAGTTTCATGTGCAATCATCTTTTTATTCTACTATGTTATGGAAAAGCTTGTTTTATTTCATTAAAATGTTTCATTTAAAATTAAATAAAATTCTAAAAAATAAAAACACATAAATAAATTCTGGTTCTGCTTCTTACCACCTATGGAAGCTTGACCAAATTATATAACTTCCTACAGTCTGACTTTATTCATTTGTAGAATGAGAATAATGATGCCTGCAGAGAGGCAGTATGGGATGAAGGCTAACTCTGGAGTCAGAAAGATCTTGGTTTACAGCCTACCTTTTAGTGCTCAAGGCAACACTATGAGGTTCCCAATTACAAACGAATTGCTCATCTGCTTCTGTGGAGAATTTTCACACCTGGAGGCCCTACCCCAGTGAAATCAGAAATCGGAATGAAAACAAAACAAACAAATTTTTAAAATAACCTTTTCCTATTTTACACGGCTGCAATGAAGAAAGTTATGGGTAAATCATACATTGCTATATAAGGTGAGCTGTTATTATTATTTTTCAGTTTCCACATCTCTGCAGATAAACTAAAAAGGTAAAGAAGAGAACCATTAGTAAATTGTGGGCACAAGTGTTTACTGCATCAACATAGCCAATGGGTTTGTGCCTGTCTTAATTGCTTTGTGCTATAGTCAATGACACTGGCTATGAAGTCAACAGACAGGCTCAGAATACAATAAATCCAGTGGTTTTTGCCTGTCTTGATGAATTAATCCATGTACCAGCTCACATTCAAATATGCAGGCAATTGCAACGGTCAGGATTACCTCCTAAAGAAACCTATCCTTGCACGGACAAGATGAGGTTGAGTTTTCATATGTGGCCAAAGATGTGATTGGTCTAGATGATTTAAGGTCCCTTCTAACTCTCAATCTATTATGGATTAAAAATAGCTAGTCCTAGGAATGATGCCTGTTTCTTCTCCCCTTTTATTTTTCTTTCTTTCTTTTTAATGTTAAGTCTACCCTATCTTATTACGTGATTAACTTGAGAATGGACCTGGGAAGTTCCACAGCTACATTTCCAAGTGTTTATCCAACCTTCCCTTATTTCTATGCTTACACTTAACATTTCCAACTCAGCATAAAAGTCAAAGGAAGGACTTCCTAAGTTGGGTTGATGCAATAGATGGAGTGATGACTAAAAAAAAAAAATACTAGATTTGCATTTAGAAAAATGTGGTACTTGATTCAGCTTTCATAGCCAAAAATAGCATGAGCTTATTTTTCTGGCATGTTATACATCCAAATCTAATTTATCATCCACTAGCACTCCAAAGCCCTTTCCATTGTCAGTGCTTTCCAGGTTTTTCTAATCCATTTAATATCTGTGTTTCACATTATTTTGCCCCATATGTATTCAGATGCATTGCCAAGATTGGATCTCATTCTGTTAGTTCCTGTTCCTGTTACCAACCTTTTTCAAGTCCTCTCATAGTTATTTTTCCAGATTGTATCCCTGCAGCAGTCTACTAGACAGGATTCCTCCCTTTGAACCACTGTGATACATTTGATCCATTCTGACCCTATATAATGGTAGTATGGCAGCCACCCACACAAAGAAGGGACCAATCCCTAGACAGACATCTTAAATGCAGAAATCCACCCCAGGCTATTTCCCTTCCAAAGGTATACATGCATATATACTCAGGAAGAAATGTGTTGCCAAACCACAAGGATTATTGGAAATTGCAGTTCTCAGTTACAGTTGTTGACCTTGAAGACACATTAAGCTAAGAAAATAAAATGACTTTATTATAAGTTCCCAAATCCTAAGATTAAATATTCCATAAGCCACCCACCTCAGATGTTGAGTTGCAGTTGAAATTCTGAACATGGGATCTAACAAAGATCCGCTTAAGGATCTTGGATATTTCCTTCCCACCTCAAGCCAAATTCCAAACTGCACAAGGTTTCATGGCAGCTGAATTAAGTGTAGTGGAGAATCATTTTAGAAACTCAGAAATATGAGGAGTCAGAAAATCTGGGTTCAAATTCTGACTCTGGTCTGTCAGATTTTAAAGTATTTTACCTCTCTGACCTTAGTTTCTTCCTCTGTAAAATGAGGTGGCTAGGCTTGATAGATGGATGACCTCTTAGGTACTCTCTGGCTCTGACTTGAGGATCCTGATTGGCTGGAGCACAGGACCAATTCTCTTTAAATAACTGTATATTTCTACTGAAATTGCCTCTCTCATTTTTAAAAATCCATGTGTCCTTTATAAATTGAATTCATTTTCTGAAGTCAATGATAATAAATGTGCAGGCCATTTGCAGGGGATTATTATCTGTGGGGATTTAGTGGAGTCAGAGCATGTAGAGGAAAGAGCCCTGGGCTGGAAGGGAGATGTCTGGGTTCAAGGGCAGCTTCTGCCGTTAACTCACTATGTGGTGTGAGATCAAAGCACCTTAGAGATAGAAGGAACCTTAAAGGAGACTCAATGTAACCACTGTCTGAAACACAAATTCACTCTACAATGACCCTATTCTTTCTGTTTAAAAATTTCCAGGGAAAGATTTCTGAGAAATCACCAGACAACCTATTCCACCTTTGGACAACTTGCATTGTCCATTGGGAAGCTGTTCCTTTTTTAAAACTTTTTTTTAAATTTTAGATTCAAAGACAAGAATACAAATACAGAATAGAGAAAAAAAACAAAACATCATAAATATGGGAATGTAAATGCAAAGTCAGAAAGAAAAAAATACATGCCATATACATAGCAGAACATAAGAGAGGATTCAAAATACATAACAATAAATTTTCACTTTAAGAAAGCCTGTATGATAAATAATGCAGGTTGTATCGAGAACTGTCCAATTTTCTTTTCTTCCTAGTAAGTTTTCTTTTATTCTCTGTTGTGCACTCCTTTACTTTTTTTACTTTACTTTTCTTTCTCTTCCCTCCTCCCCTGAAGAAGGCCACAATTAAGTTTGGATATGTTTCTCTATAGTTATAAATATATACATATATGCATACACATATAGGTATACTTTGCCAAACAAATTCTACTCCTAAACTTTCTTCTTATATTTGTACATATCTCGTTTCCTATCCCTCCTTCCTCCTCTACTTTACTTTTTACCTGCTACTTCACCCTCCTATTACTTGCCTACCCCCCCCAAAGGATTTCTCCCCTTCCTCCCATTCCCATAAATCTAAAGACCCTTCTATATCCCTCTTTCACTTGTTGCCTCACTTTTCCCTCTGAAGATCCCTTCCTTGATCTCTTCTCCCTCTTTATGCCCTTACTGTGCTATTTCTTCTGAACTTAGAAGACTTTTATACTCTTCTAAATATATATATATATATATATATATATATATATATATATATATATGTATTTTTCCCTCTTAAACCCATTCCCAATGAAAGTAGGTTACCAGAACTATCATCCCTCCTTCTCCATCTAATTCCTCTGTATCAATTCTACCACTTGCATCTGATTTGTATAAAATAATTATTCTTTTTATCACCTCTAGATCTGAGATATGGGAAATGGTGACTCTTGCCCCAGATCTTCAGTTCTTCCCCCAAAGCCAAACGTCCAACCTCTGTAAATGCCCACAGCCATGGGCTTTCTGCCCCACTGCTTCTGCACTCACAGGGCATGTGCTGATTCTTCCTTGTCCCCATCTTCACAGCACAACTGGATCTGGCACTCCTTGTCAGCAGAGGTTCCCTCAATCTGATCTCCTCTGGCTCAGGTTCTCAACTCCCTTCACTATCCCAGGGGTAAAAGTTCCTGTGGCTGGGGCAGAGGCAGCTTCTCAACCCAACTAACCCCAGGGCTTACTGCTTGTTGTTAAAGGGGACTCTAGCATGGAGGCATTTACTCTTAACGGGGACCAAACCTTGTCCTGGGTTTTTTCTTCTGATCTTCTCAAATTGTCCCAAGAAGACCTGGTTGTGACCTTATTCTTATTTATTTTTACACATACTTTGTTTGCACTAAGCTGCTACCTTAACTCTTTTGTGGGGGAAATCTTAAGAGCTTGAAATTTTCCAACCTACTCTGCCATCTTCCCAGAATCCTCTCGAAGCTCTCTCACATATCGTTGCCAAATCTCTCTCCACAAAATTTAAATTTAGTGATTTTTGAGTACTCAGAATAAGTTCAATTTATCTTCTACATGAAAGCCCTGCAGATGTTTAAATCACAGATCATATGACACATGTATCTTTTTTTCTCAAGCTAAATATCTCGTTTCTTTAATCAGTTTTCATATAGTGTGATCTGTAGCTCCTGTTTTGGACTGGGTGAAGCTATCGAAGTACTGTAGGAAGGAGGCACAATACTCGGTTTTAACCAAGGTAGATTTGCTCCTTTCTCCTATCCCCTCCAGTTGGTACAGCCATATAGGTACTAAGCTTCCCTCAGCACTAATATCAATACACGTAATAACAAGGTGGCACAGTGAATCAAGTGCTGGGTCTGGAGTGAGGAACTCACCTTCCTGAGCTCAAATCTGACCTCAGACACTTACTAGCTACGTGACCCTGGACAAGTCACTTCACCCCATTTGCCTCAATTTCTGCATTTGCAAAATGAGTTGCAGAAGAAAACAACAAATTGCCCCATCATCTTTGCCAAGAAAATCCCAAATGGGGTCACAAAGAGTCAGACAGGACTGAACAACAACTAACCAACAACAATAACATGTTCTTGGTATCACTTTTATTCAGCAGAATAACAAAGCTACCTGTTCACAATTATTCAGTCCTGTCTAGATGAGAAGCAAATACGCCTGGACCTCCATTCATGTTTAGCTACCTCTCCCCAGGGGCTACAACTCCCAGTTCCCTGTCATTGAACAATGAATAAATTAAGAAAATTATTTTGAGGAACACAATTCATATAACAGCCCAGTCTTGATGCCTTTATACTTTAAGGGGCCTCCCCAATTGACTAACGATCAGAAGATATGACTAGGCAGTTTTCAGAGGAAGACATTAAAGTTATCTATAGTCATATGAAAAAATGCTCTAAATCACTATTGATAGGAGAAATGCAAATCAAAATGACTCTTGGGTACCACATCACACCTATCAGATTGGCTAACATGACAAAACAGGAAAATGATAAGTACTGGAGATGATGTGAGAAAACTGGAAAACCAATTCATTGTTGGTGGAGGTGGGAACTGATCCAACCATTATGGAGAGCAATTTGGAACTATGACCAAAGCGCTATAAAAATGTGCATACTCTTCGGCCCAGCAAAACCACTTCTAGGGCTGTATCACAAAGAGATAAAAAAAATTAGGAAAAGACCCACATATATGAAAAATATTTATGGCAGCTCTTTTTGTGGTAGCCAAGAACTGGAAATTGAAGTGATGCCCATCAACTGGGGAATGGCAGAACTGCTGTAGTATATGAATATAATGGAATATTATTGTGCTTTAAGAAATGATGAGCAGATAGGCTTCAGAAAAACCTGTACATGAACTGATGCTAAGTGAAGTTAGCAGAACCACAAGAACAATGTAGACAGTAACAGTCACATTGTGTGATGATTGATTTTGATAGACTTAGGTCTTCTCAGAAATGCAAGGAACTAAAGCAACTCTAAAAGAGTCATGTTGGAAAATGCCATCTACATCCAGAGAAAGAAATATGGAGTCTGAAGGCAAATCAAAGTATAATATTTGCTCTCTTTGTTTGTCTTTTGGTTTTTCTTTCTCGTGGTTCTTTCCATTCATTCTAATTCTTCTATACAACATGACTATTGTGAAAATATGTTTAATATGAACGTATATGTAGAGCCTATATTAAATTATATGCCATCTTGGGGGGAGAGGAAGAGAGGAGGAGAAAATTGAAAACTTATGGAAGTGAATGTTGAAAACCAAAAATTAATTAATTAGTTTATATACTTTAGGGGGCCTTGCTTCTGGAAGGGTCTTCTTTACCATCACTTCAAGATCTTCACCTTAGGTTCTTGGGGTATCACAATAATAGAGGGTGTCCTACCTTTAAAGTATTATTATCTTTTTAGAGAATCGGAGAAATTTCAGAGTTGGAAAGAAACTCAGAGGACATTTATTCAAACCTTCCCTGAAAAATAATCACCATTTCAACTAAACAATCAACTAACCAATCCAGTCTTTGCTAAAAGGCCCAAAGAAAGCGCAAGTATAAGCGGCCCATTTCACTTTTGGATACCTCCAATTATCAGTAGTTTCTCCTCAGTCTCAAACATAATTTGTTTCTTGGTAACTTCATAGATCATTGCTCCTAGTACTGATGTCTGGAGTCAAATAGAGAAAGCCTAATTCTTCCTTTGTATATTCTCCATTTCCCTGATGAAAGATAAATCCCAGAACCTTTGGGCAACACAATTGGGAGGAGGGTATAAAAGGGAGATATAGTGGTCTGTGTTTAAACTTAAATGTAATTACACTTGGGACATAAATGGTGGCTGTATCTATATGATCTGTATTATATTCACACATAGCAGTTGTACTTTGGGGAAAGGGGAGGGTCTTGTACAATGGCAGACCCTTTGGAAATTCAGAAATTTCCTAAATTCAGCCTCATGAAACAGTACTGTAATCCCTGCTACTAGGGCTGATGAGAGTGGCAAGTATCCTGAACACTGGAGGTCTGAGATGCAGGTGTATAGATTGATCTGTGTACATATGAAGTTTGACATTGGGAGAGTGAGCCACAGGAATGGGAAACCACCAGGTTGCCCTTATCAAGGGGCTAGCTTGTCTAGGTGAGAAAAAGAGGAGGCCAAAGCTCCCATGGCTGATCAGCTGGATGGGGGTCCACATATGGCCTCTGCACATTTAATCTGGGTGAGGTAAAGAGACTTAAGAGAGAGACAGAGACAGAAACAGAGGAAAGGCAAAGAAGGAAGGAACAAAGGAAGGAAGGAAAAAAGAAGGAAAGGAGGAACAAAGGAATTAAAGAATAAGATTAAGAACAAAGGAATGGTTTGGGAGCCAAGATGGCGGCGTAGAAGCAGCAAAGGACCATAGCTCCCACACAAACACGCTAAAAAACTCATAAAATGGGACGCTAAACAGATTTTCAAGCTCCAAAACTCTCCACAAGACAGAAAGCACTACAGGCAGCGCAGCAGGCAGGGCTCTTCACAGCAGTCTGGGACCCACAGCCAAAACCCAGCCGACTCAGGCCCTGGGGCATCGGGCGGGGAACCACAGGAGAGCAGATCAGCTGCACTGGAGGCAGAGTTACCACATTTATCAGGCCAGAAGACAAAAAGGCTAAGAGAAAGGTCAGTGGATTTTGCTAACTGGGGAGGAGAAGAGTGGGTCCGGCCAAACTGCTCCCAGGGCAAGGAGGCAGCAGGAGGCGGCTGTTGCAGCAGGAATGGCTGAGAGCCTCAGCGGCCCCACTGGGCTGC
>CM053596.1:126335423-126401972 GCA_028646575.1 Pseudocheirus occidentalis | reverse complement strand
TAAAGGGACAGGGACAGGGTAGAGAACAGAACAAGGGAGGGGGAGGGATAGGAAGGAGAAACAGATGATCACTATCACAATATGTCCACTATGAAGATGTCCTGTATAATCACACATCCACAGCCTGTATTGAATTGATTGTCCTTCCAGTGGGGGTGGGTGACAAGGGAGGAATCGAAAGCATCTAGAATTTAAAGTTCTGCAATACTTGCAACTAGGAATTAAGAGGTACAGGGGCTGGGATAGGAAGACCCTCCCTGCCCTACCAGAAAGTAAGAGAGCAGAGCAGGGGAGGGGTGTTACAGTGGGATTACTGTTTTAGGATTGGGGCAGGGGCAAGACGGGGAGAAAATTTGTAATTCAAAAATGTAATGAAAATGAATGATGTAAACAAGAAAACAAATAAAAAAATTTAAAAAAAGAAGATTACTCAGCTGGTACATCCAACAAATGCTTTAGATAAGGGTTCTTCACTTGGGGACTTTGAACTCAGTTACAGTCTGATAATGTTTAACATAATTGGTTTCCTTTGTTGTCCTATGTATTTCATTTCATGCATTTAAAAATATTATTCTCTGAGAACTGGTCCTAAAGCTTCACCAAAATGCCAAAGGAGTTCAAAGTCAAGAATTGCTCTGTTAGATAGGGTTTATTTAGATTTTTAGTAAAGCATTTAAGCAAATAAAAAAAACTAAAAAAAAAAAGTGTATGAGTTGCTAAAGGAAATACTCTATGCGGTCCAGGACAGAGCTTATTCCTACCTGGAGGTTCAGTAAGAGCTTTGGGGAGAAAGTAGCATGAGTTGGATTTTAAAGCATGGGTAGGAATTCAGCTGGCCAAAGGGGGAAGGAAAGGGAAAGACAGAGACAAGGAGAGACTGAGGCAGAAACAGAGGGAGACAGAGAGAGACGCAGGGAGGGAAACAGAGAAATAGGCATAGACACAAACATAGACTTAGAGGAGGGAGGAAGGGAGTAGAAGAAATTGAAAGGACGAGGGAGAGGAAAAAGGGAAGAAGAAAGGGAGAGAGAGGGAAAGAGAAGGAGGGAGGGGAAAAGAGAACCAGAGAGAGAGAAACAGGTATGAAAAGAAAAAGAGAATTGTTAAATATTTACTATGTGTCACTCTACTATGCTAAATGCCAGGACACAATTCACACAAAAGAAAAGGGGCAAGGTAGATTTTTACAATGGCCTAGTACAGAGCTGATCAAGAAATGGCCCAGAGACTTGAACCCTGACAGAGTAAGGCAAAAGTTCCCCTCTGAGACCTGAAGGACACAGGAGAGCAGTCCTGGTTACTAGGACAGAAAAAAGGGCGGGGTGGTCTTTTTGGTGAAGACTTGGTGTGGAGCAATCCAGGAAGCTGATTTTCAGAGGAGTTCACATTTTACAGGGGATACTAGCTGTTACCAGCAGCTAGGTATGGGATGGGTTGAAGGTTAGACTCAGTCTTAGAAACTTTTGTTTTTGCACATAGTGTTGGGGTCTGATGGCTAAGCAGGAGATTAAAGGACTTTCCTCCGTTGAGGGATGGCAGACACAGTTGTGCTGACCAGATGTGTCCTACACATTTTCTCTAGGGATAAGGAGCTAACATACCTGGTGAGTGCAATAGCAAGGGGCAGGGCCCTTGATGGCTGTGGGCACCTGCAAGAGAGCAGAATCCCTGGTTTTAGCTCCAGGGTAGAGAGGACAGCAGTAGTTTACAGGCACCTTGGGTAGCAAGATCATTTGGGGGACAGTGTGGCTAGGGGCTCTAGCTGTGCGTTAGAAGTGAAGAGGAAAGCCTAAAGGTGAGCCCCTGGACAGACTTCAGAAAATAATAGTAAAAAGGACTAGAGACTTGGGGCATCATACTTCTGAACTAAACCTTGATTACACTAATAGCTGCTAAAAAGAAAATGAATATCTCTACACTTAATTGCAGCCTTCTGGGGGGGGCAAGGGGGAGGGATAAAGTAAAAAGTGCACAGCAGAGAACAAAGGAAAACCAACAAGGAAGCAAAAAAGAGCTTTGGAAATAATGTGCATTATATATAGGTTTTATTGAAATGGAAATTTACTGTTTTGTACTGAATCCTCTCCCGTGGTCTGGTGTGTACATGGCAATATTTTGGGGTTTTTTTCTTTACTCACTGTGCATTTAAGTTTAAAATTAAAGGTAAAGAAAAGAAAAAGAAGTAACATTTCAGTTAAGTCTCGAAAGGAATTAGAAGTTCCAGAAGAAGCATGTAAAGAGGAACAGCATTCTAGGGATGGGGACAGAGAGCGCAAGGACAAGGGGGCAGAAATAGAACGTTATGAATGGAGAACAGCTAGTGTTTCAATTTAGCTGGAACATAAGGGGCATCATGTATAATTAGCAAAAAAGAAAAGTTAAGACTGGACTGTGAAAAGCTTTAAATGGCAAACAAAGGCGCATGTATTTTATTTTACTAGCAATAGGGAGTCACTAAAGAGGGGTGCATGGAGGAAGAGGTAAGTTCAGAAAGATACGGCATCTATCTCCCCAACTAAAGCAGCTGCCAAGGCCTCAAAAACTATGGACAGTGTGCCAATCTAAGGCTCAGACTGTTACATCCAAAGTAAAGGGGAAAAGGCAGGAAAGGTAAACAAATAGTAACTGTCCTGGGGATCAATTCTCAGTTTTAGAAGGGTTTCACTCACATAGATAGAAAGATAGAGGTATAAATGGATAGAGCTGTATACACATATATATATGTACATGTGCGTACATATATAACATGTGTATATATTTATATATAATTGTATGTATATATACACACAAATGTGCACATGTGCTCTACATACACATGCTGGTTCCCCCATCAAATGTAGGTGCCTTGAGGGCAGGCAATGTTTCATTTTTGCATTTGTTTTTCCAGGCCTTTTACGATGCTCAAAGTTTCACCAAAATTTCATATGCATACAATTCCTCCCTAAATTTCTCTCCCTCTTTTCCCCTTCTCACAGAGTAGAGACAGAAGAGAATGTCCAGGAAAAGAAGAGTTTCATCATGACTCTGACCCTAATGGTCAGTGTCCAATAAAAGTCACTTCACTGCTTCATCTCCAGTTCACCAGCTGTGGAAAGAGAAACCACAAGCCAGTGGAATGTGCATCTGCTACTTAGCAAGATGAGCAGAACTAGAACTAAGGAGTAACCAACTCTTAATCGGGGAGGGGCAGAGGGGAGATACTAGAGTTAAAACTACATAAAATGAAGTGATGTTAAGACATTGATCTATTTCAACTACATTAGAATTAGGGTCATCTATCAACCCTTAAAAAAATTCCCCTCTCCTTACCTAGCCTTTTTACTTTTTGATTTGTACATGTGACGTTACACATGTCAGTGTAGAAAATTCATTTTACTAATGCAGATTAGCAGCTTTCTGCAATGTGTAGTTTTAGAGAGTTGCCTGGGGGTAGAGGAAGTTAATAACTGGCTCAAAGTCACATAGTCAGCATGGCTCAGAGGCAAGTCTTGTACAGGGGTCTTCCTAAATCCGAGGCCAGCACTCCAACCACTGATGTGCTACCTTTCAAGTTCATCTCTTTGATGAACTTTTGATGTCCATGTTCAAGATTAGGACCGAGTGTTAGGTGATAGCCCAGAGACAGCTGGCAGGGGATATGGTTGATGAATGTGGTTAGGGCTAATACTAACCAAATCTCTAGCTTAAAAATCTCATTTTACTGACAATCATTGCATGTCTGGGATGGGTTCTCCAACAGATCCTAAACAAGGAAACCTTGTCTAGGTACAGGGGTAGTAGGGGTACAGAATAGAAGGAATATTCTCTGCAATAGCCACTTACGCCTAGAAAATCACAGAGCTTGTTAGTTTTATATCAATAGATCTAAGGAAACCAATAGAATAAATGGACCTCTCATAACCTATGCTCAGGAAGAATGATGTGACTTCCAAAACACTACCTTCTATTTGATGAGGATTTACTGTATCTTATAAAGACAGGGAGATAGGAATCCATAAAAGATGATTTAGTGAGAACCCAGTAAGAAAGAAAAAAAAAATCAAATGGCTATTCCAAATGTTTAAAGCCAAAGTAATTATTATTTTTATTCATGTAGGGTCATTAATTTGTCATTTAATTTAACAAACCACATATCCACCTACATCTTTTTTTTCTAAATTAGAAATGTTACTCACTTTCCATTTTAGTATTTTCTTACCCTAATTTAAGTCCATTATTTGTGTCTTCAGGACTAGCCCAGGGCAGAATTGGTAATAGTTTGAATTTGTTTCCAATTTCCTCCTTGAATGCCCTTTTCCCCCAATAAGGAGTCTCCTCTACTTTATGCTCCGTCAAAACCTGCTACCAGTTAACTGTTAGTGGGCAGGAATTAATCATTTAATTTACACTCTTGTAAATATCTGATAAACTTATACGTATTTCCTTTCCCAGGGGTATTCAAATTTGAGCAAGATGTCTTGTCTTGACCCCCAAAAATAGAGACCAGGTGGTAGAACTTTAGGCATCATTAACAGGTCTCAGGAGAGGAAGAGAAAGGAATATTTTTTTTAGTGAGAGAGACCTTTCCAGAATGGTATAAATCTTACCATAAGGGTGACCATGTACTTTGCCTATGTATATGAATGACCCTGCATAACTTACTATACTTGAAATGAATTTTTTTTAAACTGGCCAAATAGCCAAGAAAGATAGTATAGTGGAGTGAGTAAAAAGCCCATAAGAAGACCCGGGTTTTACTTCCTATTTTTCCACTGTATCTGACCTTGGGCACACCCCACAGTTTCTCTTGTGGTTAGTGATAAAAGAAGGATAGTGATACCTGCCCTGGCTGACATAAGTAGGCTGGAATAAGAGGTTTGTGGGGTATTTCTCTGATATATAATGATGTGATAGGTCAGCCTAGTGGTTGTGCTGATACAACTGATTGAATCATCCCCTTTCCCTGGACTTAAATAACACCATGATATTAGAAAAGTCTGAGATCCTCAGATTTTGTTCCTCTTTACCTCCAACCTGGTGACCATAGAAAATACATAACAGGACATTAGTAGAGATCTATTTCTGCTGGTGGACAAGAAATCCCCAATACTTCTCTACTTGACTCGCTGGAAAGCCATGAGACTAAGACTGAAATAGCTTCAATCTTTCACAAGGGCAGGAGAAGAAGTTTGTAGAGAGGATCAAGGCCCAAGACAACAGAACTGAAGTGAAAGTGAGTCAGGAATAACCGTGCTGGGAAGCCCAGAACAGGACTGATGCTAGACATCAACCACTGCTGTTGCCAGCACTACCTCTAAGGCTGCTGCCATTGTTACTATTGTAATGGGGCTTGCTAGGTGCATGCCCAGATCACACTCGGAGCACATCCAGACCACCTAATAAATAAGGTAAACTGAGCACTCTCTACCAATTCACTTTCAACACCATCCAAAAAAAAACTCATGGGGATACTATAAGAAAGCAGTTGAGCTGTTTGGAAGCTGCACAGTACAGGCACCGATCAATTGGAGACATTCATGCTGTTGGGAACAGGATTGACAGTTCTGTCCTTTCCCAAACTTGCTCCACTCCTACCCCCTCATTCTCCTTCTCCAGGGAGAGAAATATGTTTGCTTCCTGATGCATAGTTTGTTTAGCTTTCTGTTTCATAGCTTCTCTGATAAAAGGTGGTCAATTATAGAGATGCTGCTCTTCCATACATGCATTTTTGAGGTAGTAGGAAAATAGTAAAATAAACAGTGAAGGGAAAAATAAATTTTAAAAAATAACTTCTGGGACATTTCCTGCAACAATAGTGGAATCAGAGCTGTAGAGAAGAGACATTCCATTGGTTCATAATTTATACCTTTCCAAAAGCAGAAAATAAAAGGTCAATCTGGACCTAGAAACAATGAATTTAACAGCTTATGGTGAAAGGAAAGATTGAAAGTGAAGTAGGAAGAGCCAAGATGGTGGCGTAGAAGTAGGAAAATGCCACAGCTCTCACACAGCCACCCCAAATACCCATAAAATATAACTCTAAAAAAATTTTAGGGCCAAAACTCACACAAAAATACAGAAAAACATATCTCCCACTGGAGGCAACTTGGCAGGAAGGGCTCATAACATTGTGCACAAAAGCCAAAAACCAGCCCAGCCTGAAACTGTGGTTTGGCCCAGGGGTGGCCAAGATGAGCTGCAGCTGGAGCCTTCAGGAGAGTGTATCAGCAGGAACTGTGGCAGTTTCCAGAATTATCAAGCCACAAGATATAAGGACTAAGTGAAAGACCAGTGGAATTCAGCTAAATTTGGAGGAGAAAAGCAGTCTGGCCAAACTGCTCCAGGGAAAGGAAGCAGCAGAAAGTGTGGCCCTGGAGCCACCTGCATGCAGCTACTTCAGAGCTCCTGTACTGCAGACTGCAGGGGGGGCCAAGAAATTGTTCAGAGGCTAAGTGCTCTTTTGTTGAGGGGCCTGGATCCAGATCATGATCTTCAGTGGTGGTCCTGGGGTGCCTTTTCAGTGAGCCAAAGCTGGTGGGGGAGGCAGAAGTCTCTCAATAGCTCTGGCAGCTGCAAAAACCCCAGCAATTTGGGACAAAGCTCTCCCCTCTGAAAACAGAGTTCCACAGAGATAAAAAGTCAAGTAATTCACTGGCAACATGAGCAGGCAAAGGAAGCAGAGTAAGAACAGCAATTGAACTCTAGAATCCTTTTTTGGGGACAAAAAGGATCAAAGCATGGAACAGGAAGAAGACAAAATAGTCAGAACTCCCACACCAAAAGCTTCTAAGAAACATGAAGATTGCCTGCAAGCCATAGAGCAGCTTAAGAAGGATTTTGAAAATCAAATAAGAAAGCACCCTTCAAGAAATTCTCAAGGAAAATTGGTGAATAGTGATAATACCAAGTTTGTGTTGGAGAGCTAGTTGTTAAATTTTCATTATGTGTATGTATACCTCAAAAATAATTAACCTGCAGATAGGGTTTGTTTCATTGCTTTGTGGATTGTTTAAACTTTAATAAAGTTATGGGTAAAATGCTGATAACGCAAATTAAACTTAAAGTGTGTCTATGGTACATTTTTTTTTTCCTTCAGAGAGCCAATCGTTAAACATTTACTAGTACACCCCTGAGTGATATCCATATAAATATGGGAGCCAAAAGATCCAGTAACTAGTTCCCTGCTTAGCAGTCCAGTACCCTCAACCACACATTATTTATAGAACAAACAAGGATTAGTTTCTCCAGGCTTTTACCCCAAATAAGGGATAATTTACTTCTCAGCACAGAAGAGTCAAATCAGGAACTGCTCCAATGAAATTAGATACACAAGGTAGGTAGAATAGGCATCAGGATTTTCTTTCACAGTTGAGAAAACATATACAGACAAGTGATATGAATTGCCTGGTGTTGGGGTGGCTAGGTGGCGCAGTGAATAGAAGACCGGCCCTGGAGTCAGGAGTACCTGAGTTCAAATCCGGCCTCAGACACTTAACACAAAAAAAACTAGCCATGTGATGTTGGGCAAGTCACTTAACCCCAGCTGCCCTCCAAAAAAAAATGAATAGCCTGGTGTTATATAGCAAGGAATATTGATTAGGTAAGTGGAAAGAGCACTGGGTTTGCAGTCAGCGGACCCAAATTCAAATTACAACTTTGCATATTACCTTACTACCTATGTGACCTTGAACAAGTCACTTACTTAAACCTTCTGGGTCTTGGTTTCCTTACTATAAAAGAGGGATGAACTAAATGAACTCTTAGGTCTCTTCTAGTTCCAAATTTCAGACCAAGTTAGTGGTGAAGCTTGCACTAGAATCCATATTTTCCAGATTTTAGTACAGAGCTTTTTCCATTGATCAAGGTTGCCTCTGCCTTTTTGAAGGAAGACTTTGGAGTGGCCAAAGACAAAAAAGATACAGTAGAGTGGACAGTACAAATGCCCCACAGAGAATCCAGAAGCCAAAGGCAGCCACTGTTTCTCTTGACTAAACTGTAGCCAGGACTGATGCTCAGTCTGCCTGGACTGCGTGGCCAGAGCATGCAGTGGGGCTAATTAACAAATATTCCTTATCCCCACACCTAACTTGATTCTCTTTCACTAAGACTAAGAAACAGAACAAGAGCCAAGAACCTAGGAACTTTTAGACAACAGTAAAAAGTCCTGCAGATGCATAGACTGGTTTTACACTCCGTCAGTTCTGGCTTGGGTTAGAGCCTTTCCTTTAAAATAGTTGGTGATTTGCAGCTGCAGATACAGAGTTTATCTAACTTTAAATCCTGTGTAACATATACTCACTTGAATTAGCTAGTGCCCTCTGCAGCTGTTTCCAGCTGTGACCTGCAGATGGAAAAGGGAGCAGATTCACTTCAGCCCAGATGTGTCAGTTATATTTGTTTTGTTGAGTTTTGTATTGATCTTGACGGATTGGGACCGAAGCAACTCCTTTCACTGTCTACTGCTGACAAAATCCAAACCAATTTTCACTTTCAATGAATCTTGAAACCTCCATAGGTCCAATGAACTTTTGTGAGAAAATGTAAAGCAGAAATTAAATTAAATTTATTTTAATTTAATTCTTCTGTCATTTCAGTATTACATAGAAATAATTACCTGTTCATCTTTCTGAAGAGGTTTCAATATGCCTAGCTATTAAGATTGGACTTACTCCTTCAACAAATGCTTGTGGAACTCCTGGCAAATACCAAGGGACAAAAAGATGAATCAACTTCCTCAAGGAATTTACAATCTAGTGAGAATGATAGGAGACAGTGTGTGACAGTTGTCAAAGGACTGTCATAAATTAAGAGCTGTGGGATCTCAGAGGAGAAAGAGAGATCACTTCTGGATGGAAAGTTTGGTTTACTAAGAGTTTTGAGACAATTCCAAATCTGAATGATCTAATTGACCTAGGATCTTTCCCAGAGTCAGGTCAGACCTTGGAATCAATCAAAAATTAAAGAATCCTGGAAAAACTCAATTTGTGAAACCTCAACAAGCCACATGAAAAAAGGGCAAGTGTTTAAAAAAAAGATGAATACAATGATCAGAAAATCCCAGGCTCTTAACCACCAATGATTAGCAAACTAAGAGATAAAATTATATTGAATCTCTTTGGGCCTCCCTGCCTGTCCTTGAATAAAGAACCAGCCATAAAACAGAAAGGAGGAACAGGATGAAGAAAAAAGGGAGGCCTGAATAATATACAAATAAGACCCAATCTCACACCACCCACTTTTCTCTTCTGATTTTCTTGATGAACTTTATTCAAATTTATGATCCTGGAGGAAATTTTGAAAGATAAACAAATCCACCTGCAATTTGTATTTCTCATCAGTTTCACATTTGCCTTACTCAATTCTTATAGACTTCTCTGTGTATAACAAGCCAGAGGACCAAATGCCCTTCACACTGAATGTCCAAATTCTCTTCTTGCTCCTTTATGGAAATGCCCATAAAGGATGCTATAAAGAGTGAATCTTCCTTATAGTCCTTGGTGAAGGATCCCTTTGACCCACAAGATATCATGTTCCCTGAAGATGAGACAACCTTTTATAAACTCCATGGGGTACTTTCAAGTGCAAAGCTAGTTCAAGGGAAAAACAGATTGAGATGTCTGAACATACTGAGATGTCATTGTAATTACAAGGGACAAAAACCTGACCCAGACTGTCAGGGTTGTCTGTAGGCTGGATCAGTTTTCTTCAAGGCAGGTCTGTATCTCCTCTACAGTCCCTCTGGGGCACACCCCAAAAAATTCTGTCCAAACCAAAAGATTCTGCTTACTCTGAATGTAACTCTGGAGTCACAGAGACCAGTGAGTCGAATAGCCCACAAAGGACACTTTGGCACCTATGAGAAGCCTGACATCAGTGCAGCTTGAGTTAGAGAACTCTGAACCCAGAACTCCATTTCATTGTCCCCTCCTCCTTGTAGGTAAAAGAGTAGAGGGGATACAGAAAAATGTTTATTCTTCTGTCTGATGTTCCATTACCCAATGGTTCACAATCCACTGCTGCTTTTAATTAATTCTTTATGTTCTTTGTGTTTATGTCTCCAGGAGTCCCAGGAATGACTATGTTGTGCCTTAGTCGTAGAAATATGGTACCTAGAAGAATGCTTCTGGAAAGGTCCATCTGTACTGAGTGATCGGTATTTGGAGTGCTTAATAGCAGTCCCCAGAGTATCATTTGCTGGACAGCTTCATTCTGAGAATAATGTCATTGAAGCTTGGGAGGCCCTCACAGGTAAATATTGAACCAGGTGTTAAAACATCAGCCCTGGAAGAGCAGCTGCAAGCAGGAATGTAGAGACCTCATCAGGCTGAGATAGAAACTGGCAACTGCTCCAATTAAGACTCCCCCGTGAGACATGATGGGGGGAAGAAAAATGACAGTTTCACAATGTGTGGCCAAGACTCGGTGTTTTCACAAACTGTGTCATGCTATGAAACACAGGACTGAGCAGTGCAAATAATCCTGAACATCCCAGCCCAGCAGGAAAAGTGAGAGTGGGGAGCCTCTAGAGAATGAAGCAAGATTGAAGTTGGTGGAAAGCAATTCGCTCCTGCTTCTGCCCATAAATCTTTGAAAAGGCAATAGGATCACCTTGGGAGTTTTACTGTAAGTCCTTTTTGAGGATCTCTGAGGGTTGGATCTGAGTTACCAAATCATAGAATCACGAGATTTCAAAGTTGGAAGGGCCCTCAGCCCATGCACACAACCCGTAAATGAAAAGAAATTTTCACTATAACATACCCAACAAATGGACATCCAGTCTCCACTTGAATATCCAAGTAGAAAATATTACATCTTAAGACAGCCCATGCTACTTTTGGATAGCTCTAATGTTAAAGAAAGATTTCTCCTAACATATAGTCTAAATTCTCCTCTTTGTAACTTCTAGCCCTTGTTCCTGATTCTGCTTTCTGAAGCAAAATAGAATGAGTCCAATACCTCTTCCACATTACAATTCCTAAAATATTTTAAAATAGCTAGCGTGCCCTACCCTCATTCTTCTCCGGAGTAAACACTCCTAGTTCCTTCAACCTAACCTTATATGAAATGAGCTCAAAGCCCTTCAATATCCTGCTTGTCCTTTCTAGATTATCAGTGTCCTTTCTAGGCAATTACCCCCAGAACTTAATATAGTACTCCTCATGTGATCTAATGAGGACAGGCACAATGGAATTATCACTTCCTTATTCTTGGAAGTTATCCCTCTCTAGATGTAGCCCAAGATCAAACTGGTTATATGGTGGTTGATCAACTACAACCCCCCAGATCTCTTTGTCTAACCATGTTTCCCCATCTTATATCTGGAAAGCCAAGATTTTTTTTAACTCAAATATAAGGCTTTTACATTTCTCCCTGTTGAATTTCACCTCATTAAATTCTTCCCAGGGCTGTCACATCAATATCCTTTTGGAACCCATTAACCATTGTTGTGCTTCTTCCTCCCAGAATTGTGTCACCTATAAATTTTAGCATCATATCATCCATTCCTTTATCCAATAACAATAACAAGCAGCAAAGCCTCAGAACTAATTTCTGGGGCACTCCGATGGTGTCTTCCTGGCACAAGTGACTTCATCTTAAAATAGTTTCCATTTTAATGAGAATTTTGCAATCACATATTTCCCTCTATGTTTATGCTTTTGTTCTTGTCAAGTTCCCCCTCTATTGCTAGCCAGAGAGTAAAACAAAGTTGTCTTTCTCTTCTACACAGATGACAATATCAAATTAGTAAATCTCTAATTGCAGACTCAGACTGATGTTCTGGGTCAGTCCCACTCAGCAGTCATTTCTTCCTGTCCCATTGATTTATCCCAAGTGAACATCCCATAATGATGAGTTCAGATGATGGTGAGTCCCATCATCAAGCACAACTAGGTGCCCTCTTATCATCTCCTTAGTATATGTAATATCAGCTACCTGTTCTCCTTTTTTTGTTGTTCATTGTCCTTGACGGAGATAATTAATTCATCAATTCTTCTCTCTGTTGTCAGTTACCATCATCCGGTCCGTACTATGAAGCAGTCCCATCTCTCTTTTGATACTCCTCTTTTTCCTATTATAGCTTTTTCAGGACAATATAGGGCTTTTTCTCTCTTTACCTCCAGAATGGTATGATGGGGAAAGTATTGGATTTGGAGTCAAAATACCTGGGTTAGAACTTAGATCTACTAATTACTACTCATGAGTTTGAGCAAGCATAAATCATTTAACTTCTCTTCCTGAATCTCAGATTCCTTATATGCATGAGACCATTAAACCTAGATAAGGATTATTAAGCTGGAGTCTGTGAACCCCTGGGGGTCCAAGGATAGTCTAGTAAACTTGGATGAGAAAAAATACATCTTTATTTCAATATAATTGTTTTACTTTGTATTTTATGCATATAAAAATTATCTCATGCACTTAAAAACATTATTCTGAAAAGGGGCCGTATTTGTGCTGCTACATATCCCCGAAATCAAGGAGCCTGGAACTCAAGGGTGAATGTATAGCAGATACAGCACATGTTCCTGCATGTCTATCTCACCTAATAAACAACATAATTTGACTGTTAGTCATGAAAGTAGTAGGACCTTCTGGGATTTAAATACCAAACTGAAGAGGCACATCCGGCCATCCTACAAACTCAGCAAACAACACAAGTACGGCACAGCGAAGGGAATTAAATGGTTCTTTCGTGATCAGACCACCATTATGCTAAATATTATTGGGAAGGTTATGAGAAACAAAGTAGAAAGCAAACTCCCAGCCTTATATGGCCATACATTGTGCACAAAGACCTGTAATTACTTGTGCCATGCTGGCTACCACTTTCCAAAAGAACGTAAAGAAGGGGGAAACAGTCCACAGAATAAAAGAATTTCTGAACTGGAGAAGACCTCACCAGCCATGTTTACCTAAGGAGGAATATCTTTTATAAATATCTCTAATAAGTGGTTATTTAGCCTGCTTAAAGATTTTCAGTGATCAGGAATCCACCACCTACTAAGGCAACCTACCACATTAGCACTTATCTAATTTAGATTTTCCTTACATTAAGCCAAAGTCTATATTTTTTAATTTCTCCCCAATGCCTCTAGTTCTATTGCCTTGAGGATGAATGGAATCAGTGTAATCCTTCTTTCATAAGACCACCTTTCAAATGTTTTAAGAAAGCTATTCTGCCCTACCACCACACTCACAACCCAACCCAAGTCATCCCTTCTAGACCTTAAACACAGCCAGTTGCTTCAATAGATTCTAGAATACTGAGTCCATTCCAGTCTTCTCATGAACCTGGACCCTTGTATCCTGGTGCCCTGTCAATGTCCTTCCCTGTTCCTAAAAGATGGCACCCAGAAGAGGGAGTAGTAGTTGAGATGTCATCAGGGTAGTGTATGATCCAAAATTTTAGATCACCTCCTTATCATGTACACAGGACCTCTCTTGATCCAGACTAAGGTCACATTAGCATTTAGTGTTGCCATTGCATTTAAATGATCAGAGTGGAGGAGTTGCTCCCACATGAGAACCAAAAGAATTAAGCCTCCGTTCTAGAAAGATGAAAGCTGCAAAAGGAAATAATCAAACATCATAAAATCAGGAAGGGTAAAGATAAAGGAACACGAACATGTTCCTGATGTGATAGAATATGGGGACATCTCTTAAAACTTTAACAATAAAAGCACCAGTGGAGGCTAGGTGGCACAGTGAATAGAGCACCGGCCCAGGAGTCAGGAGGACCTGAGTTCCAATCTGACCTTAGACATATAACACTTACTAGCTGCGTGGCCTTGGGCAAGTCACTTAACCCCAACTTCCCGGCTTTACCCCTCCAAAAAGCAGAAACAAATAAACAAACCAAAAGATCTGGCTTCAGGTCTATTTACTAATTGTGCAACCATGGACAGGCCATGTAATCAGTTTCTGAAAAGTTTCATACTGTATGTATTGCAGAGCTATTTTGAGGACAACATGAACTAAACTGCAAAGTCTCTACATAAAGGTGAACTACAGTTTTTCTTCCAATAATTAAATATTACATCGCAAAGTAGGTAGCAAACTTATGGAATCTATGTCCTGAAGAGAGATAGTACCTAAGAATAAGCAAGTTCAAGGAGGTTTTAGACAAGCCTTTATGAATCAGCCATATATTAATTTATTAAAAGAAATTAGGAATTTTAAAAAGCAGCTTTCTTTTTTAGTGAAAGAAATTAAGAACATAAGTAACTGGAATTATGCCTGGAGAAAATTCAGCTGAGGAGGGATTAGAGGATCATGAATCATAGATTTCGAGGTCATAGAGTCAAACCCCCTCATTTTAAAGTTGAGGAAGCTGAGATTCTGTCAATGTAAATGACTTCTCCAAGGTCATATAGCTAGCTGAGTAGGTGGTACTGAAACCAGACCCTCCTGACAACCAATACAGTGCTAAATGTACCACAGTAAGATGCCTCTCTAAAGAGTAGAGTATATGACCAACAGAGGACAGTGCTTTGCAGGAGAAAGGGTGATCATCCCGTTGTCCAATCATCATCCTAGAAGCACTTGAGAGCAGTGAGGAGGTTCTGGGATGGGGGGGGGGAGGTTGCATAGCTTACCACTGCAGGAAGAACTGAGTGACTGACATAGTTATGGCTGCAGAGAGGAAGCACCTATCTCTTCTCTCCTTTGCTACACTCTAGTTTGGAAGTCCAAGGGAAAGAAAACAGCAGGCAAAAAGAAGACCAAGCTCTTTACTAGTTTGCTTTTACATTCTACTAGGGCAGTGGTTCTCAACCTTCCTAATGCCTGAACCTTTAATACTCGTATGTGGGTGTATCTGCATGTTGGTGGACCTGCCTGGAGACAGAGGAGCAGTGTTTTGGTTCTTAGGCGATGATCTTAGGTGACCCCTGTGAAAGGGTCATTCGACCCCCAGGCTGAGAACTAGAGGGTCAATGAGGAAGGGGGAAAGAAATTCTTCTGGCAAGAATCTATGTCCCTAGACTCCCATAACCAATGATCACTGATAGTCAATCCAAGGATTTCCTTGTATCCTTTCAGCAAGGCACTAGGGCCATGTTTAGCATCATGGGAGATGCCTTTCAAACAAAGGTTGGAGAGCTTAAGAACTTAAAACAATGATCAAGATCTACTCTGATCAACTAACTCCCTCACATTTTTAAAACTGGTTTCTAGTTTTTGTTTTTGTTTTTTAAAAGGTTACCAAGGGGTGGCTAGGTGGTACAGTGAATAGAGCACTGGCCCTGGAGTCAGAAGGACCTGAGTTCAAATTCAGCCTCAGACACTTGACATACTTACTAGCCATGTAACTTTGGGCAAGTCACTTTATCTCAATTGCCCTCCAAAAAAAAAAGCTACCAAATGATGCTTTCTTGATACCCATTGCCAACTACCTCCTACAAAAGTATTGCTTTCAAAAGAAGAAAATCTTTGGCCATCCAGATGAGTAACAAACAAAAAGTATCAGTTTCCTTAAATACTACTGCTAGTTACATTAGGTTATTCATGCAGTTTCTCTAGTTCTACTTTTTTTCTTGATCCCTGAGTCATTGTTTTGCCTTCCAACAATTTATTAAGACAATGGTGATTAATGTGGAGAAATTCAAAGCTGAAGCTTTTTGTGATGAAAAGTGGTATTTAATGGCCAGAAAAAAAAACTGCTAGGCTATTATGGGGGTGGGGGGGAGAAGAGGGAGAAGGATGCTTAAATTAAGTCAAAATGTTTTAAACATTGTGGATCCAGGATACACAATGAGTAATACCACATTGGGCTTAAATGCTGTAAGAGGCACACTGGCATATCTTCATAGAATCACAGAGTTGGTTCGTGCCCAACTCTCCAATTAAAATGTTAAGGTCAGAAATCAAAGAATTGTGAAATATTCAGGCTGGAAGTAACATTAGAGAGCAGCACATTCAATCCCCATGTTTTATAGATATGGAAACCAAGGCCTAGCAATGTCAAGAAGTGGTATGATAGAGGGGAAAACTTACTATGCTGAGAATGATGTGAAAGCCGAATCCGAATTTTGCCTTGGATTCTTAGCTATGTGACCACAAGCAAGTCAACTAAGTCTTTCTGAGCCTTAGTTTTCCCATCTGTAAAATGAAAGTAATCATATCTGTAGTACTCAGCTCACAAGGCTGCTGAGAGGATCAAGTAAAATAATAAATAAGAAGAAGCTAGCAAAGCATTTATACAGAATTTTAGGATGTGTGACACATCACAAATATCTCATTTTATGTATATAGATCACTTTATAAATTATAAATAAGGATGAAAATGTCAAGTGTTATGGTTATTTTATTATTTTCACTATTTTTATCAGAATTTTTCCAAGGTCACAATATCAGTTGCTGGAAGAGCCAAGACTCAAACTAAACTTCCCTAACTTATCCATGTCCTGGTCCAATGCACCCCACAATACATCACACTAGCCCTCTAGTGCTGGGGTAACGTACTATCATAGCTGTGCTGTTTTTTTAATGTACTGAGTAAAAACAAAGACATGGCCATCTTGAACATTAGAAATTTCTAATCATATGCTAGATTGTCTCTAAATTGGCAATTATGCAAAAATCTGATGTAGTTTCACTGTGTATCTCTACTTTACATTATTTTCATGGCTAAGCTGCCCAGTATAGTTTTTTATAATGAAGCAGGAAACCAAGATATAGCAGAATAGGAGGGGAAGGCAAACTGTCTTTTTCTTTAAGCCTATATGTCATTTCTAATACAGCATCATCAAGAACAGGTCATAGCAAACTAAACTTATTTCCTTTTTTTGGACATAGTTACTAAACTGGGAGATCAGGGTCCTACTGTAGACATAGTTTGCCTAGACATTAGCAGAGTTTTTGATGAAAGGGCCCATTGCTTACAGCAAAGATAAAATGATAATTTAGTTAGATGGACTTGGAATCTTTTGAATGGTAGGACTCAAAGAGTAGTCCTTCGTGTTTCAATGGCAGCTTTGAGGAGGTTTCCTGGGGGATGCCCCAAGCATCAATTGGACCTATGCTACGTAACATTTTTATCAATGTAATCCAGGCTAAGACCCAGAAAAACTTGGAGGACAACAGTTACAGGGGCTTGATGAGTTCCAAAATCTGTGCAAGCTCACCTTTCCCAAAGTGATCAGGTTACCAGCTACTTTAGCCTTGCAGGGACTTCTATATAGGGTTTTAACGTGGGCTACAAAATTAGGAAGGGGAAGAAGACTTCACTTTGTCTACTGCATGTCCTCCCAAGCAGAGCAAACAATACAGGGAAAGTTCACTGCCCACTAGAACAACAAGCAGGGAAAAATAAGCAAGTAAGGCATGAAGTAGAATGTCTGTGGAGCATTCATAGACATAGGGTGAAGAGCGGAAGATGAAAGCAAGCACATGGTAGGAATAGACCAGAGACAGCCAGAGGACATGGAGAGTAGGCAAGCACAAGAATGCAGATGAGACCCTATCAGAGATAAACTAGTTGTGGCAGATGCAGAGACAAGAGGATTCTGGTCCATTGCTTCTCACTCCCCTTGTTTTCTCATGGGGCTGTTTGAGATTCCCACTGTTTTTGTTTGTTTTTATATTTTAATTCTTTACCCTTCCATTCCTCTCAGACCAGCTAAGAGAACTAATAAGAAAAAAAGGAAAACAAGAACTCTAGCTACCATTTCATTTCAACCTGTTAGTCTATTTGCTTTTCTAGTGACATCTGATTATTACTAATAAATCTTGTGGTCATTAATAGTGAATTGTGGAATCCTGTAAACTGGGGAGAGGGGAAGGACATGTTTAGGAGAGGAAGTCAGCTCCTAGATTGGGGACTTGATAAATTAATTGAAATTGAGACTTTACATATTGGCAGTTTTTTAGTATATTCAGACTATACTTGCTATACTGCTATTGAATCCAGAACAAGTCAGGGGCAAGAAGGCTACTTATGAAGAGTACTCTCTGGAGGTTACACAATCAGTGTACATCCAGTCCTCATTATTTACAGATTTTGTATCTGAAAATGTGTCTACTTGATAAAATGTATTTTTAATCCCCAAATGTATTTTCTAGGTCATTCACTGAAAAGTACAAAGTAGTGAAAAATTTGAGTTTCCATAGTGCCTGAGGTCAACAAGTCAATACTCTCTTACCATTTCAGCTCTCAAACTGTAAACAGGTGTACTTTTTGTGGTCTATTTAGTGCCACTTTTTTTGCATTTTTTCCTGCATTTTGTTGTTGATTTCACTGTTTAAAAAGGCCCCCAAGAGTAGTGCTGAAGTGCTGTCTGGTGTTCCTAAGCACAAGAAGGCTATAAGTGCCTTACTGAGAAAATATGTGTGTTAGATAAGCTTCATTCAGGCATGAATTATAGTGCTGTTAGCCATGAGTTCAATGTTAATGAATCAACAATATGATACATCCATAAAAAGGAAGAGGAAATTCACCAATCTGTACAGGAGGCCATTCTGGAAAGTGCTAAAGTCAATGTTGTGACCAGAGATTCACAAGAACCTAACCCTGCATTTCCCTTAGGAGCAATTCACCATTTACTAATTTAGTGTTGGAACAACTTTATAGAACATAACTACCCTGAATGATGAGAATCAAGTATACTAAACTCCCTCCCTAACTGGCTAAGTGACAGGTTATGTAACTCTTTTTCCTCCCTCCCTCTGTCTCTCTTCAGCTCTCTGTCTCTGTAACTATATAAATTTCTGTCTCTTGGTCTATATTATTCTCGGTCTTTCTTTCCCTCTCTGATTCCACTTCTCTGTCTCTCTGCATCTTTTTCTGTTTCTTTCCCTCTGTCTCTTTCTCTGTCTCTCTGGCTTTCCATGTCTTTCTCTCTTTCTCTTTTCCTCCTCTCATTCCTTGGTAAAGGGGGATGAAGACTTAAGGAAATGACTGGAGGTAGAAGTTACCAACCACAGACCACCCAAACACATTCTTTTTCCAGACTTAGAAAAGTATATGGATGGCACATACCAAATTTCCAAAAGATGCAAAGCTAGGAGAGAATAGGTAAAGACACAAAGAGATTAAGAACATGCCCTAAGTTTCAATAAATTAAGAGGCAATATGACTTGATTCAGTTCAATTTAACAAACACATATAATAATAATGATGATAATATTAATAATTAGCATTCATATAGCGCTGTAAGGTTTGCAAAGCACTTTACAAATATCTCTTTATTCTCACAACAACCCTGGGAGGTAGGTGCTATTATTATCCTAATTTTTTAAAAGGAAGAAACTGAGGCTGAGAGAGATTAAGTGATCTGCCCTGGGTCTGCAGTAAAATTTGAATTCAGATCTTCCTAATTCCAAGTCCTAACAGCAACCACACTGGCATACCCAGGATGGCTGCTAGCACGGGTTCTTAGATATGCTTTACTAGGAGATAGTTGTTTAAGGGGTCAACAATCTTTTTTTAATTACCTTCACTAGTTCAGGGGGAAAGTCAACACCCTGAATTTTGGAGAAAACACAGAGACAATACAAGCAGAGAAATAAAGACCAACAGACAGGCCTCTGACTGCCTGAATCAAAGCAATATTGCTATACACTTTACATCCCTGGATCAAAAGAGCCTTTACATCTGAGCAATTGGGGAGCTCTGAACATGGGCCACTCAGAATCTCAACCAGGGAATCACAAGATCCTTCTAAATGAGCCCCTAAAGCAAAATACCATCTCAGAATACACACACACACACACACACACACACACACACACACACACACACACACACTCACACACACACACACACACACTCTTCTCAGAGCCAGAAGGTATCACAACCTTCTTGACTCAAAACCCAATTAGAAATTAGCAAAAGGTGTGAAAGTCTTCCTACAAGCAAGCCTCTCTTAAGCAAGTTTCCCTAAATGGTCTCCACAGGAGGCCTACTAATGGGCTGGGAAGATCTTAAATTCCACTAACATTACACAAGTCCAGTATTCTATCTGCTATGCTATTTGACTGGCTGTTTGGTAGTCACATAAAACAATTATTTTCATCATTTTAAAGGAAATATGTAAACTGAGACACAGTAAGTTTAAATGGCATACTACTCATTAGTGGGGGGTGGAGGGTAGGCCAGGATATTCAAATCCTGGCCCCAGGTTTACATCTCACCATGAGGAGAAAGCAGAATTGACCCATGCTTTCTATCCAAGTGCTTTTTTTCTATGTTTGGAAGAAATGGAGGGAAGGAAAGGGGACAGAGCACTAGGAGATTTGTCCTGCCAACAATATAAGATTCCCAAGAGCAGAAACTGTATCCTATGTTTGTTCTGTAAAGAATTTGGAACAATAAGACTGTATACTGAATAACCAATTATAACTTCAACAACAAAAACAATAATAATAATGATAACTGGATTTTATGTATCTCTTTAAAGTTTACAAAAACTTTTCATTCATTCTCTCCTTTGATCCCTCAAGAATCCTGTGAGAAAAGTACAATCTGTAATGGAAAAGTGATTTATGGATGAAGTGAAGACCAAGACCTCCATCTTTTGTTTTCAAATTGATACAGAGCCTCTGGCCCATCACATAATAGCTTTGAACCTTCACTTCTTCAATTTCAGATTCAAAAATTATACCAGATATATACTTTCAAAAGAGGCTTGCTTAGGGGTAATGGCTGTTTTAAAAAAATAAAATAAAATACTATTCTTTGCAAAACAGGATAAACCAACATTTCAGTATTCTAGGCATGAGGACAGCAAAAAACTTGTTCCCTTGGTAGAACTAAAATCATTCCCTCCCAAGTCATTTTATTTGTATTCATCCTAACTTAGAACTACTGGGTTTTCATAGTTGTTTAAATTAATTTGGGGCAGTATCAACTCTCTGTGATGCCTGTAGGAAAGGGATTCTAATTATTCTTCCAATCCACTGGTTAAGTTGAGGAAGGTCACAGTTATTAATGGGATGTGAGGAGAAATGTCCTAAAAGAGATGAGAACAAAGTTGCTGGGAAAAAAGAAGAATGTGATATATGGGGGAAGCAACTTGCTAATTAGTCTAGTGATTAGCTAATCTGTATAAGAATCAGACATAAAGATTATCTTGGAAGCCATAGAACCTGGCATAAAGATAAATCAGGACCTGAGCTCCAAGCTCAAAGGGAACTTGCTGGTGCCCCTTAACCCAATGGCAAATGTCTTTATAAGTGATCTATATTGGGGATTCTGTCTATGGACTAATCAAATACCTACTGAACAACTAGATTCAAGGTACTTTGATCTGTCTTATAGACTCTAAAAAGAAATAAAAGATAAATTCTGCATTTTTGTTGGGAAGTCTAGTTGGTAAGACTAAACATAAACAGATGAATCCATTACAGGAAGCAGCCAATGAGTGGTTCAAACAATAATCAGCCTAGGAATTGAGAAGGAAAATAACTGTAGCATGGAATTTCAGAGTTGAAGGGACCTGACAGGCCACCCCAGATCTATAAAAGAACCTGCATATAGACTACAAAATACTTTATAAAACAGCATCCAGCTGCTACTTGGAGACCTCCCCAGATGGGTATCCCACTACCTCCAAAGCAGCATCATTCTAACTGTTAGCAATATGTTTCCTGACACTGAACTTGGACTGGAAGATCCACCCATCCCTCCTTGTTGTGCCCTCAGGAGCTTAGCAGAATCAGATTAGACACTTTTCTGATGATAGATAGACCTTCTAATTCTTGAGGAAAGCTATCATGTCCCGTCTGAATTTTCTATTTTCCAGTGTAAACATCTCCACTCAGTCTTCATAAGACACAGACTCAAGGACTGTCACTACACTGGTTGCTTTTCTCTAAATGTAGTTCAGCTTTTCAATATCCTTCCTAAAATGTGACCTCCAAAAGTGAATACACTACTTCAGAGAGGGTTCAAATAGAACAGCATACAATGGAACTTTCACTTTCCTTATCGTTGAAAGCAACCTGAGATCACACTAGTTTTCTTCACTACCATATTACACAGTTAATTAATATTGAGTTTTCAGTCTACCAAAATCCCCAACTCTTTCATAAAACTTTTCATTCTTTTTATCTAGGTCTACTTCCTCCTTTTTTTTTTTTTTGGTCAAATTGATTTTTTTAAAGCTGTGAAAGACTTTTTTTTTTTTAACTCA
The DNA here is from genome assembly GCA_028646575.1 of Pseudocheirus occidentalis. NCBI lineage: Eukaryota > Metazoa > Chordata > Mammalia > Diprotodontia > Pseudocheiridae > Pseudocheirus > Pseudocheirus occidentalis. Next base: position 126,379,860 of record CM053596.1, on the reverse strand, counting down.
AGTGTAACACATATCCCCATTAAATTTTACCTAATTCAACTGGGTGTATTAGCTGTTCCTTTCAGCTTTATTTCCTCTACAAATTAGGTAAATGTGCCATCTTTGCCTTTATCCAAGCCCTCCTGCTTTAAAAAGCAGAACAAAACATAAGTCCTGTAGAGGTCAGAGAAGATTTTGTGGAGGAAGTGTTCCTTGAACTAAACTTTGAGGCAGCTGGGTTGCCCAGTAGATAGGGGAAGATGACAGGAACAAATATTTATTAGCTACCTACTATGTGGCAAGCACTGTGCTAAGTACTTTTCAAATATTATGTTATGTGATTCTCACAATGACCCTGTAAGATAGGTGTTATTCTTATCCACATTTTACAGATGAGAAGACTGAGGCAGATTAAGGTTAAGGAATTTGCCAGCAAACATCATATACCTAGTAAATGTCTGAAGCCACATTTGAATTTAGACCTTCCTTAATCTAAGTCAAAGTGTTCTATCAATGAGGCCACCTAACTTCCCTGAACTTGAGGACAGACCTGAATTCAAATGTTGCTTCAGATACTTACTAACTGTATGGCCTTGGGCAAGTCACATTTCCTCCTCACAGCCTGTTTCCTTATCTGTAAAATGGGAATAACAATCAGACCTACCTGACAGTGTTGTAAAGATCCAATGAAATAAAATATGTAAAATACTTTGCAAGCCTCAAACCTACACTCTGTATAAGTGAATTCTTGTTGCTATTATTAGAAAGCAAGATGATATTATATAATATAAATGGTCCCATTGTACCTCTAGGACAGTAATAGCTAAAGCAAACAAGTCTGTGGACATGGATGTCTTTCTGTACCCTAATGATTTGAGAAAAATGATTATTTTTCTGATATTTATAACCAATTATTAAATTAGGGTTAAGATTTTTCTCTTCCTATTTCATCATCTGGAAACCATTCTCTGTAGGTTATTTCAGTTAGTCTCTGAAGGACAATTGCTGATAGATGAGACTGCCCAAATCATCTGGGTAGGTGGTTCTTAATCTTCAGTGAGACAGTACCTGAGTAGAAGACCTAACAAAAAGAATCCAGTCTAGGGAAGCTCTTATCATTTGGAAATAGTTTGTAATGTTTTCTTCCTGAGTTCAAATGCAGCCTCAGGTACTTGCTAGCTGTGTGACCCTGGGCAAGGCAACTCTATTAGCTTCAGTTTCCTCATTTGTAAAATGAACTGGAGAAGGAAATGGCAAATTACTCCAGCACCTTTGCCAAGAAAACCCCAAACAGGGGTGCCAAGTGTCAGACATGACTGAAAAGATTCAACAACAATAACACCCGGTGCTGTGCTCGATGCTTCAGGAATATGAAAGCAGAAAACACGACCTCTAGGGAGCTTGAAATCCACTTGCAGAGACGGTATAGTGCAAAGAACACTAGAGATGGAGTAAAAGGACCTGTGTTCAAGTCCCGGCTCTGTTACTTACTAGTTTATGATCTTAGGTACTTACTAGTTTATGATCTTAGGTAACTCACTTAATGTCCTGTACTTTAGCTTCCTCATCTGTCAAGCAAAGGGTGAATATTCCAAACTATCTGACCTCTAAATCAATTCCAGCTCTAAGTCAATGATTCAAAGACACCTCCTGTGAACCTGGGTACTCCCTATAGTACCAACAACTTCTAAAGGAATTTAAAAGGAAAGCCCAGAATAGTAGAGGATGGTCTTCTGTAGACTTCATACAGAGATGAGATTTCAACAGGACTTCATGTGATGAAATCTGAATTGAAGGAGAGAAGGGGAGACATGTCAGGGAAGAGGAACAATCAATCAACTAAAATTTATCAAGTACCTACTATGGTCAGGCACTATGCCAAGCACTGGGGATGCAAAGAAAGGTAAAATACAACAAAACAAAAACAGTGCCTGCTGTTTTCAAGGAGTTCCACATCTAACGGGGGAAACGACACAAAAAAACTATATACAAACAAGATACATACAGGATAAACTAGGGATATTCTGGGTAAGAAGGCACTAAGAATTCTTTTTTTTACACTTTCAGTTTTCCTGATTTGTTTTTACATTTCAAATATTGACTCCCACTTCATGAGAGGTCTCTGTTAACAAAGTCAAACAGTTAAGTAAACTAATAACACAGTGACCTCCTCTAAAATGCATGTGACATTTCACATCTGTAGCACCCCCTCACTTTTCCACTTTGTGAGTGACCAAATGATATTCTCTCCCTCCCCATTCCTCACTCGACCAGAAAATAAAAAAAGAAAATTTCTTTTAACAAACATGCAAGCAAAACACATTCTTCCAATGACTCCACACACAGATACGTATGTTTGTGTGTCTTTCCTTACTCTAAATCCATTGCCTCTCTATAATGTATATAACATCTCTTCATGGATGCTCTGCAGTCTTGAATGTTCATTGTACTAGTCAAAATTCTTAAACCTTTCAGAGTTATTCGTTTTTGTAGTATTGTTATGGTAAAAAAAAAGTTCTCTTATTTCTGTTCACTTCATCATTTTATAAAAGTCCATAAATTGTTCATTTTTATGATACTGACGTTAGACTGTCATTTTTGAGTTCTGCTTACTTCATTCTACATCAGTTTATGTCTTTCCATGTCTTTTTGCTATCATATATTTTCTCATTTCTTAGAGCAAAAGAGCACTCCATCACATCCATACACTGCAGCTTATTTACCCATTCCTCAATTGTTAGACATCCCCTTGATATCCAGTTTTTTGCCACTACAGAAAGGGCTATTATATTTTATACTAAGAATAAGGAGAACCAAGAAAGATGTTTCATAGACAGTGATATTTTAGCTGAGACATGAAGGGAGCCAGGAAATCTTGGGAGGCAGAAATGAGGAAGGAAGAATGAGGAACAGCCAGTGAAAATGCACTGACTTGGAAGATGGAGTTTCTTTTTTTTTCTGGACCTCACTTTCTTCATCTGTAAAAGGAGATGAATAGACTGAATGACCTCTACATCCCTTGAGCTACACTAAAGATAAAATATAGGATTTTCAGCTGAGCCAAGGAGCAGGGTATGGCAACAGGGCAAGAATAACACTGTTCCATATAGTTCAAGGTGAAAAGCTAAGAGCAAGTGTGTACTTCTAGGCTACCACTGAGAATGAAAGGCTGGTTGATAGGTCAGTGGAGATCTTGGATTCCAAGCTGAAAAATTCAGATTCATACTACAGCTGACTAGTAACAAGAGCTAAGTTGTTGTTATTATAGATATTACAGTTCATTGAGAATTGGAGTTATATGATAAAAGACTGATTTTAGAAAGCTGGACTGGGAGGCATTGTACAAGATGGATTAGACAATGGTTCATGGTGCCTTAGATCTAAATCTGTAAGGAACCTAGAAGGTCACAGACTCCAACAACATTTTTACAGATGAGGAAACTGAAGCCCAAAGACATTGATGACTTGGCCAGGGTCACAAAATTAATGAATGTCTGAGGGAGCATTTGAATTCAGATATTCCTGTCTCCAAGTTCAGTACTCTTATCAACTATGTGCCAGCTAGAATTATAAAAACTACCCATCAGATTGCCAAGATATAGCAAGTATGAGATAAAGCTGATGGTAGTGTGGACGAGAAACATGATGGGCACAATCTTAGAAAGATTTTAAAGGAAAAACCAACAGGATTCATGGTAAGATGGTAATAAAGGAGAGAGCTCCAAAAGTGATTTGGTAAACTGGGGCAAAGATAGTAGTAGTGAAAGAAAGGAGGATAGGGGTGGGCAAGGTGGTGCAGTGAATAGAGTACCGGCCCTGGAGTCAGGAGGACCTGAGTTCAAATTTGGCCTCAGACACTTAACACTTAACTAGCCATATGACCTTGGGCAAATCACTTAACCCCAACTGCCCTCCAAAAATAAAAAGAAAGAAATGAGGATGGCTAACAAAGATAATTGGATATCAAGTTTTGACTTGTATCTAGCTTCACATATTTTTCAATAGTGGGTTACTGTAATGGATGGAAGAATAAAGTATCGTTATCCTTGAAATGACCACTGTAATTCTTGGGCTGCATACAAAGAAGAGCCCCCTTAATGTCCCTTAAGGAGGCATTAATTTCTAGAGAAAGGTAGACTGGAAGAAGGCCCCTCATTTGCCAAATGGATTATGGAGTCACAAATTTTAAACTTATACCGCCTGCTAGGGGTGGTTTGGCAAGGGTCAGGAGGAAATGATAAAATGTAAGAAGGAAAATGTTGCCAAGTAAAACTGGACTAGTAAAACTGTTAATAGGCTAGTGACCTTTCTGGCAAACCAGTAATTAATGAAAGTGTCTGCAAGCCCATGTTATTAGCTAAATGGATAGAAACTATGGGTGCCAGAGTAATGACCTGGTAAGAACTAGAGAAAATACCGTATTTAATTCACTACAGAATTTTAGGCTGTGGCCCAAAGACAGAGAGAGATTCAGTGCCATGGAAGCAACTTGCCAGACTTTCAGGCCCCTAATGTAAACATGGAAGTCATTGTCCCAGTGTGACAAATGTCACCATCCACCTGAAAGTAGAATTGCTATATATAATTAAAGAGTAAATGACCAGCCTGTAAGAATGAAACAGAATTTCTTTTCTAATGTAAACAGCTGGAAAGGTGACAATAAGACCAAAGGCATAATGTTCAATGAAGCAGTTTAGGTTCAGGAATTCAGAAACCAATTTTGATTTTAGCCCCGGACCTAAGAAAGGATGTTTTCTCTTCTAGGGTCTTCCCTTTCCTTCCCCTTGTGAATCCTTGTATTAACAATAGTTATGTGACTTGGAGAGCTAGAATGTAGATGAGCTAAAGTCTGTCAGTAAAGTATCTTATACAAGAAGAATTCCCCTATAAATGTCCAGCCATATTGCTGATTAATTTTTTTCTTTGTGCCAGAAACATGGAAGAGAATCAGTGGGTCAGTAACACATCTGCACACAAAGTCTTGCTGTTTTTCGGTCTCACACTTTTTTTTAACAAAATGCTGATTGTTGTTGGCATTTGTTGACAAACTTTTTTCTGAAGCTATGGAATCAGAAAATCATTAAGTAAAGTGGAATTCCAAGAGGTCAGCTAATCAATCAATCACCCCTGCAGAAACTCTTACACCCAGAGACAGATCTGGACATAAATGTGGCACTGATGGCTTGTTTTTGAAGCTCGGTGACCTCTCCTCTCATTGTGCCCATCCTCCTCCTGACCCTCCAGTAGGTATATCTTTTCTATGTCTTACTCCAGATAATAAGATGATAACAGCTTAAGGTATGATCCTTCCTGAGGGCATCCACATTTTAATAAGGGACAAAGAAGATTCAAAATACAAAGGAATAAATTTATAATTTTGCATGACAAGTAGAAAAATAACACCAATTCTAGAGTCTGAGGATTTGGGTTCAGATCTTACCACTGATGTTTACTGCCTATGTGACCTTAGGCAAGTTACTTTATTTGCCTGGGTCTCAATTTCCACATCTGTAAAATTAAGGGGTTGCGCTAGATGGCCTCTGAGATCACTGTCCAATTCTAGATCCATCATTCCATGTGTTACAAAATAACAGGCTGGTATTTGGGGGCAAAGGTCCTGCCTGATGACCATTTTGTAGGTAACTGACTCTAACCTACTCAGAAGATCCTGCCAATTTAACAAAAAAAAGAAATAAAAATAAAAATCTCTGATTCCTCACTCTCCTCTCCAACAATCAGTCCTTGCCCTCAAAGAAACCTCATCTTCAGGATTTGAATTTTGGTGAAGTCTAAATAGAGTAAATTTATACAGGGCAAACACCTATCCAGTGCCCTCTCTTCATCTCTTCACCCCCTCATCTTACTCCTATTCAGCTTTTTTGCTGCCTTCTCTTCTCTCCTCTGTTCTCTTCTCCCCTCCTTCCCTTCTTTCTGCCCTTCCTTTCTTCTTCCCTTTCCTTCTTCCCTCCCTTCCTTCATTCTTTCCTTCCTTGCCTTCCTTCCTTCCTTTATTCTTCTCTCCTCTCTCCCCTATTCCCATTCCCACAAACTACTTGATCATTTTAAACGTTCAATTCAGAATATTTTGTTAGATAGTTTCTGACTTAAATCCAATTTTTTTAATCACCAAAAAGTTTCCTTTTTCATGGATGCCTGAAAAAGCTTTTACCACTCCCAAAACTGACTAGTAAGAAATATGTATCCTGCCAGATGCTTCTGAGTTTTTCTAGCCCTGTTATTCAATATTTTCAATAGCTATGCAGAGGCTCTGTTAAAAAAAAAAGCACTGCATCTTAATGGTAATACAAATTCATGATCAATTTTGCAGTATTTTTTAGAGTTAGGGATATTTTTTTTTATGAGGAGTTCAAACCCCGTGGCTTCTAAGTCATGTCTTCTGAATTCCTCACACAACCTGGTCTGGGGTAACTGGGAAGGAATTCAAACTATACCAGACAAAGCCAGATGATGACTCTCTATACACAAATGGGCTCCAGTAAAAAGTCCAGCTGCTCTTCCTTGCTACTGATACAAGGTAAAATGACCGTGATAAAAGGCTTCTGTGAGACAATGAATTTATCTAAAGTGAATCGACAGGACAAAGGCATCCATGCCTCATGTTTTCTTACAGGAATAGACACTTTTGTGGGACAATAGCTTGTATTCACAAAATGTCAGTCTATTGAAAGCTAACATCAGACTGTTGGGAAAATCTCTCTAATGAGACATTAAAGCTAAAAGATGATGTTATCAGAAAGATTTTTTTTTTTTACCCAACTTTCATGGATCAGGAAACAAAATCCATGAATACTCTGTTATGTCTGATGTGAGTGACCATTTTTGGAGTCTTGGATGAATTTCAATAGGAGACCATTTAAAAGATTCAATTCAGGTGGGAAAGGTTTCGACCTATCAGTTAATCTAGCCTGACTGATCTAGAGGGAAGTTCAAAAGGAAAGAAGAAGAGAAAGATGCTTGGGAGTTGAGCTTAGGAAGTACCATTCACCTGAATTCTGAAAGAGTTTTCTTATTGTGATTATCCATTTCCCCAGCCCGAACACTAAGTGAATGGTAGACACCAGACCAAGCAACCCATCACAAATTAGCCATTGTGTTGAACCAGCTGAGGTTACATATTATTCTAAATTAGCAAGCAGAATAGAAGGTGGTAAAAGATGAGGAGACACTGGTACCTGCTAGTGCCATTGCTGTAATCCTGGGTTAGTCATAGAGTTCCAGGTTTTTGTCTGTGGCCTAAAGAGGCCTGAGCATCTGAGGCTTTGTGTGGGAAAACAGGCATTTCAAATTCAAATGGTTATTTCTTTCAAGTGATGAAACAATGATGATAATTTTGCTGCTAACAATAATAAGAGGTCACATGTATATAGTGCCTTAAAATTTGGGAAACACTTTCCATACATTTTATCATTTGGACCATGTCCTAGCACATCCTGGTATATAGTAAGTGCTTAATAAATGCTTATTGATTGACCATTGTTATTTGATCCTCACAACACATTTATGTGGTAGATGCTATTATTATCCCTATTCCTAAAATAGGGATAATCCCTAAGATAATGAAGTAGGATAAAGTGAGTCATATGGAAGAAATGGAACACCGTAGCTAGTTTTATTCCCTGTACACAATAAGAGTTCAGGGCCCCTTGCCTTTTAAATTGGGATGTATAGCATGGTGTCTGGGATCCAGCTGCCAAACATCAATCACTATTGAATATGGACAAACAAGATTCTTATTCTTTTTTTAAGTTTTTTTATTCTTTTTAAAATTTAAGATTTCAATTCTTTTTAATATGCAATTTTTGAAGCGAGTCTTTATATTTGCAGTAGAGACCATGACAACAGGCAATTGCTATGAAATGATCAGGCTCAGGCAAGACTCCCACATTCCTAATCAGACCCCTTGGGGGTATAGCTCAGGGATAGAGCATTTGACTAAAAATTGGAGCCCTTAGGCAGCTGTGGAATAAGAGAGAGGGTGATGGGTATAGAATTATGAAAGACTGAATTCAAATTCAGTATTAGAGAGCCACTAATTGTGTATTGTGTATATCCTTTAACTTCATGGTGCATTAGTTTCTTCATCTGGAAAATGAGAAGGCAGAACTCAATGGCCTTTAAAGTACCTTCCAGATCTAAATCTATAATTCCTATGGTACACATGGCACTCATTTATTGTCCATTATGGCAGCTAGATGGCACAGTGGATAGAGTTCTGGGCCCAGAACTGGGAAGACTCATCTTCCTGAGTTTAAATCCAGTCTCAGACACTTACACTGTGACCTTGGGCAAGGCACTTAACCCTGTTTGCCTCAGTTTTCTCATCTGTAAAATGAGCTAGAGAAGGAAATGGTAAACTACTCCAGTATCTTTGCCAAGAAAACCCCAAAGGAATCATGAAGAGTCCAACACAATTGAAATGACTGAAGAACAAAATTCTCCATACATGTGAGAAACAAAAAAGTTTTTTTTTTCCAGTGGAAAAAAAATCTTAACTCTTTGGCTGGGGGTCTAACTAATAGACTGAATTTTCTTCCCTGCTGGACAGGTTTCCCTATCATACATATTTGCTATAGTACATGCTATTGATTCCTTTTGGAATGAATAAGAAATGCAGTATTTCCAAGTTAGAAGGGTCTCCTGTGACCAACTAGTCCAAAAAGAATCCCCACTATAACACAAGACAAGTAACCATCGAGTTTAAAACAAACAGGTAATTATCCAGCCTTTGCTTGGATATGTCGTGAGTCCCCAGTGAGAGGGAAATCATTCCCTGCCAAAATATTTTATTTAATTTTTGAATAGTGCTAATATTAGGAAGTTTTTTCTGGATCTCAAACCTAAATACACCTCTCTGCAACTTCCACCCATCTACCCTCTGGAGTCAAAGAGTCTAATCTCTCTTCCATGTGATAGCATTCTTAATACTTGAAGAAACTGATGATGGTACCCCTAGTTTTCTCTTCTTCTGACTCAATATCCCTAATTTCTTGATCCAGTCCTCATGTAACATGAACTCTAGGCCCTTTATTCTGGTTGTCCTTGCCTGGATACCCTCCAGTCTATTGATTTCCTTCCTAAACCATGGTTCCCAAGAATAAAGACTCCTGGCATGCTCTGACCACTGAAGAGTACTGAGGGATTGTCACCTTAATCATAGAAATCATGCCTCTCTTAATGCAGCCCAATATTGCACTAGTTTTGTTTGTTTTTTGCCTGCCACATACTAGTAATTCATAGTGAATGTGCCATTCATTAAAACCCCTAGCTGCTTTTCAGACAAACTGCTGTCTAACCATTACTCTTCTGAATGATTTAGCAGTCATCATCCCTTAACTTCCATGGAGTAAAAAGAGAGAGAAAATTTTGAATTCTTAATACTTTCAGGTGTTTCAGCCAAGCTAGTAAAAAAAAAATGCTAAACTTCTGGTCAAGAAGACTTTCCCTTCCTCATTTGTAGTTTTAAAGAGGGAAAAGGGAGGGGTAAGGAAGAAAGGTGACTGTTGCTACTCACTAATCTGATTCTATTCAATAAAAACTAGGCATTGAGCAGTCCCGTGTGCTCTACCCAACACTGGGAGGTGGGGGGAAAGAACTGTTATGCTATAGTACTGAGATTAGTGCTAGCTCTACTGCCCAGCTTCATCCTTCTTGGGCATGGAAGTGCTTTTTTCATTAGTCTATGGCATGGATTTAGCCAAATTAAACTCTTGGCTTGAGCCCCTACTCACTGGGAAAATTCCACCATCTTCCATTCCAGCTGCTTTTTAATAAACCCAAATGTATGAGCATGGAAAAATGGAAATGGTGGCATCAAATAATCTAACTTTACCTAGCCTTTACTCATGGCCAAAGAAATAAAAAGGAATAAAATCAAGATTATAAATACAATATGTGTGAACTACATGCCCATGGTTCCTCCTGGACTTTAGCAGCCCTTAACCAGTGTATTGTCATGTCCTAGAACCATATGGAGCTTGGGTGTTTAAAGTCACCTTCTCCCCCTGAGATCAAGCAAAAATCCTGAGGCTGGTATTAGCAAACAACTCCAGTCTGGGAGTTAACAAATGTCCCCAGTGCTAGAGTTAGCAAATCCCTGGCATCAATTTTCCCATTCAGAACCTTTTACAGAATCAAGATCCAATGAGAACAGAACTTGGAAACCAGAAGAGATTTGCTAGGCCAATGATTTCTCCTCGAGAACAGACTCTGGCCAGCTGAATTCAGATGCTGATTTTCTCTACATGTCTGTCACTTGCTACTTTTCCTGACTGCCAGCTGCTCTGCTCTGGCCATGCCTCCAAACTCTACTGTCTAGCCACTTTTTTTTTTTTATTAATGAGCATGCTCTCACCCAGAGACACAACCTCACTATTAGAGTCTCATCACAGAAATGACAACAGGGTCAGACGCAAGTTTTCACCATCTAGATGCCATCTTCTCTTTCTCCCAAGAGCTGGTGATTCCCAGATGACTGCTGTCCCTGATCAAATCCTGCTTTCTCTGCTCTTCCAGTCTTGTGGGAAGTTCAATGGGCAGTTTCATTAGATAATGAACTAGATAACTTATAGACGGTTCTGTCTAAAGAATAATGTCTTATCCCAAAGGACTAATGATAAAGTGTACTATCTGCCTCCAGAAAAAGAACTGATATTGTTTGAATACAGGCTGAAACATGCCATTCTTCACTTTCTTCCTTTCATTCTTTTTCTTTTATTCAAGTCTTTTTGTACAAAATGACTAAGATGGTAAATGTTTTACCTAACTGCACATGTATAACCTATATCTGATTGCTTACCATCTCAGGGAGGGGAAGGGAGAAGGAGGGATAGAATTTGGAACTCAATGTGTCAAAATAAAAAGTGTTGAAAATTGTTTTAACATTTGGGGAAAAAATATATTTTATAAAGAATGTCTTCCTGCTCTAAATCTAATCCTATTCAATAAAGAATCATTTAAATATGGTCTCAGACCCTTCCTAGCTGTGTGACCCTGAGCAAGTCACCTAACCTGCCTGCCTCGGTTTCCTCAATTGTAAAATAGGAATAATACTGTCTATCAAATTAACTAATATTCATAAAATACCTAGCACATATTAAGCACATAGTAGGTGCTTAATAAATACTTATTCCCTTTCCCCTCAAGAGCAATGGTCTCCAAAATGGAGTATGAGTATGGGGGCGGGGTGGGGAAGAAGGAGGGAGGGAGAGTACTTAGGGAGGCCCATGTGGTCCAGAAATAAAATATTAGAACTTTTACTTGTATTTATTTTTATTTAAAAATAAATTAAACTTTCCTAATATTTAACATATGAACTGATGACACTGGCACTCTCACTTGGTCCACCCATCAGGAGGCTAATTGTCATGTTTTCCCTCCCAGAGATGGCAAACACTGGGAGAAGTGAAATACATTATGATTCCTTGGGAGCTCACAATGGGACCTAGCATTCTCCACAGCTGAAGCAAATCTGGGTCATAAATAAAATCCAATATACAGTATAAGCCTTGTTCTATAACTGGATGCCCTAACCAACTAAGTAGTGAGCTGCTCTGGATGGTTCATGGAGATAAGCCTTACTCTCTTAACTTCTTAAAAAGCAGGAAAAAAGATGCTTTACTCTCTTAACTTCTTAAAAAGCAGGAAAAAAGATGCTTCCTTCTTGTTAAGTGACTTATCCAGGATCATACAACTAATCACTGAATAAGGCAATCCCAAACTCTGCACTCCATCTACTCTGCAAAACTGGGATCACAATGTTAGACCAGCCAGGTCAGGAGGAGCAGAACTGGACTGCACTGGGCCAGACCTCTGGCTGTTCCATGTGCTTGGGTCCAAACAACTGCTGCAAGGAAGTAAAGACATGAGTTGATTTATAGTAGCAAAATGGTAAGAAATTGTTTTATTTGAAAGGAAAAGGAGGGACAAGTGAAAATTTTGAAGGTGAACTGGAAAACATCCTGTTTTTTTCTGGTCCCTCCTTCCTTCCATCTTCCTTCTTCCCTTTCTCCTTCCTCCATTCCACACATTCTAATGAACTTTACTTCCTTAGAAAGTTAGTCCTGGTGGTTTTTATAACCAAGAGTGAATCCTAGGGTGGCTACAAAATGCAGCTGTTTTCTGTCCCTGGTGGGAACTAAAGGAGTATGTTTTTGAGACCAGCAAATGATAGTAGAATAATTATTAACATTGATCAGCTAAGGAAATAGAAATCACCATGGAGTACTGTTTATTGTGGTTTGGGTTCTTTTGCTCGGTGCTTTGGTGTCATCTATCACAGGGCTGTCTTTTGTAAAGAGGGTATAGAAAAGTTCTGGATTTGGTACCAGAAGTTACTACTCAGTTGTTTCTGACTCATTGCAACCTCATTTTAGGGTTTTCTTGGCAAAGATACTGGAATAGTTCGCCATTTCCTTCTCCAGCTCATCTTACAGATGAGGAAACTGAGGCAAACAGGGTGAAGTGACCTACCCAGGGTCACACAGCTAATAATTGTCAGAGGGTGGATTTGAACTCAGGTCTTCCAGACTCCAGGCTCAACACTCCATCAACTGCACCATCAAACTGCTTAAAACAAGCTACCTGACTCCTGCTTCTGACATTTCTACCTGTGTGATCGTAGGCATCTCAGTTAACCTTTCTGGGCTTCAGTTCCTCATCTGCAAAATGAGGGGACTGGGCTAGAATCCAGACTACAGCTCCCTTCAAATTCAAAATCTCTGCTCCCTTGATAATTCCTTGGTACTCATAGCCACCTGTATCCCTATAGAAGAAGTAAGGGTCATGCATGACAACAATCTATAAAAATTGATACTTTAATTCAACATATAAAGTACCTAGTATATGACAGGCACTGTGGATATGAAGACAAAAACAAAGCAATGCCCACCCATGAAGAGTTTATATTCTACTGGGAGTCCTGGTGGAAATAGGGACAACAGACATACAGATAAGTAAAGGCATATAAAATAAAGGCAAGAAAATATGAGGAGGTGTGTGAAGGCTGGAGACAGAGAACTAACATGTGGGGGAATTCAGGAATGAAGGACCAAGACAACCAGAGAGCAGTCTCTCCCTTCCCATCCCTTCTCTCCCCTCTCCTGCCCTCCCCTCCCCTCTCTTCCCCTCCCCTCCCCCTCCTTTCCTCTTCCCTAAGGTGCTCTACCCAAAAGAAGGTAGCTTAGATGGCTGAAAGCTGCCTCCTTAACTTGGGTTTACAGGCTAGATTTCTTTCTCAAGACCAACCCTAAACCCAGTTCACTGTGGAGCTCATAGACTGGACAACAAACTATAGGTACCTGTCCTCCTAGCACGGAGTGAATGTAAATAGTAACTGTTTCTCTTTTGGCCAGTAACCCAGAGGGTCTTAACCTCCTGATTTGTTGTTTTTTTTTTTTTAATTAAAGGGGCCATCCCTTGACTCACTTCTTTAAGAGGCCTATTATCTCACTCAAAGTGAGAAGCTGAAAAGGCCTTAGCCTAAAAGGACCAGGTCTCCCCTTGCATCCTGAATCATCTCTAGTCACATTGATCTGTATCAGGCCGCTGAATACAGATGGCTCTGGAGGAGAAGGTGAGGCTGGTAACCCTGTACCACCCTCCCTCACTCAAATCAAAGTCAACTGCAAGTCATGTCATCATTTCCCTGATGCCATGGTCCTCTTCTAGAACAGGACATACACAACCTTATAGTAAGTAACTCTTCTAGGAACTAAGGACTTTTTTTTTAGTTTCAAGTTTTTCAGAGTTAAAAAGAAAACTTCTGAGAATGTAAAACAATATCTCTTTACCTATTAATCTTACGTATTAATTAAAATAGCATTTTGTAGGTTCTGGCAATTATAGTCTAAAAAAGCCCTCTTATTTCAGCAGTGACAACCATTAAAAGCAAGTATTAAAATAAATTAAACCTAGATTCAGATCTCATCATTGTATCACAAAGTCCTAGCCCAAGATTTTAAAAAGTAATGAAGCATATTCAATCACATTGCTCTTACTTTTTAACAGAGAACAAAATGAGTTTTTATACTATTAATATATAAAATGAAATTGAAAATATTTTTTAAAATATTTCTTTTATTGTCATTCTATCGTTTAAAATGTCTGGGTTTTATTGTTGTTTTAGAGATGAGCAGTGTGACTAAGTGGCTGGAATGCTTTTTTCAGAATTGAGAAGACATGAGTTAAGAGTCACACTTCTGATAAATACTGGATGTGTGACCCTGGTCAAGTCACTTAACCTCAGTGTTCTAGGCAATTAAGACCATACATTGCAAAGAAGTTATTGACTTGTATTGGTTGAGGGAGTTTTCTCATCTGAAGTTCTTCTGTAAATTATATCACCGGTCCAATTCCTGTCCTTGTATGTGTTTTATAGTATACAGTAGTATACATAGAATTAAATGTTTGTATATATATATGTGTGTATGTGAATGTACACATATTGGTGTAAGTATTCAAAAAATTTATTGACGTGAGTTTATGATAAAAAAAAGAGTTTAGAGACTTGGAGAACATCAACATCAACCTTTCAACTTTAGGATGAAGAAATTAGGGCCCAGAGAAGTGAAGCACCTTGGATGGTGGTAGAACTGCAATTCAAGCCATGGTGTCCTGACCATTCTAGTCCATGCCCTTCTCACTCTAACTTTCTGCCTCAATGGATGGTCTTTGGGATTACAGTGAGTCCATAGCATGTACAGTATAACATGAGTCCCAAAGCCCTTTGGTGTAGGACTCTCTCTTCATTGGTGGAGATCAGTACCTTGTATTAGGAGTAGGTTGGATTTGGCTAGAGCTGGAGAGAGAGGTTTAGTCTCTCCAAGATCTAGAGTCTCTTGACTTTCTTCAATTTTCTTCCTTCTTTTCAGGGCTTTCTTTAAGTCTCTTCTGGCTCTGCAGTTACTTCAGGCATTTCTGGCTTCCAGTTTTGATAGATAAGATGAATGATGCCAAACCCCACTACATATAGCTAAAGAAATAGATTCTGGGAAGAAGCCAACAAAAAAGGAGCTGGCAGTCTCCATCATGGCCCTCTCCTAGTTTGCTGTTCTAGAGACTGTAGGGAATTTTCCTCTTAGGTGAGAGCTGAAACTTTCTGTCTTAGTAGAACTGAATTACCTTGCTCCCCCACTGGGAGATCTTTGCTCTGTATTGTCTGGCATAAAGAAGTCAAAGTTTGGTTATAAAGCTCAGGTCTTCCTTTCGTTATTAATGAACAACAATAAGAAATCATGCTTTTGCCTGAAAACCATATCCCCTAGACTATCAATACTTAAGGGAACAGATAGATATAATTCTAGCCCAATACTCCCTCTCACTGAGAACAGAGTGACCAAGCTTCTGACATCAACCTCCTGCTTACCCTCCTGGCAGGAATTAAAGTCTCCCTTGGAGAAGGTTTGGGGGGAAAGAGGCAAGAGATAAGTGACTTGAGCCATATAACACCTCATACAACATGTGTAAAGAATATTACAAAACATTACAAACTAATACAAAGGCCATAATGAAATACCATGATTTGGAGCCAGTCTAGCCTCAGAGAATCATAAAATTTTAAAATTAGAAAAGACCTTAGTGATTATGAAGCCCAAAGGTGTCAAACTCACCTCCTGGCTCACAGGCCACAAGTGGCACCCCAAATTCCAATGTATGGCCTGAATGTAATTGGGAAATTCAAATGTAATTGGAAAATGTTTAACAAAATAAATAAAAGTATAACATAGACAATATTAATTTCTGATTTTCTAAATCAATATATATCCCACTGGAATCTATTTCTATTTGAATTTGACTAACCCCTTCATTTTGTAGATAAAGGCATTAAGCCTTAAAGAGAATGAGTGATTTATTCAAGATCACACAGTCTGAGGCAGAACCAGGATTACAACCCAAGTCTTTTGGCTTCTATTCCAGTTTTCTTTCCACCAATCTATGCTGCCCAAGTCTGGATTTTACTAGAACCTATAATAAATCATAGTATCCATATGCTGGGTAAGGCATACGTTGGAGTATTGATTTATTCTTCTTCCTCAATTAATGTATTACATCATACATTCATAAGAACTTACTGATTTTTATTGCATTCTTATCTTTCCTTTTAAATCATAAGCTACACATATTAAATACAGTAGAACCTTGGTTTAAGCATAACTTGGTTTACTTATGCTTTGCTGGACAAGGAAAAATTTGTCTTGAAGGATGAACAAAAATTCTCAATATGAACATTATGTTTAGACTTGAACAGCTCACAAAGTAATGATGCTCAACAAAAGCAATGAGATGTTTTTTTTCACTTTCATATGTCAAAGAAGGAACCTCAGGTCAGTGTACTACCTAATTATGCTCATGAGCATTGACCCTTCATGAAGGCAGCCTCGTTCACTCTTAACAGTCCCATAACAAGTGTGTTCACATGTGTTTGCGTACATATGGTACTATTTTGCACAAAAGTATATGGTAGCTACTGTGATCTACAACAATATTTGTAACAATGGAGAAACAGCCAGGAGCTGACAACGGAAGAAATGATGGATCTGCATGAGGAGCAACTGTGAGAGGTTGTGGAAGATACCTCATCTGAAGAGGAGATTGAGAGGTTGGAGGAATCTTTCGTGTCAAGTGAGATTAGGAAGGTTTACCAGATGTGAGGAAAAGTGCAAAATTTTGTTGAAAATCATCATCCAAATAAGGCTGTAGCAACGAGAGCCATGAATATGTTTAACAATAATGGAATGTCACATTTCTGTGATATTCTGAAAAAAAAGTCAAAAACAAGTCTCCTCACATAGATTCCTAGTTAGAATTGAAAGTAAAGAAAAAAAAATCAGTGAGTCAAAACATGAAAGTGATTCTAAAAAACAAAAAAATAAGTGAAAGCAGTAGTGTTAGTCTTACTTTTAGTGAAGGTAGCACAGGAGAGAACACTCCCCATGTTGAAATTCCCCATGTTCTCATGGAAGGAGATTCTCCTTCCAAGCACTAAACCTTCCTCCTCCTCTTCCCTCTCATCTCCCTGTAGTGCCAGTGCAATATTTACAGCACTGACTGTGACTATAAATATCCCCATATAGTGCCGGATAGCAAAATATAACTGATTATCCATAGAGAGGACAGAACCAAAACACTTAAGACACCAGAAAAACAAACCCCAACACCTGGAAACTGAATCCATCAAAGCAACATAAAAGTTAATGAACCTCAATGTAGCAGAGAGCCATGCCATCCTTTAGCCTTCCCACAAACCAATAGAAGATCAATATTTACTCACAAACCTCTCTAACTCCTTGCCTGAGCATCCTCCATCTTCCACCATCTCTCTAGCTCTGCTTCCCAGCTTCCTGTGGGCTCTACTTCCCTTCAGCAAACTCCTCCCACCACAGGCTCCATGTGACTACATTCAGCCTATTAGCTGATAGTTTATCTTCAAAGCAGGGGAGCTTCCTGTCCCCTCAGCTCCATGCTTCAGCAAACTCCTCCCATCACAGGCTCCACGTGACCACATTCAGCCTATTAGGGAGCAGGGTTTATCTTTAAATTCCTCTAGGCCTATTAAGGGGCAGGGAAGAACTTCAAATTCCCATTCCCATTATATTCTCTCATGCCAGCCAATGCTCTTCTCAAAGGTAAAGTACTGATTAATTTGTTTTATTTTCAGTTTATACTGTGTACTTATCATTGCTATTGTATTTCAGGTGCATTAGGGACAAACACTTAAAAATATAAATTATTATTCTTATAGGAATATTTTTGGAGATGCAGTACCAATCATCTGACTTTACAGTATATCCTATGGGAAAATTCACTTTGCAATATGAACAAATTGCATGATGAACAGAATCTTGGAACAAATTAAATTCATAAACCAAAGTTCTACTTGTATGTTTGAATCTGTCGGAATTCCTTAAAAATTTATCCAGCTAGCTAATCATCTCTCATTCACATTGATATAGACAATAGAGTCCACTGGCCTTATTTTCTACATGTCTGGTTATAATGTTGATCTACTGATATTGGTGTAAATACATGATGTCCCTAGAAAATGCCTTTTTTTTTCCTCCTGATGCCCCATGTTCCTAGCAAAAAACATGTAATTAAATTCACAGTACTTGTAGTATCTTATTTAACTGTCTGTTTCTATAACCTGTTCCAGACCACTGACTAAACACATAGACAGTGTTCTTTCTTAGCTTGGTATAATACCAAGAGGAAAAAAAATAATCCCCTAACCTTTTCTTTGTTTTATTCAATGCTGCCTGAATAACATTTTGTTGTTTAGTCATTTTTAGATGCTGGGGGAGATGTCAAATTTAGATAAGATCAAAACATCTCTGCCTTTAGAGAGCTTAAAAAGATAGGTCCATATTCAGTCAATCAACCCAGAAGCATTTATTAAATGCATACTATATTCCAAGCACTATGCCAGTTAACACTGGAGATATCAAGACAATGAGGACATGGCCCCTGCCTACCCAAAACTATCTCTTCCATTGGTCCGTTATGGCATCATATCCATGAATTCTTACCTTGAGAGTCATTCCCATGGGTTAGACGATAAAGACAAGCATATGATCTTCAGAAAGCAATTGTTAAAATGCACAGATTATTTGGTAGGAAGCACCTACCATGGAGGTAGACATAAAGGTCTCCTCTAATCCTTAATTAGGACCAAAAATAGATTACCTTAATAAATTAGCTAATTATCACCTCCTAATGCACAGACAGCTAGATTGGAACTTTATAAAATATATGCATAAAAATAAAAGATTTTGGGAAAATAGTAGGCATTGCATATCTTTTTCTGTATGAGTCAAGAGACTGGAGTTCTAGTTCAGGTTCCACCATTTATAAACTATATAACTTTAATTTGTGATTCAATTTATATTCTTTTCAACCAGCAAAAATCTACTTTGTCTCCCTCCTATTTCCCCCTCCAACTGCCTCTCCCAATTGAGAAAGAAAGAGAAACAAAACTCTGTTACAAACATATAGTCAGGCAAAACAAACTTCTACATTGGCCACACCCGAATAAAGTGTCTCAGTCTGCATTCTGAGTCCTTCACCTCTCTATCCTCATTTTATAAATGGGTAACAAATCTCATCATGAATCTTCTGGAAGCATGGCTGGTCCTTAAATTGATCAGGGTTCCTAAGTCATTTAAAGTTGTTTGTCTTTACTATATTTTTGTCATTGTATATGTCTTTCTCCTGATTCCGCTAATTCCACTCTGTATCATTTCATATAAGTCTTCCAAAGTTTTTCTGAAACCATCCCCTTTAACATTTCTTACAGCACAATAATATTCCATCACATTTATATACCATAATTTGTTCAGCTAATCCCTAATTGGTAGACACCCTCTCAGTTTCCAGTTCTTTGCCACCATACTGATGTAAATATTTTTGTACATCCTTAATTAGTATTTGCTTTTTATAGAACTAATCCCTATCTTATTCTGTCTTCCTTCTTATTTTCCCCCTTTCCCTTCTCCTCTTTCCCTGCTGTTTCCCTGTATAGTGAACTTATTTCTGTACTCAACAACTGAATGAATATTCTTTTTTTCCTTTTTCTAGTTCAGATGAGAGTGGGGTTCCAGTCTCACCCATTTCTCCCTGCTCTTCTTCCTTATTCGTACATATGCACCCAAAAGAAGCATGAGATGCACAAATTTATAACCATTTCCATTCCAAATGTTCATGTGAATTATGCCCATATTTCTACATGTCTGGTTATAATGTTGATCTACTGATATTTGTGTAAATACATTATGTCCCTAGAAAATGCCTTTTTTTTCTATTGCAGGGTCCAACCTATTGCAGAGCCGTCTGAGCTTGTATTGATCTGATCGGCCACAGTTGGACACACTGTACCTTTACCCCCAACATAGTGATGTTATTTTGGTCCTCTTCAAGAACAAAAGACAACCACCAACCAACCAACGTGTGCACCCCCAATTATATGAAATCATTTTCCCTATTCTTCCCTCTCTTTCCTGCTCACCTCCTCAGTGTGATCCTCTTCCCCACTTTCCCTTATTCTTTTAAGATCATCAATTAGATCTAATTAGTCTAATTAGACTCCTTCTTTTATCCCTGATGATTTTATAGTTCTGAGGGGACACATGTATCATCTCTCCATATTAGAACATAAGCTCCCACCGCTCTAGTATACGCCCTCATCACTTCTCCCTTCACCAGCTTCCTTGACTTTCATCTACCACTTTCCCACTGTACCCCTTTCATCAAGCTGCCAGACTAAGCTTCCTGATGCCTCAGTATATTTATATGACCCTTCTACTCCAAAAGCTTCAATGACTCCACTGCATGCTAAATAAAATCAAACAAAAAATCTGGCATGCAAGATTTTTCATTGTTGTTGTTGTCCTTCATACTTCATTCTCAAAGAGGAAGTAATGCCGTGGCACGCAAGTGAATTGGGTTTAAGTGAGGCAAAGTCACCATCCTCCCTTTCTCCTCTGGAGCCATCTGGGTCCAGTGCTAAGATACAGATCAGGACAAGTGGAGGTGGTCCAGGATGCAGTGAGGGAACTTGGCCTTTTCAATCTCAAGTCTTTAACAGGTCGGTTTGACTGAGGCAGAGCCCATTTAATAAAATGACTCCCACCCACCATTCTTGCTTCTATTTTACATCCCTTTACCTCCTCTATGCCCCAGCCAAACTGGATGGTTTACCATCCCCTACCTTTCTCCAGGTAATTGTGCAAGCTCCCCTCTCTCTATGACTGAGATAGACTGCATTCATCCATTGATGAAAAATACTCTTTTTCTTCAAGTCTCAGATCAGATGCTGCCTCCTCCCTAATTTCCCCTCCCACAGATGAAGATTCCTCCTTCCTCCAACTTTTCTGGTTCTCCTTTACCCTTTCCTTTGAACTTATTAGTTTTCTGAATTAAAAGTTATTTGTGTGCATGTCTCTGTCCCAAAACTAGACTATAGACTCCTTGAAGCTGGAGTCTCTACAGAAGGCATTCTTTGTAGCAGACACTGAATAATGTGTGCTGAATAGAACTGAAATGAATTGAATTAGATGTCACTCCTACATCCAACATTTAAAAATTTAATTATAACGTCATTGACAGAGAAGCACCCCAGCAAGAAACCTGGGTGCTGAGGAGGGGAGCAATTCCATTCAATTAACACTTATTGATTACTGGTTATGTGCCAACTGAGCGAGGGAGAACAGGCCCATAGGAAGAAAGTTGGGGATGGAGAAGGGTTTTAGCCGGTTTGGTTTGTTTTGTTTAGAAGCAGCAAGGTTAAAGGATCAGATTATAAACTTCATCTATTTCACAAATTTTTCTGAAACTTTCTTTGACAAAATCATGACATTTTAGACTTTAGAGAATGCCTTACAGCACCAAATCATCTCGTGGATTATTCTCACCATCTATGATTATAACAATGAAAACTAGTATTTCTATAGGGCTTTAAGGCCTGTAAAGTGCTTTCTTTATGCCATCTCATTTGAATCTTGCAACAGGCCTCTGAGGGAAGTGCATCAGGTACTATTCCCCCCATTTTACAGATAAGAAGGCTGAAGCTCAGAAAGATTAAGTGATGTGCCCATGGTCATTCAGTTTTCAAACACAGGTCTTCCTAATTCTATGTCCTGTGTTGTTTCGGCTACATTTCACTGAAGTCAAATCCTTGCCATTCCACCTCCATAAGATCTCTTGTCCATTCTTCTTCATTCAAACAACCACCACCCTTTACTATTCACTACCCTCATTACAGTGTCCTAGTGAATTCATCACCTCAGTTTGTTTCCCCTTCCAAATTCCCCTCTTTCAAACCACTGCCTGATTAAACAACTTTATGGAGAAATCTGTACTGTGTCTCTGTTCTAAAATTTGTACCTCTATCTTGCCTTACTGTTAAGTTCACCTTTCCTTTGCCTATCATTCAAAACCCTTCCAATTTTAAAACCACCCTACCTTCCTAAATTTATTTCAAATAGTCCTTTCATACCCTAACCGAGAGGGGAGAAACCTGCAGTCTTTGAGGCCACATGTGGCCTCTTTTGGATTCAGTTAAAGGGCTGCACTTGAGGACCTAGAGGGCCACATGTGGCCACAGGCTCCCCACCCTTGCTCTAACCCCTGCACTCTAAACAAACTACTCCCTATTCTCCCTAAACATGCCCCAAGTGTATACACATACACACATACTATCTTTGTTCACACTGGTTCCTTTGTCTGTAACGCCCACCCCTTCCCTCTTTGGATAGAATTCCTACTTATCCTTTAAAGACAAATTACTGAAATAAATCCTCATTTATATCATGCTTTATTTAAGATATATAAAGCACTTTCCCTGCAACTATCCTGTGTAAGTATTGATCGTTTATTATTATCCTCATTTTATAAATGAGGAAACAGAGACCCAGTGAGTGAGAGGGACTCACTCACAGTTAACTCAGCTAATGAATGTCAGAGACCTTAGTCAAACCCAGGTCTCCCAAACCCAAATCTACCACTATTCTCACTACCTTTTTTCCCCTTGCTCCACTGATAATAAAACCTGTGCAACGGCAATATGGATAGAGCTCACCTTTCAGTTCAGCAACAGTAATCAGCCTTTCCTCTCAAGGTTCCAAACAAAGCTACCCCTAAACATGGGGAATGACACGATTACTAGCTTTGATTGCCAACATCTTCACAAAGCTTTCTCCATTTCCATCGTTAGGAATGTCTTTCCCCACTCAGAATTCATGTGGCATTTTGTTTTGTAGGGGACTTAGCAGGCAGTATCGCATAGTACAATTTTTTGTGACTGTGCTGACATTAAATCATAAGCTTCCTGAGGGCAGGGATTATCTTACCTAAACTCCAACCCTTAGCAGTCTGCTGTCTGAATATAATATAAACTCTTGTTGAATCTTGTAATTTAAAAGTATTTGTTAATCACCAGCTATGTGCCTGGCGTATAGCTTAGGTGTTAGTAATACAAAGAACAAAAAAAAAATCCCTGACCTCAAGGCATATAGTACATTTATATATAAGTAAATCGAAGGTGTATGTATACATACATATTGCACATGTGTTTGCATAAAGTAATTACAAGATAATTTTGGTGGAGGCAGCTCAGTGGCACAGTGGATAGAGTGCTGGGCCTAAGTCAGGAAGACTCATCGTTCTGAGTTCAAATTTGGCCTCAGCTGTGTGACCCCGGGCATACCTTTATGTTCCTCAGTTTCCTCATCTGTAAAATGAGATAGAGAAGAAAATGGCAAACAACTCTAGTATCTTTGCAAGAAAATCCCAAATTGGGTCACAAAGAATAGTATACAGTTAAAATAACTGAAGAACAACAATTTTGGTGAGAAGGCAGTAGCAGCCAGGGAAGATCTCGAAAGGGTTTTTAGGAGATAATACTTGAGATTCAAATGATTGGCTGAATGAATAAATTAAATGAGATATAACGTTTTACCTGTGTGTTGTACCATGTGATATAAAACCCAAGAAAGTCCCACAGAAGAGAAGAGAGTAATACAAATATATTCACTCTAATTCTTTTACTTGATGAAACAGTACATGACAGCAAGCCTGCAGTTCCACCTTCAAAAACAAACAAGCAAACTTAGCCTCCTCAGCTATGTAAGTCCAAATTCATTGTTACACAGTTATATCCCTGTGATTTGGCATTCTACTGCACAGTCCTGTTCCTGCCATGGGTTGCTGAAATTCCAGTCACATCCTGGCAATTTTGCTATCACTCTTACTGTAAAGTCACCTTGTAGGTTTCCCATACAAACCCTATGATTATTTTTCAACTTTACTGCTAAGCTGATTTGTTTTCCATTTGTTTATTGATGAATTTCTCAGCTAACCAGAAGCATTTGCTCAGTGGCAATGAATAAGACCCTGCAATGTTTACAAGACAAACCTTAGGAGCGCGCAGTAGTAAAATGGCACAACTGATGACAGCCTTGCTCACATAATTCATGCAGCAGCTAACATGGGATCCTGGGCACTTATCAATTCACCCCCCGACCCATCTACCCACCCAAGGAAAACAGGCTCACAGCAAAGCCATAGGGAGTACTAGGGAGTATGGAACAACGCATCCATGTTCATTCTTTATTCCTGCCAAAGCCCTGGAAATGAAAAACAGCAAACATTAGCTTCTGAGCAACAATCTTTTATGCTAATGTGTCCCTTGCCTTCTTCCCCAGTCATAGGCCGTATGTTGAGCTCAGGGAATAAACTGCAATTTTTCTCAGTCTTGGCAAGGTTTTTAGTTTCACCTCATATCCTGAGCAGGTAGTATTTGCACAGGAACTCCAGTAAGTGTCTTGGAGATTTCTGACTTCTGATGGAGGCAATGGTTTTGCTGGCTTTACCCGGTGCTGTCATGTTTTGAGCTGAGGCTGATATAACTCAATTCAATTTCATCCATCAATACGAGAATGTGTGTGCTAGCTTCAGACAGCATCTTTAATGTCACATTCTTTTCTCAACTGAAATTCCATTTGGAGTACTTGAAAGGAAAGAGAAACCCTGTATAGTAAGAAATGTTGGCTCCCGTACCAGCCAGATTCCCTGTTTCAGAAAATATGTCATTCACCAACATTAGAAAATATTCTTCCTGAAACTGCCTAAGGATTAAAGATAATTGTAATGTAATCGCTATCACACTTTGCTATGTTCTATTTTGGTGGAAGAAAGCAAGCTTGCTACTCAATCAACTATGTCACATGGGCAGTCTCTCGGGCTGCAAAATTCCTAAGAGAAGAAATTTGGACTATCCCTTGTCTGAAGACATGTGTTGGCTTTCCCTGAGAGGTACACACAAAGGGAGTGAAGGATGCCAGGAAAATGACGGCCCTCAAGGAAAGGATGAAGACCAACAGAATTGATAGACAAGGTAAGTCAATGAACAAAATGGACACTGCAGCATAGAACTCAGGGCCTCATGATTGGGCAGGATTAGAAAAAGTTCAATGTAATTAAGGGGCAATTAGACAAAGTTTAATGATAGTTTCAGAAGCTCATGATTGAGCAAGGTCAATGTGATTAAGTCTGTTCCATTATTTATAAGTTTGTCTATAATTACAGTGAATCCCCCACATTTTGTATGTTGTAATGGAACTCGGGGATCTGTTATTTTAACACCTCATGATGCATGTGTCTGTTTTCAAAAAGATGTAAGTTCACTGAACCAAAAATACATACAGCATGCTGTGACATTAATCAAGAGAGCTATACAGTATTTTTCTTGGAGTACAAAACGCAAAATTTCAAGAACTCTTGGGATAATGAGGGCCAATATTAATTTTATTCCCTGCCCATTGCTGATAGAAAACGATAAGCCTATCTGAATATTTGTCTTAGACTCGAGATTTGAACTTTTTGTGGATTTCTCTATTAGAGGCCACTCCTAATTAAATTCATAAATGCTATGACTGATGTCAATGTGGGTAATTAAATGAGTCGATTGTTAAATCAGCTGGAGCAGGAAATGTAGATAAATGTGGGAATGAACAATAAGGAGATGCTTTATTTTAAATTTGCATGACTAACATTTCCGCACTGGTGTGGGAGTTGGCTTCTAGCATCTGCTTCAGACACATGAAAATTCAATTAAACTATCAGCTATGAATTACCGTAAAGCAAATATCAACATCAGGAACCGTAACCTAATTATTTTATGAATTTTAAACCGGAAAGAAAGGTCACATCTCAGGTTATTACCACTGACTGATTTTTAGAAAGCCAGCAGTTGGAGAGGAAATACTACAAAAATAAGATTTCCTTTGAAAAAAATAGGCAATGGGAAAAGTCTTCCTCTATTTATTCCTTCCTCTTGGCAGATTCTCCTAAAATATAATTTGCTGCTACCCAGGGAAAAAAATACCATCCTAGATGCAGTCTGTCATTTCTTAAGAGAGGTACTTACTTTTATGAAATAAGTCCAATAGGATTTCAATTCCCAGGTACTCACACATCACTTTTTCCCCTCTCAAATCATGATTTTACCTTCTCATATGTTCATTTCCTGTCTGGTCAGTGATAACTCTTTACTCCCTAATATTTTGTCCTTTAGTGATCCATTGGTTCATCTGTGGTCATGAAAGGGGTTGTGAATAGCAAGTGAGTTGCCCAGGGGCTATTTAAAAGGACATGATGAACTTTTACTACCATGTTTAGATAGCCACAGCCTAAGGAGAAAAGAAGGAACAGCAGTTAGCATCCTGGACAGAAGGATGACATTAGGAAAAATGTTGGTGTTCAGTCATTTCCAACTCTTTGTGACCCCATTTGGGGTTTTCTTGGCAGATACTGGAGTGGTTGCCATTTCCTTCACCAGCTCATTTGACAGATGAGGAGACTGAGGCAAACAGGATTGGGTGACTTACCCAGGGTCACACAGCTAGTCAGTGTCTGAGGTCGAATTTGAACTCAGGAACGTGGGTCTTCCTGACTCCAGACTCCCCACTCTAGCTAGTGCACCACCTAGCTGCCTATTAGGAAAAATACCTAAGTTCAAGTGTTGCCCAACATATTCACTTGTGTGCATATGGACAAGTCCCTTAACTACACAATGCCTGGTGCAGCTATCTAAAACTGTTAAATTGCAAGGGAATTCTTGATTTGTATCACCAGACATAGTTCTCGGATTGGACATTTCCCTCTCTGATTAAAAAATCAGGACTTAAGTGTTCATCTCTAGCAAAACACAAAGTTAGACTATGTTGTGCATTTCACATACCATTTAGCTATTATTTTTTCCTGAGTAACTCCCCCACTATACTCAGATCCAAGTAGACATTTAATAAAGAATTGTGTCATTGAATACGCATGCTCCTCAGTATCAGAGGAGTGGGAAAAATCTGGGATTATAGGGAGAACAAAATTAATATGCTTCTCTTTGTCTTGTGTTGCTTCTTCCCCAATAGAATGTAAGCTCCTTGAAGCAGAGACTCATTCCTTTTGGTCTTGGCATTCTCAGCACCTCACCAAGTACTAGCTATAGCCTAGCAGGCCCTTAATAAATGCTTTTTAAATGAGAGGAGTAGTAACCAAACACTGAATCAGCAAATATTGACTGACAACAGAGTATATTTGAGGCACTGTGCTGTGGGGTTTGTTATTTACTTTTGTTCAGTCCTTTTTCAGACATGTCTGACTCTTCATAACCCCATTTGGTGTTTTCTTGTCAAAGATACTGGAGTGGTTTGCCCTTTCCTTCTCTAGCTCATTTGACAGGTAAGGAAACTGAGGTAAACAGAGTTCAGTGACTTGCCCAGGGTCACTCAACTAGTAAGTGTTTGAGGCTGGATTCTAGCTCAGTCTTCCTGACTCCAAGTCCAGCGCTCTCTCCACTGTTCCACCTAGCTGCCGCCATTTATTATGGGATATCCATCCCCCCCAAATAAAGATCTGATCCTTAACTCCTAAGATATCACAGTCGTACCTCACTGATCTAGATCTCGAAGAGCCTTAGAGGCCATCATGTCCAATCCCATTATTATATAAATGAGGAAAATCAGGTCTAGGGAGGTCAAAGGAATTTGTTCAGGGTCACAGAGGGAGACAGCAGGAGAGGAGAGCTGATGAACCCAGGACTTCCGACTTGAGAGCTAGTGCTCTTTCCACTATACCATGCAACATCTACTTGGTAGTAATGATGATGACGATGATGCTGTTCTTGTTGTTGATGCTGATGCTGATGCTGGATGATAGCTGATATTTCTACAGCATTTTCAGGCTTGCAAAGCACTTTACATAAATTATCTTGGTGTAATGGTTAGAGCACTGGACTGGATTGAGGAAGACAGGCTCAATTCCCGTCTCAGACACTTATCAGATGTCACTTAACTTTTCTATACCTCAGTTTCTCCATCTGTGAAATGAGACAACTGAACTTAATAGACGCTAAGGTCCCTTCCATCTCCAACTCAATGTTTCCCTGACCTCATTTAAACCTTATGCCTATCCTGTGAAATAAATACTATATATACTATTTTATACGCATTAAAGATGGAGAAGCCATGGTCATAAATGAGAGGGAAGATCAGAACCCAGGTTATGCTTGCTCCATACCAATACCCTGCCCACCATATCACTCTGCCTCTCCAGGATGTCAAGACTAAGGCACATAAGGTATTTAATAACAGGGCTAGGCAATGATTTCTAAATAGCAAAAGTCTGAGAGTAACAATGATAATAAAAGGGTTCTCAAATCAGAGCCATAGAGAAAAGTAAAAAAAGGCTTAAGATTATTTTGCTTAGAGAAGAGATAGCCGTGGGGTGACTCAATAAGTTGCAAGTATATAAAGCTATAATGAAGACTAATAGATATAATGACAATAGCCTGCATTTGCTTAGTATTTTAAGGTTTGCCGAGAACTTTCCTCAAAACAAGCCTGGATGGAGACAGAAAAACATGTATTATCTAGGGCTGAAAGGGACCACGAGCCAACCCACCCCCCTCTTGTTAGAGATAAGAAAGTGGCAGTTTATAGATCCTCACCTTACCTGAAGAATAAAGAAATGGTCTTTTACTCCACTAGGAGAGATGTTAAGTTAGACTGATGGCAAAAGTTTCTGGTGCTGAAGGTTGCTTAAGTATCTAACAAGTGATTTGGGGAAGCTGGGAAGTCCTCACCTCTATAAAAATACTCAAGCACCACAGTAGGCAAAACTCTTGAAGAAGATACAAAATTAAGTGGAGTTGCTGGAAATGGACTTTGCAGGTTGGAATCTGAACTTTAATAATATGTATGAGGTAGAAGCATAATGCACAGAGTTCTGGACCTGGAGTCAGAAAAAAACTGAGTTTAAATTTTTTCTTAGATACTTACTGGTTGTGTGACCTTGCAAAAGTCATTTCACCTCAATTTGCCTTGGTTTCCTCATCTGTAAAATGGGAATAACAATAGTGTTAGCTCTCAGGATTGGTGCAAGGATCAAAAGAGGTAATATCTGTACATATTTCTTAGCACTGTGCCTAGCATACAGTAGGTGCCATATAATGCTAGCTATGATAAAAGTATATGCCAAAAAAATATTCACAGGCCACTCTTAATGTTTATTGAACCAGTCACAAAATCAGCGATAGTCTGTTTTCTCATAATTAAAATAATTCTGAGATGGAGGAAGGAAGAAGGCCTGAGGACGCTATCTGCGTACAGAGACCAAGGATGTTGTGAGGATCAAATGATATAACATATGGAAAGTGCTTTTGCAAAACCTGAAGTGCTTCATAAATGTTAGCTACTATCATTACTAGGGCAGGTAGGCGGCATTGTTGATAGAGTACTAGGCTTAGAGTCAGGAAGACTGATCTTCCTCAGCTCAAAACTGGCCTCACATACTTGGGAGCTGCATGATCCTAGGCAAATCACTTACCCCTGTCTGACTCAGTTTCCTCATCTGTCAAATGAGCTGGAGAAAGAAATGGAAAACCACTCCAGTATCAAGCAAACACCAAATGGGGCAAAGTGAATAGAGCACCATTCCTAGAGTCAAAGAGGACCTGGAGTCAAATCCTGCTTCAGATACGTGACACTTAGTAGCTATGTGACCCTGGGCAAGTCACTTAATTTAAACTGCCTTACCTTTCCCCCTCCAGAAAAAGAAAAAATTCCAAATACTCTCAGGAAGAGTCAGATAAGACCAAAAGTACTGAACAAAAAAATCATCATTACTCTCTGCAACAATACCTCATATTTGTAAAGTACTTTAGGCTTTTCAGAGTGAATTCACATACATTAACTCATTTGATTTATTAATACCTCCATCAATATTTATTAAGCACATGTGACCTACTAAAGGATAGGCACTGAGCAAAATATAAGTATGATAATAATGATGTAAGGAAAATAAACGCCCCCCTTCTTCAAGGAGTGTACAGCCTAATGAGGAAGAGTAAGAGATAAACAGATAAGAATTTATTGTTAAGTGTACTTGAGAAGTACAGAGATATGAAAACAAAGAAGTTCCCTGTGAGGTAGATATGGGAGGCATTATTATATCCATTTTGCAGATGACAAGACCAAGGCAGTGAGGCTATAACTTATTCAATGTCACAGAGTTAAATAGGAGGCAAAGCCAAGATTTGACCCCAATTCTTCTGACTCCATCGCCCAATTTTCTCCCAACTAGAATATGCCTCTTTCCTCAGAGAAGTGGAACTCCACAGGACCAGAATTTATGATGAATTAAAGGAGAGATGAGGAAGCTGGAAACAGTGAGACCCACTAGGAAACAATTACAAGGATCCAGGTATGAATTCTGAATCTGTCCAAGCCCTTGGCAAAATAAGCCTTTTTTGGATTCTTTGGATTATGGAATACACAGTAGTCCTATAAATATGCATCAGTAATTCTCAGATCTGCTCTTAAAAAAAAAGAAAAGAAACGGGGCAGCTAGGTGGTGCAGTGAATAGAGTACCGGCCCTGGAGTCAGGAGGACCTGAGTTCAAATCCACTCTCAGACACTTAACACTTACTAGCCATGTGACCTTGGGCAAGTCACTTAACCCCATTTGCCTTCAAAAAAAAAAAAAGAAACAAAATGTGGAGCTCTGTTGTCCTTGGCTTTGTAGCCCATGCCATGCTTGGCCACAGGAAGTAAAGAGAAGTCCGTGATGTACCAAAGTGGCTGATGAGACAACAGAGTGGAGTGATTATAGTCCAATCATATTCCATAGGCATCACTAAATAATGTTCACCTGCCTTCTACCTCCATTAGTATATAGGAAACAGAAGGCCCACCTCTCTCATAAAAGTATTTGATGTTTTCTTTGGCATAGTTACAAAGGGCTACTTAAGTTAGGCCCACTTAAATCTGATGACTCTAAGTGGGAGATGCCAGATTTTCTCAGCAACCTTTAGAGTTCACATGTTTTCTCATAGCTACTCATTTATACCACACAATTAAATGTTTTGGGTTGCTAAGAGATTTATGTGTTGAATGCAAAATAGTGATTCTGATTCTACGGCTAGTAAAATCCTTCCGAGTAACTTAGAGAAATTGGACAGAGGCCCTTTCAGCCTTGTGTCAAGGGCTGGGCTGCTGGACTCTGTGTATTTACTTTCACACCTGGGATGAGGCCATCCTGACCCTTACAAATCAAACAGACGTGTTTCACACATAAAGGAACTCCTCCTTGGAGTAGACCTGCAATGAGTTCATTTTTGTCTTCATCAAAAATTCTGAGCCTCCACAGGGAATCAAGTTCCCCCTCTAAAGAAGCCATCTGAAACAAACATCTTTAGGCTTCTTCCTCTGCAGACACAAAACATTCTGAAATTAATTTTTTGTTTAATCGCTGCTTTTTTTCTAATTATCTTTCTCCACACATGCTAATAGGCTCACAGTTAGCACCTTTCTTTAAGAAAGATGATTAAAAGGTGGTATTTTCCCCCCCTCCCCGAAGAGTCTAACATGATTCATTTGGCATCTAAAGTGGCTAATAATATAGCATAGACTATGGGAGGCACTGTCCAAAGCAACAGCCCTAAGGGACTTGAGATGATTAGCATGAGTAGTCCTTGTAGACACTGAACAAAGAAGCCAACTCTTCCTTTGTGCAGGCATCACGTGCTCCCTCTCAGGTACATAGTTGCCTAAGTTCACTCAGGCTCCCTTAATTTTCTCTACATTTTTTTGGCCCCTTTTCCTTTTCTTCCTCATTGCTCTGCTTTGTAATAAATGTCTACACACACATATACATGTTATTGTTGTTCTGTCATTTTCATCATGTCTGTGACCCCATTTGGGGGTGTTGTTTGACAAAGATACTAGAGTGGTTTGCCATTTCCTTCTCCAGCTCATTTTATAGTTGAGGAACTAAGGCAAACAAGGTTAAGTGACTTGCCCAAGGTCACACAGCTAATAAGTGTCTGAGATCAGGTTTGAACTAAGGAAGATGAGTTTTCCTGACTTCAGGCCCAGCACTCTGTCCACTGAACCACCCAGGTGCCCCACATAGAAACATACATACATAATGTCTTTACTTCCTGTAGCCAAGTATCTAACTTAGATACCTTCATGACCATTGGAACAAATTATTCTCAGCTGACTGTTTCACTGTTGGAAGTCTTTACCTGCTTGGGGTAGACATCTCCCAAATTTACTGTACACAAAGACAGGTAGATAGATGATAAACAATAGATACAACAATAGATATTGCTAATTATTTGTCTATAATAGATACACTACACAACTTCTGTATGTTAGCACAACACAGAAGAGTACATGCTGACACCTGACTGTCTCCATAGAAACAGAAGAATTAAACAACCCAATCACATATTCTCAGGGGAAAAATTGTCTCAACATGGGTGATTTTAAGTTCAAATGAATGTATTATTTGCACATATAAGTAGAAAATCGCAGAACCAAAGAAGCTGAGAGCTAGACGGTGTTAGAGTTTGAAAAGTAGTCTGAAACAAGAGTTTAAAAAGTATACATAAGAGGCAGCTAGGTGGTGCAGTGAACAGAGTCCTAGGCCTGGAGTCAGGAAAACCTGAGTTCAGATATGGTCTAAGATACTTGTTGCTTTCTCCTTTGTTTTTTGTTTGTTTTTATTAATTTTAAACAAACACAAAAGTTTAAATACACAATAAGAAAAGAAAAAAATAAACTTAAATATTGAAACAAATACAAAATAATCAAAGAAAAAAGCATTGCCATGTGCACAGCAGAACTTAAGAGAGGATTCAAAATATACAGCAATAAATTTTCATTTCAAGAAAGCCTATATAATAAATACTATGCATTTTGTTTAGAGCTGTTCCTCTTTTCTTTGCTTCTCTGATGTTTACCTTTTACTTTATTCTTTTTTTCCCCTCTTGTCCTTTGTTTTTGAAAAAGACCAATGGCATCAAGGAATGATGTCTTGACGCATGAATGAATTGGATTTAAGTGAGGCAGAGTTGTACAAAGTCGTCAGCCTCACTCTCTTCCAGAGTCATCAAAGTCCATCGGCAAGACAAAAGTCAGGATGATTAGTGACAGCCCAGCCATCAATGTCTGGCCAACTTCTAAACCCTCCTTAGGTACCTTCGTGACCTTTGGAACAAATTGTTCTCAGCTGACCATTCCAACAATGGAAGTCTTCACCTGTGGGGTGGACATCTCCTAAAGTCCCCAGTCGGTTACTCTCCACCTGGTTTAGTGTCTGCTGAAATGATTTACCAGGATACGGCTGTTGCCTATCCTACAACTTCTTGGAGGCACAAGTGAGAGTTGAGTGCCAGGTAGACACCAAAGGTAGATGAGCAGCCCTCACCCTAGAGTTGCTACTACTCCTTGAACACTTTATACAGGCCATTTAAGATATTTACCAGCTGTGTGATCCTGAGCAAGTCATTTAATCTCTGTCTGCCCCAGATTCCTCAGCTGTAAAATAGGTATAATGCTAGCATCTACCTGCCAAGGTTGTTGTGAGGAACAAGGTAGATAATACTTATAAAGCACTTAGCACAGTGCTGGGCACACAGTACTAAATAAATGATTATTCCCTTCCCTTTAAACAGAAAGTTGGATTAATTGGCAGTGTCTACACTTTGATGGAATAACTAACTACAAGGTCCACAGTTTGTAGCCTCAGAAATAGTCAACAAATTATTAATTATTATTAAGCACCCAGTTTAGTGCTAGAGTGGATAATCACCAGGCCTAAAGTCAGGAAGGTCTGAGTTCAAATCCAGCCTCAGACACTTAACAGCTATGTGACTCTGGGCAAGTCACTTAAGTCCTATTTGCCTCAGCTCCTCATCTGTATAAGGAGGACACACTGGAGAAGGAAATGGAAAACTATTCTAGTATCTTTGCCAAGAAAACTCCTTGGACAAAGTCCATAGGGTCATATAGAATAAGGAATGACTAAATGAGTGAACAATGACAATGATCTACTATGTGCAACATGCCAGAATGGATAGAATACTATTTTTAGTTTGAAAGGTCTGAGTTCATAATTCCCTCTCCGTGCGACCATGGGCAAATTGCTTAACCTCTCCTAGCTTCAGTTTACCCATCTATGAAATGGAAATAATAATACTCATAGTCCTTACCCCTACAGGTTGTTGTAAAGCTAAAACAAGATACTACATGAAAGGTGATTTGTACTTTTAAACATTGTATAAGCATCAGTTATTATTATTATTATTATCATTATCATTATCATTATCATTATTATTATTATTATTACATTGTAGTAGATGCTCGGGAAAGCAAAAATATATAAGACATAATCGTTGTCTTTCAGAAGCTTAATATATAATAGACTAAATTTTATCAGTTCTCCTAGGATTGGATCAGACCTTGGGAATTTCATTTATGTAAACCGAACTCATAAACAGCTGATCTTCATAATAGAAAGCTAGCACATTAATTAGAATAATAGCAGTGTCACCACAGCTACACTTCACAAACGTTCCCAGACATATAGCATTTACTGATTTACAAAGTGCTTTCCTCACCTAAGGTATGTAACATAGGCATTATTATTCTCATTCTACAAATGAGAAAATTGGGGCTTAGGATCTTGCCCACAATGACACAGAGATGTATCAGTATTGGCAGCTAGGTCCCCTAAGCCTGAGATCCCCATACTACATCACAAATATTCTGTCCAGTATTATCCTGCTTGCTCTTTCAATTCAACAAATTCAGGCAACATGCATTAAACACTTCTGATATGCAAGGTTCTTTACTAAGTGCTGGGGATTCAAAGAAAAAAAATTGGCCCTGAGGTCAAAGGAGCCTCTTTTCTTTTGGGAGGATGCCATGTAAGTAAGCAAACACAAATGATAACAAAGTAATAGTCATGGTAAAACTAATAAGTAAGAAGGGGAAGTAGAAAATGCTTTGTGTGGTGGGTACCATGAAGATGTGCTAGGGAACCTCCTACATGGTGGATGTGAAGAAGTCATGCTTTCTAGACGTGGGGAACCATTCCTGCAAATGCATGCAGACAGGAAATCAAATGTCATGTAAGGGAAACAACTACAAGCTTAGTTTGACTAAAAGTAGAATGTAGGAAGTGGGGAGGATCTAAATACAATGAGACTAAAAGAAAGATAAGAACCAAATTGAAGTGGGTGAGGATAAGGCATTAGGGAGTCATTGAAGGTTTTTGAGGAGGAAGGGTGATATGTCCATGTGACTTTGGGATCTTGATATCAAACTTGGAATCAAACTCTGGCAGGTCTTAGTAATTTGGAAAGGCATCATGTATGGACAGCTATTGGTCTGAAAAGGACTGTGGGGGTGTGTGTGTTATGAAAGTACTAACCCAGGTAAATTCAGACAGGTGTAATTACCAGATAGATGACCATTAAGCAATGGTGCTGTTTGTTTTCTAATCTAAGCAACTCTTAGACCCTTACGCTAAAGTGTAAATGAGGGGGTACCTAGGTTGAAAAGAAATCAGGGACTTTTTGATGTTTTACTATAATGGCAAATATGGCTGTTTAGTGAATCAAAATATTTCCATCTACTGGTCAGTGCATTTGTCAACCCAGTAGGAAAGTTTTCTTGGGAAATCAAGTTAATATAACAAGGTTGACTGGCAAACATTAAATAAAGGGGGTAAAATTATTTTTGTTTGTGGAGAGAGAGACAGAGACAGAGAAGAGAGAGAGAGAGAGAGGAGAGAGAGAGAGAGAGAGAGAGAGAGAGAGAGAGAGAGAGAGAGAGAGAGAGAGAAAGAGAGAGAGAGAGAGAGAGAGGAATGTACTGGAAAGTGAACTGGCCTCAGACTCAGGAAGATGGGTGTGAATACTGCTCTTAAAGTGCTTTCTAAGCGACCCTGTCTGGATAGGCAAGCCTTTTTAATATCTCAGTGCCTTCAGGCTGTTATCTAAGATGATAAGTTACAGAGAAGGCATTTATCTGCATTATAGAGAGAGCAACAATGAAACCACAGCTCTGATGTGTGTGTGTATAATATATATGTGTATAAGTGTGTGTATACACATATGCATACGCATGCATGTATATATGTACATATATACATATATGTAGGTACATACACATATAGTATATATCAACAATTTTCTAGCTCCAAACCTCAGAATTAAAATTCTTTCTACATGTGCATATATATGAAATGTTGATGTAAATCCTCTGCCAAGTGATAAAATACAAAAGAAATGCAGATATGTATTGGTGTGGTCAGTCAGTCAATAACCCTTTATTAATCACTTACAGGCACTGTGCTGAAGACTGGTGAAACCGAGTCAAAAACATAGCCTCGGCCCTCAATGAGTTCACTTTCAAATAGTGAAGACAATATTCAAATAATTATATACTTACAACATACATTCAGTATAAATGAAAGATAATTTTAAGGAGAAGGCCTTCTGTAGAAGGTGGGATTTGAGCTGTCAGGTAAAGTCAGGAGGCAGAGAGAGAATTTCAAGTTTGGGGGCCTGGCGCTTGGAGTCAGGAAATGGAGTGTCGAAGGCAACAGTGAGACCAGTATCATAGTTTCTTCATCAGGAGTTCACAAAAAGTTCACCAAAGAAATCATACACCCAGTACTAACTGTCAAAGCAAAACAAAACAAAACAAAGCCCTTTCAGGGTTTTCTGACTGGATCTAGATTTAAAAGACTAGGCGTTGCTGAGCAGACCTTATTACCCTCAGACTTTAGCTTTGTCTCTGTTCCTTTCTGCAAGGAAAGACCTCTACATGGGAGAGCTTTAGGACTTTAGAGATGGAAAGACCTAAGGAATTTAAACGCCAAAGCTGTTTAATAGCTATCGAATGAGTAGCCCATGGGTGTATAATGACCAGGTTCAGTTGAGCCTTCAGAAATGAAAATTGGGAATACACAGAAAGCTCACCCAGAACTGAAGTGAAGTCACCCATAGATAGACCAGTGCAGGGATCAGGAAGTTCAATCTGAGTACATTTGTTGACTGTGAGGATCCTGCTAGAAGGAGGTTTGAGTCTAGGGCAAAATCATCTCCAATTAGAAATAAAAAGGCTTTCTTACCAAGACTTTGGAAAGGAAGAAAGAGATCAGTCTGGGAGGACTTTTGTCAGTCCTGCTCTGAAGTTCTATAAAAATCCTCTGACTTTGAACTAAAATAAAAAGTACAGCAAGACACTGCTCTTCTCATGGGTCCGATCAATTTAGCGCTATGCCAAGGACTTCAGCTGAGATGGGCGGCAGAAAGTATAGAAAAGCATCTGGTAAAGAGTGTTTGTCCAACAGAAACCTGTACTTCTGGCAGAGCAGGATCCAGTGGAAGTGGCTTGTCTCCTGGGGCAGCATCCAATGGGAGTGTTGGCATATCTGACTTTCTCCACTACTGTAGGTGTGAGTGTGGGCCATGCACATGTCCTCCCTGGACATATTTGTTTCCAATGATGTGCCCCACTTTGAGTGCACCCTAGTCCTGATGTTTCTGTCACACTGTCCCACATATGTGCCCAGGCTACATATGTTGACACTGTATGTGCCCTTCCACAGGTATGCTCTGACCCTACATGTGCCCATGATGCCTCTACTTGCTTGACCTGTATGTGCTCACTTTTTCTACAGATGGCATGTGCAATTGTGGAAGAACATGCTCCAAGTGCAGGGAGAAAATGTTTGGTGGTTATTTTTCTCATTATGCCATTTCGTTAATGCCTTTGTTTTCAGTTAATTGTGTCCTACAGTTGACTATTAAAGATTAACATATTGTTAGAGGCCCATGAGCTGTGGTTTTAAGAGTCTGCAGAACCATGGAGTACCTTGAAACTGAAGTAGTTTTCTCTGGAACAACTACCTTGCAAGTTAGAGGTCAGACTCTACAAAAATGGACATTCTCCCCTGTGATCTTGTTTATGTTATCAATTTCCTCAGCAAATTATTTTATTATATAGTTTTTACAAAGAAACTAACCCACATGTTAATAAAAACTAATTGCTATTTATCACTACTATGAATCAATAAGTTAGGTACTATGGGCAAAAATGCACATTAAAATTTATAGGTAAGCATGGGTTTTGCAAAATGATTCTTCAGAAGACAATGGGATTCTCCACAAGTGTCCTTTATGAAATAACCACCTTACCTAAAGCACTTAAAATACAACTCAGTTTACAGATTTGACCCACATTTATAGAAACATACTTATTGCTTAAAAGGAGATTTACTTTGATAATTCACTCCAGCAGCCTTAACCCATATGGTAAACTTTAGATTACTGTCACCATAATTTTTTATTATACAGTTAACATTTTAATTACTTTTGTAATAAAACAAAAATAATGGTGGTTAAAACCAAATCACTTGATCTTTTCTCGTCTTGTTTCCTCACAGTTCAAAGGGTCAGGGTCCACTTAGTCTTGTGGTTCAATTCAACATAGAACAATCTTCCTGGTGGTCTTCGCCTCCTCCAATGACCAAGATTGTTTGAAGTCATAGTTGTTCTCCTGATCTTAACAAGATTTCCCTTAAACGAGAAGAGTGTATATTGCCATATGGTACCTTGTATAGCCTCATTTTGTGGGAATGATGCTTGCCATGCTTCTCACAGTAAATCCTCCTTGTTTGAGGGAATATTCACCGTTGTTAGATAGAGTCTTTTGATTTTCTATGTTGTTTTTATTTCCCTGAAAAGATACGGTCACTACAAACAACCTCTTGTCTCCAAATGCCTTGCTCCCTCTCACAAAACAAAGAAGCTCTTCCTACCTTAAAAGTGCCTTGCTTTTCACGGAAAGATTCTATCTTATAATTTGCCCTTGTTCCTTTCAGTTCTTACTATAATCAGTTTTTATCTCCACTTTTGTCTTATCTTCTGCAGAGACACCTGCAGTTTCACAGCTGCCTCTGAGAAAGTGGGGGAAAATTAACACATTTTATTTGGATGTTACTGATAATGACACCAACCGAATCCATGCTAAGGTGTTAATCTTCCCTTCACTCCTTTTTAATCAGCATCATCATTCATCTATGTCACCAAAGGTGCAAGCTCCACCTTGGAGAGCAAATTTAGTCTGTGGACTTGATAAAAGAACTTTATAACTCACATTTCTGCTTCCACATATTTTATTCATGATTTTGATGCTTCTAGTCATTATTTCAATAACCTTCCATTCAAGGCAGCAAGCTAATGTATATGATAAATTTGTCTGCTAATGGCTGCTCAACAATTAATTGTCATGGCCAAAGGCATCATCAGCCAAACAGTCTTCAGCTGTTTGAGGATTGGAGAAGCAGTTATACAGATGGAATAATTCAAAATGATTTAAAATCTTGGAGAGAAAGGGGGTAACCAAATTGCTATTTCTAAGTTATGAATTATAAATATATGAATTGAGCTCAGTATAGACATGATAATTCAAGTGCTGATTTTTGAGTAATATGAAATAGAAGAGATGACAATGTACTTCAGTGATTAGAGGCAGCCTCAGAAACAGGACCTGAGCTCAAGTACTGCCTTTGACAAATACCAGTCACTACCTCTCAGTGCCCTAGCAATTCTCTAACACTAGGACTTGCATAGAAGGTATGTACCTGCATGGAGAGAGAGGAGTGTCCTTATCTAGGCATCCTCTGTACCAAAAAAACAAAACCGCAAGTCCAGTCTCTATCCATAACAGGAGGAAAGGAAAAAATGTGAATTCTGATAATTGAAACATTCTCACATATAAGAAATCGGTAATTTGGATAAGATATGGGTGACTTGCTTATTTAATTTTCAGATGGCATGAAGTTCAAAGGAATAGCTACTATGTTGAAATGATGCACTGGGGCAAAATCACTACCCCCCTTCTATCCCCTATGACAGGCTGGAGTAATGGGCCAGATGTAGATGGAATTTAATAAAGATAAATGTACAGTCCTGTATTTTAGATAAAATAATTAATTGCACAAATATAGGATGGTAAAATGTTAATGAAATAGGAAGAACTTCCCCACCCATTAATAGGCCCATGTGACCTACTTTGAACTTTGGTCCAGCCCACAACTTGAGCCCAAGGTGGTAGGACTTCTCTAATGGGTGGAACAGAAAGAGAGAGCTGAGCAGAGCTGGGAGAGAGCTGAGGCAGAGCAGCTAGCCTGAGTGAGAGAGGGAGGGATTTTGCCTAGGGGAGCTTACTTGTGGGGAGACATAATGGAGGGAATGTTTGGGGATGGTGGCCCTCCCTGCATTGGTGATGTGTATAAACTTCTTTATTACCATGGTGGATGAGCAAGTATGAAGGCAGCAGATGGTGGGAGTAATCCAGGTCTGGGGCATGCCATGACAAGATCAGTGATAAGGGAACAAGGGATTCAAGGGAAAAGGATAATGTAGTATAGAACTGGTTCACTTAAAAGTCAAGATAGAAAAGAAATGAAAATGTAGCCAGAGCAGAGGTGATCACAAGGAAAAGATCTAAGGCAGTGGTTCTCAACCTTCCTAATACCACTAGCCTTTAATACTTGTATGTGGGCATATCTGCATGTGGGCAGACCTGCCTAGAGACAGATAAAGGAACAGGGTCTCAATTCCTAAGACCATTGGAAATATGTGTTTTCAAATGGTCTTAGGAGACCCCTGTGAAAGGGTTGTTAGACCCCAAAGGGGTCACGACCCACAGGTTGAGGACCACTAATCTAAGGAGTCAAGGGATTGGAGGTCATGGTGAGAATAAAAAACAGGATCTGAGTTTGTAAAGCAGAGGAAGAAGTGGGATGACAAAAGATTGGTATAAGATAAGAGAATAAATGTGGAAGTGGAATATTTGTGGGGAGATAAAAATATCAAGGGTATGGAGATTTCTGTGTGTAGCTGAGGTGGGCTTGAGGAGTAGGATGTAGGAAATTAGCATGTTGAGGAATTGGAAGATAAAGGTTTTGGAGGGAGTATCCATGTGTATGTTTAAGTTCCCAAGCATGAGAGCATGCCTTGGAGAGGAAAGAAATGCTGTGATTCAGGCACTGGACTCATCAAGTTAAAAGGGAGAATACCCTAGAGATTGGTAGACAATAGCTACAAGGATTTTAACTGGTTGGTAAATGTGGATTGAGTGAACCTCAAAGGAAGACAGACTACTGAGAGATGTTTATAGAGGATGACCTTGAAAGTGGCAGTGGGAGCAAAGAGTATTCCAAATCCCCCAACCTCAACTAGTTAGTCAAGGTTTTGAATGAAAATGCAACCAATTCTGGAAAGAGTGTCCAGGGAGGCTATATTATCAGGAAGGAGCCAGTTCTCAGCGAGGGCTAGAAAATGAAGAGTAGGAAAGGAAAAGATTTAAGATCAAAGCAAGTTTGTTAGCAATGGAACAAGCATTCCATAAAGCAGAGTAAAATTGATTGGTAGCTTTAAATTGTGATATGGGGGAGGAATGAGTTGGGTTGAGGGGGATAGGAATAGAGGAGTTGGCTGGGGCAAGGGGGGTTGAAGAATGGAATTTGAATAATGACACTGAACAGTTGGAATAAGCACTTCTATATCACATACTGTGTGATAGACACTGTACTAAGCACTTTACAAATTTCTCTTGGGCGGGGAGGGGAAATGAAGCCAAGATGGCGGCATAGAAGCACAAAAACACTGAAGGCTTCTCATAGCCACCTCAAATACCGATAAAATATGACTCTAAACAAATTTTAGGGCTCCAAAACTCACAGAAAAAAATACATCTCCTGCTGAAGGCAGTGTGACAGGAAGGGCTCATCATAGCACACTGGGAGCCAAAACCAGCCCAGCCTGAAACTGAGGCTGGGTTGTGGGGTAGACAGGACTAGCTGCAGCTGGAGACTTCAAGAGAGTGGATCAGCAGAAGCTGTGGCAGTCTCCAGAATTATCAAGCCATAAGAAACAAGAAAAAAGTGAAAGGTCAGTGGAACTCAGCTAAATTTGGGGGAGAAAAGTGGTCTGGCCAAACTGCCTCCATGGGCAAGGAAGTGGCAGAAGCAGTGTCCATGCAGCCAAATCCACATGGCTGCTTCAGAGCTCCCAGCTTGCAGACTGCAAGGGGGCCAAGCAATCATTCAGAGGCTGAGTGGTCTTGCTTTGAGGGGCCTGGATCTGGATCATGGTCTTGGGTGGTGGTCCTGGGGTGTGTTTTCAGTGAGCCAAAGCTGGTGGGGGCAGCAAAAAAAGAAATGGGGCCCTCACAATAGCTCTGGCAGCTGTGAAAACCCAAGCAGTTTGGAACAAAGATCTCCACTCTGGAAGCAGAGTTGCACAGAGCTAAAAAAAATTAAGTAATTCACAGGCAACATGAGCAAGCAAAGGAAGCAAAGTAAGAACAGCAATGGAACTCTAGAGTCCTTTTGGGGGGATAAAAAAGATCAAAACATGGAATGGGAGGAAGAGAGCATAGTCAGAACTCCCATACCAAAAGCTTCCAAGAAACTTGCAGACTGCCAACAAGCCATAGATGAGCTTAAGAAGGATTTTGGAAACCAAATAAGAGAAGTGGAGGAAAAATTGGGAAGAGAAATGAGAATGATGAAAGAAAACCATGAAAAGAGAGTCAACAGCCCGACTTAAGAAAATAACAACATAAAAAATAGATTAACTCAAATGGCAAAAGAGGCACAAAAAGCCAATGAAGAGAAGAATGCCTTAAAAACTCGAATTTTCCTGATGGAAAAAGAATCTTAAACGCTTTCTGAAGAGAATAATTCCTTCAGAATTAGAGTGGAGTGGAGCAAATGGAAACAAATGACTGTATGAGAAATCAAGATACTATTAAACAGATACAAACAAATGAAAAAAAATAGAAGGCAATGTGAAATATCTCCTTGAAAAAAACACTGACCTGGAAAATAGATCCAGGAGAGACCATTTAAAAATTATTGGACTATCTGAAAACCACGATCAAAAAAAGAACCTAGAAAGCATCCTTCAAGAAATTCTCAAGGAAAATTGCCCTGATATTTTAGAACCAGAGGGCAAAATAGAACTTGAAAGATTTAACAGATCACCTCTTGAAAAAGATCTCCAAAAGAAAACTACTAGGAATGTTATACCCAGGTTCCAAAGTCCCTAGGAGAAAATATTACAAGGCAGTGTGATTTTCTCCCCAAGGAGAAAATATTACAGGCTGCCAAGAGGAAGTAATTTGAATACTGTGGAAGCACAATGATGATAATCCAGGATGTAACAGCTTCTACATTGAAGGATCAAAGGGCCTGGGATATTATATTCTGGAGATCAAGGGAGCTAGGATTAAAACCAAGAATCACATACCCAACAAAATTGAATATAATGTTCCAGGGGAAAATACGGTCATTCAGTGAGGTGGAAGACTTTCAAACATTCTTGCTGAAAAAAAACCGGAACTGAAAAGAAAATTTGACACTCAAATACAAGAAGCATGAGAAGGTAAACATCTAAAAGAAATCTAAAAGAACTTACCAAAATTGAAGTATTTACATGCCAACATGGAAAAACGATAATTGTAACTAATGAAACTTTTCTCAATATGAGGATAAGTGAAGGGAACACAAATGTATATATAGATATACATACACATAGAAGGGTTTATATATGCATATGAACACATATTGGAGTTTGTGTATATATGTGTACATAGAGGGCACAGGATCAATTGAATAATTGGACAATGCTTTAAAAGGTGAAATTCTGAGGTGGGAAAGGATTAGAATGAGAGGAGACAGGGAGAGACAGAATGGGGTTAATCATCTCATATAAAAGAGGCAAGGGATAACTGTTACAATGAAAGGGAAGAACAGGAAGGCAAAAGGGAAAGGGTCAACCTTACTCTCATTGAATTTGGCTTAGGGGCGGAGCCAAGATGGCGGCATAGAACCAGCAAGGTCCCGCAGCTCCCACACCACCACCCTAAACACCCAGAAAATACAAGCCCAGACAAAGTCTAGGAAAGCCTAGGACTCTCAGACTCACAAAAATACAGAGAACACAACTCTCGCTGAAGGCAGCTCGGCAGCAGGGGCTCCGGCCGCCGGAACAGCCAGAAGCCGAGACCGCGGCCAGGCCTGGGACGGTGGGAAGGAGCTGAGCCGAGCCCCGCAGCCAGCCTGCAGCAGTTCTACAGCCTCCAGCACCCCCACATCTGCCAAGGTGTGAGGAGCAGGATGGAGAGGCCCAGCTCGCACCTCAGCGGAGCAGAGACCCGGCCAGCCCAAAACCGTGAGGCCAGGCAAGACCTAAGGGCAGCCACAAGGAGCAGCGGAGCCTCCCAAGCCACAGCATGACTGTACTTCAAAGAAAATATAAAGCACCGGCCTGAGGGGAGCTTCGGTCAGAGACGGTTAGTGAAAGCTGAAACTTTGAAACTTAATTGGGTGGGTAAAGCAGTTGGGCCATTCTACACCCGGGGGCAAGGAACCAGTGGGGGAGGGGAACTACTGGAACCAGCAGCAGTGGCCCCCACCAGGCTGCTTCAGAGCCCCTGGCCTGCGGACTCCACAGCGGGGCTGAATCGATTGATCGGGGCTAAGTGCTCTTGTGTTGAGTGGCCTAGATCCAGATCGTGG
>CM053596.1:126316154-126334923 GCA_028646575.1 Pseudocheirus occidentalis | reverse complement strand
GTAATTCAAAAAATGTAATGAAAATGAATAATGTAAACAAGAAAACAAATAA
Organism: Pseudocheirus occidentalis; assembly: GCA_028646575.1. Classification (NCBI taxonomy): domain Eukaryota; kingdom Metazoa; phylum Chordata; class Mammalia; order Diprotodontia; family Pseudocheiridae; genus Pseudocheirus; species Pseudocheirus occidentalis. The sequence goes on along the minus strand of CM053596.1, from coordinate 126,334,871 downwards.
AAACTAAATAAAAAAAAGAAAATGAAAAAAAAATAATTTGGCTTAGGGAAGGAATGACATAAACTTTAAACTGGGTATCTTGCCACACAGGAGAGTAGGGGGGATGGGGATGAGAGGTGGGATGACGGAGGGGAGGGCAGATTGGGGGTAGGGTTGCTGGAAGTACACACTTCTGTAAAGGGACAGAAACAGGGTAGAGAACAGAACAAGGGCAGGGGCAGGATAGGAAGGAGGGGCATATAATCAGTCTCTCACAATATGTCCACTGTGGAGATATTCTGTGTAATTACACATGTACAGCCTGTATTGAATTGCTTGTCCTTCCAATGGGGGTGGGTGATGAGGGAGAAAGGGAAAGAATCTAGAATTTAAAGTTCTAAAATCAAATGTTAAAAATAAATAAATAAATAAAAATTTTAAAAAACAAATTTGAAAAACCAAATATTCTCTTATTTGATCCTCACAACAATATAAGTGCTATTAAATAAATTAAATAAGTGCTATTATTATCCCATTTTACAGTTCAGGAGACTAAGACAAATAGAGGTTTAGTGTTTTTCTCAAGGTTACCCAGTAAGTATCAGAGGCTGGTTTTGAAATCAGGTCTTACGGCCACCAGAACCAGCAATCTAGCCACATAGCTGTAACTTCAGTATCACTAGGATGTGCAGGGTATGACCCAATGGGAGTTGGTAATCATTGATGAATGAGGTCAGACTGGCAACTAAGATAATTCATGGAATGAAGTTGCATATCCATTCCATCCCAGTAGACCTGCACGTGATAGGATGGCATGTCTCTTTCTCTTCCTACATGCTGGAAGGGTCTCCTGCAAAGGGAAAGAGATCAGCCTAAGAGAATGGCATGTGATGGAATGGAACATTTTTCAGAATATATGAAGTGCTATACACTTAGTGATCCCTCTGTTAAATGTGAAACCCCCAAAACTACTGCCTCCAATAGCTTTTTCTGTCTGTTGTTTATAGTATCAATTTAATAAGAGAAAACAAAAAGAAATAATGCTAGTCATATTGAATCAGACTTGTGGTTGGTCTAGCCCACTATTTTGTTTGATGGTGGCACCAAAAAATATGTTACACAACCATGATTATTTTCTCTAATGTTAAATTTAAAGGTTAGGGATGAGTCCTGAACACTTCAGTTTCCATTAATAATACATCTATGAATTTGACAATATATTTATAGAATTTATTCATATTTTCAGCCTGTAAGACACCTGAGGGAGAAAGTGCATATAACCCAGTTCCCCCTTGTTACACCAAGATAGATAGAAATGAACAAAACAAACTTTTAAAAAATGAACGAAATTGCCATAGGGCATGGGGTGGGAGCAACAGCAGACTGAGGATCTAACTCAATGAAGAAATTCTATAGAATAACAAAATTCCAGGAGGAAACTCCAAAAAAAATGAATAATTCTAACATAATTAAAGGTATAAACCCCAGAAAAAATATATAAACAGCTACAAGAGTCCTGAAGGTGGTTGGACAGCCTAACAAAAGAATGAAAGGAATTAGAATTAAGAGGATTAAAGAAAGAGAAATTAGAGTTTAATGGAAAAAAATAAGAGAAAATGTAAGGATTATAGTGGAAGTTAAAAAGCTAAACTAAGCAACTGATAGAATGGAAAAGATAAATATGCAATTCCCATATTCAATGATACAATAACTATTAGAAATAGAGTCAAAAGGTAGCAAATAACTGTGAGATAGAAGCAATTAATACCAATTGAATTGGAAAACAGAATTTGGAGAGCTAATGAAAGAATCATTTTTCTCCAATAAAATTTTGATGAAACAAAACAAAACCAGAGAAGCAGCTGAATATGTTTCTTAAAATCAACAAAGGAAAATGCCCAAAATATTGGCATCTGTGAAGATGCTTTTGGAAAGTAAACCCAGATTTATCTCAGTGAGATATATGTTTGCTAAGTTTCAGAATCACCAAGTCAAAGAACAAACTCTTTAAGTGGCTGGGAAGAGACAGATCACATAATAAGGAACTCCAATCTAATAGGTCTATCTACTACCAATACAAGTGAAAAGAAAACTGGAATATGATACACTGGAAAGTAAATTTTTGCCTTTTAAAAATAGCATTTTATTTTTCTTCCCAATTACCTGTCAAGACAATTTTTAGCATTCATTTCGACAAGATTTTGAGTTCTAAATTTTTCTCCTTGCCTTCCCTCCCTTCTTCCTAAAATGGTAAGCAATTTCATATAGGTAATAAATGTGCTATCATGTAAAAAAGAAATTTCTATATTGATCACAGTTGTGAAAGAAAAACAGATCAAAAGGGGAAAAACATGGAAAAGAATAAATTAAGTGAAAAAGTATGCTTCGATCTGCATTCAGAGTCCATCAGTTCTTTATCTGGATACGGGTTTTGTGAGTCCTTTATACTTGTCTTGGATCATTGTGTTGCTGAGAAAAGTTGAGTCATTCATAGCTGATCATCACACAGTGTTGCTGATACTGTGAGCAGTTTTCCTGGTTCAGTTTGTTTCACATTGCATCAATTGATACAAGACTTTCCAAGTTATTCTGAAATTGCTTGTTCATTATTGCATAAAATTATTCCATTACATTCATATACCACAGCTCATTCAGGCCATTTCTCAATCGATGGTCATTCTTTCCATTTCCAATATTTTGCCATCACAAAAAGGGCTCCTATAAATATTTGTGTACATGTAGGTTCTTTTCCCTTTTTTATGATCTCTTCGGAATAGGGTACACACAGTTTGTTTGCCATTTGGGCATAGTTCCAAAATGCTGTCCAGAATAGTTGGATCAGTTCATAACTATGCCAATAGTGTATTAGCGTCTCAATTTCCCCACATTGTCTTCAATACTTACCATTTTCCTTTTTTGTCATGTTAGCCAATCTGATAGGAGTGTGGTGGTACCTCAGAGTTGTTTTAATTTTTATTTCTCTAATCAAAAGTGTTTCAGAGCACTTCTTCATATATGTATAGATAGCTTGGATGTTTTCATCTGAAAACTGCCTGTTCATATCCTTTGACCATTTATCATTTGTATGAAGGCTTGTCTTCTTGTACATTTGACTAAGTTCTCTATGCATTAGAGAAATGAAACCTTTATCAGAGATACTTGCTGTAAAGATTGTTTCTCAGCTTTCTGCTTTTCTCCTAATCTTGTTTGCATGGGCCTTATTTGTGCAAAAGCTTTTTAATTTAATATAATCAAAATTATCTATTTTACATTTCACAATGCTCTCTGTCTCTTGTTTAGTCATGAGTTCTTCCTTTCTCCATAGATCTTATGGGTAGACTATTCCTTTTCTTCTAATATGCTCATGGTGTCACCCGTTTTGTCTAAATCACGTACTCATTTTGACCTTATCTTGGCACATGGTGTGAAATGTTGGCCTTTACCTAGTTTGCACCCTATCATTTTCAAGTCTTCTTAGAACTTTCGCTCAGATGATGAATCTTTATCCCAAAGGCTAGGGTCTTTGGATATATCAGATACTAGGATACTTTGGTCATTTAATACTGTGTCTTGTGCTGTCCATTTCTTTCTGTAACTCACTTAACTTCTACTTTAAGAATTTGAATGAGAGTAAGATTCAAGTGATGTCCATCCCTACCCTTGTATCTTTCCCTCCAGTGTAATAGGTTTTTCACACATTTTCTTGTGAAATATTTTACAGCATTCTATCTCTCCCTTCCTTCTGCATCCAGTGTACTCCTTTTTTCATTTAATTTTTATGTCATTCCCTCAAATTCACCTTATACCTGTACTCTGTCTATGTATATTCCTTTTATATTACTGGCATAATTTTTAAGAATTACAAGTATCATCTTCTCAGGTAGGGATGTAAAGGGTTCAGCTTTATAGAATCCCTTAAGTTTTCTTTTCCATTTTTCCATTTTTAGGATTCTCTTGGGACCCCAAGAGATTTGGAGATCAAATTTTTTGTCCATTTCTGATCTTCTCCTTATGAAAGTTTTTTTTAGTTTTCAGCATAGATTTCCACAAGATTTTGAGTTACAATTTTTTCTCCCCATCTTTCCCCTGTCCCTACCTCAAAATAGTAAGCCTACTGAATACCTCTTGCCCCAATCTGTTTTCTCTTATGTCCTCTCCATCACCCCCCCTAACTTTCTAGTAGGGCATTTCCATTTCTATACCCCAATGCCTGTATATTTTATTTCACAGTTGCATTTAAAAAACAGGTTTTTTTAAACAGTTGTTTTTTAAAACTTTGAGTTCCAGATTTCCCCCCTTCTTCCCTCCTCACCCTCCCCAACTGGGAAGATAAGCAATTCAATATAGGTTGTACATGTGTAGTTACACAAAACATTCCCATAGTAGTTATATTTTGAAAGATTTTATTTCCCTCCATCCTATCCCTCCCCCACCTATTCTATTTTCTCCTTTGACCTTATCCCTTTTCAAAAATGTTTGCTTCTAACTACCCTCTCCCCCAATCTGCCATCCCTTCTATCATCCCTCTCTTATCCCCTACCCCACTATTTTCCTGTAGGGTAAGATACCCAATTAATTGTGTATATTATTCCCATTCCATTTCACCTTCTTGCTCTTCTGCTCCATTGAAAGTTTCCTCTTGCCTCTTTTATATGAGATAATTTACCCTACTCTATCTCTCCCTTTCTCCTTCTCCCAATAAATTCCTCTCTCATTTCTTAATTTTATATTTTGATAAGATCTTTTTAGATTTTTCAGATAAGATGTCTTCATATTCAACACATCCTGTGCCCTCTATGTATACATGAGCATACATATGTCCACATTCACATATCTATTTATATATATATATATACATACATATATATATATACCCTCTTACATACGCATCCATACATATATACATATATACATGAATATATACATGTATATATACATATACATATACACATACACATACACAGATACATATATATATATATATATATATATATATATATATATATATATATATATTCCTTTCAACTATCTTCATACTGAGAAAAGTCTTATGAGTTACAATGATCATTTATACATGTAGGAAAATAAATAGTTCAACTTTAATTAATTCCTTATTGTTTCTTTTTCCTGTTTACCTTCTCATGCTTCTCTTTCCTCTTGTATTTGAAAGTCAAATTTTCTGTTCAGCTCTAGTTTTTTCATGAAGAATGCTTGACAATCCTCTATTTCATTGAATGACTATATTTTCCACTGAAGCATTATACTCAATTTTGCTGGGTAGGTGATTTTTTGTTTTAGTCCCAGCTCCTTTGACTTCCAGAATATCATATTCCAAGCCCTTTGATCCTGAAATGTAGAAGCTGCTAGGCCTTGTCTTATCCTGATTGTGTTTCCACAATACTCAAATTGTTTCTTCCTGACTGCTTGAAGTATTTTCTCTTTGACCTGGAAACTCTGGAATTTGGTTATAATATTCCTAGGAGTTTTCTTTTGGGGATCTTTTTCAAGAGGTGATTAGTGAATTCTTTAAATTTCTATTTTGCCCTTTGTTTCTAGAATATAAGGGCAATTTTGCTTCATGATTTCTTGAAAGATTGTGTCTAGGCTCTTTTTTTGATCATGGCTTTCAGGTAGTCCAATAATTTTTTAATTTTCTTTCCTGCATCTATTTTCCACGTCAGTGGTTTTTCCAATGAGATATTTCACATTTCCTTCTATTTTCTCATTTGTTTGTATCTGTTTTATAGTATCTTGATTTCTCCTAAAGTCATTAGCTTCCAGTTGCTTCAATCTATTTTGAAGGAGTTATTCTCTTCAGTGAGTTTTTGAAATTTCTTTTCCATCCAGCAAATGTGGCTTTTTAAGGCATTCTTCTCTTCATTGGCTTCTGGGGACTCTTTTGCCGTTTGAGTTAGCCTATTTTAAGGTGTTATTTTCTTCAGTGTATCTTTGGGGATACACTGGCAAGCTGTTGACTCTCTTTTCATGATTTTCTTGCATCATTCTCATTTCTCTTTCCAATTTTTCCTCCACTTCTCTTGCTTGATTTTCAAAATCCTTCTTGAGCTCCTCCATGGCCTGTAACCAGTTCATATTTTACTTTTAGGCCTTTGATGCAAGAGTTCTGACTTTGCTGTCTTTCTCCCACTCCATGCCTTGATCCTTTTTATCCCCCAAAAGGATTCTATGGTCTGTTTGTTCTTCCTCAGCTTGCTCATATTGTTAACCAATTACTTGACTTTTGTGCTCTTTGTCTCAGTAGAACTCTGCTTCCAGAATGGAGAGAGCTTTGTTCCAAATCGTTGGGGTTTTTGCACCTGCTGGAGCTATTAGAAGGGCACTGTCTCTACAGTCCCCACAACCTCTGGCTCACTGGTCACACACTCCAAGACCACCAACCAAGACTGTGATCCAGATCCAAGCAGGTGAAAGCAAGAGATGAACCTCTGAACAGTTGCTTGATCCCAATCAGCAGGCTAGGAAGCTCCTGAGGCAGTCATGCTGCAGCAGCTACACAGCCTCTGTGCCTCCACTGCTTCTCAGGGACAGGGGCCAGACAATGCTCTTCCATCACTGTTCCAACAGAATTCCACACTGACCTTTTACATTGGCTTTGGTGTTTATGGTTTGAGGAGTCTGGAAACCACCACAGCTGCTAGTGGTTCACTCTCCTGAAGTCTGCTCTGGCTGCCCCTGATCAGGGCTGCCTTGGAATAAGAACTGTATGGGTCCTATGGAACTGTGCTTGACTTCCAGCTCAGTGCAATATACCTTTCCTGTTGGCCTTCCAGGCTGCCTTCAACAGGAGGTCTGTTTCTCTCTGTCACTTTGTGGTTTCTGTAGTTCTAAAATTTGTTTAGAGTCAGTTTTTATATGTGTTAAAAGTGGTTGGAGTCACACCAAGTTTGTGCTTCTACTCTGCCGTCTTCCTTTATGAAAGTTTTTAATTCTTCTATTTCATTGAAAGGACCATTTTTCCCTTGAAGCATTATTACACTTAATTTCACCCAGGTAGGTGATTTTTTTGGTTGTAGTCTTAGATCCTCTGCCTTCCAGACTATCATGTTCCATGACCTACAGTACTTTAATGTTTTAGCTGCCAAGTCCTATGTAATCTAGATCATGACTTCCTGATATTTTAATTGTTTTTTTTTTCTGGCCACTTGCCATATTTTTCCTTGACCTGATAGTTCTGATATTTGGCTACAATGTTCCTTGGAGTTTTTATTTTAAGATTCCTTTTCTGAGGTAACCAGTGGATCCTTTCAATACCTATTTTACCCTCTGGTTCCAGAAATTTAGGGCGATTTTCTTTGATGATTTCTTGAAAGATCTTGTCCAGGAATTTTTTTTGGTTATAGGTTTCAGGTAGTCCATTGATTCTGACACTGTCTCTCCTGGATCAATTTTCCAGGTCAGTTGTTTTTCCAATGATGTAGTTTCCATTTTCTCCTATTTTTTATACCTTTGAATTTGTTTGATTGATTCTTGATGTCTCATAAGGTCATGAGCTTCCACTTGCCCCATTCTAACTTTTAAGGAGCTGTTTTCCTCAGTTAACGTTTTTCCTTCTTTTCCCATTTGGCCAATTCTATTTTTTAAGCAGATGCTCTTTTTTTGGCTTTTTGGAGGGGGGAAGGCAGGGCAATTGGGGTTAAGTGACTTGCCCAAGGTCACAAGGCTAGTTTTGTGTTAAGTGTCTGAGGCTTGATTTGAACTCAGGGCTGACTACAGGGCTACTACACTGCCCCACCCAGCTGCCCCTGCTTTCTTTTTCTAAGCTGTTGACTTGTTTTAATAAAAGAAGATTTTCATCACTCTCATTTCTTTCCCAATTTTTCCCCTATCTTATATGGAATTTAAGCTCCTTTTTGAGCTATTCCATGAGTTCTTTCTGGGATTGAGTCCATTTCCCATTTCTGTGAGGTTTTTCTCATAGGTGTTTTGACATCATTGTCCTGTTCTGAGTTTGTGTCTTGATCTTCCCTGTCACCATAATAATTTTCCGTGCTCAGCTTCTGTTTTTGTCATTTTTTGCTCATCCTTTTTAGCCTTTTTCCTTTCTTTTAAATTTGAGCTATGCTCTAGAATGGAAAGGATACTATCTTCTTGTCCCAATGGCTGCAGGTCCTGACTGTTTACCTGGAGCCACACTGCTATTGCCTTGAAACCCAAAGGGGACCCTGATGTCTGGTAATGTGCTGAGGGGGTGGGGGTAGCTGTCACTACTAGTGGGTCCTAATGCTGGCATCTGGTATGTGCTGAGACCAGTGGGGTATTTCTCTGTTTCCCTGGAGCAACACTGAAGCACATGGAGATCTGGCCAAAGAAGGCTGCCTGTTTGCAGGGGGCTATGATGAAGCACATGGTGGGGGACTGAAAGGAAGCTGCCTGTTTGTTTAGGCACCCATAGGGTTGGCTGCTCTCTGTTTGCCTGAGGCTATGAAGAAGTACTTGGAGGTCTGGTAGCTGGGGATTGCCTGTTTGCCCAGGGCTACATTGAAGTAGGTGTTGGTCTTCTGAGCCATGGCTATGCTGAGGTACATGAAGGGTTCTGATGGTGGCATTTGCTTGCTCCACCACTCTAGGGCTCAGGATTTCCCACTGGTTTGCTGAGGTGGAGCTTCCTGGGATGCTTCCTGTCCTGGACTGTGCTCCCCTTTTTATCCAAGTGAGATACCTTTCCTGCCAATCTTCCAAGTTTCTTAAACTAAAAGATTGTTTCACCATTTTTGCTGGTTCTGTGGTTCCAGGATTTGTTTTGGGGTGTTATTTTATAGTTGTTTGGAGGTAAATATGGTAGAGATATGGTGATTTACTGCTTATTCTACCATCTTGGCTCTTAGAAGTCCCTATTTCTCCTTTAAGAATAATAACCTGAAAATTTTTGGATAATACTACAAGGGGACAATCAGTAATAAATGCTTGTTGTTGTCGTAAAATGTACTTCTAACAGAATTGAGATATTCCAAGCATTGCTTTGAAAAAAAAAAACTCCGTTGAACATTCAATGTAAATACAAGAGTCAAAGGGCAGGTAGAATAGCAAATTGAATAGAGTTCCAGGCCTGGAATCAGAAGAAGACCCGAGTTCAAATTTGGTCTCAGACATTTACTAGCTGTGTGACCATGGGCAAGTCACTTACCTCTGTTTGCCTCATTTTCCTCCTATGTAAAATTAGCTGAAGAAGGAAATGGCAAACCAATCCTGCATCTTTGCCACAAAAATCCCAAAAGAGATCACAAAGAGGTCAACAAAAACAATAGTAGAAATAAACTTAAGAAAGGTAAACATTCCTAAGGAATTTTCAAGAATAAAGTGATAATTGTTCCATTTTGTCTAAAGAAAATTAAGGAACAAAGAGAGACAAGGTATGGACTTGGGTGTTCAAAAAATACTCTAGAAAAGGAAGAGAGAGACAGTGGGAGCTAATCTTATAACTGGGATGTCACAGATGAAAGTCAAAAGTAGTGGTAAGCTTAAGGGGTTATGAACCTCACTCTTACTTGGATAAAGCAAAGGGAATTTTTCAGTAACTATAAAAGTAGAAAGAAAAGCAAATGAGTGAGTGAGCTAGAATATAGAGGAGGAAGATTATCTAAACAAAAGTGAACTGATGGTGAAAACTGCAAAATAAATAATAGCCATTAAAGGTAGGAAAAAGAACCAATGATTTAGTTGTGGGCAAGAAAAGGAGAGAAAAGGAATAAAAGGGAAAACAGATTGTCCAAGAAATATAAATTTCAGATACCTACTGTGGAAGGAAAAAAAAAGGAAAGGAGGGAGCAAGGGAATAAGAAGGGAAGGAGGAAAGGAGAAAGAAAGGAATAAACAAAGAAAAGAAAGAAGAGAAGAGGAGAGAAAAGGAAGAGGGGAAGGAAAGAGAGAGGAAGAAAGGAAGGGACAGAGGTAAAAACAATAACATGATTTGGTGGAATGAAGAACAATTATAGCTATGAATGTGAATGGGATGAACTCAGCCATAAAATGAAGGATGACAGCAGAATGAATTAGAAATCAAGCTCTACCAATTTTATGTATACAAGAAGTACATTTAAAAACATAAATATTCATGCGGAATTAAAATGAGGGGTTGGAGCAGAATTTATTATGCCTTAACTGAATTCAAAGAATCATGATGTTGTATAAGGCAAAAATAAAAATAGTTTTGGTCAAGAGAGAGAAGTAAAAAACCCCAAACCTCTATTATCCTAAAAGACATAACAGATAATTTAGCAATTTTTTTGGAAGAGTTGGATCTCTTTCATTAATATTAGCAACTCCTGTCACAGAACCTCTCTTTATCAATGCAGATTGGTATTCTAAACCAATAGTTTATTCTAAAACCTATAGTCTTAGAGAATTTTCTGAGTTAGTGAAAGGCTAAGTTGTTGGGGTTTCTTTGTTGTTGTTGTTGTTGTTTTTACCATAGTTTATAGATGTTAGAGATGGAGTTCTGTTCTCTCAACAACAACAAAATCAGTATTAAATATATATATTACCAAAAGTGTCTGTATATACTTAAAGGAAAAGCTAATTGAATTAAAGACCTAGAAAGTAAGAAAATAATTGCCACGGACTTTTGTGTTCTTCTTTCAGACTTAGACACAAGGTTACATATTTTAGCAGAATGTTAAAAGAAAAATTTTATGTGATCACTCAATCAATAAGCATTTGTTAAGTTGTTATTATGTGCCATGGAATGTACTAGGAAATGAAGATTAAAATGCGGTAGGAATAAAATGATTCCTATATTCAAAAAGATTTTATGTTCAAATATGAAAGATTATTAGCAGTTATTGAATAGGAATCTTAAAGAATAGACCTGTCTTTCACTATCACATTGAACAACAAAACCTAATGATGCTCTAGGGTTAAAAGAAAGAGTAAATAGGTATAGGAAGGCAATAATATGAAACATACTTTACTAAGTATAGTTCACTAAAAATTATAATGAATAAAGGAATTAGGAACAAAGGTTCCTAAAATGAAGACTAAATGAAACAATGAAGTTAAAGAACAAATTAATTATATTAATAAAAAACACAATAACATGCCAAATTTTATGGAATATAAATAAGGCAATACTTAGAAGAAATTTATATTTCTGAACATATAACAAAAGAGAGAAAATACCAACAAATTAAGCATGCAACTAAAAAAATATAAATTATGACAAGAGTGATGAAATAAAGCTTAAATATGTAAAAATAATAATTAATCAATCAATTAATTAATTAATCAAATATTTTGACCAAAATTGATCATTTAAAAATAAGTACAAAATTGGGAGTCAGCAAAATCAAAGAACAACTAACAAAATTGGTTGTAAAGGATTATCGGACTAATAAGTGAAATTAAGGTTTTTCTTAAAGTCCAGTACAATAATTAGTTAAGTGAGTCAACCAGAAGTAGAAAAGAAAACCCAAATGCTAAGAATAAAAATAAGAAGGGGGAATTTAGAACAAATGAACAGGAAAGTAAATCATCAGAAATTCCTTTATCCCTACAATTTGACAATGTATATCAGCAGTATTAACAATTAAGTTGTAGTAACATAAATAAAAATACAATGTAGCAATCTAGGAAAAGAAATAAAGAATCTTTTACAAATTCAGTCTCAAGAAGAAAAACAGAGAAAGATCTAAATGAATTCCCAAAGAACAAAACTCCTAGATCAGATGTATTTAAAAGCAAATTTTAAAGAGCAAACGATTCAGTGATTCTTGTGATAAATAAATTGTATAAAAATAGAGGAGAAAAGCACCTTAAACTCCTTCTATGTAAAAAATATTCTGAGTCTCATACCTCAGCAAGAGAAATCTGAGAAAGAGAACTATACCTCACATCACTAATGAATATTGATTTTAAAACTATTAAATGAAATGTAAACAATGAGGTAAAGAACAATAGAGTTAAGAATTATTTAATATGACAGTCAGATTTATACCAGGAAGATAAGGATGGGTTAATATTAGAAAACCATAAACATAAAAAGCTGCATTAATAATGAAGTTAAAATATTTTTACTGTTTCAGAAAAAAATTTACAATAAAGCAATCATTTATATTTTTAAAAATAACCATTAGAAAGCACAGAAATAAAATGATCTTTATGCAGGTTTCTACTTAAAATGCAAAACTATCACGCTATTTTTATTTTATTTTCAACTTTAAACACCAAGCAAAATGATTATCTCAACTTATATGGTAGAACAGAAAAAATGATGTAATGTAATTATGGATCTTTAGTACATACTTTTCCTTCTAAGAATATAATCATTTCAGCCTATTATGTTCCAAGCTGTTCTGTGAGTCTGTGTTTTCTTTTGGCCTTTCTCCCATTCTTTTTTGTTCATTTTTAAAAATTATTCAATAATATCTATACAACCAGAGATAATGTCCAATGTGAAAGTATTTGCAGATCCTATACTTTATTACATGCCACCATGGGGGTGGGGGCAGAGGGAGGGAAGAAAATTTGAAACTCAAGGAACTGTAGAACTGAATCTTGTAAACTAAAAGTAAATAAACAAATCCATTTAATTTTTTTTAAAGATTCAATATATTCCTTTCTCTTTTTTCTTTTACTCTGGCTACTCTGTCACTGATCCTTCTCTCTGTCCCGCCTCCCCAACTCAAAATTAGAAGAAAAAAAAATCTTTGTAACAAGTATACAGAGTCAAACAAACCAAATCTTAACATTGGTCATGTCTAAAAATGTTTCTTTCTTCTGCTTTGGGAGGCTGTCACCTCCCTACCAAGAGGTGGGTAGTATGCCTCATCATCAACCTCTTGGAATCTTGGTTGGCAGTTAACATTGATCAGAATTCTTAAGTCTTTCAAAGTTATTTTTAAAATCTTGTTGTTATTGTATAAACTGTTGTCCTAGTTCTGCACTCAATGCCAGTTTACACAGGTCTTCCCAGCTTTCTCTGAAACCCTCACTTTCATCGTTTCTTGTTGAATAATAAAATTTCATGACATCCTTATACCACAATTAGTTCAGCCATTCCTCAGTTGATAGATACTTCTATGGTTTTTAATTCTTTGTTATATAAAAAAGTTGTAGCAAATAATTTCATATATATTGATCCTTTTCCTCTTTCTCTGACATCTTTTGAGTATGAGCCTAGCAGAGGTACCGCTGGGTGAAAGGATGCGTATAGTTTAGTGATTTTAGCTCAGAGTTACAAATTGCCTTCCAGAATAGTTGGACCATTTCATAAGCTCCCTTAACAGTACATTAGTGTACTTCTCTCCCTATAGATCTTTCAAAAATTGTCCTTTTCCTTTTTTTCATGTTTATTTGCTAACTGGTATGAGGTAGAACCTTAGAGATATTTTAATTTTCATTTCATTATTAGTAGCCTCCTGAAGCATTTTGATATGATCTTTGACAGCTTTCATTTCTTCCTTTTAGAACTATTATTTTTTTTATTATATTTTGGGGAAAGGGTCTCATTCTTATAGATTACAATCAGTTCTTTACATATTGTGGATATCAGTCCTTTATCAGAGAAACTTGCTGCTGAAATTTTTCCCACTTAACTGTTTGCCTCATAATTTCAGCTACACTAGTTTTGTGAATGCAAAGACCTGAATTTAATGTAATCAAAATTTTCCATTTTACCTCCTGTGATCATTTCTACCCTTTGTTTGGTCATGTATTTTTCCACTGCCCATAACTGACAAATGATTTTTCCTTCTTTGCTCTTCTAATTTGTTTATGATGTGACCTTTCATATCTAAATCATGTGTCCATTTGGAGCTTACCATGACATAATATGAGATGTTGGAATAAACAATTTTTTATATAATTTTTTCCAGTTTCCCAACCAATTTTATTTGTTGAATACTGAGTCTTTACACAGTAGTTGGGATCTTTGGATTTATCAAACACTATGTTGACATGCTCATTGATGTCCATATAATTCGTTCTATATCTTGACTCCTTGCTGAACCAGGTAAACTCTATCCTCTTCTCTTGAAACCCTTGCTCCCTTATCCTGTCACTAATCTTGCCCTGGTAATCCCCAGTCTCAGATTATTCTTTCCATCCTCTGCCCTTACTCCTATTTACATGCTGCTGAAAATAGCTAGAGAAAATAATGAAACTGTGCTGACTAGGTCCACTACATATGCTATATTTCAGTTGTACCCTCACTACAGCAAGGCCATTCTTTTGCACCTAATTGATTCACTCTGTACTAACCATAGTGGCTTTTCCAAAATTTTTCTTCGCTCCTCAAACCTTCCATGACTTTTCCTATCCTATTCACCATCTCAGCTGTGAAACAGTGGCTCACTTGGGCATGCCCATATAGCTTAACATGGAGGTTCCCTTCATCCTCTACTATCTGAGTGAGGATAGTTTTCACTGATTTCCTGCCTATCCAGGACATGCTGTGTCATCTAAACAGGCTTGACCAATAGTCTTCAATCATTCCCCATCTACTGGGTTGCTTTCCTGCTTCCTTCAAACACTCTATGCCTTCTCCATCCTCAGAAACCCTCACTTAATACCCATCCTATTCTCTCCTCCTTTTCATGACTAAACTACCTGAGAAAACCATTTACAAGCATTTCTTCCACTTCCTTTCTCTCACTCTGTTCTTAACTCTTTGTATTTTGGCTACTGACTTCATTCAATGGAAACTGCTCTCTCCAAAGCTACCAACTTTTTATTATGTAATATAAGGGCCTCTCTTGAACCCTCATCCTTCTTCACCTTTTGTTAGTTTTTGACTTTGTCAGTTACCTTCTTCTCCTCCATACTCTTCTCTCTAGATTTTTTTTGGTAATGTTCTCTTCTTATTCTTCTTCTACTTCTCTCTCCACTCTTTCTCAGTATTTTTTGCTAGATCTTCACCCAAGTCATGTCTGCTAACCATAGGAATTTCATAGGACTCTGTCCTGGGCCCTCTTCTCTTCTCCCTCTGTACTGTTTCACTTGGTGATCTCATGAGGTCCCATGGATTCAATTAAGATCTCTGCAGACGAATATTACATTTATTTATCAAATTCTTAACTCTCTCCTGGCCTGTAGTTTTGAATCTTCAAATATCTATTAGATATCTGAAACTCAGTGTCCAATAGACATATTAAATTCATCCTGTCCAAAACAGAACTGCTTTTCCTTACCTCAAAAACCCTCCCCTTTTCTAATTCTTCTCTTAATGTTGAAAGCTCTACCATTCTCCCATTCACCCAGGTTTACAAATTTGGTATCACTCTCTATTCCTACATATCAATAAGTTGCCAGCATCTATTCATTCTACATTTGCAATACCTCAAGCATTCTTTGTCCTCTCCTCTGATTCTGTCTTCCTTACTCATACAATACATTCCATACTTACCTCATACAATACATTCCATCTCCCAATTCTGTGCCTTTTCATGGGCTGTCCTCCATGCCTGGAATGCTGTCCTTCTGCAAATTTCAAATCTCACCTTCTACCCACCCACCTTCTACAAGAAACCTCTCCTGGGCCCCCCTTAATGTTAGTGCCTTCCCTCCAAGAAAACCTCCAAAGTCTGTCTATAACTTACTTATAAGTAGTTGTATATATGCTGTAACATGAAGCACCCTGGCATACACAGGATGGCTGTTAGCACATATTCTTTGATCTGTTTTTCTAAAAGAAATGAATTCAAAAGTGGTTAACAATGTTACTTTAATCAAACATATATGATTCACTTAGTTCAGGGGGAAAATTCAGCACCCTGAACTTAAGAAAATAGAAACAGAAATTACGAGCAGACAAAAAAATATGAACAGAGAAAATAACACAATCTAACAGACCAACAGACAGGTCTGACCATTCCAGCCATACAACGTTAGTTACCACAGAGTGAGCACCAACATCTGGCTTTTCAAAGCCCCAGGACTCAACAGCTGCCCAGAGTCTTATCTGGCCAAATCACACAACTCTTCCCATAAGTGATCTTGGAAAAAAAATCTCACATCAGGGTATATATAACCTTCTGCAGGGTCAGAGAACATCACAACCTTCATGACCCACTGCCTAATTACAAAGAAACAAAGTGTGGGTCTTCCTGAAAAACAAGCCTCCCCTAAACAAGCTTCTCTTGGGCTCCTAGTGAGGCCCATTAAGGGGCTGAGAAGATCTTCAAATTCCCTTACCATTATGGTTGTCTCCCTCATTAGACTGTGAGTCCCTTGAGGAAAAGCATTGGCTTTGTTTTTCTTTGTACCTCAAGCAGCACAATAGCTGGTACGTAGTAAGCTTTTAATTAATACTTGTTGGCTGACTAAAAAGCCTTGGAACAAATATGTAGAACTGCCAACTGTTGGCTAAACCCAAGAGAACAAATTATAATAGAAGGGACATTTGTTCCCAAAAATATAAATTTAGAGCTTAAAGTGTGATCAGAGTTCATTAAATCAAAATCCTCCATTTTCTGATGAGGAAACAGAAGTCCTCAGAGGTTAAATTTTTTTGCCTATGGTCACACTGGTAGTAAGCTACAGAACCTTATTTCACACTTAGTACTCTGACTGCTTCTCCAGCACTTTGTCAATACAACCGTCTAGAAAAACTTGAAAACATGTTAGCAAAAACAAGTTTATATCAGCAACTTGTACTTTACAATAAATTATCAATGGGTAAGTTATCTGAATATGTAAAGTCATACCATAAATTTTTATAGGAAAAGGGCAAATTATATATTTTGTAGTTATAAATAAGGTAAAATGTGTAAATACATAACATTAAAGAAATCATAAAGCACAAAAAAGACAATTTTCCTAAAATTTTGCACAAATAAGATCAGTGCAGCTGTAATCAAAAGAAACGTTATAGAACAAGAAAAAAATTTCACTAAATGTCTCCAGTAAAAGGATGGCATTCTAAATGTGTAGTAAATTAACAAAATGTATAAGATTGAGCATCATTCTCTAATGAATAGACAAACATTTTTAAAGTTTTAAAAAGATACAAAAAGGAGGGGCAGGGTCAAGATGGCAACGTAGAAGCAGAAAAACTTGGCAGCTCCCCCCATAACAACCTCAAACATCTATAAAATATGACTCTGAACAAATTTTAGTGCTGCAGAACCCACAAAAGTACAGAGAAACAAAGTTCCTGCTGAAGGTAGCCAGACAGGCGGACAAGAAGGGCTCCTCACAGCATGCTGGGAGACAAGACCAGCTTTACCCTGAGGGCAGCCAGGACAAGCCCCAGCTGGAGCATTTAGGGGAGCAGATCACTGGCAGCTGTGACAGTTTCCAGAATTATCAATCCATAAGAACCCAGGACAAAGTGAAAGGTCAGTGGAACCTGGAGAAATTTGGGGGAGAGGAGTGGGTCTGGCTGCCAGCCCTGAGGGCAAGAAAGCAATGGAAGTGGTGGCTCTTCAACTGCCTCCACATAGCTGCTTCAGAGCTCATGGCCTGCAGATTGCAGGGGGGCTAAGCAATCATTCAGAGGCTCTTGCCTTAACCTTCCTGGATCAGGATTGGTGTCTTGGGTGATGGTCCTGAGGTGTGTGACCAGTGAGCCAAAGCTGGCGGCAGCTGCAGAGATAGTGGACCACTAATAGCTCCAGCAGCTGTGAAGGCCCCAGCAATTTTGGACAAAGCTTTCACCACCCCCACCACACACGCCCAACCCCCGGGAGCAGAGATCTACTGTGGCTCAAAAATAAAATTAATTAACTGTTAAAATGAGCAGGCAAAATGAGTGTGGAGAAGCAAACCAAGCTCAACAATTGAACTTTAGATTCCTTTTTTGGAGGACAAAAATCATCAAAACATGGAACAGGAAGAAGACAACACAGTCAGAACTTGTGCACCAAAAGCTTCCAAGAAAAATATAAAGTAGTTACAGGCCATAGAGGAGCTTAAGAAGGATTTTGAAAACCAAATAAGAGAAGTAGAAGAAAAATTGGGAAGAGAAATGAGAATGAAGCAAGAAAATCATGAAAAGAGAGTCAACAACCTGACTGAAGAAAATAACATTTTGAAAAATAGATGAATTTGAATGGCACAAGAGGCCCAAAAAGCCAATTCTACTTAAAAAGTAGAATTTTCCAGATGGAAAAACAATCTCAAAAGCCCACTGAGGAGGATAATTCCTTCGGAATTAGAGTGGAGTGGAGCAAATGGAAGCAAATGACTTTATGAGAAATCAAGATACTATTAAACATATCCAAACAAATGAAAAAATAGGAGACAATGTGAAATATCTCCTTGAAAAAAACCACTGATGGGGGCGGAGCCAAGATGGCAGCGTAGAAGCAGCAAAGCACCACAGCTCCCACACAAACACGCTAAAAAACTCATAAAATGGGACGCTAAACAGATTTTCAAGCTCCAAAACTCTCCACAAGACAGAAAGCACATCTGTTGCTACAGGCAGCGCAGCAGGCAGGGCTCTTCACAGCGGTCTGGGACCTGCGACCAAAACCCCCACAGGCTCAGGCCCTGGGGCATTGGGCGGGAACCACGGCTATAGGAGAGCAGATCAGCTGACTGGAGGCAGAGTTACCACATTTATCAGGCCAGAAGAAAAAAAGGCTAAGAGAAAGGTCAGTGGATTTTGCTAACTGGGGAGAAGAAGAGCGGGTCTGGCCAAACTGCTCCCAGGGCAAGGAGGCAGCGGGAGGCAGCTGTTGCAGCAGGAATGTCTGAGAGCCACAGCGGCTTCCACTGGGCTGCTTCAGAGCCCTCGGCCGGCAGATAGCAGGGGGGCTGATGCGACCCATTGAGGCCAAG
>CM053596.1:126255721-126315654 GCA_028646575.1 Pseudocheirus occidentalis | reverse complement strand
GGGAAGGAACGGAGGAAGGAAGGAAGGAAGGAAGGAAGGAAGGAAGGAAGGAAGGAAGGAAGGAAGGAAAGAAGGAAGGAAGGAAGGATTTATTAAGCACTTTTATGTGCAAAGCACCGCTCTAATAACTGGGGATACAAGTAGAGAAGTAAGAAAGCCTCTGCTTTCAAGTAGCTTATATTTAAATGGGTGAGACAATGTATGTTAGCATACTCCCACCCTTTTTTACTGTGCCTCTATGATATTGGACTCCCAGTTGCCAAAGAACAAACCCACCTCTCCAACATCATTTAACTGTGCCCATATTCCCATTTTTCTCAACCCTATTCTCATAATCACCCACTCCACATCTACCTACCTCTTCTGTTTTTCCTGACATACCTGCTCCATAATTAATAAATCTCCTTTCATCATAAACTTCTTGATTTCTCAATCCCTCCCATAATCTGATAGTCACTGATATCTAGCTGGTTCCCTCCTAATGACATTGCATCTCTGGCCACTATTTGCAGTGCTGGTTGAACTTTCACCAAGGCCCTCTATGTTTCCTCCTCCTCTGTTCTTTTTTCTTTCTCTATCATTCTATCTGTGTGTCTCTCTCTGTTTGTCTCTGTCTCTGTCTGTCAGTTTCTCTCTGTATCAGCAAGCACCCTAGCATATCCAGGATGGCTGCTAGCACAGGTTCTTAGATCTGCTTTTCTAAAGGAAAGCAACTCAAAGAGGGTTAACAATCTGCTTTTAATCAAACATATCATTTACTGATTCAGGAGAAAAACTCAACACCCTGAACTTCAGAGAATGCAGACAGAATACAAACAGAAGTTACAAGCAGACAAACAGATCAGCAAACGGGCTTCCAGCCGTCTGACTGTTACATCCATACCTAGTCAGTTAGAGAGGGAAGCACCAACACCAACATTTGAGTTTTTCAAAGCTGGGGACTCAACGGCTTCCCAGAATCTCATCTGGCCAAATCATACAATTCTTTCCAAAGTGAGCCCCAAAGCAAAACCTTCTCCTGGATTAGAGAATGTCACAACTGTCTTGACCCACTGCCCAATCACAAAGTACTAAGGCATGGGCATTCCTGAAGAACAAGCCTCCCACCACAGGCTCCATGTGATCACCTTCAGCCTATTAGCGGGCAGAGTATATTTTCAAATCAGGCAAGGTTCTCAGAGTCACTTAAGCCTATCGAAGGCCCTAGGGGCAGGAAAGATCTTCAGATTGCCATAACACACACAAATTTTCTCTCTCCTCCTCTCTCTCTCTCTCTCTCTCTCTCTCACTCTCTCTCTCTCTCTCTTCCTCTCTCTCTCTCTCTCTCTCTCTCTCACTCTCTCTCTCTCTCTCTCTCTCTCTCTCTCTCTCATTGTCTGAGGTACAAGACTAGGAATACTCTTCCATTTAGACTTTCCTTTTACTATCCCTCTTCTCCTTTGAGATTCATGCTATTCAAATTTATCACCCAATCTAGATCCAATCCAATCTGTAGCAGTGACTCATGGCTTCTCTCTATCCCAACTCCTAGTCACATGCTAAAGGCCTTCAACAACAAATAAAATCCCTAGGCTTGTTTCACATGAACTACCAGGTCTCCAGTATCCTGTACTTAAGCAATCTGTGTGAAGGATCTTGCTTTTATTTCTATTCAATTTTGTCTTTTGCTAGATTTAACCTGTCATTCTAGCCTGTCAAGATTTGTTTAGAACCTGACTATTATCTAATATATTTGGCTATCCCTCCCTGCTCTATGTTACCTCCCTGGAAATTTGATAAGCACACAACTGACACCTTCATACAAGTCATTGATAAACACATCAAACAGAATTGGGCCAAGTACAAAGCCTAATACACTCTACTAGATTCCCCTTCCTCTAGTTTGACATATATTATTTGGGTCTTGTCATTCAAAGAGCTCTTTGTATGGATTCCAAGACAGATAGGACCCAAGTTTAAATCATACTTCTGACACTAACTAGCTATGTGACCCTAGGCCAGTGGTTCTCAACCTGTGGGTTGCCACCCCTTTGGGATGGAACCACCCTTTCACAGGGGTTACAGGGGTCACCTAAGACCATCAGAAAACACGTATTTCTGCTGGTCCTAGGAACCTCATCTATCCATCTCCAGGCGAGTCTGCCCACAAGCAGACAGGCCTATATATGGCTATTATAGGGTCAGGGCGTTAGGAAGGTTGAGAACCACTGCCCTAGGCAAATCAGGCAGCTAGATGGAGCAGTGGATAGAGCACTGGACCTGGAATCAGGAAGATCTGACCTCCAACAGTATGGCAATATGACCTCTATGCTTCCCCCTCCTCCGTTCTTTTTTCTTTCTCCAGCCCTCTATCTGTGTGTGTCTCTCTCTATTTGTCTCTAACTCTGTCTCCCTCTCTCTCTCTCTCATTGATATTTTCAGATACTTTCTAGCCATGCGACCCTGGGCAAGTCACTAATTTCTGTATGCCTCAGTTTCCTCATCTGTAAGATGGAGACAATAGCATCACCTACTTTCTATGATTATTCTAAGATGACATTGCTAGTTACACATTAAGTGATTTAACTTAACTTCATTTTTTATTTGTAGAATGGGGTTAATATCAACCTTCACAAGGCTGATGTGAAGATCAAATAAGAAAGTACACACCAAGGATCTCAAAAGCCTTCAGGAACTGGATGAATATTTTGAACAGGGAATTGGCCTCAGAGGCAAGAAGATCTGGGTTCAAATTATGCTTCTGACATACACTGACATTAGATAATATACCTAAAAGGTCCAAGACAACCTTCTAAAAACTGTAAATTAACGAGAAGTTGCCCATTTCTATTGGCAGAGGTAGTTTCCTCCCTGGGAGTCCTCTATGCCAGTGAAATCATGGGTGCGGCATTTACACATACACACACACACACACACATGCACAGAGCTATCTGCACTTTTCTGCAGTCCACATTCAATTCAATTTTTTAAAAAATCCGCTTGTGTGTTAATGTGTTGTATTCTAAGCCAGGTCACAAAAGTAAAAACTAAACTTGTCCTCACCTTCTAAGAGCTTCTGCTTCCCTGGATGGAGGCCTGGGGAAGGAAGCGGACAGGACAATACAACAAGCAACAAAATCGACATCTCTCCATTTTATCTACAAGTGGGAAGAGCTTTGTACAGAGGAGACAGTGCTGAATTTGTAGCCAGGGAACCTGTGTTCAAATCCCTCCCCTAGGACCTGATTATCTCTGTTACCTTGGACAAGTCAACTGACCTCTTTAGGTATGAGTTTCCTCATCTGCAAGCGGACTCTAAGGTACCTTTAGCCTCTAAAGTCCATGATTCTAATCTGGCCTCAGACACTTAATACAAAACTAGCCATGTGACCTTGGGCAAGTCACTTAATCCCAACTGCCCCTCCCTCCCCACTCCAAAAAGGAAAAAAAAAGGCACAATTCTGTGATCTTATGGTATTAAGTGACTTTGCCAGAAGCCTTGCTAAAATCCCCCACAATGGGTCTCTTATCCATCATATATGAAAGTAGGTACTTTCAGCTCACAGATCTGGCACTTCAGAGACCTCAGGGACGTTATTCCAACTCTCTCTTTTTAACATTAAGGAAACTAAGACTCAAAGAATTCAAACGACTTACGCTAGGTCAGACAAGTTCCAGAGGTGGCGTTTGAACCTGTACCCTCTGGTTCTAGAGCCAATGCTCTTTCCAATGTACCCTCCTGCCCCAGTGCAGAAAATAAGTTGAGCTATAGTTTGTCTGTTCAACAATGCGAACAGAAACTCTCACGAGGGATAACACAGGGAATCATCCTTCCCCAAAACTCATCTTTGAGGGAAATCTCCCTGCTCAGGGTGAACTTGGGCTGCTCATTTAATTTCCCCATTGCCTCAGCCTCAGCACCTGTTCAAAGGGCAGTATTTATGTGGCTGGGAGTTAGAATGCCCAGTAGACCCAGGCAGGCGAGGCAAGTTCATCTGAACTTTATTATGCAGGATGAATGCTGTTCTCGCTATATTTAGTTGGCAAATCAGAGTGGGATAAAGAGATGATATAATGCATTAGGCTGGTGATCCTGGGCCTGTGGTTATAATACCACGTGCTTCTCCCGCAGTGTCCCTGAGTCAAGCTAATCCTCCTGCTGAGTGATCTGAGTGCTAATCAGAAGAGCAGCCTCCACGTGGAGCAGTCCCAGCGGGCACAGAGGCTGGTGCCCACAAGCAGGGCAGGAATGAAGGGAAAAGTGGTCAAGGAGGAGGAAGATAGAACAAATAAATGTAAGTCCACAGACCTCCTTGGTATGCTTTCTGGTTTTGATGCCTCCTTGGCAACGTGATAGTGCTGGAAGAATCAAAAGAAGCCCAAAGATCAATGACAATACATAGGTATAAAGAGGTTATAGAATATTAACAGAGAAATGTTGTGTATGAGACATGGTTGTTGTTCAGTTGTGCTTGAATCTTCACTACTCTATTTGGGGTTTTCTTGGCAGAGATACTGGAGTAGCCCACCATTTCCTTCTCCAGCTCCTTTTACAGATGAGGAAACTGAGGCAAACCGGATTAAATGACTTTTTCAGGGCCACACAGCTAGTGTCTAAGGCCAGATTTGAACTCAGGAAGGTGAGTCTTCCTGACCTAAGGTGCACCCTCTCTCCATTGAGCCACCTACTTGCTCCTATGAGACATGAAGAAAAATTATATTTATGGATAAACCTGGACTGCTTAAGGGGATGGATGGGACAATCATGTAGAAAGTAAAACAACAAATCACCGATTTGGAGTTGGGAGAGACTCCAGAGATGGACCAGTCCAACCTCTCTAATGAACCACCTAAGTACTGCATTGATATACTGTTTGTACCACCACAACCATATTAAAATAATTTCTCAAAGGCATGAATAATGATAATTGTACACCTTGAGAGGATATGGAAGTATTGTCATCTGCTTTGGTAGAGGGAAAAGCTACATCAAAATTTTCATATGCTGTCTCAACTATTAGATTGTGAGCTCCTTGAAAGTAGGGATTGTGTTTCTGCTCTTCTTTGCCGCAGCTCTCAACTCAATACCTGGCAGATGGTAAGCACTTAAATGCTAACAAAATCTTGTACCCCTCAAAAGAATCAGATAAGCTGTGTAGAGAACATGATACCACACAGAAGCAGAGGATTTGTGTACACTCAGCAAGATTTGGAAATTGTACCCCTCCCATGTTTGAAAATGTCATTTCTTGTGGAAAAGTGTCAGTGTAGCAGGAAGAGTAGAGCACCCCATGAAGAAAATGTGGGTTTCAATCCTGCTTGAAACATTTGCTACTTGTACAAGCCTGAGCAAGTCATTTAACTTCTCCAAGCCTTAGTTTTGTCATTGGTAAAATGGAGATAACAATAATACTTCCCTTAAAGGGTTTTTCCAAGCATTGAACAAGAAAGTGAGTATCAAACACTGCACACTTCAAAATTATTTATGTGTTATTATAATAATTATTATTAGATCCTCTACTGTAATACCTGCAGCATCTCTCTGCTCCAATATAAAGCAAATTTTTACATCTCCCTAATGAACTTATCATGCAATGCTTCATATTGTAATTATTTGTGGTGCTGTTATCTCTTCATTAGACTATAAGCTCCAGCCAGGATTAAGGAAAACTCCATTTCTATCATTCCCTTGTATGGTGCTTTACATATGTAATTGATTTTTTTTCTTTTTTTTTTTGGAGATGTGAAGGCAGTGCAATTGGGGTTAAGTGACTTGCCCATGGTAACATGGCTAGTTTTTTTGTGTTGTGTCTGTGGCTGGATTTGAACTCAGATCCTCCTGACTCCAGGGCTGGTGCTCTATTCGCTGTATCACCTAACCACCCCTATATATGTAATTGATTTTTAATAAATCTTTATTGAATTGAATTAAATTGATCATGAAGTAAATGCCAACATGCCATGGAAAGAAAAAATTTCTGGTATTAAAAATACATGCATTGTTTTTAAAGTAATATTAAAAAGAATTTCTTGATATAGCTTCTTGCATGAAACAGGCTGAACTACCTGGGATCCCACACCTGCAGCTAGGTTAAGGAAGCAGAATCTAGATCAGGGCTTCTTAAACTTTTTCCGCTTGAGACTCTTTCAGCACTTCTTAAACTGTAGGTCACATGCAACCCATGGGGTGACACCCCACAGTTTAAGAAGTGCTGAGGAAGAGCTAAGACCTAGCAGGTTTGCTGAATCATATCCCCTTATCGTTTCTTCACTAGAAACCTAGAGATTTAGCTAACATTCTGTCCAACTGAAATTGGGCCAGATGAAACTGAAGACACACAAATGGGTAAAAAGTCTTTGGTCAGTCAAGAGAAGATAAGGGCTAAGACAGATTTGACCTATGTATATCTGCATATGAAAAGATCCTCTATACATTCAGATGCAGAACCAAGGTTAATTATGAAAAAGTTTGTTACTTAAGCCACCTACATATTTTTCTATAGCTCATAAGAGTAAACCATGCTGTTCCCCACCAAAAAAATCATCAGAAGGGTTGAGCTGTTTTCAGAGAGAATAGGAAAAACATATGACCTCTCCCACAGGACGAGCTGGGTGTTAAGAAACCTAGGCAGAGGAAAGCTGGTTGCAGTAAAAACCGCAGGGCCAAAACTCGGCACTTAACTGGTGGAAGAAAAGTTGAGGTATGGAAGGTTCATGGCTAACTACCATAGTGGGCACAATGTATCACACACTCACGATTCACAAAAAAAAATAAATCTTCAGTACTTACATTAAATAGCAGCTAAACATCAACAATAAGTGTCTTTCAAACCTGAGAAAAAGGTAGAATAAAAGTCATGACACTCAGGATTTCAGTGATCAATAATTGTCTAAAAATTAAGCACCAACTATGTGTCAGTCACTCTGCTAAGCACTGGAGGATATGACAAAGGCCAAAGACAATCCCTGTTCTCAAGGGGCTTACTTCACTGAGCAATTAGGCAAATTAAGTAAACCTCAGCCATTTCCCCTCTGAATGTCCAATTGCAATTCTTTATTTCATTCATTTAATTTTGTTCCTATCTGTTGCCACTCAGCACAATACAAGTTCAAATCCACTGAATACCAGAAGTGATGAACTTGGGCTCCCCAATTTCATTTCTCTTTGAATAATCGGATCACTGGTTCATTCTACTGAGTTATCACCCTTCTGCTCAGCCATTTGTAGTCCTTTGGGATCCAGTCTCTGCGTTGAAAGGTCTATCATCCTTGCTACATTATCTGCCCAGTGTTTCTTCATGCGATAAACTGTCTCCAGTACATCTGCCACCCCTGACCTCCTATGGCACCCTTCATTTATCATGTGACCATGCCGGAAAATTCCACAGATCATTATTTCCATTGCCTTACAGGCTTCTGCTCTTTATTGTTCATTATGGACCAACATTCCAATGCATAGATCAACATGTCTGCTTCAGCACTGCAGAAGGGGATGTTTCTGCCCTGAGCCTCCTGGGTGCACCTTTATCAGTTCTCCAGGCCATGGATTTATTTATAGACACTGATAATCATTTTGGTGGGGAGTATAACAACAATTAAACTGTGACCGAGCCCTACTCTGATGCCTCTTTGTAACCCTGGAGGGTGACTCTGGGTTCTCAAAAGCTGTGCCAGAAAAGCAAGAACTAAAATAACATCAAATCCCCAGCTTGACATATAAAAGCCATCGAAATATGGCCCTCATCTACTTTTCAGTGTAATATCAACTTGCTCCCTTTGCTAAACTCTTCATTCCAGTTTATATAGGTTTACAAACTCCTACATGACATCATATTCCTGCCTCCATTCCTTTACATCTGAAATGTATGCTTTTCTCACTTCTGCTTTCTTATACTCCCTGGATTCCTTTAAAACACAGTTCAGGATCTACCTCCTACATAATACTTTTCATGATTTTTCCCAGCTCTCCTTCTTGAAATGTTAGTATAGGATGCTTTAAAAGGAGTAAGTACCCTGATCTATTTAATGAGCTTAACAGAAGAGGAACCTCATTTTGGACTACAGCTCCCTATAGAAGTGGTGGACCCTGTTCATAAGCAGGCAGTCTCTTGGAAGAAAAGTTTCAGTAACTGCAGTTGCCACCAAGATAATGACAACCACAACAGCGACAACGATGACAACAACAACAACAGTCATAGATAGCATTTATATAGTTTCTACAACATGCCAGGGACTGTGTTAAGCACTTTACAAATATTATCATATTTTTAAGACATTTGAATGATCGAGAGGATGAACTTTAATGGAAGAAGCTACTTTTCTCTACAAGTCTATAAGAGCTGATAGACCCCTCTTAGATTTCTTGTCACATTTTTCTCTTCTGGAGAGTTACTGAGAGTGAAGTAAGGGAAGGGAGGGAATCCTCTTCCACCCACTGCCACCCCCCACTGCCGCTGCTGCCACAAATGAGCCATTAACTAATGACTGGCAGAAGCACACAGTGGGGGCAGGCTTAGGCTTTCCCATTTAACCTCAAAATGGAATTCCTAAAGTTCCTTTGCCCTTCTCCTTTGGGGGTTTGGGGCTTAGGGTGGGGGGGTGGAGGGGTTCCTAATAATCAGAATTATAATAATAATAATAAATATTATGTTAATTAGTAAATAAATTATTTATTTAAATAAAAGCTGAATAATCACAGTATTTGGTTTTTTAAGTTAAAGAAAAAATATTTCCTGGGAAGAATCAGCCTTGGTACCAATATCAAAAAATCAAAAATCTAGCCATTTAATTCAGAGAAGGGGAATTTCTTGAGGAGCACGTCTGTAAAGAGAGAAAAGGATCATCGCTAAAACTGCTAGTGCTGGGCAAAGCAGTAACAAAGGACCAAAAGCTATCATTTGGAGAAACAAAGAAGCTGAACTTGGCACTCTGCTGTTAGAGTAAATTATTTAAGTAATATAAGTCTGATGAAAGGGAGGGCAAGGAATCTAACAGTTTGATATGTGTTTCCCTTCTGTGTGGAGTTTAAATTCTAGGGTGCCACTACTAAGTATGAGAGGAACTGTATAGGATCCTGTAGGAAAGGGGACCCACCAGAAAGGAAGGAGAACTTCTGATTGCTTATAGACTCTCAGGAGACCCTTTATTCATTTCCTACATTTGTTTATGGATTGCTGGCAATATTTTGTATTTTATACCTTTGTATGCTTATGTGGAGTTAAATCAAGGGTGTCCCAGACCTGATGAATGCATTATTATCTCTAATGTTTACAGGGATAGTGTATGCAAGCTTCCATTACATACATCTCTGAAGATCTATACACAAACTGCACTCTATCATTTCCCAAAGGTTTTTTTATTCTGAAATTAATACAAAATAAGATTTCAACATGCAAAGTAGATAAAAAATAAAATTGTACATGAAACCATGGATTCTTTTTTATACAATGTTTTTCTTTTTAAACATATAAATTCAAAATATAACTTTCAAAGCTGTCCTGCTTTTCTGTGTTTCCTTCTGACCTTCTGCTTTCTTCTATGCATCTTAAAAAAGCTTCTACGCCCCGCAAAACACTCCTTTCTTTGCTTTTCTTTTTTTTCCCCTTGGTAACCCTATCAGTAATCCCTCTGCTATATCTCTCTCAATCTTCTCATAGCCTTATACACTAAAAAGGGAAAGGAAAAAAAACATATGTGTAACAAATATGCATACACAAACAAAACAAATTTCCATTTTGGCCATGGCCCAAAATGTCTGTCCTAGAGTTAACTCTGTTTTTACCTATCTGTGAGATGTTGCAACACACACACACACACACACACACACACACACACACACGTAAGCTCCTTGAAGGATCTTTTTTCATTTTTAATTTTTTATCCCTAGAGTGCCTGGCACATAATAGGAGCTTAATAAGTATTTTTTTATTTAATTTTCTTTTCATCATGAACTAGACATTGATAACCATAAATATTTCAATATTAAAAGAATGTCACATAGGATATTATTACATAGTTTGTTTGTTAAGAAATGTATGTTTATATGTATAAATATATGCATAAATATAGATATATACATATTATATCAAGACAGACAGATAAAATTTAACTAGGTAGTAACAAAACTGCTCTATTTGTGCCCACTTCCACACTTCCTTGCTTTATGAACTTTAAAATGTTTTGTTGATGCTTTTCTTGGCATATCTAGCACTATCTCCTAATTTACTACATCTCTGCCTCCCAATAGAAACCCTCCCTTGTAACTAATATGCATAATCCTGTGAAATAAGTCAACATACTGGCCACATCTAAGAATGTGCATATCAATCTGAATTTCTAGTCCATTAATTCTCTGTCAAGAGTTGAGACTATTAAATGTTTGTTGAATTGAATTCACATGTTAAAGAGCCTTTGAGTATTATAAGGCTGTTGTCAAGAGATCATTCTATATTCAGGGAAACTCATCACCAGCCATTTAGCTGCCTGGTTATCAATATTTTCAGCCACAGAAACTCATGGAGATAGCATAATAAAGCATGGAAGAAGTTGTATTCTGGCCTGATAGAATCCCCACATTGATGAAACCACAGATCCAATAACAAAACTGGACTAAAGCATCGAGACTGGTGCTCTGTAGGTCACAGTTGCACAAGGGAAGAAATTGAAAAGGAAAATATAAAAGGGAGAATAAACGTACTCTGAAGAATATCCTAAAAGCCAGCATGCCTGTGTGAGCATGCATGCACACACATGCACACAAGCCTTGAATCCAAAGGACCATAGCAACTAACAACTAGCGGTGCTGAAAGCTGCTGAGTTATCCAATGGCTTTGTACATTCTGTACAATTTTATGGTATGGAGCACATCTATGTCCATATAAAATCATCAGTTCCCAGCCTCTGCTGTTCTGGCTCCTGTTAGTCTTCTGCAGATGATACAATTTAGCAGAAAATATCCCAGTGGTTGCAGAGGTTGAGGCAGCAAAAGCTGAAACGCAGAACCTCCTCCCAGCTGACTTCACTTACACACAGATTATGTTTAAACACTCGCCATTATGCTACCCTGGATAGGATTTCCAGATGTGCTCATCTTGGTACAATTGCCCTGAGTTTTCACAGAATGAACAGATATTTCTCCCCCACCCCCATTGTTGATTGATGATCTATTCACCTGTGGAATAATTCTTGACCAAGAGAGGAGCTATCATGTCTGGGCAACATGAAGCTAATCCCTGGGTTTTAAGAATATATAAAGTTGTATTTGTGAAGCTTGTATTCTGGCTAATACATGCCTCTCCATCCATCAAATGAGGAGAGACTTGTGTCCTTTAATATTTGTAAGTGATTTAGTTTGCTTGGAATGCAAAAGGCCTGGAATGACTAGAAATCTGGATCAGAACCTTTTTTTTTTCCTTTTTTTCTTCTCAACTCGGTCATTGAATCACTTGTATTACAAAGCACAATCTCTTCACCTTCTTGGTTTCTTTTTTTTCCCCTAGTAAAATTGGAGTGGCAACCATAATACCTGTGTCTAATTATAGCATATAAGGGTTAAGGAGCACACTTCATTCAAGATACTAAAAGCACTTCATAAAATGTTGTTTGGTCAATGTATCAAGCTTTCTGTCTTCTCAAAAATGGTCCTAGAATACAAAACTTGTAACATAGAGAATAGTATATTATTAATAAATGATCAAAGTATATGCACTTTTTGATGTCCTTTTGGCCTCCATATAAAAACTAGCAAATAGATTATTAACTACATACCATGAAGTCACATTTTATAAACCAAAACAAGTTTCCCATACTTACTAACAGATTGTGCTCTAAAAGGTGAGTTCAATTGTATCGAGCAAACATTTTTGTGAGCACTTGCCATGCACAAGTTACCAGGCTGAGCACTACTGGATTAAAAAATGAAACAACACATAGGTAAGCCTTTTGAGGGTCTTACAATTCAGAAGGGGGAATAAGACAGATGAACAAATAACTACAATACAACGTATAAAACTGTAGAATATGTGTGATGGGGAATTGGGAATGTGCTGGGAGAATGCTCAGACTGCCTAACAGGGAGGGATGCTTTGCCTTCTCCTACCACATGGATAAAACCACTCCCATCCAAATAAGTATCCTTCAATTGGTTGCATAGCTGGAACTGGCTGTATCTTTATCACTAGTGGACTGGAAGACTCTCAGCCTCTTTATTCTACTCCAAAGAGCTGTAGCATGTGCAGCTGCCACAGCCAGGTTGAGGGTAACCAAAAGACCTCAGACCTGGTGATGTAGGGGGACATCTACCCCAAACATGTAAAGTCTTCCCCTGGTACAATGGGCAGATGAGAACTACTTGTTCCAAGGGCCATGAGGGCAGCTGAAGCAAGCACCATGGAGTGCTTAGGGTGTGGTCAGACATCAAAGACACCATGGCCATCCACTGCATCCCAGGCCATAGCTAGATGTCTTAATTTGTGTCTTGCTGCTGGATTTCAATAACTCCAGAAGAGATAGTAAGTCTGACAGCTTTGTGTGACTGCCTCAATTCACTTGGAAGTCAAGACATCACTCCCATGTCATTGGTCCTCTTCAAAAACAAAGAATGAACAACAGGTTTTCCTGCTGCATCCAAAGGGTGAGGATTACAGATGCTTCACCCACAGCATAGCACCACAAACTAAACAGGGAGGGGGGAGGGGGAAGGGTGTTTTCCCTTCCCTTTTGCTCAGCTTTTGAAAAATGGCCTAGGGATGTTTGTTTCTGTTCAGTGTCCTTTGTCATCAGTTTCAGGTGCTGGCAACATTTCTGACCAGCATAAAGAGTTCCAGCCATGGGGACCTTAGAACCAGAATTCTAGGCAAGATGTTGCAGCCAGTAGGGCAAGGAAGCCCTGAGAAGACAGAATACTTGAGATCCAAGCCCAAGGAAGTCTTTGGCCTTGGAACTTGGGACTGTGCTCTATCAGACTTCAGCTAGCATGTGAATGCAATCCCGTTCCTCTCTCCAGAAACTGAGGTAGTATAGAGGGTGCATTGGCCCCATTAGTTGGGGAAATAAGTTTGTATATTTCTGATTATTCCTTTCAGATAAATATTCCTTTGTAAAAGCAAATTCAACTGTTAGTGGCTAAATGGAACTGGGATGCAGTGGAGCTACTACCTCCCTGTACTTGAGGGAATACCATTGCTGTGGGCTGGAGCCATTGGCAGAGTCTAGATAACCCCAAATCTCTCTTAGTGGCACAAGAGAACCCAAAAGGAGGAGTAAAATGTAACATACCTGGCCCTCAGTCAGTGGAAGACAGAGTAAACAGTATTACATATCTGTTTCTTCTTTTACAACATGACTAATGTGGAAATAAGTTTTACATACTTGCACATATAACCTACATCAGATTGCTTGCTGTTTGGGGGAGGGGAGGGACAGGTAATAATTTAGAATTCAAATCTTTTTAAAATGTTGAAAACTGTCTTTACATGTAATTAGAAGATAATACTACTTAATTTAAAAAAATAAAAGACTATTACATGAGTTCCAAAAGGGTAGAGACTTTCTTATACTTATACTTATCTTATACTTATCTTTGTATCCTTAGCATATAAGACAATTCACTGTACATACAAACAGGGTAGAGATAAGATGTAGAGGACTTTCAGGGGTCCCTCAGCCTCTCTTAATGGAATGTTCCTCTCTTCTTTACAAACTTCTATGAAGTCACTAAGCAGATATGCAGGAAGAGTATAATCTTGTTTATTGATGCCTCCATGGTCCTATGAATAACTAAGGAAAATTCTGGGTAGTTAATCAGCAAGTCTTGTTTATGCCTCCTTGTTTGTTTGTGCCTCCAGACTTGGTCCTAGGATGAAGTCTTAAAGAATAACTTGCCTTAGGCTGGGGTAGGGAGTGGTCAAGACCAAAGGAGGGCCCTTGTATTTTTTTCTGATTACATAAGAATTTCTGCTAGGGGCTTATAAACCTTGTGAGTTCCTTGTATCTTTGGCTCTGTATGAAATGGTTCTGGAATAAACAGACTATCAAATACATCCCCATCTCTTTACTCAACTGTTTGTTAGGCCACCCAGCTGTGCTGGTCACAGCAATTAGACCTGAGAATTCATGGATATAGGGAAATCCCATATGAGGAAAATCTCTTTACAAATGCACATTGACACTTTCTCTACATTTCATAGGCATAGAGAGTTGCTGGAATACCAAGAGGATAAATGACCTGCCCAGGACCATATAGCCAGTAAGAGGCAAGACTTGTAACCAGGTCAATTCTCTATCTTTCCTACCACTACAGCCCTCTTGTTGTATATAGTAGGTACTTAATAAATGTTTAATTTATTAATTAGTAATTTGGTTATTTAGAATTCAAAATGTATTTGCCTATAGAAACAATGTGGTAAGAGATGGCTAGGTCCTTAGGAAAGACCTCTAAAAGTTTATTTTGTGCAGTGACATAGAAGAAAGAACACTATACTTAAAGTCAAAAGAAGCCTGTTTTCAAATCCCTCCTTTGTCACTTACCTACTTTAGCACAGTACCTGGCACATAGTAGGCACTTAATAAGTGTTGATTGGATTGGATTAGACTTGCCTACTATGTGACCATGGGCAAGACACTTGACCTCACTAAGGCTCAGCTTCCTAATCTGTAAAACAGGTCACTAAGCATTTTATTATGTGTTTCCTATGTACCTGGCATTGTGCTAAGAGCTGGGGTTACAAATACAAAGAATTATGATTATCCCTGCCGTCAAGGGAAGGGATACTTGGGGACATCTACTTGGGGAAGATAATACATAGTGAAGAGCCACATGGCTTCAAAACGGTGGCCAGGGAATGAGATAGAGCCTTGGTTCTGGACAAGATTATGTGAAAGTTCACCTATCAGAGTTCATAGTGATTCCAAGGGTGGAATTCAGAGTTCCTATGGGGAGAAAGCAGTCACAATGGTGGAGTAGAGGCAGCATGATTTGAAACTGGTGATAGGAAGTGGAGAGTTAATTATACTTGAAACATTCATTTCCCAAGGTTGTTGTGAAATTTAAATGAGATATTGTATGTGAATCACTTTGCAGACTAAAGTGTTACACAAATATAGGTTTTAAAGATAGAAAAAAGTCTTGGGACTCATGGCTCTAACTAACAAGGTTTATCCTCTCCTTTCTCCCTCCCCTCTTCCATCCATATATCCAAGCCAGTCACTAGTATTCCAGGAAATTAGAATGAAATGAGAACCACAGAGGGGTGAGAGTTTGGAGAATATTTCCATTCATGCACTTATTCATACAAGGTATATTTATCAAGTGTCTCTTAGATAGAGAACATGATGGCAAGGATTGTTGGAAGAATAACAACATTGTTCCTGCCTTTCTGATTCTTAACCTAGTAGGAAAATAGATACAAATAAGAAGAAGAATTATAGCTAGTGTTTCTCTAGTGCTCACAAATATTCTATAACAATACAATAAAGTATATAATAACTATAATCCAGAATAGAAAAAAGAACATAAGAGTAACCAGGTATGAGGCAAGTCAGAGGAAGGAAAATTCTTTTGCATAATGGAGATAAAAGTGAGTAAAGAAGAGAACAATCTAAAGGTTTTTATCATAGCAGGAGAAGAAAGGGTAGTTTCTATTGCAGCTAGGCTAGACTTTGTTGTTGTCCAGTCATTTTTTCAGTCATGTCCAACTCTCTGTGACCCCATTTGGAATTTTCTTGACAAAGATATTGAGTGGTTTGCCATTTCCTTCTCATGCTCATTTTACAGATGAGGAAACTGAGGCAAACAAGGTTAAGTGACTCTCCCAGCATCACACAGCTAGTAAGTGTCTGAGGTCAGATTTGAACCCAGGAAGATGAGTCTTCCTGAATCCAGAGCTGAAGATCTCAACCGCACCACCTAGTTGCCCTATAATGTCAAGCCTCACTATGTCAAGGTCCAGTACCAGGAAACATGGAGTGCACAAAACAGTCAAGAAAGTCAACTTTATTGAGGAGACATATAATATGAAGGCAATCAGGAAGGATTGGTAGAAATAGGTCAGTTCCACCATGGTAGAATTGGGTGTACCTTGCTGGAGCCTCAGAGGGAATGGAAAACCGCTACCAGTAAAGTCTGATGGGTTTCTATGGAGATCCTTTCTGTATCTAGCAGGATCAAGCATTGGGAGAAGGAACCCAGATCTAACTGGACCAGGCTGGTCCTGATTCACAGTAGGGAAAGGAGGGAAGACTCCTGGGAAGTTTGTGATTAGTTGATATTCAGACTCTACTGGTGAAAAGGGGGTTTTGAGCCATTAATGATGGTATTACTCTGACAGGGTGATTCAGTTTTTGGCCTTCCCTAGGGCTTTTTTGTTTAGCAAGTAAGGGAGGCTAATGGAGCCATTATACCATTTTTGGAAAAAAAATCATATTTACGTATTTTACTTTCATATCACATTTTATATCTGAATACATTCTTCCCCTGTCCCTTCCTGAGCAAGCCATCCTTTGGAAGAAAGAATAAAAAGGAAAGAGAAAAAACCTAGTTCAGCAAAACCAACCACTACATTAATGTGGCTGAAAATCATGCAATAGTTCACACCTATAGTCCCTCATCTCCACTAAAAAGTGATAAAAGTACATTTTCTCGTCTTCTACGGAAATCATTCACTTTTCATTTCTTTTCTTTTCTTTTCTTTTTATTATTATGAACTTAACATTAACAAAATGAATGTTTCCATCTACATAGAACAGAAAAAGAGGACTGTATTTGAAAGTAAATTTCTATGTGTATGTGTGTGTGTGTGTGTATTTAACTAAATAGTATTGATATTGCCCCACTGGTTGTGGCCATTTTTAAGGGATACACACACACACACACACACACACACACACACGCGCACACACGCAGACACGCACACACACACTTATATATATTTATGCTTAGTACATAGTAGACTCTTAATAAATGTTAGTTGACTAACTAAATAGCGTAGAGGAAAGGTCGTTGTGTTAGTGCTCTAGAGACCTGGCTTCTATTCCTAGCCTCTGCCACTAATTTGCTGCTGTGACCTTTGAAAATTTACTTAATCCCTCTCATCTCAGTCTCTTCACCTGCAAAATGAAGGACATGGACTGATCAGTCATTTGATTCCTAAGGTTCTTTGCAGTTCTGCAAATCTATGATTCTCATATGAGTAGACATACATTTATACATACATATACAAACATATATGTATGCATACATATGTGTATATATATACACATATGTATGCATACATATGTGTATATATATATATATAATACACATATTTTATCAAGTGGGGGACCATATATCCCCAGAGTAATCTTTTTTTTCTTTAAAGTGCTTAAGAACAAATAGTTTGGAATCATATGCAAACATGTATAAAAAAAAAGCAATTTCATTGAGATTTGTAGAAACTTCCCCTGTTCTTATCACATTTCAGTGACACTATCTGTTTTATCCTTTTCTTACCTTTTATGTATTTGTTTCAGGTTCTAATTCTGTAATATTTCATTCTTACTTTAAATGGTTTTCAGCCTTCTGAAATAACTCCCCAAATTAAGACCTGATGGTATGTTTGCTTTAGAAAATGGTTAGGATGTCAGTCCTTACCTAAGAGTTAACAGTCCTCTGGGGCAATAAAAGATGGGAAGAGAAAAACAAGAACAAGGAAGAGAAGAAAAAATGGCTGGTACCTATGACTCTCTCTTTCTCTCTTTCCCTCCCTCTCCCTCCCTCTCCCTCCTTCTCCCTACCTTTTTTATATATGTGTATATAGTCATGTGTATACATACACACACATATAAAACACCTCATGCTCAACACACAGTTTAGAGCCAGTATGATTAGTTCTGTTATTAATTCCATTGTTTTGTATGGGAAAATGAAGCACATTAAAAAATTAACTTTCCCAACATTGTATAGTGAGTCAGGTGTAGAGTGGAAATCAACAATTCTAACTTTCATATGTACCTTGTCCTTTGGAAGACAGGAACCCCAATTCACTCTGGCACTTTTTTGACATGGGTCCAAGGAGCTAAGAAAATGTCCGCATAAACAAATAAACAAGTTTGAAGGATTTGTAATGTGTGTGTGTGTGTGTGTGTGTGTGTGTGGCCCATATGTAGTGTAGTGTTTGTTCATACGTGTATATCTGCATTTAGTAGATTTTTTTTGATCAATGTATAGAAAATACATATTTTTATACAGTAAAGTCCTTCTCTGATGCCTCTAGGCCTAAAAGTGAGTTGGAGTTCTTCAGGGCAATGCCAATGGAAAGTTTCCTCTTGTAGATCTTACCAAGTGGGAAAGACTTTGAGTACAGACCATTAACAGACTGCATGCAAGTATTAGCCTAGCTAAGTTCAGAGAAGCCCATCTTCAGGGTTAGCCAACACTAGTGATGAATTTCTTCAGTCATGGCAACTCAGTGAGGCTATTTACTAAGGCATAAGGAGAAAGAATGAGAGTTATCTGCTTCTAGAGAGCAAATCCCCTCCGATAAAATTATGGATCCTTGGAGCATAAATATTTTGTTTATTTTGGGCTTTTTTCTGGACCTGAGGGTTTGTTGGGTTTTTGGGTTTTTTTTTCCAGGGAAGGAGCCTTTTGGTAAGAAAACTTCCTTTACCAATACATATCTGCAACTTATATTCCTAGAGAATTGTCTGAGACACTGAAAAGTTATTTGTTCAGGGTCATACAACCAGTATGAGTCAGAGGTCAAAATGCTCGGAGGCTGCCTCTCTATCCACCAGAGCAAGCCACCTCTCATGCATATGCGCAGATACAAATTATTTATATTGTTGGCATATCTTTTATTTTTTAAAAGTCATATACATATTAAATATGTTTGTGTATTTATTATATTGCACAGAAATTATATGTATTTTTATTATTTGTAGATTATATATACTTTTTATTTTCGCTTTTTGGAGGGCAGTTGGGGTTAAGTGACTTGCCCAAGGTCACGTGGCGTGTGTGTGTGTGTGTGTGTGTGTGTGTGTGTGTGTGTGTGTGTGTGTGTGAAGTGTCTGAGGCCAGATTTGAACTCAGGTACTCCTGACTCCAGGGCCGGTGCTCTATTCACTGTGCCACCTAGCCACCCCCGATTATATATACTTTAAAGAGGTAGCATGGTGTAGATAGAAAGCTGGCCTCAGAGTCAAGGAAACTGTGATTCAAGTCTGACCTGTGACATACATTTCTCAGTGCTCTCCGGTGACTCACCAAGTCTGTAAGTTGCAGAGCAAATACTAATCTACATCAGTAGAGGGATTTTCTCACTGAGTTTCCTATCCCAATGAAAAGACAGTTTAATCCCAAGAAAAACACAGAAACAGAGATAGAGAGATGTGTGGGTATGGGTTTGAGCAGTAAAAGGCAATTGAACACTAATACATTATAAAGACCAACATCTGTCCAGGAAAATTGATGACAAAATGTCTCCATCTCAGTAGAGAAGTGAGTGTGTGTATGTGGGGAGAAGTGAACTATGGATGTGAAATACACACAAATACACACAATCAATCAATCAACTACCAATCATCAATCAATAAACATTTCCTAAGCTCTGTGTGCCAGGCACCATGCTAAGCACACAACCAGACATGATGAATATATCTGCTGGTTTTCTTTAATTGCTTTTCTCTGTTAAAGGAGGTGTTCAGTGGGCATCAAACAAAAGGCATCAATTAAACATTAAAATAAAGTAAGAAATCTCATTTTGATTTTACACCAGTGTTTTACGTAGAATTACAAATGCAACCTATTCCATTCCTTCTACCGTGACAAGTCTCCATTAAAGTATGATTGCCTGGTACATCCATTCTTCCATCTTAACAAACACAACTACACTGGGAGTCTCTTAGGTATGACCCTGAAAACTAGACTCCATCACAATCCAACAGACTGGTGATTTCATTTGAGAGATACTTAGACCAATGTCTAATATTAGTGCTTAGAGCACTATATTTGATAAAATGTCACATAAGAATAAGACCTATCAAAACAAGAATATGATTCCATCTGCCAAGTGAGGGATTAATCGTTTGGTAGATTTCTCATCCCTAGCAGATAAAGTTCCAATATCTAACATTTAGATGTAGCCAAATTTAAAATTGGATTTCTGGAACATCATAAGTATGTTGGACCTAAACAAATCTATCAAACAATGAGTATTATTGAGACTGCCTACTCTGTGCCTAGTACTACATTGACATAGTGGGGAACATAAAAGATATCTACCCTCAAGGAGTTTACAATCAGTTCGGAAGACAAGTTTAACTAATACATATGTACCAGTAAGAAAAAAGACTAAAGCAATATATAATGAAGACCAAGTCTTCTAGTAAAGACAATAGGAGATCAGAGAAGGGGTGAGACGAGGGGTAACAATAATTGTTCACGCTTATGAATAAGCTTTACAGTTTGCAAAAGTTTTCTTCCCGACAACAATTCTATGATGTACATAGGGCAAGTGTTATGATCTTCATTTTACAGGTGAAGAAACAGAGACTCAACAAGCTTTAGTGAATTGCATAGCTTGTAAGAATCAGAGGTGAGATTTAAATTGAGACCCCCCCCCCGAACCCGAGTCCAGTGCTCTCTCTACTGCAGGAATTATGGGTATCTTAAGACCTAAGCTAAGGGTGGAAGAATAGACAGGATTTGAAGATGCACAAGGCAAAGGAGAGAGCAGGCATAATTTAAGTTCAAAAATAAAACTAGGACGTCAGAGAAGCCAAGACAAAAGGAAACTCATGTTCACAACACTTTGGCATCTCATTTCAGGGGATGATCATCTTCTGTCTTCATAAGGCCAAGAAGGAATGGATAGTCAAAGTAATCTGATCTAGCCCCTTTACAATGACACAACAACAAAATCATTTCAACAAATGCAGAGGTTGTGTTGTTGTTGTTGCTGAATTACACACGTGGGATTCTGAAGTCTCTTCCAATTCTGAAATTCTGATTCTGGGAAGTCACCACTTTGTAATGATAGTTCAGCTTTACAATGATTCATACCTTATGCTCTCAAAGATCAAATTTAAACACTATGTAATCAGAATATTACAGCAGTTTAAAGGTATTTCCAAAGTTTTTCTCACCATCATTAATATATTAATAATTGAAGTAGTGAATCAAGCAGTCAGTGTTCAGCTAATATCAATTCTGTCATGCTCCCTGCTGATGTCTACAAAACAGACTTTATTCAGAGTCCAAAACAATAATTAAAATCATAAATATTTATTGCTCTATCAAGTCAAACAATTGGAAAAAGTGATGCCATTAAAAATGTTTTAATCATCTCATTACCTGGCATGGCCGTGTATAAATAATTTTAATTGTCCTACTTTTTAGGTAAAGCATTCCAAAAAAATAAGTCCTTCCAAAGTAAGAGGAAAAGTTTATTAAAAGTAGAACACTTCCTATGGGATAGACCTTTCAAAAAGGAAATAAGATAACATGAGGGCACATGGATGGAGTGACATTTTAGTTTAATTAGTAGGACCACTGTACAAACAAGAATTGTTAATATCAAAACAAGTTTAATTCCAGATTGCTGTAAACAGTGAAATGAAAATCCAGGCCCACAGATGATGCCTCTGACATATGTTGGCAAGAAAGGGGCCTACCCAATTGTTCAACACCATTGTCTAATGGATATTCACTTAATGGTCCTTTGACCTCCATCTAATCATTAGCCTGCGAGATGCTACGTGAATGGGGTGGGAGATGAGTCCAACTCCCCAAATCCCATTAGTTAGCAAGGAATTGAATAAGATGGATCCTCCCAAACTTTTCACTGAAAGAGATGGCCACCATTTCCCTTTCCATCTTAGCCTGTGGGGGAAAAAAATCCACTTTCCAAAATGGCAAATAAATATTCATGATCGCATTTCAGCTTTAGCTCTGCAATGTGCTGCATGATGCCACACCATTAGCCTCCAACCTGGCACGACAGGATGTATTTTGAGATGTTGTGGGTGGCAGAAACAATGTGCTAGAAGGCCCTCATTAACACAGAGCTACAGAATCAAGTGGGGCCTCCTCACCTTTTTGAACCCCAAAATGTCACTGCCACAAAGCACTCCAATTCCTAACCCAAGTACAGCAAGAAAAGTGTTTCTAAGAGTTGGGTCTTTAATATTTCACTGAACACATTGCCTTCCCAGATAAAGTTTCTGTTTGCACTTATTTATAAAAGCATGCCAATGTTCTCTGTAGCAAAAAGCCTGTCAGCAAATATACATATTTTAACTCAGTTTTCGTAGACAGACAAAAATCTCTGGGTAGGCATTAAAAAGTCTCAACTCTACCTTTCACCTGCTTTTCCCCCTCCTCTATAATACTTTCCAATGCATCACTACAAAACATGGAAAAAATACTCACATTTTCAACAAAGAAAGGGGCAACTATATATACCAGCATATTTATAACTACACTTTAAGCTGTATCAAAGAATGGGGGAGGGGGAGGAAATGGGTTCTTAATTGGGGAATAACTGAAGAAATAGTAGTATGTGAATTTAATAAAGGAATATTATTGTACAGTTCAAAATAATGAAAGTAAGTTCAGAGAAACATTGGAAAACTTGGATGAATTAAAACAGAACAAAGAAAAAATATATGTGTATATGTGTGTGTATGTATGTGTATGTGTATATGTATATGTATACACACACAATAACTATAATGATATAAATTTTAAAAGAAGATAAATTCTTAGTAACCGTGATGACCCATTTTGGTCCCAATGAACAGAGGATAAAAATGAACATTACTCTTTTCATCCAACAAAGGATGTAGGGGACAAAAGGGGACGACTAGCATATATGTCTTAAAACACGATTAAGTTAATTTTGCCTATTTTTTAGTCTTAGGAGGAATAGTTCGAGATTATAAAGTATGCAAGGGAAGCTATAATTGAAAATGCCATATAAAAGTGTATAAAAAGAATCAACAAAACATTTTTAATGTTTATAAATATATGTAAAGAAAGACAGGGATGATTGGTTAGTATCCAAAGATAAATACACATCCAAGAATCAGGGATAATGGCTTCACCAGGACTAAGAGCACATATGGGATTGTCAAGAGGTGCTTCTCTTACATTTAGACACTGAAAGGGAATGTATTTCTTTGGTGGTTTGTAAGGATGAGTTACTTAAAACTATGTTGTAGCCTTTTGATTGATTACTGAGCATTAGGGATAAACATATATTTTTGAAATGTGCATGTGATTTGTCCTACTGTATATAGTTAGGCATCTTGTCACTGTAGTATCCCGATAGGTGATGTTCAGTATAGGGCCACATCTACTGTATGTAGTGTTAATGTGTATTTGTTTTATTTCAGTTTCAATGGTACTGAAGCTTGGTTACCTGGGACTCCAGGAAAATCATCCTTGTTTTTTAAATTATTGATTTATGTGCTTATACTGTATATTAGCAGGTTTTCAATCTGCCCCAGCTAATCTTTGCAAGGGACTGCAAAGCATTTCAATCCATCAGAGAAATGTAACCCCTGTCAGAAAACTTTCTGTTATGGGACTCGCTTCTTATTGGTGGAAATGAATGCCCTGCATTTTGTGAGGGGTGTGGCAGAATGGGCAAGAGGCAAGAGAACTTTAGTTCTCAGTAAATTCCCCTTCAGGACTCTTCAGTGCCAGTCCCCTTTGGGAATCTTGGAGCACCAGCCTTCTTTAGGACTTTTTGAGTGGCAAGTTGTTTCAGGCTTCTGGCTTCCAGCTTTAAGACAGAAGATGGAAAAAGCCAGCCCCACTTAAGGCTAGGAAGATATGAGAGAAGTACTCTCCATCATGTCACTGTTCCCAGTTTGCTACTATAAAGGCTTGGGGGAGCATCTAGGGTAGTGTGTGTGTGTGTGTGTGTGTGTGTGCACGTGTGCGCGTGCATGCATGCATTTATGTATATGTATATAAATACAAATATATATACTACGCATACATATATACATGTGTGTATGTTTCTAGGATACTATCTCTTGGTTGAACTGACTTATTTCACTCCCAATGGGAGAGCTCCTTCCCCCTGTATTGTCTGGTATATATTCTCCTATGTATACCTTTTCTGATTTCTGTTTTGCTATGATTTGGATAGATGGTTTTCTTTGCTGTTTGCTGTGTGTGTTTATTATGGAATTGATATTTGGTGGGAAAGGGATCAAACCTTGGATACAGAATTTGGATTCTTTTCCCTGCTGCCCCCACCCCCACCACACTCCTACTGAAACGACAAAGCCATCAGAAGTCAGATGGAACCCAATCATATCCCCTGACTCATAATATTTTAGGGAGTAGATAGATATGTAGCCCTGTATCTCCTCTCTCTGAAGAGAACAGAGTGGTGGCCCCTGCCCCCAACTTCCTGCTTCCCCTCCTGACAGGAAGCCTCCCAGAAAAGGATGGGGGGAAGAAGAGGCAAGAGATGTCTATTCTGCCTCCCTTCAAGCCACACAACTACAGAATCCTAATCACATGAGGAGCTTTATTACATACATGGGTCTACTCTTCTGCTACATGTATGTTTGTTTGCATGTTGTCTTCCCCATTAGATTATAAGCTCCTTGAGGGCAGGGACTGTCTTTTGTCTCTTTTTGTATCTCCAGCACTTAGCACAGTACCTAGCATATAGTAAGTGTTCAATAAATGCTGATTGATTGATTGATTGATTGATGTGATGACCCAGAACCTATATACCAAGGACAATAAAAAATGCCTTTGTTTAGGATTCAGCACACTAGTGACCACTGCTGCAGTTTCTTCTCTGATATTCATCCTGGACCAATAGAATGAAGTGCCTTCCCCCACAAAAACAAAATTTATCATTAATCTTTTCCTCAATTAATATTTTGAACAGCGTGATCCTGCTAGGTTTTTTTTTTAATTATGTGGAAAGTCGGGGAGGCTAGGTGGCTCAGTGAATAGAGCACTGACCGTGGAGTCAGGAGGACCTGAATTCAAATCTGACCTCAGACACTTCACACACACATACACACACACACACACACACACACACACACACACACACACACAAACCTAGTGGTGTGACCTTGGGCAATTGCCCTCCAAAAAGCAAAATAAAAAAAAGATTAAAAAAAATTATGAGGAAAGACAGTGCAGTCTGATGTAAAGAGGGCTGGACTTAGTCAAAAGAGATTTAAATTTGAGCACCTCTTCAACTTACTATCAGTGTGACAATGAGAAAATTACTTAACCTCTCTGATTCTCAGTCACCTCT
This sequence comes from Pseudocheirus occidentalis, assembly GCA_028646575.1. Taxonomy (NCBI): domain Eukaryota; kingdom Metazoa; phylum Chordata; class Mammalia; order Diprotodontia; family Pseudocheiridae; genus Pseudocheirus; species Pseudocheirus occidentalis. The sequence goes on along the minus strand of CM053596.1, from coordinate 126,290,398 downwards.
TTGGAAAATGAGGGTTGCTAAACACTTACTACATACAATGCTCTATGCTAGCTATTGACTTCACAAAAATAAAGAAGAATAGCCCCCACCCTCAAAAAGTTTATACGTTCTGCTGAGGATTACTGCACACTCAAAGATAAGTATATATGAAGTAATACAAGAAAATAATCAATCTAATCTAGCAAGAATCTTTTTCAATATCCATTGAGTAAGGCACTGGGCATACAAAAACAAAACAAAAATATTGCAATGCCCTCTGCCTTTGATAAGTTTACAAAGGGGATTGGTAATTGGGCTGGGGATACAAAAACACAAATAAAGATACATAGAACTAAAATAATGAAAGGCCTAGGGGTCTTTTTCTGGATTCACACTGACTAGTATTTTAGGTGGGGGGTGGGGCCGGGGGGTTGGTTGCTGTTGTTTTTTTCCCAGAGGAGTATGTTCTCTAAGACAAAAGATCAAACATGCTTTAATGCTCTCTGGCTCCTGAAATGCTCCCACCCCAGAACAGAAGTTTGGGAGATATGCCTAAAATAAAGTTATAACATGGTTCATACCAGAGGTATCACAAAGAGTGATTAACAAATGTCCCTTCTGGAATAGTTGTCCAATATAGAAAGCAGTGGATATCAGGTGAAGGCCTGCTATTTATTTTTTCCATCACAAAGGAAATGCTTAAAGCACAAAAGACTTAAAACATGAAGTATAACTCATCACTCCTCATCATCTCACAGGCCACCACAAGCACATGAAGCACTCAAAGGACTCATAGAAATGCATGTTACCAGTAACTTCTATTATGTATTTCCAGGAAATAAACTCTTGAGAAACTTGTGGACCTTGTTAAGGGGTCCCTGTGTGTCCTTCTCAGTCAATCTTCACCAGACTGAGAAACTGGTTTCTCCAGCTAGGACCCTTGTAAATAAGTAGACCACCATGTCTTCATAGTCTAGGAGTTCCCAAGGGAAAAGAATGTTGCTTTTGCCATTTTACTTATTCATGATTTCTCCTCTCCTTCGGGAGAGGAGTGACTATCACTACCCCTTTTCCCTGTAATTTAAATACCAAGGCTTTCCCTGCATGTCTGGGCTCCCTGGTATAGGGAGTTTCCTCAGGCACGTGCCATTCTCTTATAATAAATCCAATCGCAATAAATGTCTGCTGAACTTGTGATATTGATTTGGTTAACAAGTTGAATACATACTTTACATATTCATCTTGGATGTGGTCTGAGCAGCGATGCAACAGCCTTACCTTCTGGCCACCAGAGATGCACGGCCCACCCTCCTAAGACAGGATATCATCTCCTCTATGAAGAATGTAGTTGCAGGGAGCATCTCCCACTAAATAACCAGTGCCTTGATCTCTCACTGACAGGACTTATCAAGCTCAAAAAGTGACCCCCAAGACTGAAAATTTGCACTTTTGGGATCACTTTATCTGTACTCAGGTAAAGAAGCCAGAAATATGAGAGATAGTCAGGCACTCTATATCGAGTCGCAGTCTCAACTAGGAAAATCTGTGTATTTGCTGCCATATGTGTAACAGCCATAGCTGTTGTTAGAGGGAGACAGTAGAGAAATCAATTTCCTCCACTCTCCACTCCTACTTGAAAGTTCTAAGGAGATATAAGTGAGAGGGAGAACAGAAATTGTTTCTCTTTCTAAAGCCTTTTGAGGGAGTGACTCTTCCTCTTCAGTCTGCAGTTATCCTCAGTACAACCTTAGATATCATGGGGACCAACAGTCTTTGCTTGTGTATGGCATTTAGCAAGGGCCTGGAGCGTAGAGCTCCACTGAAGGAGGCTGAGTAAAGACATCCTTTGCTTACTCACGCCCTATGGGATGATCCCTGATACACACATACACATATATTATATATACATAGAAGGTACTTAAGTGTTTATATGTTCTATAGACATGGATATATATTATGTTTACATAGATATTACATGCATATGTGTATACACACAAAAATAATTTAAAGTGGAAAGCAGTTAAAATAAAGAGGCTTTAAGAGGTTTATGTTAAGAGCAAATAGGAGAGTTTTCATGAACTGTAGAATCTATGGTAAAGAGGAATAATGTGCAACAGACCTGGGGCCATGTCATATTCAGTGTTCTATAACCTTAGGTTTTTAAAGTCATTTTTCAGTCCTTTCTGAATCTTTATAACCCCTTTTGGAGTTTTCTTGGCAAAGATAGAGTAGCTTGACATTTCCTTCTCCAACTCATTTTACAGATGAGGAAACTGAGACAAGCAGGGTTAAGTGAAATGAATGAAATTTTCAACATTTTATTTAATTAGCATAAATTTTAAACATGACAATTTCATGTGGAATAAAAGCTTTCATTAGCTATTGGGGAGTATTTTGCATATTAACAAGATTAATTTAATTAAATTAATGAGACTTCCTATGTGTATGTCTTTCTGTATCTTCCTATGAAATCTCATTTATGCTAATTAAATAAAATGTTGAAAATCTCAATCATTTCATTTCTTGAAAATATGCATAGTGGGGTGGCTAGGTGGCACAGTGAGTAGAGCATCGGCCCTGGAGTCAGGAGGACCTGAGTTCAAATCTGGCCTCAGACACTTGACACACTTACTAGCCATGTGACCTTGGGCAAGTCACTTAACCCCAATTGCCCTCCAAAAAGCAAAAAAAAAAAAAAAGAAAATATGCATAGTGAATGAGATTTCCTATGTATACAGACTTTAGGAACATCCTTGTAATGAGGAAAGACAGTATACAAGAAGCAAACTGAAAAGGGAAGGGCTGGGGAGGAGAAGGTACCTTGCAATGGGAGTGGGACCACAGGAGCCCATTCCAAGGAGTGCATCTGGTGGGAAATGAAGAGTTGACTTGTCTGAGAGCCCTCTTTAAATGGAGATTTTGGGAGGAGTTCATTGCTGTGTCCTCCAGACCAGTCCCCTGAGAGAACATAAACTCCTTGAAGGCAGAACTGTTTCATTTTTGTCTTTGTATTCCCAGTGCCTAGGAGAGTGTTTGGCATTTGGTAGGTATTCAATAAAAAGCCGTTGGTTAATTGACTAATCATAGTGTCTAACTATGTAAGTAGGACACCTTTTCAGGTAGCCTATCACAAGGCTAGAAACATCAAACTCTTTAGATTTCCTAGGTCTATCTGTTTCTCCAAGTGTGGTTCTTTCAACCTCCCAAGTTTGAGGCATGTTAGGAAATGAGAGAAAACCATGGCCCACAAGTATGTTTAAAGTTATTCCCAGTATAACCCACAAACTCTCCTGAGTAAGCTTGTGCCAAATCATTTACAGTACTACAGAATAAGTTGGTGATTTTGACATAGTGTCAACTTGCCAGTTTCTCAGAATACTGGTATTTTCTGGGATCTTACAGTCAACACTCATGAGGAAAATACTTTAACTAAACCTACACATGCCAAATCTGCAAGTGCTGCTAACCCAGAGTGATCTCTTCCTTCTTTCAGCCCCTCTATCATTTGTCAGTATCACTCATTTAGCACATAATTTGACAGCTAATACTATGAAAGAGACCTGGGAGTTTGAGAAAACAAGTTTGATAAACAACAGCGCTACTTGGCTGCTAAGACAGCTAATGTAAACTTGGGGCGTAATAATGTAAGTTTAGTGTCTGCATCAAGGGAAGCAAGACTGTAATCAGTGCTTTTTAATACCTCTGAGACATCCTGTCCAATTCTAGATATCATTCTTTGAGGACACTCAAAACTTAGAATGTGCCCAAATGAGGATGATCATAATGAAGGGAAAGAAAGGGAAGTGGAGGGGTGGAGGATAAAAAAGGGGGGAAAGGGGGAGGGGAGGGTGACAGAGGAGAGGGAGAAGGAAAGGAGAGAAAAAGGAGAGGGGAGGGGAAGGGAGAGGAGAGAGGGGAGGAAAGGAGGGGGGAGACGAAGGGGAGAGAAAGAGGAGGGGAGGGGGAGGAGAAGAGAAGGGGAGAAAGAAGCTGTTGGCAGCCTACGTCATAAGATACTTTCATTTTCCCAGTTTTTTCACTGTATGTTCTAACCACACTGGCCTATTTCCTGATCCCTAAACAAGGCATTCCATCCTCACCCCTGAGCTTTTCCATTCCATCTCTCACCCCTGTGCTATAGGACATGCCCAAAATGTCCTCCCTCCTCACCTCTGTCACTTGTAATTCCTTATATCCATTCAGAGTTCATACTTACTGCCTATGTCATTTTGCAAGTCGCTTATCCTTTCTGGGCCTCAGATTCCTCATTAGGAAAATGAGGAGACTGTACTAGATGCCATTGTTCTGCTCTAAATCTGTGAACCCATGACCTCATAACCATCTCATATGTTGCCTCCAAAGGGGAAGACTTTGCTGGTTCCCCATATTTTGTGTGTTGTAAAGCCTGGAGCCCCCTTTTCAGAACCATATTTTTGTTTTGTTTTGTTTAAGATTGTTGTGCTTTGGGTTTTGGGGTTTGTTTGTTTGTTTTGCTTTTTGGAGGGCAATTGGGGTTGTGACTTGCCCAAAGTCACATGGCTAGTAAGTGTGTCAAGCATCTGAATTCGGATTTGAACTCAGGTCCTCCTGACTCCAGGGCTGGTGCTCTATTCACTGCACCACCTAACCACTCTGAACCATGTTTTTAAGTACACAAAACAAAATACAAAGGATTTACAAAGGAAGCCAATTATATTTAAATATAATTATCAAATTATTTTTTAAAAAAACAAATTCATACATCCTAGGTTAAGAAACCCTGCCCTGGACATTAGTGCTCTCTCTTTCCTCATATTATCAGGTATGTATATGTATCTATGTCTATAGACCCATGTAATATACATACATACATGTATGCATGTGTGTGTTTTTATTGTATGTTACAGCCCATACACACAGAGTAGAACATATAAACTCCTTGAGGACAGACTAAGTTGTTTTTGGCAAGGAAGGGGGAAGAGTGGAGTGAGACTCTGTATCCTGAGCACCTAGAATAGTACCTTCACTTAGTAGGTGCTTCATAAATCCTTACAGAATTTCACTGAAATATGTCGTAGATTTATTTTTGTAATATTCATATACCTAGTCTCTAGAATCACAAAAGTCATTGAAGGGAATAGCAATGGAAATGAGGGGAAAGAAAAAGAGAGAGAAGGATTACAGATATGTGTTAAAGGCAAAGCTAACCAAAGCATGCAGAAGAGATGATACCATTGTCTACTAGCTGAGATCAGTCCAGATTTCCTGACTTACACTTAGGGAGAATGGGAAAATCTATCAACCACCAAGTCTGAAGGCACAAGGCTTAGTCCCTATAGGTCCCTGTAACCATATGAAAACTGTTATCCTTCTATCCCTCTCTGGCCTCTTCTTACCCTGGACCTTCCAGTCTGAAACTGGAAACATGATGAGGGAGAAGTCCTGACCAACACAGAAGGCAGGAAGGTAGAGAACTTTCACCAATGTGAGTTCAAACTCTCAGGCCATTCTAAGTAGCTGCATTTAAGTTCTGGCTGAAAACGAATTAGAGGCAGCATTATCTCATGGATAGGCAGAATCTGTTATCATAGCTTTTTGGCAGATTAATGGGGTCTTATTTAAAGTAGTTTCGCTTCCCTGAGCGATGGGGTCTTTCTAACTGCATTATTAGCATCATTTGTGGTACCTTAACTGAAAAATGTAGTGTGGGTATTATTGTTTGACTTTGAATAGGTAATTGAGTGATACTAAATTCACTTACAGGATTCATGACTAACATATATTGCTTTTCAAGGTGACTTTGCCCTCACAGGCAGCACAGCATTCAGACCTCTTTAAGTCTTTTTCTTCTTCCTGAGCTCAGCTATTTAATCTTTTTCAATAATCCTTTTTATTAATTTGCTGTGTCCAAGACACTCTGCTAGATACAGGGATGCAAAGATGAAAATTAGTAATCCCTGCCCTCAGAGAGTTTATAGTCTAATAGGAAAAAAATAAAGCTAAATAAATATGCTACAATATATACAAAATATGATACAGAATGCAGTGGTAGAAGACAGGAAAAGATTCAGAAGAAAAAGTGTTCTGGAAAAATTTGAGTAGTGAGAGAATATTTTAGTTGGGGGGGAGGGAGGAGTGGAGCTGACACCTCAGATGGATCTTGAAACAAGAAGATATCAACCAGCAGAGAAAATGGTTGAAGGGCATTCTGGGTATGGGAGACAACCAGAGTGAAACTCTTGAGGCAAAAAGAGTATTGGACAAGATCAGGCAATGGCTAGTTCGGTTCATAGATGGGCTGTAAAGTCTATAAAACGGAGGAACTGAGTAACTTTAGGCAAGTCACATTCACTGGGCCTCAGCTTCCTCAACTGTAAAATTAAGAGTTAGGGCTATTAGGGATGGTGAACCTTCAGCCTTGAGGCCATATGTGGCTCTCTAAGTCCTCAAGTACAGCTCTTTGACTGAATCCAAACTTCACAGAATAAATCCCTTAGTTTGGTCTTGAGGTCATAGGTTCCCCACCTCTGGAAGGTCCTTTCAACTCTAACATTCTGGGAATCTATAAATAAAACTACAAAATCAGAGCATAATTGTTGTGGCCTTAAATGTCAGAGGTTTGCATTTGTTTCTATGGACAATATTTCCTACCCCTAAAACAAACACAATAGCTTGATCTTCTCCCTACTCTGATAACTGCTGGTGGATGTGGATGTGTGATGTTGGGAAGAGAAGAACATGGATTGAGAGATGATGGAAAGACTGGGAGATTCCCAGACCCTTTAAAATTTTTAAAGCTGCAACAATAATGTATGTGGTAATGAACATCGGGATGAAATGCCTAAGGTATTTTAAGTAGTTTCAAATTGAAAACAGGTTTTGTTTTGATTTTTAATACAATTTGTCTGCTAATCCTAAAAGGATTTTTAGCACTGATGCTTCCCCCCAATCTTCCAACAAGGAGAGTAGATATACTCTACAGAGATTTTTTTTGTTTGTTTTCTCCCCAGAAGTAAGATCCTTTTGTTATAAAAAGTCAGAGGATCTCAGAACTAAAAGGATACTCGGAAGGTGTCTAGTACAACCTGTCCACTTGAAATATGAAAATCCTCTACTACTTTGAAGATTCTCCTTGAAAATCTCTAATGTTAGGAAACTGCCTCCTACAACAACCCTTTCTATTTTTTGACAATGATTATTATTATTAGAATTTCTTTTGCTTTTTATATAGAATCAGACTCTGCTTCCTTATAGCATCATCCATTGGTTTTAGGTCTCCTCTCTAAAGTCAAGCTAATTCCCCTTCCACAAAACAATCCTTAGTATATACAAAGAAGCTTATTCTTTCCTTCTACTGTCTTTGTATTTTAAAACTAAGGATCCCATTTCCCTCTTTAGTAATGTTTTCAAGTCTCCTTAAAGGAGGGGAAAACACTTATTGGAAAAAAAGAGGATAGCTTCACCTCCTTTCAGCTTTCTGTCATATGCTATTATTGAATGAATTCCTAGACATCAAATATAATTAATGATAGGAAGAAAAAGAAGGAAGGAAGGAAGGAAGGAAGGGAGGGAGGGAGGGAGGGAGGGAGGAAGGAAGGGAGGAAGGAAAGAAGGAAGCAAAAAAAAATCTTCAGTGTCTCTTTATTCTCTATGAGGTAATATATAAATTCTATAGTAAATGGTTAATGGGCCAGTTAACCAAGCAAGCAATTCTTCCTAATCTCTATGTACCCAATGGGTTGTGAATAGTTTTTAGTTGTGTCTTACTTAATTTTATATTTCCCTCAGGACCAAGAATAGTACTTTACATATAGTAGGATATCTCTCTCTCTCTCTCTCTCTCTCTCTCTCTCTCTCTCTCTCTCTTGCTTTTAAATGTTTTTGTATTTTATTAATCACAATATCATTTAAACGCATTTGAAAAATAGTAATACAAGCACAATGGAGCTGTGAGCCTTTGTCATGGTAATGAGAGTACCACAGTTAACTGACAGCTTTCTTCCTCTCTAGTGCCTTCTTGGCCCTGCAGGATCATTGCCTTGTCCTGGAAAAGTGGTTTGCATAACTCAACGAAATTACAAACTATGCTTTGCAGGGTTACCCAAGATAGACAGGTCATTGTGAAGGGTTGCTATAAAAGGTGATTCACTGGAGAAGGAAATGGCAAACCACTTCAATATCTTTGTCAAGAAAACCCCATGGACAGTATTGAAATAATAAAACATATGACACCAGAAGATAAGCCTTTTGAGGTCAAAAGGTGAGAAGAGCAGAGAACAGCTACAAGTAGCTCCAGTACTAATGAAGTGTCTGAGCCAAAGCTGGAAGGAAGTTCAGCTTCAGATGTGTCTGGTGACAAAAGGAAAGTCTGTTGCTGCAAAGATCAATATTGCATAGGAACCTAGGAGTAAAATTTATGAATCAAAGTAAGCTGGATGTGGTCAAACAGGAAATAAAAAGATTAAACATCAACATCTTGAGTGTCAGTGCACTTAAATGGATGGGAATGGGTGAATTTAATTCAGGTAATCATTACATATAATACAGTGGGCAAGAATCCCTTGGCAGAAATGAAATAGCCCTCATAGTCAATAAAAGGGTGAGAAAAGCAGTACTGGGGTATCATCTCAAAAATGGCAGAATGATATCTGTTCAAATCCAAAGCAAACTATTCAACATTACAGTAATATAAACCCATGCTCTAACCACAGATACCAAAGAGGTCAAAGTTGATAAGTTCTGTGAAATCCTACAACACCTTCTAGAAATAACACCAAAAAAGATGTCACATTCAGCATAGGGGATTGGAATGCTGAAGTAGGAAACTAAAAGATACTTGGAATAACAGGCAAGTTTGCCCTTGGAGTACAAAATGAAGCAGGACAGAGATGAGTGGAGTTTTGTCAAGATAACTGTCTGGATTCATCTTGCCCTATCAGAATGTCAGAGGGGCAATGGGGGAGGACATAGGAGAGAGCAGATTGGGGGAAGGGTTATACAGTGGGATGGCTGTTTTAGGGTGGTGGGTAGGGGAAAGATGGGGAGAAAATTTGTAACTCAAAATCTCATGGAAATGAATGATGTAAACAAGAAAATAAATAAATTTATTTTTTAAAAAAGATAACTCTCTGGCAATAGCAAACACTCTTTTTCAACAATCCAAACAGTGACTTTACATATGGACAACACCAGAGTGTCGGTATCAAAATCAGATTGATTATATACTTTGCAGCCAACAGTGGAGGATCTTGATATAGTCAGTTAAAACAGGACCTGGAGCTAACTAAAGCTCATATCAAGCTCAGATCATGAGTTCCTTACTACAAAATTCAGAGTTAAATTGATAAAAGTAGGGGAAATCATCAGACCATATAAGTATAACCTAAATAACATCCCTTATGAATATAAAGTGAAAGTGATGACAGATTTAAGAATAAGATCTGGTAGATAGAGGGCATAAAGAACAACAGACAAGGGGTGGCTAGGTGGCACAGTGAATAGAGCACCGGCCCTGGAGTCAGGAGTACCTGAGTTCAAATCCGGCCTCAGATACTTAACACAAAAAACTAGCCGTGTGACCTTGGGCAAGTCACTTAACCCCAACTGCCCTCCAAAAAAAAAAGCAAAAAAAAGAACCACAAAGGTTTGCAATATTGCACAGGAGGTAACAATAAGACCAAATAAAATTCCGAAGAAAAAGAAGAGCAAGAAAGCAAAATGGCCAGCTGATGAGCCAAGATGGTGGAGTAAGAGCCGGGACTTGCTTGAACTCATCCAAACCCTCCCCCCAAATACCTGTAAAAATGACTCTAAACAAATTCTAGAGCTATAGAATTCACAAAATGACAGAGTGAAGCAAATCTCCAGCCCAAGACAACTTGGAAGGTTAATAGGAAGAGTATATTGCACTGGATTAGGAGCTGAGCAGACTATGACATAGGCCATGCTGGCTTAGACATGGCCAGAGCAGGCCTCAGGGGATTGAAACACTAGCAGCTGTGGTAATTTCCAGACTTCTCAACCTACATACACCAAAGACAAAGTAGAAGATCAGTGGGGAAACTCTCTTGGACTTGGATGAAAGAAGAATTTGGTCTGCCCCTAGCCCCAAGGTGGTGGCAGCAGCACCAGCAGCAATGGTTGTTCCTGGAGCAAGGAAGGAAGGATCAAGCAGCTTATTAGAGGGCAATTTCAGGAATCTCTTTGCTGGTACTGAGGCAGGATTTACTTTCTTTGTCCTGCTTGAATCTGGGTCACAGTCTTGGGTGAGGAGAAGCTCTGGTGTGGTAGAGCTGGTGGCAACTATGGAGAGGGAGTCCTCACAGTTCTGAGGAAAAAAAGAATAATTGTGGTCACTCATAGACCAGACCTCAGACCAGGAGAGGAGTAAACATCTCTCCTTTGATCATATTACCTTAGAATAACTGAAAATTTACAGGTACCTAGAAGTAGCTATAACAACAGCTGCACAAAACCCCAGAAATTTAGAACACAAAAATGTATGTATGTATGTATGTATGTGTATATATGTATGTACATGTATATATGTATATACATACACACATATATGTGTATGTATGTGTATATATAATAGACAGACAGATAGATAGATAGATAGATAGATAGATAGATAATAGATAGATAGATAGATAGATAGATAGAGGTGGCAGGAATGTAGAAAACTATGCCAAAAGAAAAAAAAGATCTTAACATCATTGATGGTATGGTTATTGATCCTGAGCCAGAAATCCTGGAGAATGAAGTTAAGTGGGCCTTAAGACACATTGCTAACAACAAGGCTAGTGGAGGTGTTGGAATTCCAGTTGAGCTACCTAAAATCCTAAAAGATGATGCTCTTAAAGTACTGCACTCAATATGTCAGCAAATTTGGAAAATTTAACAGCAGCCACTGGATTGGAAAAGATCAATTTATATCCCAATCCTAAAGAAGAACAATACCAAAGGAAGTTCAAATTACTAAACTATTATGCTCATTTCACACACCAGCAAGGTAATGCTTAAGATTCTGCAATTTGGGTTTCAGCAATATGTGAACTAAGAATTAATGGAACAGCAGCAGGTTGGTTTTCAAAGAAGCAGAGGAACTAGAGACCAAATTGCCAACATTGCTGGATTATGATGGAAGCAAAGGAGTACCAGAAAAACATCTGCTTCTGTTTCATTGACTACACAAAAGCCTATGACTGTATGGAGCACCACAAAATGTGACAAAAAATCCTCAAAGAGATGGGAGTACCAAAACATCTTACTTGTCTCCTGAGTAACCTATTTGTAGGCTAAGAAGCAACAGTTAGAACCAAACATAGAACAACTGTATGATTTAAGATCGGAAAAGATGTATAACAAGGCCATGTGTTGTCACTTTATTTATTTAACTTATATGCAGAATACATCCTACAAAATGCCAAGTTGGATGGATCATAAACTGGAATTAAGGCTAATTGGAGAAATATCAACAATCTCAGATATTCAGACATTCTGATGGCAGGAAGTGAAGAAAAATTAAGAAGTTTCTTGATAAGTGTCAAAGAAGAGAGTATAAAAACTGGTTTGAAGTTTAACATTTTAAAAACTAAGGTTATGACAACTGACAAACCAAGGGAGAAGAAATGAAAGCAGTTTCACATTTTATATTCTTTGGCTCAAAGATCATTGCAGATGGTGACTGCAGCCATAAAATTAAAAGATGCTTGCTCCTTAGAAGGAAAGCTTTGACAAATATGGACAGTATAGTAAAAAACAGAGCCATTGCCTTACCAAATAGTCAAATCTGTGGTTCTTCCAGTAGCAATGCATGGCTATGAGAATTGGAAAGCTGAGCTCCACAAATCAATTCTTTTAAATTGTGGTACTGGAGAAGACTTTTGGGAGTCCGTTGGACAGCAAGGAGATCAGAAGATCAGCCAATACTTAAGACATTTTATTCAGACTTTTCATTCAATGGTCAAATACCGAATACTTTGTCCATGTGATAAGAAGATAGGACTCATTGGAAAAAAAAAACAACCCTGGTGGTGGGAAAGATTGAAGGCAAAAGGAGAAGGGATTGACAGAGGATGAGATGTATAGATAGTGACATGGAAATAACAAACATGAGCTTGGACAGACTTCAAGAGATAATGAAGGAAAAGAAGAGCCTGGTGTGCTGTGGTCCATGGAGTCATAAAGAGTTGGACATGACTGAAAGACTGAATAACAACAAAGTACTTTGAATAACAACAAAGACAATTTGCATAATCTAGCACTAGTAAAGGGAGAAAATTATTGGAGGTTGGAAAAGCAAATAGGAAAGGGTTTGAATGTTTGTCCTTATTCTCAGAATAAGTCAGTTAAAATTTTGAGACTATTTGGAATCATAGTATAATAGACTCTTAATAGATGGTTCTTGAACAAATGACCAGTGTAAAATCAAGCATACCATTTATTAGCCCTGTTGATTAAATATTTGCCTCTTTAATGTGCTATGGAAAACTATAACACATTAGAGGCCTCATGATATAGTGAAAGGAACTTTGAATTGGGAATTCTAAGACTTGGGCAACAGATCCAACTCCACTATGATGCAGCTGTGAAAATCTTAGACAAGTCACTGAATTTCTCAGGACCTTAACTTCCTTATCCATAGAATAAAGGGTTATTCAGTCTATGAATTTATGAGTTTACATTTAAAAATAAACATGATAAAACACCTTTATAATATAGGTATACATATATATGTATGTATATATACATATAGATATATATATATATATATAAAGAGAGAGAGTATCCCAAAAACTACATGAATACATATGTTCATTTCTTATGGTTAAATATGAATTGGATGGTTTTGCTATTATATCTCCATTTAACAGTTGAGGAAACCAAAGTAACTAGAGCTGAAGTGTCTGACAATAGATTTGATCTCAGGCCTTCCTGACTCCAGACCCAGCTGACTATAAGTTTACTAAAATCTCCAGATCTTTTTCAGATAGACTACTATCAAGCCATGCATCTGCCATCTTTTTACCTGTGAAATATAATTTTTAATGCAAATGAACTTTGATTCCTAATGGATTCCACTTCATTTATCCATTTGTCCATCTATTTTGTTAGATGCCTCCTACTCCTACCAACAGCACTTGGGTGATACAGTAGATAGAGCACTGGGCTAAGAATCAGGAAGACTCATCCTTATGAGTTCAAATTTGGCCTTCAGACACTTACTAGCTATGTGACACTGGGCAAGTTATTTCATCCTATCTTGCCTCAACTCTTCACCTGTAAAATGAGCTGGAGAAGGAAATGACAAACCACTCCAGTATCTTTGCAAAGAAACCCCAAATGGAGTCATGAAGAATTGGACATGACTGAACAAATGAATGACTCCTACCAAATAGGCCAGGTTGCAAGAATAAACATGATAGAGACCCCAGGATATAGATTAAGAGGAAAACTGAATTATATTAATAGTTATACAAAATTAGAACCTAATTAAGTCTTATAATAGAGAAACCATCAAACTTATGGGAAGGTACAGAAGGGAAGAGATCACTTATGGTTGGGCTAATTAGGGAAAGTTTCAAGGACCTTGAAGGACATGTAGAATTTTGACATGTGAAGATTTAGAGAAAGGACATTAATAGTAAAGGGAACCATGTGAGGAACAAAGATGTAGAAGATATAAAACTTGGGTCATGCTTCATGGGCAACAAATCAGAGACTTTGATGGAATATGTAGTTTATGGGAAGGCAATGTTGAGATAAGGTTGGAAAGACTGGTTAGGGCCAAGGAGGAAAGGACTTTGAATGGCAAGATAAGGAATACAGATTTTATTCAGTGGGCAATGGGCAGCCACTGGTATTTTTGAGAGGAAAGTACTATTATCTGAGCTGTGCTTTAAGAAGAATACAGAGAAGGGAAAGATACTAAAGGCAAGAATGAAAAGTAAGAGGTTATTATCAAGATGCAAGTGAGATATAAGGAGGACCTGGACTACAGTGGTGAGAGTAGGGATAGAAAATAGTAAGTGCAGGTAAAAAAAAACAACAACAACAACATTATTTTGATGTCACAAAGGTAGAATCAAAAGAATTTGGTATCTTAAAGATGAGAGGAAGAAGATATTCAAAGATCCTCTGAAGTTTAAAGTCTAGGTAGCTCACAAGATGGTGTATAACATCATGCATAGTGACCAATGGAAATAAGCAAGTCCAAAGAAGGAGGTTGATAAACTGTTGAATTCATATTCATTTGTAATGATTTGGATTGGGGTCAGAAGAGCTGGATTCAAATTTCAGGTCTATTGTTTATTATTTATGGTATTTAACCATGGACATGTCATATAGCCTTTCTTGTCTTCAATTTCTTTATCTTTAAAACAAAGGTGTTGAAATAGATCATCTAAGGTTTCTTATAGCTCTAAGAGCCTATATGATCCTATGAGTTTGAGGTACCAGTGGCATGGATACATGGAAGTCTAGTAAGCAGCTGAAGATATGAGTCTGGAGCTGCAGAAACAAGCCTAGGCCTGAGGTATATTATTAGGTCTCATTCATACAAAGGTAGGAGTTAAAACTGCAGGAAAAGATGACATCATTGAGAATTTTATAAAGAGAATATTTCTTTGCCAATTCTTATAACACCATTATCTTGTCTCATCACAGAAAAAAACCCTACTATAGCTCCAAAATGACCAAAAATCTATCAATAAACCAATAATATTTTAAGCTTCTATAATGATGTCGGAACTGTGCTAAGTTCTAGGATACAAAGAGAAATAATGAAAAAGTCCCTTCCCTCAAGGAGTTTACATTCTAAGGGAGAGAGAAAGTAAGTATAAAATTAGATAGCTTTTTAAAATACACACAAATTAGATAGATACAAAATAGCTTTAGCAGGAAAGCACCAGCAGCTGAGAGAAACCAGGAAAGCCCTCCTATGTAAGATGGGACATCAACTGAAGAAAGACAGGAATTGTAAAAGATAGAAGTGAGGAAAGAGTCAGAGACAGAGATAGAGATAGACAGGAGAGACACAAAGACAGAAAAACAGACAGGGGAGAGACAGACATAGATAGAGACAGACAGACAGAGAACACATTAGAATATTCCAGGTATGAGGCAGTCAGCACAAAGGCATGGAAATGGGAGATGGGGCATCATATATGAAGACCAGCACAGAGGCCAGCATGGCTAGACCATAGAGTACAAGAAAGGCAGTAGCATATAAAACTGGTCATATAGGAAGGACCCAGGTAGTGAAGAATTTCACACACTAAAATATGAAGCTCATATTGATCCCAGAAGCAAAATAGAGTCATTGGGGCTTATTGATATGGGAAGGAGGTAACATGATGAAACCTGAGCTTTAGGAAAATCACATTGGCAGACATGTGGAAAGTAGATTAGAGTGGGTTAATACTTAAGGCTGGGAAACAAATTAAGAGACTATTTCAACAATCTAGATGAAACATGAAAACTAAGGCGGTGACTGTGTTGAGTAGAAATAAGGAGTATATGAGAGCAGTATAGAGAAAGAAAGAGCAAGATATGGCCACTATTTGGCTATGAGAGATTATCAAGAGGAGAGGTGAACAGAGCCAGCCTTTCCCTTCAGGGTCCCACCAGGGGACCTAAATGTAAGCCACATATGGCCCTGCATGTCTTCAAGTGCAGCCCTTTGAATCCAAACTTCCAAAATCCCTTAATAAGAGGATTCGTTCTATAAAACTTGGACTCAAAGGGCACTTGAGGCCCTAGAGGGCCACATGGCTTACCCTTCTTCTATACACTCTTTACACTCAACTTCAGAGAGTAAGGCTGATGCTTTTATCAGGACTATTGGCAACAGCTGCTACCTCTTTTCCCCTGTTGATCAACTGCTCTGCCTCCCTACTTATGATGTAAACAATATGAGCACCAACCACATGCATGGTAAAGATAACATTTTCTTGGTAGAGACTGTATCCCTGGGGCTTTGAAATTATCATTTCTCTATATCTGTATTTTGGTACTCTCTCCACTCCTAAATTTTCTTTGGAGAAATATTTTGTAAGTCATCTCCCTTCTTTTTCCAATACATGCCAAGTTTCAATGATTTTCCATGAAAAATGCAAGACTATTTATTGGCCTACTGCTTCACACAGGTAATTCTACCACTCTTTCTCTAGATAAGGCTCTTTGGTTGCTGGGTCTTAATTTAATCATCACATTCACATTCTCTTTACATAAACTCAGAGGCTCTGAGGCAATGGGCACTGTTTGATTAAATTAGATCAAATACTATTAATCCTTGATTTCTTAAAATCAGAATCACTTACACAGATGAGAGGCATTACTTAATGCATTTTTGTGCTCAAGCTCTTGTCTGAGTGTCAGTCAGAAACAGGACTTGCCTTTGGTGTAGTTACAATGAGAGCTACCCTGTGTGGTAAGATTTGAGAAGCACCAGAAAAGTCCCATTAGCCTAAAATAACGATCCCATAAGCTCTGTGGCATGGGCAGAAATTCTACCATTAGCACCTTTAGGAGGCAATGAAATGTAATGGAGAAAGCACTGAACCTGGATACTGAAAAATGGGTTGTGAAGCTTCAGCTTTACTATTTAATGTTTTTATGGCCTTAGATAAGGGTGGGGACCCTGCTGCCTCTACACCACATGCGGCCTTCTAGGCCCTTGGGTGTGGCCTTTTGACTGAGTCCAAGTGTTACAGAACTAATCCTTTTGTTAAGGGAATTTGTTCTGTGAAGTTTGGATTCAATCAAATGGCTGAGATTGAGGCCCTAGAGGACTACATGTGGCCTTGAGGATGCAGGCTCCCCACCCCCAGTCTTGGACAAATCAGTGAGCCTCACTCAGGCTCAGTTTCCTGATCCGCAAAATGAGAATGAGGCTAACACAACCTATCTCATGGTAAATAGTGTGAAGATAAAGAACAGAGCTGGGGAGGGAGATGGGGAAAGATTATTTTAATCATCAATCAACAAGGACTTATTGAGTTCCCACTGTGT
The DNA here is from genome assembly GCA_028646575.1 of Pseudocheirus occidentalis. NCBI lineage: Eukaryota > Metazoa > Chordata > Mammalia > Diprotodontia > Pseudocheiridae > Pseudocheirus > Pseudocheirus occidentalis. Next base: position 126,273,427 of record CM053596.1, on the reverse strand, counting down.
GTCAGGCACTAGGGATACAAATACAGTGACTGAGAATCAGACCCTACTACTCATAAGCAGCTACATGGCTTTTTGTCAGCCATTGTCTGAACTAACAAGTATTCATTTCTTTCCAGACACTTGGAACTAGACAGAATTTAAGAGAGCATCTGGTCCAATACCTACATGTACACGTACCTTCAGTTCCCATCTGGTGGCTTCACTAGACTTCTTCATTGTCTCCAGAAACTCATCTTCCTGAAAGATCAAATCAATTCTGCCATTCATACCTCCTTGGTATCCCCTGCCATGTGGGCCCCTCCTTCTCTTTGATTGGAGAACATAGAGGTTGGGCATGGGAGAGGTTATCCCAAATCCTCTATTTAAGGAGGGCATTCACAGCAGATACTCCGTCACTTTTTATGTGGCTGTAGGACTTCATCATGTCCCCTTGCTGGTGACCCTTTCCCCTTCACTCCCCTCCTCCACCTCCTTTTCGGCTTCACTTTATGTATTGTCTCCATCTACTAGATTGTGAACTCCTTGAGGGTAGGGAGCCTTTTTTGTATGTTCAGTGCTTAGTGCAGTACCTGGCACGTAGTAGGTACTTGATGAATGTTTATTGACTATTAATTATGAACAAAGATCCTCTCTGCAGCATTCCTGAGAAATGGTCATTCAGATAATGCAAACACTGCTCAGAAAAGATAGTGGCTAAGAGTTCTAGACTTGCCATGAGTCAGCTGAATAGATGACTGGATTTAAATTCTGCCTCAGAGATTTCCTAGCTGTATGATTCTGGGCAAGTCACTTAACCTCCATCAGCCTCATCAGGAAAACGGGAATAGCAACACCTTCGTCATAGTGTTGTTGGGAGGAACAGATGATTTAGCACGTACAATGCTTTGCCAGTTTTGAAGGGCTATGATAGTTTTTTGCTTGCTATTATTACCTTGTGTAATAATGTATAAATGTGTATCTCGGGAGGCATTTTCTTCTTAGATATAGATCTTCAATGTCTGGGGATTTTGGTGGGGTAGCACTGTGGATAGAATACTGGACTTGGAGTCAGGAAGACTTATCTTTCTGAGCTCAGATCTGTTCTCATACATTCACTAGCTGTGTAACCCTGAGCAATTCACTTAACCCTGTTTACCTCAGCTTCCTCATCAAACGAGCTAGAGAAGGAAATGGCAAACTACTCCAGTATCTTTGCCAAGAAAACCCCAAATTGGGTCATGAAGAATGGGACTGGACTGAAACAAATGAACAACAACAAATGGAGAAACGGTAAGGATTGTTTCAGGGGGAAAAAACAACACAAAATTGTCTTGGATGCCCAGCTTGGTGGTATTCCATCTCTAAGAGGAACATTCTGGGCAGTCAGAATATATCCTGAAGGCAATGGATGCTAAAGAGAAAGAATAGGTTCCATGAGAACAAAAATGGAGAAGTCAAAGGGTTTCCTAGCTATCTGTTAGGCTGGCAAGGTCTTGTACCATAGAAGTGATCCGATCATGGATGGGGATGCAGATGGAGCTGAAGCAGCACTAGATCAAGTTATGCTGCTGGTAAGGTCAGTCAGTGGGCAGGTGTGGTTGGGGTTAAGGACAAGAAATTGAACAAATGGGGGCAATAGGACAGTCTGGAAAAGTGCCCACAATAGGAGGTGAAGACCAGAGAAGCTAAAGAGAATTGAAACTAAAGCTGAGAGCTGAGACAGCACCTATAATCCTTGCCAGAGACTCTTGTGCCAATGAAAGTCTCCAGTCTAATGAAACTTTTTGTCTGGGGTGGCTCAAAGCAATCCTGCCTGGGGGGTGGAGAGGGAGGGCCACTCTTTTCATGCCTTAAAGAGCCATGACTGAGTTATGTTCTATAGACTGGCTGTTGATTTCCTTCCTCCATGTCTCAGACTAATAAAAATATTATTCTGACTCTAAGGCCAAGTTTGGATAATAATTATATTAACATATTTGTAAAGCACTTTAGGAGAATCCCAATTGTTTCTCTCTCTGTTTTTCAAAAATTTTTAAAAAGGCCCAGAGAGGTTAAGTAATTTGCCATTCCATTGTTTTTTGTTGTTGTTCAGCCATATCCAACTATTCATGACCCCACTTGGAGTTTTCTTGGCAAAGATGCTGGAGTTGTTCTCCATTTCCTTCTCCAGCTTATTTTATAGAGGCAAACAGGGTTGAGTGACTTGCCCAAGGTCACACAACTAGCTAGAGGCTGAATTTGAACTCCGGAAGATTGAGTCTTTCTGACTTCAGGTCTGGTACTCTGAGTCACCAAGCTGCCCAGATAGTAAGAGAGGTCTGAGTGAGATTTTATGATATTAAGTACATAACACTTTTCACTACACTATCCTGTCTTTCAGGATGATCTCAGACAAAGGCAGATTACTGCAAGCATGAAAAATTGTCATCGTCAGATCCTTCCTAAAGTTGAGACAATGGTCTAGTCAGTGGAGCTTTTGATTTTGATCATGTCTCACAATTTTTCATCAGACCAGCTTTTAGTGGAGTTTTTAGTATTTAGGATTCTTAAGTCTCTTAGCAAGTTGCATGCAACAAGAATTGTATAATAATACCAACAATAATAGCTAATATTTATATAGCATTTATTTTGTGCCGGCACTGGAACATTCCCAAATACTATGTCCTTTGTTCCTCATAAAAACCTGAGAAAGCAGCTGCTATTAACACACTACAGAAGCTAAGTGGCACAGTGGCTACAGCACTGGCCCAGGAGTCAGGAAGACCTGAGTTCAAGTGTGAACTCAGACCCCAACTAGCACTGTAACCCAGGGCAAGTCACTTAACCATGTCTGCCTCAGTCCCTCATCTGTAAAACGAGCTGGAGAAGAAAATGGCAAACCACTTCCACATCTCCTTGTCAAGAAAACCCTAAATGGAGTCACAAGTAGTTGGACACAACTTAAAAGACTCAACAAAAATCATCACACCTATTTTACACGTGAGGAAACTGAGGCAACCAGAGATTAAGTGGCTTGTCCAGAGTCACAATGTTAAAAGAAATAACCATCCTGTTTGCAAAATAACATATTTTACAAGAATAGAGTCAGAGTGGTGTAATGCCCAGAGCATACAAAATAGATTCTGGAAAACTTTGTTATTTCTGCTTTCACATCTCTCATTCTACTTCGGACATACAGAAATAGGCAGCAAGGTAGTGCAGTGGATAGAACACCAGCTCTGGAGTCTGAAAGACTTAAGTTCAAATCCAGCCTCAGATACTTACCGGCTCTGTGACCTGGTGCAAATCACTTAACCTCTATTTGCCTCAGTTTTCTCAACTATAAAATGGGGCTAATTACAGTACCTACCTGTAAGGGTGATTTTAAGGATCAAATGAGGTAACATATGTAAAGCACTTATCACAGTGCCTGGTACATAGCTGGTGCAATATAAATGCCCATTGCTTCCCCCTCTAGCATATACATCCCCTTCTCTGCACTCACATAGCCACAAGTCTATTGTGTGCCCCCAACTCCTCTTGCCTTCACTACTGCCAGTAATCTTCTAACTGACTTCCCTGCTTCAAGCCTTTCCCTACTCAATCTCCCTTCCTCTCACCTGCCAAGGTGATTTTTCTAATGAGTAGGTCTGACCACATTGTACATTTCTCTGTCAAATATAAAGTCATCTGTTGGCCATTTAAGGTTCCGCACAGCCCAGCTCTTCCCTCCTTTCTAGCCTTCTTATGCCTCACTCCCCCTCCATGATCTCTACCATCTAGCTACAACATCTGCCCACAGTTGTCTGAACACAACACTACCTCTCCCATCTCTGGACTCTCTGTGAGCTCAGCCCCTACCTAGAACACCCTCCTTCCTCACCCCCACCACTTAGTGTCTATGGTTTCCTTCAAGACTCTCAAATTCCTTCTTCAGCAGGGCCCTCTCCCACTACCCCTCACTGCCAACACCATCTCCTTTCAGATTGTCTTCCATCTTCTTAACCTATCTTGTATATGCCTCGTTATTAACCTCTTGTCTCTCCCATTAGAATGTGAGCTTCCTGAGGACAGGGACTGCTTTCACCTTTCTTTGAATTCTGAATGGTTAGCACAGTGCCTGACCATACTTGGTGACTGGCTGACTGCCTGCATTGGAAACCTGCCTCGGATACTTACTCACTATGTATGTGTATATATACTATGTAGTGTATATGTGTGTGTATGTGTGTGTGTGTGTGTGTGTGTGTACGACGCTATCCGCATCACTTAGCCTTTCTCAGCCTGCTTCCTCTTCTATAAAATAGGGATAATAACAGCACCTATCTCATAAGATTGTCATGAGGAACAAATGAGATGATGGAAGTAAAGCTCTTTGTAGCCTTAAAGGACTACATAAATGTCAGCTCTTAAGGATAGCCAATTATCATAGACTGGAACAACAATAGATGTTGAGAGACAGCATTTTTCCTTTGCTTTTGAGTAAAGAAAAATATCATCCTACTTGGGAAGTTCCAATGGCCTCTCTAAGATTTCCCCCATTGGCAGCAAATGCACCATGTGAAGGTAGTGATTAGGGTTTGGGGATGTTGGTGAGGAGGTCTCAGATGGTGAGCGTGAAGACAAGAACTATGTTCCCAAAAGGCAATTTTGTTTGACCGAGACGGCCACAGACCCTTTAAATATGACTCTGGCTAGAGAACAGCCTGTGCCTCCTAGGTCCAGCCTGTAGAGAAGGATTAGCCTTTTAGGGTCAATGCACAAACTGTAACATCTATGTGTGTAACTAGAGTGCCTTTATATAGATGAGTAAACTTGGTCTATGTTTCTGCCAATTTCCATTCCTTGGCAGCCTTTCCCTGAAGATTTCAGGGTGGGGGAAGGTACTTTGGGGAAAACTGTGACTTTACATTTCTGTGTAAATTAATTCTCCACTCTTAATTTTTATTCTAGCCAATGGTTGTTTTAAGTTGAAGCTCCCCACCCCCACCTCTTTTTCTTTCCTTTTTTTTTTTGGCCTGAAAAAATGGGTGAAATCATCAAGTTTAAAGGAACCTGGATAGCCAAGTTCAAAATAATATTATTTCATCTTTGATTTATATTATATATATATATATATATATATATATATAAATATATATGAATGAATTAGCTGAGGCAAGATCCTGTTCCAACCTGCCATTATGGCTGAGAAGGGGTTCCATTGACATATCCACCTCTTTTTATGGTAAGTATACAGAGCACCCTCACTCCCTGAGACATCCATGATCAGGATTGCCGGGCACCCCAGTGTACTGTATTATTGCTAACATCCTGCTGGCTGTAATTCAGATTTCCATTTAATTGTGTTCTTATTTAAAATTCTGCTGCACCTGCAGGAGTAAGGAGGCCGGATGTCTCCACGTTACACATTCACCAGGCATTCTATATGATTATGAACAATGAAAACTTTAGAAAAATGTCAGATCTGATAGGGATCTCATAAATCACCAAATGATAATATCATGTGGGGGAAAAATCATACTGAGGACTCTAGAAAAATAGCCCCGATGATGTTAAACACTGACTTCACCCATGATGCCACATCCCCCTAGGAGGAGGACAATAGATTATTCCTGAAACAGCAAAAGCAGATGAGGCTTTTTGTTTTTGTTTGTTTCATTTTCTGCCACTGGTCTTCCTATTTTCATTCACTGGCAAGGAAAATGCCATGTAAAAAACTGAAAGAAGATAGTGAGATCAAAATGAGCATCCTCTGTGAGGGCTATGACATCACAGCAGCCTCTCAAGCCCCTCATTGAGCTACCCTGTTTATATTACAGAAGGGATCAATTTCTATTGTGGCAGCACTGGGATATTGTGAATACTAATGCTCTCTGTGGAATGCTGCCTTTAGAATCCCACCGACTGAACCATTCAGCCTGCTCTGATGCAATCTTGTGGCAGTGAGATACCCTTCCCTACACAGATTTCATTGAGACACACAGCTTGGGCTGATCAAAAGGTTCACTAGAGATGCCAAGAGATGTGGTTTCAGACAATAAAGCTATGTTGATGCTGACAGTTTCTGCTCCAGCCCAGAGTTTTGTTTTGTTTTGTAAAGTGCAAAGATGCTGCTTTGCTTCTACAGGAACTCAGGACAATTAAGCATCAAAATGTTTCAAGTGGGTCATTTTCACAGCATCTCTTAGGCTATATGAGAGGTTTTCCCCAGGGCTCTAGTGGGTAAGGTTAAGAGTACTGAATCTCCTCTCTTCTTACTAAGAGAACACAGTTCTGCACACTCCATCTCTCTCCCTCTCTCTCTGTTCTCTCTTTCCCTCTTCCTCTCTCTCTCCTTCCCTCTTTCTCTCTCTCTCTTTTCTTCTCTCTCTTTCCCTCTCTCTCTTTCCCCCCCTCCTCCTGTCTCCCTGTGTTTGTCTGTTTCTCTGCCTCTCTTTTGCTGTCTCTGTTTCTCTGTCTCTCACTATCTCTCTCTGTCTCTCTATGTTTGTGCATATATAAAAATATATATGTATGTGTGTATGCATAATCTCCAAAAGGACAATAAACATTTATAAAAGGTAGAGAGAAGCTATTTCATCCAGTTCCTTTCCACTGTACAAATCCTTTTCACAATTCCATGCTTTAATATTATGGGGACCTTAGAACATATGTTTCTAGTGTTCAATCATAAGCACTCATTAAAGTACCTACCTATTGTAACTATGTGTAATTTAATATTCTTGGTAGAATAGCATGATTGGAAGATCACTGTATTTAGAATCAAAAGACCTGGAGTCAAGGCCTGGCCCTGCTATTAACCAGCCTTGTGATCTTCAGAAAATTAATCTGTGTGCCTCAGTTTCCTCATATATAAAATGAGAGAATTGCTCAAGATACTCTCTTACGTCCCTTCTAGTTCCATCAGTCTTTGTATTATTCTATGATTCTTTGACAAAGTTTCTACCCTCATTGAGTTAACAATCTAATAGAGGTGGTGAGATTTATACATCTGATTATAATGCCCATTAGCATATGATAAGTATATAATAAAAAAAGAAATAATGAGAGAGAAATTCAGATCAAGTCAAGTTTTTTTTTACAAGTCAAACTATTTCATTTTTAGATAGCAGGAATTTCTAGGAGGTTCTCTCTCATAATAAGCCTGAATTTTTGTCATTTCCACCCATCATTCCATCCCTGAAGCTACACAAAATAGGCTTTGTCTTCTTCCAAATACTTGACGACAACATCACCTCTTATACGTCATCTCTTCTGCAGGTCCCCAGTTCTTTCAACCAGTTCTCCTGGTTTTAAAAATGATTTTATAAGTATCATGCAACACAAGAGGGTTGGATCCTAATACAACTGTGTTGTAATTGTGACCCTGAGCAAGTCACTTCTTTTTGAGCCTCAGTTTTCTCATCTGTAAAATGGTACTTGCCTAACAGGATTTGAGGAAAGTATATTGTATCATACAGTCAAAATTCCTTTTAAAATATGGTGCCCAGACTGTCCTCAAACTAAGTCCTGACTTTCTGTTATTTTATCCCTTGTCTCAACTTTGCCACCATTTCTCAGCTGCCTTTTGACCCTAGAATTTTCCTAAGCCCCTGAGGATCCTTCACTCTGGAACAGCCCTCCACTCCAGCAGCCCCGTTTTCCCCCTGTCAAGTTTTTCCTGGAACCTCTGTTTTGAGGAACAGCCTTGGCTCTGCTTCTGACTCATGAGCTTCACCAGCAAGTCTTCATCCATGCCCGCTCTACTTTTCATCCCCTCCTTAATGCGTGGTCTTCCTTATTTAGAATGTAAACTCCTTGAGGGTAAGGACTGTATTTTTCTAAGTTTTTTGTTATCATTAAGTGCCTAATAAATGTATATTTGATTCTATTTGACTCACATAATGAAGTAGTCCTTACAAATCCTAGACCTAATTTTTCTAATTAAAAAAAGGGGGGAGTAGAAGATGAGATGTAAGGTAAACTAAAAAAATGCAGCCAAGTGTGGTCCTCTCTTTATGAGGTGCAAACTACTCCCTTGAATGAATCAGAAAAGAAACAATGGAAAGGATGAAAGAATGACTGGCCAGACAACCATCATTCAGAATGACCATTAAAAAGTCAGTTCATTGAAGCCAAATGACTACATGGTTTAGAGGGCAAAATACTGGACTTGAAGTCAGGAAGATGTAAGTTCAAATGTTCTCAGGTACTTGCTAGTGAAGCAAAAACACTTAATAAGTGCATCGTGCCTCAGTTTCCCCATCTGTAAAATTATGGGATTAGACTTAATAGCCTCTCTAGGGTACCTTACAAATCTATCTAAATCTATGTTAATATTACGCAAAGACTTGGAAAAAAAAGCAGAAAAAGCACAGAACTAAAGAAAAAAAAGTTGATAATAATAACTAATATATAGGACTTAGTTATGGACCAGGCACTGTGCTAAGTGCTTTGTAAGCATCATCTCATTTGATCCTAACAACCACCCTGAAAGGTTAGTGCTATTTCTATCATTTTCTCCATTTTACAGATGAGGAAACTGAGGCAAACTGAGGCTGAGTGACTCAACGAGGGTCACACAGTTAGAAAAGGATTGCATTTTATATTTTCTTAAGTTCCTCATAGTGACTAGAACAATTCTGGGCACATGATGCAAAGAGGAATTCAGTTCCTGAAGACAGGAGCAGAAGAAGCATAGAATTGGGGAAAAAAGAAGCTGTTAATAATAATATCTAACATTTATATTTTGTTATTTTGGTTTAATTCTACCCAATCCTTCATGACCCTATTTGAGGTTTTCTTGGCAAAGAGAGTAGAATGGTTTGCCATTTTTTCTCTTTTTACAAATGAGGAACTGAGGCAAACAGGGTTAAGTGATTTGCACTGGGACATACAAACAGTGTCTAAGGTCGCATCTGAATTCAGTAAGGTGGGTCACCTTCATGGTTCCAATCCCAACGCTCTATCCACTGCTCCACAAACTTGCCCAACTTTTGTATAACTCTTACTGTGTGTCCACCAGTCAATACTTACTTAATTCTCAACCTCATTGCTCATTTCAAGTGAGTCACAGTTCAAAAGCCTATGAAGTGATACAGTTGTATCACCCAAAGCCAATGGAATGGGTAGAAGTTAAGAGGCAGAAATCAGCCCAGAAGAAGGCCAACCAAATCTCCACATAGAAATGTGCCAAGCAAGGTATATGACACAGGGATATAAGGACAGGGCCCTCACTGGCTCTCATTGACTTCATTAGTTACGTAATCATTCAACAACGGGAAAGTCAGTATTTCCTTCTCCCAAAAGGTAACTCAGGAACAGTCTCTGCTCCTACCTGTACCACATATTCAACACTTACCACATATACTCTTGTAGTAAATATCTTTTCCTCAACTAGATTGTAAGCTCTTTATGGGCAAGAATTACATCTTTGTATCATATATACACATGAACAATACCTAACATAGAACTTTATTGAATTTGAGAAGGCCATAAATATTCTGTTGTTTGAAAGTTTAAGCAAATAACCAAAGGAAAAAGAAGAGCCCAAAACAATTAACCTTCCCTTTAAATTATTTTGGTAACAACCATACCACACCCCATAGTCCTTTACCTGATATCCATGAAGTTATTTTTTTTGATATTTTGATAGGTGTATTTCAGTGAAACTGATTTCCTTTGTAACCCTAAGTAGTTCAATTTATTCCTTTCAAAAAAGAAGGGGACAATAGTCTTTACCAGACTGCAAAAGGGGGTCCATGAAACAGACACAAAAAAGGAAGACACCTTCATCTAAACTGTGTCTGCACAGAAGATTTCTTTGCAAGGACAAAAAGGAATTTTTTATTGTTTCTATCAGCAACTGTGCTCCTTAGCCCAGAACATTCAGTGCCCTGCTATGGTGATAATGTACGACATGTGGTCTCTAGAGATGTCTTTGAATTCAAACTACATGTTGTGTATTTCAAATCTGTAGAACAGATGATACACAGAGACATCAGACCCTACCTCCCTGGCTACTGTTGCTATCAAATGCTATGGAAGTCCTTGACAACCAGACTTCATATCACACAGACTCAGACACACTTGGGTCAATTTGTGTTCCCCCAAAACAGAATTTACATGCAGGCAATCTATAGCTTCTTGTTGGGTCTATAGAACAACGGCAAGGGCTACCCTCTTATATGCAGTTGTAAGACGGGTCAGAGAATAAGAATCACACCTGGCTTATTGCACATTGCCATCTACACACCACACATTTTAATAAATGACAAGATTACAAGCCACAGGGGTTATCCAACAGCAAAGAGACAGTGCCCAAATTCCCAGGGTAGATACGCAAAGGACTCTTATAATTTCAAATGGGGTAAACATAACTAATGTTTTAAGGACACATTTTAGGCTTTTAAGATTAAAAGCCATGAAAGAAAGTATGGTATAGTGGAAAGATCCCTGGATGTGGGCCTAGTTCTGACTTACTACATGAATTTAGGCAACATCTGCCACCATCTGGACATAGCTACAGCTCATTCGAGAGGCTGAAGAGGTGAAGAGGAACCATCCACAGCTGTAGTCCAGCTCAAAAGCCAAGGGGACAGGATTTGTGTTGTTGCTCAGTCACTTCATCACCCTGTTTGGGATTTTCTTGGCAAAGATACAAGTGACTTGCCATTTCCTTCTCCAACTCATTTTACAGAAAAGGAAACTGAGGCAAACAGATTTAATGACTTGCCCAGGGTCACACAGTTAGGACATGTATGAGATCACATTTGAGCTTGGGTCTTTCTGGCTCTTGGCCCAACACTCTATCCGTTGCACCGCCTTGCTACCCCGGGGGGAGAGGATAGACACTGACTAAAAAGTAGTAGCTATGGTAGAAAGAATGATAGGTCCCCAATCAAAAGACCTGGGTTCAAATCCTAAACTCTGCCATTTACTATATGAATGACCCTGGGAAAGTCACATAACCTGTCTCAGGTTTAATTTCTTCCTCAAGGTAGAGGGATCGGAGCAGGGGTTCTTAAACCTTTTTGCATGTCACAGACTCTTTTGGCAGTCTAGTGTAGACAATGGATTCCTTTTCAGAACTGTTTTTGAATGCATAAAATAAAAGATAGGATTACAAAGGAACCCAATTACATTAAAACACAGCTATAAGAAAGTAAAAAAATTAAGAAAAGTTCGTGGATACCACGTTAAGAAACCTAGACATAAATAAGATCCCTCCCAGCTCCTTAGTTTAAAAGGTTATAGATATTCCCTGCTCACTGACATTGAGAATTCATTGCACAGCCTCAAACCTTTCCTCTGACCTCCTTGAAGACCGTTTTGATGTCTTTTCCTTCAGCCTTATATTGCTGTTCCTACCTGATCCCTTACAGCAGTGGTTCTCAACCTTCCTAATGCTGTGACCCTTTAATATAGTTCCTCATGTTGTGGTGACCCCAAACCATCAGATTATTCTCATTGCTACTTCATAACTGTAATTTTGCTACTGTTATGAACTGTAATGTAAATATCTGATATGCAGGATATATTTTCATTGTTAAAAATTGAACATAACCCACAGGTTGAGAACCGCTGCCTTAGAGGCTCCTGCCTCTCTGCTGTTGTTCACCTTATCCTGATTTAGAGTTCTTTTTTGTATCTGGACCCTTCTGGACTCTCTATTTGACAGGGTGGTCTTTGATCTCTTCTGATGCATCCAACTTCTCCCTGCTTTTCTTCTGAAGTACAAGTCTGACCGTAACACTCCCCTACACAAACCATAATGGCTCCCTAGTGCCTCTAGCATAAATATATGCTTCTCTGTTTCATTATTAAGCCTTACAAAGCTTGGTTTCAACCTAGCCTTCCAACCTGGTATATAATTTCACAATCTACCTTCTGTGGTTCAGCCAAACTAGCCTCCTTGTAATTCTTTACACCTGAACCTCCATCTCCCATCTCTGTGCCTTTGCATTGGCTGTGCTCCCTACCTAGTCACCACCTCTACCTCTTGGAATCCTGGTTTACTTCAAGATCCAGCTCATGTGACACCTTCTACGTGAAGTTATTTCTAATTTGCCTACCTGCTAGCACTCTCCCCTCAAAAAAAAACCCAAACAAACTGATCTTATATGTACTTATACATATGTTGTCAGCCCTTTAGGTTATATGGCATTTTCAGGAGTGGAGTGTTTCCCTTTTGTCTTTGTATCCCTAATACCTAGTATCATTCCTGGCATCGAGAAGGTACTTAATAAATGCTTATAGATTGCTTGATACAGCTTGCCTCTCTGACAGTTTTCTTCTCACCCTTAATATATCAGATTATTTCATTGCTAAATACATTATTTTATCCCCAGTCCCAGAGTCAGTCCCCATGGCCCTGTGGCCCATTACATCTCTACCAATGCCATGGGAGACTCCCAGCACACTTTGCTCATGCACTCAGCCTTACCCCTGGGTAAGCTCAGGAGAAAAAGGTCTGACCCAAGGTGATATAACTGCTCTGTTCTTATTTGTTAAGTGGGGATAACAGTTCCTTCCCCTACTTATTTCATAGTCAATTCCCTATTTTCTGTGTGACAGTGAAGCATTAGAGAAACAAACTCACGATAAAAATATAATTCCTCACCAGATCACTTCTTTCACTCTTCCTGATACCTTCAGACCATGTCAGACAAGGTTATATTGAAGGAACTGGTGGTTTTTAGGTTGGAAAATGAAGAGGAGTGGGGGACATGACAGCTGTTATATGGAAAAATAAATTAAATTTCTTCTGCTTAGTTCTGGAAGGCAAACAAGTGGGCAGAGACTTCAGTGGGGCAGATTTCAGTTCACTGTAAGAAAAAATCTGATAATAATTAAATCTGACCCAGATTGCAATTGGGCTGCTTGAAGGATGGGTTCTCCATCACTGGAGGTATTCAATTTGAATTATCACACTTCTCAGGGATGCTGGAGAGGTCATTTCTGTTCAATCAATCAACAAGCATTTATTCAGTCTCTACTGTATGTCAAGAATGGAAACAGTTTTTGCCTTCAAGGAGTTTCTCTTCTATTAGGAGAAGCAGTTTCCCTATGTATACAAAATAAATGCATGATGATTTTAAAGAGCTCCACTACCAGCTAGGGGTAGTCCAGAGAAGCCTCTTCTAAGAGATGCCACTTAGGCTGAGCACAGAAAGAAGCTAGGGATTATGAGAAGCAGAAATTGGGTTTAGGTTTGACTGAATGAGTTCTGAGGGTCATTCTCACTCTGAGATTTTGGGATCCTTTGTCCACGATACTCAATTACCATGGATCCACAGGAGAAGCTCTATCCCCCAAAATCACTCTCCCCAGAGTCTACTCCCAGCCTAATAACAATAACATTTTATAGCACTCATGATGTGGCAGGCGCTGTGCTAAGCACTTTATAATTTTATCTCACGTAATCGTCATAACAACCCTGGGAGGTGGGTGCTACTAATAAAAAGATGAGATCCACAGTGAAAATAAACTACACATAAGTGATTGAAAGCTAACCTTGTCTCCAAAAGTTTCCTTCCCTATTATCTTTAAGTATGACCCTAACTTTTGCTTCTATCCTATATTCCATGGTTTTTTCCATTCCCCAAATGGTACTCCACACACTTGGACAATGAGCAGGGATGACTCACAGCCTCTGAACATTGGATCTGGTGATATCTGAATGACCTGTTCCTCTACGGTCTGCTCTCTGCAATAGGAGTACTGTCATTTCTCTCTAGAACCCAGAGAATGCATTTTACCCATGAACTTTTGGAGGAATCATACATTTGAAGGAATAAAATTAACTCAGAGCCCAACGTATAGAAATAGTCACCAAACTCAACATGAGACATGATCTCAAAAATCCATTCTAAGGTTTCTATGAGTCTTTAACTGTGGACTGCATGGAGAAGAACAACATCACCCCACCCATGGTCTTTTCCTAATAATAATCTCTTATTTCAAAAGCATTCTCCCATTGGTAGATGTGCCAACAGAGAAGAGTGAATCTTTGACTTCAAAAAAACAGGTAAGTGAATGTGAACATTCAATTTACAGTTGGAAATGCATGGGTTTCTGAGAGGATGAAGGCAAGAAGATACACACATTTACACACTAGCTCTCATCTGCTTAACATAAAAAATAAAAGTCTAATGTGTTAGGTACATGGAAAGATAGAAGTGTATGTGTGTGTATATGTGTATGAGAGGGAAAAAATGGAGGGAGGGAGAGGGAAGGAGGGAGGGAGAGAAAGAGAGAGAGAGACTTGCTCATTCATTTCATTTCGTCAAGGGCAAGGATCCAATACTGAATTTCACCAAAAACAAACAAACAAACCAAAAAAAAGAAAGAAATTGGTTTAATGCTGACACTTCTTGCTAGCCTCAAAGGTCCCTGGATGGTATGCAGGGATCCTCCGAAGTTACACTCAACAACACCTGGACCAGATTCAGTCCATCAATTAATCAATCAAGAAGCATTTTATTAAGCATTTAACAAGTGCTAGCCAGAGCTCTAATCTCTGAGGATACAGAGATAAAAGTAAAATGACCCTTGCCCTCAAGGAGTTTAAGATTCTAAAAACCTCAAGAACTAACTCTGCTTGGAGGTCTCTTGGGAAACACATGAATGGTTCTTAGAGTGAATAAAGTCAATTGCTCCAAGTATCATCAATAGCTGGCAGATTGGTTTATTGGACAGTCCAAGCACCACTCAGGTACAAATCAGTCTCTTATCCATAGAGACTTCTCACAACCAGGGCCAAGATTTGTTGTAGTTCAGTCATTTTTCAGGCCTGTCTGACTTTTCATGACTTCATCTGGGGTTTTTTTGGCAAAGATAATGGAGTGGTTTGTCATTCCTTTCCAGCTCATTTTACAGATGAGAAAACTAAGGTACACAAGATAGAAATGACTTTCCCAAGGTCACACAGCTAGTAGCTGTCTGAGGCCAGACTTGAACTCAGGAAGATGAGTCTTCCTGACTCCAGGCCCAGAATTCTATCCATTGCTCAACTTAGCTGCCTTGAGATCTTCTTGTGCATCCTATAAACAACAGAAAAAGATTTCCAGCAACCAAAAGCTTTGTTAATCCATTGCAGCACATAGATGCCCTGGGCCAAGTTACCCTTTATAATATCCCAACTATTGAGTCTGGTCATTGGAGATCCCCTTCACCACAGATATAGGAACTGGAATTAGACCTGTAATTTCATGGATACAAGGAACTCACAGATGAGGAAACTCCATCTACCTGATTAGAAAGGCCCTGAGAATAGCTCACTCTAGATTCACCCATCTTCCCAGTGGTTCTAGAGATTTATTAGTTGGCATTGAAAATTACAACATTATGGCACTCAGAGATGATCACCTTCTGTGCCCAGCAATACCAGAAGCATTAGCTGTTTAGGAGATACATTGTAAACTACGATGCTTTGGGAAAGAAAAGACTCATCCACTGGAAGCAATTTTCTATGGACAACATCTCCCAAGAAGCTGCGTCTCCCATGTATCAGAGATCATCCAACATGGGTACTGGCTCCTCTGTGTAGGAAAAAAAAGAACAAGAATCTTTGGTGGCAGAGTTGAAGGGCAGTGGGAACATGGCAGATTGTGATAGTCAGTGAACTAAGGTCGAGTCCGGAGGCTGGGAGAGTTTAAGAAGAAATGGCAGCCTCATCTAAAGGCTGCTGGTGGTGTGAATGAGGACTATGAAAAAGCTGTGTCAGAGAGAGGGAAAGTAGGGAGAGATTCAGATGTAACTGTCTCTCATTCTGGTGCTCTGCTTTCAGAGGGTACAGCCTTTGCTAGCTGCTACACTAAGTGACACGTCTAAGTCTGCTTCAGATGCAACTCTTTAACACCCTGCTGGGAGTTTAAACGGACTGTGTACTTCTCCTGCTGTGTTGGGGATGCAGAGAAATTGAGTGGGGATTTGACTCAGTCTTCCTTGGAGGAATGGGATGCAGTTTCCATGTGGATATGAGAACTGAGGATGCTTACAAACTGACTCACTTCCTTATTACCTTGATATTGAATGTTTTTATTAAATGTTTGTTTGCTTTGAACTCATAAGTCATGGTTTAGCCTATCAGAATTTCTACTGTGGGTTTGAATTGATGAGAGGCCCAACAGGAGCCAGAAGTCTGGGGGTGACTGAGGCTGAGACCAGTGTTTCCTTAAAGACTTCTAGTTATGGGGAAAGCTTCACCAGAAGATAGTACAAGGACTTAGTATTCTCAAATGACAGATAAGAGGATAAAGTCTTTTTTTTTAAGTTAAGTGACTGGTCAAAGATCATACAGCGGATATTGGACAAGCATTTGGAATTCAAACATAGGTCTTCTGTCTACTACACCTACTATCCTATGTTCTTAGAAAAAGGTGGAAACTAACAAAATTGATCTCTTGCCTGTCCCATACACTACTAGCATTATCTCATTTCTATTAGCAGTGACTAGCTCTAGATTTACTAGGTTATTATCTCTTGCTGGCATTCTCATTGGTATATCAAAATCCACATGTCTAAAACTGAACTAATCATCTTCCATTTCCCAGGTGCCAAAACTCAATATTCAGTTATCTTCAACTCCTTCCTCATTCATTCAGTCATCAAATCCTATCAGTTCTACCCCTACAATATTTCCAATGCTCATCTCTGCTCCTCAACCCCCTCTTACCCTGTCCATTACCAGAATTCTAATTAAACATAGAGTTTGCAAACTATAGATTGATGAGCTTGACTTTGATTCCAAGAAAAATTCTACAGAATATTATTAAAGGGATGGTTGGTAAATGTGTGGACACAGAAGCAATGATCACTAAACACCAACATAAATAAATCTTCATTTAGGAAATGTCATGACAGATGGACCTAACATTATAATTGAAAGAGTTCTGGCTCTGGAGTCTGGTTTTAAATTCTTTTTCTGATATTTACTATCTGTGTGACTTTGACTAATTCACATAAACCACCTGGGCACAGTTTCCTTATCTTTAAAATGAGGGAGTTGAACTATCTAACTTCTAGAATGCTTTCTAACTCTATAATCTATTTTTACAGGGTAACTTGATGGGTAGATCAAGAGAACACAGACAGCATAGTTTACCTAGAATTACCCAGAAGACATTTGATGATGTCTATCTTTTAATGCTTGTGGACAACATGGAAAGAGGCAGATTAGCCAATAATATAGTTAGGCAGGTTTGAAATAGGTTAAATAGCTTAAAACCTTAAGGTCAATCTGGAAGAAAATCTGACCCTAAGGGGAATGTTATCAACCAATCAAAGGGAGGGAAGTAGAAACACATCCAATCCTCCCTGCAGTAACCCATCCTGTCGCTTGTCTGTAACACAAATGCATCCTCCTTTATTGCCCAAAACTCTCATTCTCACTTGTCCCCCTCCATAGTTCAAGCTCCCAATCTCTCTTCCTCTGAACCTGTCTCAGCTGATTAGGACAGTTATAACCTAATTGCTACCCAGACAGCCCTAGCAGCAGCAGCACAGGTGCCATTGGAAAAATTTTGCACAACCTTCTATGACTCCCCCCCCATTTTCCATTTCATATCATTCATATTTTTTATTTTTAATATTTTTTGGAGGGCAGTTGGGGTTAAGTGACTTGCCCAAGGTGACACAGCTAGTTTTGTGTGTGTGTGTGTGTGTGTGTGTGTGTGTGTGTGTGTGTTAAGTGTCTGAGGCCGGATTTGAACTCAGGTACTCCTGACTCCAGGGCCGGTGCTCTATTCACTGCGCCACCTAGCC
>CM053596.1:126162115-126255221 GCA_028646575.1 Pseudocheirus occidentalis | reverse complement strand
TACTCCTGACTCCAGGGCCGGTGCTCTATTCACTGCGCCACCTAGCCGCCCCTCATATCATTCATAGTATGTAAAGGGGGTGGCTAGGTGGTACAGTGAGTAGAGCACCGGCTCTGGAGTCAGGAGGACCTGAGTTCAAATCCGGCCTCAGACACTTAACACAAAAACTAGCCATGTGACCTTGGGCAAGTCACTTAACCCCAATTGCCCTCCAAAAAAAAAATCATAGTATGTAAAGAGACAGATTTCAGAAACTATATCTTTGGTTAGTACATCGTCTATATCTCTGGTCACCAAGATAGCTTACTTCCTATATTGGAATTCTTTCACAATTCCACAACTCCCTTATCTACCCTAAACATACCTTTATACTTACAATTCAATCCAATAAACATTTATTAAACACCTAGTATGAGCTACTAACGTGCCTGGCACTGTGCTACTCACTAGAGATACAACTAATAAGCTCAGAAAGGAGCTTACAGTCGGGGCTGGAGGGTGGACAACACACAAAAGTAGGCAGGAAAGGGGTGGGGCAGAGGACCAGGGGCATCTTGTTCCATGGAGTTGTAATCAGGCATAGTGGCAGAGACAAAGTGAACTTTAACTGTAGTTTCTGCTCTGTGTACTTTAGTAATTACTATCCATGACTATGTGGCACCCAAAGTGCTCTGTCCCCTCTCAGATTACTCCCTGCAATGCAAAGGGGGAGGGAGTTGTTTTTTTCTTTTCCAGAGAGTGACACTGCCACACAGAGATGGCAGATACAGGAGTATAACATATGTCACCTGGGCAGCAGCATAGTAGTAGAGTTCTCATTATCTCCTACAATTCCACAGGGAGTATAGGTTTGGTGGTTCACATGTATAGCAGGACACAGATCCAGAAAGGCTCAGAGCTACTCAGGGCTCAAACTTACCTAGACTTCTCAGACAAAGAGTCCAAGTGGCACTAATAGGAGACCTTGTCATCACCAGGAAGGATTGGCAATAGGGTAATACCAGAGCCTGGGGTTGGGGTATTTTCTGAATTGTCCTATAAAGAATGAGTGGCAGTGAGTCAAGAGACGACTCTAACTGTACCATGGGGTAAAAGCAGCTGAGATTAGAGTGGAGGCACCTAATCTTCAAGCAAGTCAAGCTTTGGCATCCATGCCTTCTGGGAACTGGAGCAGAACCAAGGAAATGAAGTTTCATTAACTCAAACTTTCACTCAGCTCTTGAGCTACTGCCTAACAAGGGTGGAGAACTTGTGGCCTCGAGGTCACAGGTGCCCAACCCCTAGTAGCCCATTGGGTAAGTTGTTTTCTCAAACCCCTATATTTCACCTCAGTCCTGTAACTCATTTTGAACCATACCTCTCCACCCCCTACCATCTATTTCTTTCTTGGAGATCTGTTTCTACAATCAAAACAACACAGATTAAGAATTTCAAGGTATCTTAGAGATCATGTAGTCTCATCCCTCATGTTACAGGTGCGATATCTCCGAAGTAGTGACTTGTGAAAAGTCACACAGGGAGTTAAATAATAGGACAAAGACTTGAATTCGGATCCTCTAGCTTCAAATCCAGCTATTTTTTATTTTTGTGTGTGTGCTTTTTATTTTTGGAGGGCAATAGGGGTTAAGTGACTTGCCCAAGGTCACACAGCTAGTTTTTGTGTTAATTGTCTGAGGCCACATTTGAACTCAGGTCCTCCTGACTCCAGGGTCGGTGTTCTATTCACTGCGCCACTTAGCCGCCCCCATATTATGTTTTTTGGGGTTTTGTTTTGTTTTGTTTTGCTTTTTAGAGGGGCAATTGGGGTTAAGTGACTTGCCCAAAGTCACATAGCTAGTTTTTGTGTCAAGTGTCTGAGGCGGGATTTGAACTCAGGTCCTCCCAACTCCACCCAACTCCAGGGTCGGTGCTCTATTCACTGTGCCACCTAGCTGCCCCCAAACATAATTCTCATAACTTTTTTTTTGCTTTTTTTTTTTAGAGGGCAATTGGGGCTAAGTGACTTGCCCAAAGTCACATGGCTAGTAAGTGTGTCAAGTGTCTGAGGCTGGAGTTGACTGGTCAGGTTCTCCTGACTCCAGGGCCAGTGCTCTACTCACTGTGCCACCTAGCTGCCCCTGCTCTTTTTTCTTAAAGTCCTTCAGCAATCAGCCTCCTTCCCTCACTTCCTTACCGCAGCTCTCCCTGTTAAAGGATGTAGACCCAAAATTATGTACCACAGACCAACTTCATTTTATAAAGTGTGGGTTTGTTACTAATAAGAGTATGAATTCTAACACTTAGAGAACTTAGAAAACTCAGAAGAGAATTATAGGGAATCAACCAAGAACTGAGAAATTGAAACTAAGACCAAATCTTGATCATCAGCAATCACTATCTACTGTGTGACTAGCACTGTGTTGAAACACTGGTTCTTAACTTGGAGTCTCTGAACACATTTTTTAAGAATATATTTTGGTGAATGTATTTCAATATAATTGGTGTCCTTTGGGATCCTACATATTTTATTTCATGCATTTAAAAACATTATTCTGAGAAGAGGTCCGTAGGTTTTGCCAGCATGACAAAGGGGACAACTACACAAAAAAGGTTAAGAATACTCACGCTAAAGGAATATCTGATATAATTGCAGACATGGAAAATACTAATCCTAGAAATACACAGAAATATCAAAATTCTGATTTAGTTAATAGTTTCAACTCTCATCCCAAGAGGGAAAAGTATTTTAATGCCATTATCCAGGCCAAAATTTGAATTTGAATAACTTGAATTTCCTCACCTTTTATTTCCTTTACCTCCTGATGAAGGTACTAATGAGCTAAGAAATGGCCCAGAGATAGGCAGTGGGAGGGAGTAAGAAGAGAAAGGTAAGGCCTAGATAGACTTCAAACTGGACAATCCACTAGGGTATAATACAAAATTGACTATATTAGGAAAAAATTAAAGACTTCAAGATTATTTAACCTGAAGTAGAGGCAGAAGGGGAAATTCATAATGGTTTTGCAAGAAATATGAAGGCTGAATACATTGAGTATGCAATCAGCCATTTTCAAACTCCATCAAGCATGGAACAAAGATCATTGAAATTAAATTTCAGCAATAGAGATTTTGGGAAGACTTCCTGAGCAGGAGGGTTTTTACACATTGGAAATATACTTCTCAAGGTCTCAGTGGAATCATCTTTCCCCGGAGCTCTAATACTTAGAAGACAAGTTTAATAATGCTTGGGGGCAGAGGATTGGACGCGATGACCTCTCAAGGTCCCTCTGAGCTCTGTGATTTTCTGAACACAATCTCATTTATATTTTGACTGGAGCTACATGTATGCCACAAATGAAATATTCCTGGCAGTGTTGCCTGTTTTCATAACTAAGTAAAAGTGAACAGTAATATTGGAGAGATAGACCAGGAGGAAATACCCTGGGGCGATTGGTAAGTGATGGGGTTGATGAAAAAGTCTGAGAGGAAGGTTGTGCTGAGAATGAAAATTAGGTTTTTCTAAGAACTGTATTATTTTTAAAAATCATTTGTCTAAGGTTAGATCATTTGCATACTGATAGGATTGGGAGGTCAGGTCATGGCGTCCTCTCCATTCTTTACCTCTGAGTGTGAGATAGTAAATTATATGTGAGTGTGGATATGTGATCACGCATAGATAGAGGGTTACAGAGATAGATATGTTCATGGAAACATCTGTATCCATGTACCTTACAGTAAATATGAATTTATATATGCATATATAAAGTATAAGTAAGACATTTTGCTTTTTACACTGAAGGTCCTGACATTTATTATGCAAGAAGCATTGATGCATGGCTAACAATTTCTTTTAAACTGGAGAGGGTGTGCTGGAAAGGTGACTTATTGGGTCAGAGGTGGCAGGCGATTTAAGTAGTACATGTGTTAGGGTTCCCAGCAGCCCCACAGATCATTTTTCATTTTCTTTTCTATATCATAATGACCCAACTCCCATCTGCTGAACATCTTTCATTTTAAGCCCCACAAGCCGACTGATGTATGGAACAATGGCACTTGCGCTGAGGATATCCACTTTTATAAAGCTTTTCTGGAAAATTGACATTGATATGGAGAAGAGTGGAAATGGTTCTCTTTGTACTTGGATTAAAACAGGGATTCAGCAGACTATTTTACTAGCCCCAAGACATCTAAAAATGGGACAAGCGTGGTGATGAGAGCAAGATCTCAAACCGTTTATACAGCCTAGTGAATTACCTTAAAAACTCAGCCTACAGACTCCACTTTGCATCTGCTCTTCTGTCAGGTTTCAACACCATGAAAAAAGACGTCCTAGCACTGGGTACTCCCAGGTGTCCTTTTCCTTCTTCTGCTGCTGCCTTTTGTGCGCTGTCTCCTTCTTTAGATTGTAAACTCCTTGAGGGCAGGAACTGTCTTCTTCTTTATTAATTATATCCTCAGCGCTCAGCACAGTGCCTAGCAAATAGTAGATACTTAATAAAAGTTGATTGCGTTGGATTGGACTGGTTTGGATTAGATTGGATTGTATTCACAGCCCAAGAACTATTACATGACACGGAAGGCTACCCATATTCAAAAGTAGGGGCTCAACACATGTGGGATGCTCTCATTACATTACTAGTTCTTCCCTCTGTTCACATACTGTATTGGTATTGTATTGATTTTAATGTATTGATATCTTTTGTTTGCATAACACAGTCGTTTCATTTTCATTGTGAATTGGTTAAACAAAATGGACTAAAAGACAACTTTCATATCACAAGGAAGTGTCAAGTTCCACTCCCAAAGCCCCTCCACTTGTCTCCTGAAATAAAGGAGAAGCATTTCATCATTTGCTCTACAGGACCAGGATAATTTACTCTGAAATCTAGCTGCCCTTTAATGTTTTTATCTATGTTTTTATAATCATTCCGTATACTGTTCTTATTTCATTCTGCATCAATTCATGCAAGTCTTCTCATTTTTTTCAGATTATCCATTCACATTTTTTCATCTGAACTATGATCAGGGATCACTGGACTGGGAGCTAGAATAACTGGGTTCTGGTTTAGGCTTTGCATCTGTGACCTTAAATTAATTCTTCCCCAATCTGGACTTCAGTTTCCATAAAATGAAAGAGATGGGAATGGATAATTTCTTAGGTTCCTTCCCATTCTGATTCTCTTGTGGACCAGGTCTAAGGAACTTCACCCTGTTCAGTTCCCTGTTGTATCAGAATCACTTCCTTGAATTTCCTGTGCCTTCCTTTCCCACTCCTAAAAGGAGGCCATTGACAGATGTGCAGACAGAACCACTAAGCAGAAGCACAATTCTTGCCTCAGATCAGATTATTCACAAAGACAGAAGTGGGCAGCATTTAACAAATGCAGGTGCAAAGAACTGATCCAGCCTACTAGGGGCAGAAAAAAAATAGATTGCTATGTCAATGTAATCAATGGTTCACAGAGGTACTTTTTCAGTGCTTGAACCTTATTAGAATTGGGGCAGCACTGCTGTGCTGAAAATCAATCGGGGAATTTTCAAGCAGCTGCAATCCACAGAAATACAATAGAAAACAACTCCCCTGCTCTTCCAAGCAATCTGGGAAAGCCCAGCAGTAAATGAGGATGTTCCTGAATGTACCTCCCTCCAGGACTCAAGCAGGCAAAGAAGGCAAGGAAAGCCATCAGCGGGCATCTTGGGCTCCCATTTTCAGGGTGAAATTGACTAATCTCCATGCTTCAGGCTTGTGTATAAGATGCAATTGCCAGGTGCTGCAGGAAGGCAGCCTGGTTCCCTGCTTACCAAAGACTGACTACAGGCTAGTGACAACTATAAAACATTTAATTGCTCGTAGGACCGTGGGACCAAAGCTAGCTTACAGAAATGGCTTCGGGGATGGTATAGATGTCCAGGAGAAAGGAAAATTTTAAAAAGTAACTGATGAGAACCATTGCCATTAAACTGAGAAAAGGCATGGGCAGAGATGAAAATTAGCAATGGCAAGTATTGGTCTGTGAGCCCACCACTGTTATTAGGCATACAGTGAGTATGATCTCCTTGTGAGAGGCAGGAAGAAGCACTGGAATGGGTGTTATCTGTTCAAATCCCAGTTCATTATCTACCTGTGTAACCTTAGGCAAAACTCTGCTTCTCTGGGCCTTACGTTCCTTAGCTATTAAATGAGAAAGTTGAACACAATGTTTTTTAAGCTTCTCTCCAGCTCTGACGGTCTAGGACATGTACTATAGGAAAACTTGATTTGTGTGACTTTTTTTGGTTGCATACCTGGGCACCATTTTGTTTTCTTGTTTCTGTATCTCTTTCACTGAGGACAGCCATCTGGCACATTTTGTTGTTCAGTCATATCCAAATCTTTGTGACCCCATTTGAGATTTTCTTGGCAAGAGGCTAGAGTGCTTTGCCATTTCCTCCTCCAGTTCATTTTATATATGAGGAAACAAATAGGGTTAAGTGACTTGCCCAGGGTTACATAGTTAATAAGTGTCTGAGGCTGGATTTAAACTCAGATCTTCCTGACTTCAGACCCAGTGCTCTATTCACTGTACCACTGGGCTGTCCCATCTAATACATAGCTTGATAAATGTGTTAGCTGTCTATCATTAGTTATCTAGCATTTCTGTGCTGTGTTTATGAAATTCACATAAAAGATTAGATAATGCTCCTTTTAGGTAAAATATTTGACCATATTGCTGGTATTTTAAAACTGGCTTTGCCATGAGGGATATATATTAGATAACTATATTATCTTAGTGATAGAAAAAAAAATCAAAGATTATCTAATCTAACTTCAACTCAATCAGCAATTCCATCTATAACATCTCAGACAAGTCATTATCCTGCCTTTACTAGAAGACCTTTAACACGTGGGGAGCTCATTATGCGGTAACTCTAAACCTCCAAACCAATTTTTTTTTTCGTAACAGTTTTTGGTACTCGATCATATTGTTATCAGAGAATGGCATAGAGGATTAAACTCTGTACTTAGATTCAGGAACGCATGGGCTCAAAACTGTTGTCAGATATATAATAGCTGTGTGAACTTAACAATAACATTATTATTATTGATAACAACTAACATTTATGTAGTTCTCTAAGGCCTGAAAAATATTTTATAGAAGTATCTCATTTGATCCTTATACCAAGCCTGTAAAGTGGATGCTATTATTGAGGTTAAATGACTTGCTCAGGGTCACACAGCAGGGTATCTGAAGTAGAATTTGGGCTCGGGTCCACCTGAATCCCATCCCAGCACTCTATCCATTATACCACCTCTCTGTCTGTCCTAGCTTTCCTAACCCTGGGTGAGAAACTTAACTGCTCTGACACTCAATTTTCTTATTTGAAAAATTAAGATCATAATAGCACCTATTTTTATAAGATTGTTGTAAGGATCAATTGAGGTAATGTTAGCTTCACAAACTTTAAAACACTATAAAAATGCTAGTTGTTTACGATGAGGAGGAGGGTGATTACTTACAGAGTTGTTATAAGGACCAAAGAAGATTATGTATACCAATCAACGAGGATTTATTAAGTACTTTGTACGTTCCAAGAACTGGAACATAGCTGTGCTTTGTTAGCAGGTGGAAATGATAACAAGGAAATGGAGATAGTCTCTGCTCTCAAGGAACTTGCAAAGCTTGAAGTGGTATATAAACATTGGTCTTTATTAGGATTTAGATCATCTACCTGGGTATATCCTGTATTTGCAACTCAATTGTAAGCACTTTGAAGGCAAGGACACATGTTCCTTTTATATCTTCCACAGCCAAAAGTCCTCCACACTGTATGATAAATGCTTGTCAAATGAGTGAGTGAATGAATGATTGACTAGAACACCTCGTATAGACTAGAATTTAATGATAAAATGACCTTGAACCCATTGAAGGGACTTTTGATACCAAAACACTTCCAAAAACCTCATTAAGTGGTTTCACCCACAAAGTGGCCGCTGGCATGCGTCCAAGCATAAGTCCAAAGGAGAGTGTAACCAGAAGGGTCTGGTTAGAAAATTTTCTTCCACCACATATTCTTGCCACATAGCTTTCTGAAGTCTTCTTAAACTCTTAGACTCAAGAGTTTCCATTGCTGTTTCTCTCGTCTTAGCTGTGCTATCCAGAAAGGAATTCCACCTAAATGCTTTTAGTGTTTGGCTCTCAATTCTGAGTCAGGTTACGATTGGAGTTGACATAATCTAAAAATAGCTGTGCAAAATGCAACCTCTCTATTCCCTTAGAATTTGGAATGGC
The DNA here is from genome assembly GCA_028646575.1 of Pseudocheirus occidentalis. Taxonomy (NCBI): domain Eukaryota; kingdom Metazoa; phylum Chordata; class Mammalia; order Diprotodontia; family Pseudocheiridae; genus Pseudocheirus; species Pseudocheirus occidentalis. The sequence goes on along the minus strand of CM053596.1, from coordinate 126,246,972 downwards.
TTAATAAAGTTTCCATTTTTCCTATGGTTCCCACCCCTACCTCCCTCAGGAAGTAAACTGTAGTAGGGGGGGAGCCTTTGAGGGGAAGTTGTTGGCTTTTAAATTTCCCTGGACATATACTTATGTCTTTGTTTTTTCAGGGTGCCTTTCTTTCTTCTTTATTTTTTCTGTCTCCTGAAGGAATCAAGAAAATAATTTTGTGGGAGAAGGGACCATTTGTGCTATGCATATTCTTTATGCAAATATGTTGTTTGTTTATTTTCAAGGAGTTCCAGAATGTAAGAGCTGGAGTAGGCTTCAGAGACAGTCCAATTCCCTAATAAGTAAAACTGAGGGAATCGTTTGGGGAAACGATTTCTTTAAAGTTTTAGTTTGATCTTCAGTAATTTGCTGTTTATTTCATTGAATGATGACTGCTGATTGGGACTGAGATAAAGAGATTTCCTTATATTTACTTTGGTCATTTTTTTTTGGCTTTTTGGAGGGGGAAAGTGGAGCAATTGAGGTTAAGTGACTTGCCCAAGGTCACATAGCTAGTGTTAAGCATCTGAGGCTGGATTTCAATTCAGGTCCGCCTGACTCCAGGGCCAGTGCTCTATTCACTGTGCCAGCTAGCTGCCGATACTTCTGTGATTCTTGTACCAGAAGGATACTCACCCTGATAGCAAGGGTCTTCCCTAAAAGAGGCAATAAGTCCCCATCATCTCTGTATGGGAAGCAGGTAAGAAGAAAGACGATGGAGGCTGTCATAAGAAGCACAGCACAGATCCTAGTGCCATATTGTTCCACAGTTTCTCCCACTCCTAATTTGCATACCCTGATATTTCAGTTTATATTATTTTGTATCCAGACAAATAGATATGGATGTAAAAAAAAGGTTATGACATCAGCAATCAACCAAACCTTAGCATCTTTGAAAATTGACTCTTGGATCCATGATTCTTCCTCTACTTATCCCCAGCTTAATGTCAAAAGGGAACATTTTCTACTAATAATTATTGCTATATATTCACAATTCCAATTGCAAAAGAAGAGTTTTCCATCATAGACTTGCCATTGCCATATTCCTTTGTTCTTATAGAATCAATTTTCCAGTTTCTTTATAACAGAAATCAGAAAAGGTCATCACACTGAGGAATTTGTTTCATTATCTCCTAAATTTATATTACCATTAATACCCATCAATTTCAATTGAGTTTCTGTTTATAAGTCAGTGTCCACGGGTACCCTGGTTTGGATTTCTCTAAGAAAGGGTCAGGCCTTGGATGGAGCCTGGAAGGACAGGTGCCTGTATAGAAGTCCATCCATACAACCTCTGTCTCATAAGGAACAGAATACCAAGTCCTAAGACCCTACTTTGCTTCATTATAATTGCTAGAATTTATTTAATACTTTAAGGTTTGAGAAGCATTTGACTCATAATGTCATCTGATCCTCTCAACAGCCCTATGGAGGTAGGAGCTATTTCTATCCCAATCTTACAGATGAAGAAACTAAAAGACAACTGATTTGCCCCGGGTCACATGGCTGGTAATCTGTCAGAGGCCAAATTTGAACTCAGGTCTCCCTCGTACAAGTCCAGCATTCCCTCCACTCTACTACTTAGCTGTCTATGATTACAGAAAATAAAGTCTCCCTACCTTGCTTTCATCTAGAAAGCAATATATGGTAAGAGGAAGACCAAGCTCTGGATCCTGTTAAGGTGCTTACTCTCTCATCTTTGATGAGTTTGGCTGTTTTGTTGGCTTGGTGTGCCTAGAGGTAAGGGTGAGGTGTGCTTGCTCTTGGTGTCCCCAGGTGAGAAGATCCTTCCTGCCTCCTATGTCTCAGAAAAATGAAGATTCGAGTTGTCTGAAGGAAGACTGGGAAAGAAGAGTTAATTGTCTTTCTTGATTGTATTCTGCCTGCATGCTGCTGTATGACTTTTGAGAAACTGAATGATTCTCTAGAACACTGGGAACTATTATTTAATCATTTTGTTGAGATCGATTCTAATTTTCAGAATATTCTTCAATATTATACTATATATTTTTGTTGATTTGGCAAAGCTGTTTTAAGGTTAGGTTGTTGTTGGGGGTAAGGGCTAGGAGGTGTTTTGTTTTGTTTTCTTACTTGGACAGGAATTATACAGAGGATGAGAGGGAATGGATGGAATTGCAATCTGTTATTGAAAGGACTACATTCTTGCAGATAATTAGAAATCACAGTGGTACATTGGGAAGAGAGCTTGCTAACTTCAGTTAAAGGACCTGGGTTCAATTATTCACCTTGAAATTTACTATCTTGGGAGGCTAGGTGGTGCAGTGAATAGAGCACTGACCCAGGAGTCAGAAGGACCCGAGTTCAAATTTGACCTCAGACACAAACAAAAAAACTAGCTGTGTGACCTTGAGCAAGTCACTTAACTCCAATTACCCTACTTTACCATCTCTAAAAAGCAAAAAAGAAAAGAAAAGATAAAAAAAAAAATTACTGTCTTGTGACCCTGGGCAAATCACTCAACAGTCCTGGGCCTAAATTTCCTTTGTAAAATGGAGGGGGGGGGGCGGTGACTCGACCTATTAGGACCCTTCTAGCTATAGATCTATGATCATATCATAATAATAATAGTTATTATAACTATCATTTATATAGTGCTTTTTGGTTTGCAAAGAGATTTACAATATCTTGTTGTTTTTTTATTTCCTCACAACAACCCTGGGAGTTGGTGCTATTATTATTCCCATTTTACTGATGAGGAAACTGAGACAGACAGAGGCTAAGTGACTTGTCCTGGTCACCCGCTAGCAAGTATCTGAGTCAAATGTGAACTCAGGTCTTCCCAACACCAGGCCCAGGGCACAGTGGCATGTTTGAGAGTTAATCCATCCCCCATCATCAAAACCTTATAAAAATGTGACCCTAAACTCCCATGCCCCCCATACACTCTTCTAACTGCTATAGGTCCATGCTGCCCAAATGGTCCCAATTCAGATTTGCAGTTATATGACTCTGTGTCCCTTCTCTTCCCCGTTCTTTTACTCTTTCTCCCTGCACCTCCCTATCCCCATGCCTTGATCCCATGCTGCCTGCCTCTGTATTTGTGCCTTATTAAAGTGCAACTGAAGTATTACTCCCTATAGCCGGTCTTTCCCAGCAAGTATCCAAACATCTGTGCATGCCTGCCCCACGTCAGCCCAAAGGGTTAGTGATCCTGTACCATTAGCCATAAACTGGGAGCACCCAGACTGAGACCGTAGGCTGCTCGCAGCCACACCTACCATGAATAAGCATGGCAACATAAATTCATTGGTAGAAAGCAAAGGTGGGCAACTGAACTTCATGTCCCCTCCTAGGAGATTTTCTCCTTTATTGGGGTCACAATAAATCAGTTAATATATTCCATAAGTTGATGAACAATGCAGGTATTCTTTGCCCTGAGGTTGGTTCTGTAGCCACTATACCTTGACATCTCTAAAGTATGAATATTATTTATGACTAATGAATACAGGAGGGTTATCAAAACATTTCCCTCAAACTTTTTATCTTAGGAGGCTCATGAATTGAAGATAAAGGCATAAGTTTTTGCCCACTATCCCAATCTCTCAAGCATTTTGTCCTATCACTTTTTGAATTTGCATTGTCTATTTCTGTTCTCTTTATTTAAGGACAAGTGGGAAGACACATTGTGGTGGATGGAGCTTAGTTTTCCCAGCAGAAAGAGTTTCTTGGCTATAACTATTGTAAGATACTCAATTGAGTTTTGAAGCAAAATTACAGGGTGACCCTCTCTACAAATTTTTCAATGTGATATAATAAAATCAGAGGGAGTAACTGAACAAAATCATAGTATGAATGTTATGGAACACTGTTAAGCTGCAAGACATGCTGAAAGGGGTGGATTCAGAGAAACCTGAGAAATCATGTACAAATTGATACAGCGAAGGTAACAACCAAAAGAACAATTTATGCAACAACAACACTGCAAATACAAATAATTTTTAAAAATTTAAGTCCTCTGATCAATTTAACGACATGAGAGGGCTAATGATGTTAAATCCCACTCTCTTCTTGAAAGAGAGAGGATAGATTGAAGATGAAGACTGAAACATTTATTTTGGGGCATGGACAATGTAAGAATTTGCATTCCTTGACTATCTGTATTTATTACAAAGATTTTGTTTTTCTTTTTTCTTTTAAATTGAGTAGAGGGACAGGAGAGAGAGAAAATATAGAGTTATTAATTGAAAAATAAAATGAAATGGAAAAAAGTCAATAATTCAACAAGAACTGTTGAATTGCTATATTCCCTGTACTGTTAGGCACTATTTTACAATTAGATATTGACTTTGATCCTAGACCTAATTACAACCAAGTAGGCCTGGCAGGGCTTGGGAACTCACAAAAGCAGCACTCCCACACAAAATCCCTGTGTTCAAGGGTGTTTCTGGGAAGCATGAGATAAAAGGGAGAGTCTTTATGCAAAATTTTGCTTGAAGAATCAGCATTTATATCCCTGAGTTTGGCATATAGATACACGAATACTACAAAGGTTCAAGGATCTAAATTAAAAACCATAGTATGAAATGCAGGTCAGAATTTGATTTTATAGGATCACAAATGCAGATGCAATATGGATAGAAAGCTCGGCTCACAGGCAAAAAGGCCTGGGTTCAGGATCAGATTGAGTTGTTTTAGTCATCTGACTCTGTGACCCCATTTGGGGTTTTCTTGGCAAAGATACTAGGGTGGTTTGCCATTTCCTTCTCCAGCTCACTTTACAGATGAGGAAGCTGAGGCACACAGAATTAAGTGACTTGCCCAGGGTCACACAGCTAGTAAATGTCTGAGGCTAGAGTTGAGCTCAGGAAAATGAATCTTCCTGACTCCAAACCAGGAACTCTTACACTGCACCACCTACCTGACATAGAGTTAGGAAGATCTGCCTTCAAATCTGGCCTCAGATATTAACTACCTGTGGACCCTGAGGAAGTCACTCATCTATTATCCCTCACTCTTGCTACATATTTGATCTACTTCTTTTCCCAGTCATATATGACTTTGATGATGCCCTTGATTACTCTTTTAAAGTATAAACCATCATTGGCACCACCCCAGGGCCTTCACCTACCATACATCTTTCCATTACCTTTTGAATCACCTACAATTCTCATTCTTCTGGAATAAGTGTTTCATGATTCACACCTGTATAGCATTAATGGGAAAATGTGAGTACTAGAGAGTACCTTGGGATCATTGAAAGCATGCACAACTTCCTAAATGTTACCTAGCCTGATCTGCTATTAATTCTGGGCCCAGCTCATCTCTCTTGTTCAGTGACTATTCATATGTTGATGGCCTAGCTCTATGGGCTGCTCATCCAAATGCATGCTGTCTCAGGAGCTCTATGCATTAGTTATCTTCTTTCCTTTCTAGTGTCTTTGATTAGGAAGATCTCCTTTGAATAACTATCAATTCAGCCACTATATTCATATGAGAAGGAAGAAAAAGAAAAAACCTCAAGCCTGTTTTAGTTTTAATCAGCAGCAAATGTTAAGGCTAGATCAAGGATAGAAATTGAGAAGTCTGGGGGCTTGGAGAGTACCTGAGAGTAACGTGGTGCTATGGTGAGCTAGGATTCATAGAAGTGTTGCTTATAGAGGAAGAGTGGTCCCCTTTTGATGTCCACCGAGATGATGAAGAGCAGTGGCTCAAAATCTAGTCTCAAAAATAACACAAGGAGGGAGGCTCAAGGGTCTTGGGCTTCTAACCCACAGGTTCCTGGCGCTCCCTGGCTCTCCCTGGCTCTCCCTGGCTCCCTGGGGCTGGGGTTGCTGGCGCTGGGCGGCGCGGCCCTATTACTTCCTGGTTCTGCCTTCCCCTTCGGGTTCTGCCAGCTGATCTCTACCCTAGAGCTGGCCCCTCACATCTGTGGGGTAGGCAGTGGCCCAGCTGGTTTCTATACTGCCCAGCACCTGCTGAAGCTACTGATCTACATAGGTAGAGGAAGTTTCCACATTGGGCCAGTGTCAATGAAATCACAAGATGATGACTACCACGTGCCTAGGCACTGTAATGAAGAAAGAAGAGACAGGCCAGCCTTCGTGGAGCTCAGAATAATAGGAAAAATGGAATATGTTGTAAATGGAAGGCAAGGATAAAAAATTAAAATTCTTTTTATATATTAAAAAAAATAGCACAAGGACCACATGAGCCTAAATACTGTCCACAACTCACCAAGACTATCTCTCAAGGAACAGAATGTTGACCTTTTAGCCCATAAAAGCATTCCAGGATATTAGGACCCTATATCCAAGGTCAGATGGACCATAAAGCCATTTGCATATAGGCTTTCAGGATGACCCTGTTCCTTTTTTTTTTAACTAAGCAAAGGAAGTTATGAATTATGACCTTTGAATTGATGGGCACTGGCCCAGCTGGCTAAGTGAGAGGTTCCCTTTCCACTTCTGACTTAATATTTCCTGGTGTTTTTGGTAATAAACTATATGTAGGACTTCAGGCAAGTGTTTAGATTGATAACCAATGATACTGAAACACAATAGAATCCACCCACCCCCTCCAAGTTGGGAATTCTCTGTCACTGAAACTGTTCAAATAGAGACTTGTTGACCATGTCAGTGATCATAAGAAAGTATTCCTGTATTCTGAATAAGTGACTTTAAAAGTCCTTTCTAATTCTATGGTCTTAGAAGTTGGATTCTCTCTAGAGCTAGACTCATAGGATTAGAGAGGAAGGTCTTCACGAAAGATCATTCCCGAAGAAGCCCATCTGTAAGTCTGGTTTCCCATTATCAGTGTTGGGATTTATAATTCTTTGCTCCGGGCCTCAAGTATGAGGAATATCAAGGATGAGATGTCCACATTGAATTCTATTCAGAAAAACATCATCCCTAGACATGTGGGCAGTGAGATGAAACCAAATGTGGTGTCAGCAGAGAGAATGGATGACAGGGTGAGTCATTACGCCAGCTACCCACCCCAGACCCATCTTCCTCTTCCATTCTTTATAACTCTTGATTGCCTGGGTGTTTTCTTTTCCCTCTTTTTTTCTTTTCTTTTCTTTCTCCATCTTTCCTTTCCCTTGCCTTCCCTTGGTTCAATAAAAATTTGCACAAACCTTATGTCCACAATCCTCTGGCATGTGCACATCTTTATTACTGCTGATTGCTTTGGTTCCACATTTCACAATTGTCCCTCATTCCTCTTCCTGTAGATCATCAAATTCAAAATTCCCTTCTTCACCTTGGATGCTTTCTACCACTCATCTCTCTTTAATTCCCAAACATTTTGAATGTACAGCCCACATAATTCTCTTCTCACCATGTTTTTTCAGCCTACTATACATAATCTATATAAGGGTAATGAGAGTGAACTATATAATGGGTGTGGGTATCTACTGTGGACAGTTGCATAATATTAGCACTAGAAGAGGTTTTAGAGATATCTAGTCTAATCTTCTCACATTATAGAGGAAAGCATTAGGATAGGTAGGTGGCACCATGGATAGAGTACTGCCTGGAGTCTGGAAGACCTGAATTCAAATCTGACCTCAGACACTGCCTAGCTATGTGACCCTGGATAAATCACTTAACGCTGCTTGCCTCAGTTTCTTCATCTATTAAATGAGCTGGAGAACAAAATAGCAAACCACTCCAGTATCTTCCAAGAAAATCCCAAATGGGGTCATGAAGAATCAGACAGGACTGGAAACAACTGAACAATACCAACCCCATCTATATAATGAGATTACAGGTTATTAACCTTTGTTAGAAATGGGCACTTCCCACAGAACTGTCATGCCACACAGGCCCCTTGCTTAGGGACATGAACCTTGTCGGGATGTCACAGGGAACTCAAGATTGTTCCTTTGTGACTGGGCTACCTGATGATGATTTGCAATGGAGAAGAAGGGGAAAAGACTCCCATCTATGAAAAGTCTTCTCTTTGTAGCTCTTCCCCTGTCACTATAAGAACGTGCCTTCACTATCCTTTGGATACTTCTAGACCTCACATCCCTAGCTGCCTTTTACCTTTATGCTCACTGTTCTGAGCCTCAGTGTACAACTAGCTATATAGAATAAAGGACACTTCCAGCATTGGTGATTATATTGTAGGTTAATAATTCCTGAGTTGGTGAGCCCAGCATCAGTATATTTCCTTAACGATGTGTTTCTCAGAAAAGAGGCCCAAGACCAGAATCATCCTGCAATTAAAAAGCCAGGCCACAACTGAGCTGTACCTTGCCAGCTTACCATGATAATTACTATGACTTGCTCAGAGAGTACAGAACTGAGGTGAATGTGAACTATGTGTTCAGCAATACCACACAGGGTCTTTACCTTCTGGGAGAGAGTCCAGTGAGTGTAATGGTCTATTTAAGTGTTTTGTGTTTTGTGTATTTGTTCATGCATACCTTTGGGTCCTCTGTGTCTTAGAGATTTTCTTTGGGGTTAAATAAAAGGTGTTCCATAGCCAATATCTTTATGATACATTGAGTACTTTTTGTCAGAGGGAATCCTGTTACCCACTTTGGGGGGAAAAAACCTGAGACATGAGCCATACCTAAACACGTTTTAGAGATTTTCCTTGAGGAAGTCATATGGGGGCAAAGACAGAGACAAATCTATTACCAATCCAAGGTGCAAGCCCTTTACAATAAACCAAGTTCTATGTAATCCTAGTCTCCTCTGGTGGCTCCCTAGGTTAGATGGTTAGAAATCACAAGTTCATATGTTTAGAGCTAGAAGGGAATTTAGGTGTCACCAAGTTCAGCTCTTTCATTTTACAGATGAAGAAAATGAAGTCCAGAGGGATCAAGTGTTGGTTCCAAGGTGACCTAGGTAGTAAGTACCAGAACCAGGATTCAAACCCAGATCCTCAGACTCCAAAGTCATGACACCCTCTCTATTGTGTCATGTTGCTATAGCCCAAATTTCTATTTGGAAAATACAGTCAGCATACATATACTTTTATCCAGGCAATGTTATGCAGGTCTCAGCAAGTGGAAAAATATGACATCTACACCAACCAAAATCTCCAGCTAGTCAAATAAGGAATAAGAGAAGAACACTACAGCCAAGGAGAGAGAAAAGCTAAACACAATTTTGAAGGAGAAAGGGAGGAGACTAAGGAGAGAAGAAAAAGGGAGGCGATTTTCAATTAACCAGAATCTCAGACCTGATTAGGAACAAAGGCAATAGCATACAACTAAGTAGCATACAGAATCAAGATTTCTAGAGTCATTCATTCTTGCCTAGCATTTACCTCACAAGGCTGACCCTAAAGTCATACAGGGTTGCCCAGGATGATCCCCTAACTCCGACCTCCAGGAGACAGCTGTTGGCACAAGAGAAGTGTGATGATACCTATAGGAGGAGTTTCAACGGTACTTGGACTTTGGCAGAGGATTTGGGACTTAAGAAAGTGCTATGAATGCAACATGGCCAACCTTGTATTACTCTACATACACAGTAAAAACGTATTTTAAAAATGTGTTGCCTGTTAAAACAAACACTTGAAGGGAAAGATTACAGATTTATTTTCAGATGGAAGAGACCGTCAAAACCCTCTATTCAGAGGATCATAAATATAGAGGTGGGAGGACTTGCAGGTCATCTAGCCCAAACTCCATTTTACAAATAAGGCCTAGAGAAGAGGAAGTTACTTGCCGAAGGACCCATCACCATCATCATCTTAGCTAACAGTTATTTAGAAGTTATGAGGGCAGGGTTTGAACCTACATCCTCTGACTTCAGGGCCATGATTCTTTCCATTATCTGCCTGATTCAACCTCCCTGCCCTCTTCATATTCAACAGCTGTGAATCTTAAGTATTAAAACTATGTGTTCTTCATAGGGCTGAGTGCTGAGTAGACACACTTGTGGCAACTGTTACCCACTGTAGCCAGCTTCTTTACAACATATCGCTTCATGGTGACTACACTGATAGAAAGTCCAAAACAGAAAATAAAAATTACAGTGGGAGAAGGGGAAATATGGGCACAGAACAAAAACGTTCTACCACTAAAGAGAGGCATTTACCTATAACAAAACAAACGTCTGATCTATTTCTCTAATAAGGAAGGGGAAGTCCATAGGGCCCTTTGCTCTGATCGCTTTGACCTCTAATGGTCCGTAATCCTATAATTCTGTGTTATATAATAAAGAGAAGCATTGCATATTTCAGCAGGCAGTGCCCAAAACAGAGTAAGAGAACTAACACTGACGATGATATTTAGATATATAATCATGGAGATATTGAAACCAAGAGTAGGTAATTAGTTGTCAGGTATGTGGCAAAGAAGATTCTTGTTTAGCTGAAGTAGATGACCTCTGAGGTCCCTTCCAATTCACGTTTGGTGATTCTGTAAAGGTACTGTGTACATCAGCTGGTCTCCTTACCTCGTTTTATAGATGAAGTTATTGAGACTGGTCAGGCCAACTTGCTCAAAGTCACACAGCAACTCAGCAGCAGAGTGAGGACTAGCCTCAGGGTCTAGACTCCTAGCTCCATATTCTTTTCATTTCACCAGTCTTCTGCAGCCCTTGGATTTTTAATGAGGTTTATGAGAAAAGAGTAAGGAGGTAAGGAAGTAACAAAGAAATAAAATAAAAAACCTTTTGCTTCTGCAGTGCTATATGCTTTTCCAAAGCATTTTTCACACATAAATCACCTCATTTGTTGCTCAAAACAAACCTAAGGAGGTAGGGAGGGAGAGGAAGAAAAGCAAAGAGAAAGGGAGTAACATATTCCCTGCCTAGGAAGATATAAAATGGTTTAAGTTTAAGGGCATGTGAGAAAGAGATTGTATTATTATTATACTTGACTATCTTGCTCCTCAATTCATCACCAAAATATTCCATTTACAAATAATATATCAATTTAAACAGTACTTCTAGTGAGGGCCTGTCAAGACCATTATTAGCTTTTCAAACAGCTCTCCTCAGTGAACTCTGAGGAACAGCTAAAGTCTGAATAGCTAGATTCAATTACAGTTTCTAAGTCCACATGGACTATTTTCTGTACAAACACTAGAACATCTTCCATTAATTCAGTAGCACATCTAGTCCAACTAAAAAAATTGTGTTGGCTACGTGTTGACCAGAGGTCTGGGAAGTGTCAGCCCAAAACACCAAACACACACTAGACTGGAGTGACTTGGGCCTATGAAATGAAGTTATCTGAACTGTGAAACTTTGACTGAAGCAGTTGTTACAACCTCAGTGACCAATACCTGAGGCTATCTCTATGATCGCTAGTTATTTTCTTTAAGTATATGTCTACATGATATCATTTCAACCTGCTGAGTTCAAAATTCAGACCAACAGTTACGGTTCATTTAGAAGACCCTTCAGTTGAAGGATTTTTCTGCCTTGATCATCTATTTGCATCCACACCTATCTCAGAAATGATAACCACAAAGAAGAATTTTGAGCAAAGGATGAATCATTCTGGGTAACCAAATTAGACATAAGAAATCTGGCCCCTAAGGCCTACCAGGCTCCAGACTTAAGAAGATAAATAGCCAAGGAGACCAAAATTGCCTCCAAAATCAAAGAAGTCCATTGACTTAGGTGTTGGTGTCAAAACAAGTAGCTTACTTTGGATCAAGATGCTATCTGGAGGATTGTCCTTGGTTCTGGATGCCACAGTTTAGGAAGCACATTGATAAGCTGGAAAGTGTCCAAAGGAGGGCAATGAGGGTGGTGAAGAGCCTTGAGCCAAGGCCATATGAGAGCCACTCTCCATTATCCATTATGTCTAGGATAAAATACAGACTCCTCTTTCTGGCTCTTCATGACCTGACCTCTTTAAAGCTCTTCATGAACTGTTTCCGGCCCACCTTTCCAGCTTTGCTATTCATCCACTTTGCCCTTATGCACTCTACTATCCAGCCAAATTAATCATCCTGATATTCTTCCACCAAGATATTCCATTTCCTATATCTGTACCTTTGCAAAGACCATCCACCATTCCAGAAATGTAGTCCCTCCCACCCTTCTACTTTCTAGAATCCCTAGCTTCCTTCCTTCAAATTTCAGACAAAGCAATATCTTTTCTAAGAGGCCTCTTCTTATCTCCTGGACTACTAGCATGCCTCCCCAAAAATTACTTTATATTTACTATCCGAGCAACTAGAACAAGGGCAGAAACCTGATAGGCTATTATTAAATACTTACTGATTGACTCATGAACTGAAAGAACTAAGGAGTTTTGTGTGGAGAAAAGAAAACTGCTGGGGACATAAGTGTCTGCAGTTCTAAGAAGGGATGCTATATGGAAGGAGTAGATTTGTTCTATTTGATCTCTAGGTGCAGAACCAGGAACAATGGGTACAAACATGAACACAGAGAGCAAAATTATAAAAAAAAAAAAGCAGAAAGTAGTAGAGATTGGTATCCTCATACGCAATGTTCTTTTTAAGTTCTACTCCTTATATGGAATGTTTTCCTTCTCTCTCTTCATCCTTCCCCTTCCCTTCTTATGTACATCAGAATGTTAATATATATGTACATATTTATATAAACACATAAATATGTGTATATGTATATATATACATATAGACATATATTTTAATGATGCTGATGACTTTTTATTTATCATACTGATGTCTAAGGGTCTAATTTACTCATTGTTGAGAAAAACAGACCCAACTTTTCTAAACGACAACTTTCAGTGTTTGGTCTTTTACAAGGAAACACTGTGATAACCAAGTTGCTAAAAGGAATATTTAGGTTTGATGTAAGGAAAACAATTCCTAACAGTTAGTGCCATCCAAGGACGGAATGAAATTCCCTGGTAGGTAGAGAGTTCCCTCTCAACAGATATCTCCAAGTAAAGGTTGAATAACTATGTGTCAAGTATGTTGTAAAGAGGATTCATTTTGGGGCGGGGGGAGCAGTTGAACTAGATAAGAGCTGAGACCCCTTCCAGCTTTAAAAATCTACAGTCCTGAGTGCTGAAGTCGGCCAGGGCTTTAACCTTCTCTGACCAGTTGAAACCATATTGTCCTTTCTGAGCCTGCTCATAAGGACCTAGATATCTGTTCAATGGCTGGCTGTTTCTGCTAGGATTTCTACATTCATCATCCATGCCAACAGCCTGAGGCTGACAAGTGACCATGTCCCATACTCAATTCACATCTACATAAATAGCTACAATTATTTATAAAGACCCAGTGGATATTCTAGCCAGCCCTGTGTAGACCCTGGCTGCCTGTTCCTGCCATATTGTGAAGCTTAACACATGGTATCCTCTGATCCTAGAAGAGAAATTATCTTTCTCCTCTCTCTGTCAAAAGTGGGTAGATACCTGTCCATTGACTATCCCCAGATCAGTAAGTGGCTTGAGAGCCCATCCATAGTGCCTCCATGTAAAGGATCTGGCTTCAAAAAATTACCATTTAGAGATGTTAGATCTGCTTTTCTCAACCAATAAGAGAATTATTATCCCCCTCAGGCCTCTGTATGATCTCCAAATAAGAAACCACTAGCATCTTCCATTTCATCATTTTACTGTCTGTCTTCACATATGGATTCAGTCTATTTTGAGAATTGGGGTTTTGGGGAGTAGTCCCAAGAGTTTCCTAATCAAATCTACCCAGATACCTGCACCACTTTTTAATGGCTCCCACCACTAGATAACAAAAACCAGAAAGCATCTACAAGATAGTGACCCCTAGGGACATTACGGGGAAGGAAATTAAAATGCCATTTCAATGGAAAAAATTTGAATTTATAATCTTGGGCATTTCAATCTGTTCTTTTGGAGCTTGGCAGTATAACAAATCATCATCATCTTTGGGGGGGGGATTTTTGGGGAAGTCTGATTAGATTTATTTTTACTTAGCTTTATCCCTGCTGACCCTATTTAGAAGAGACTAATCTTGAGATTTTTGCTTTTAAAAAAAATCAAAATTAGTTTTACTTTTTCCAAAAAAATTATACAATGAATTTTAATAAGATCCAAACCCTCTCCATATATGCCTTTCCTCAAGATACCTATGCTTGATTGTCTTTGCAGCTTGGCTTCTTCATGCATTGGAGAGGAAGGATAGAGTCCCTCTGCCAATCTCTCTCCTTCTTCCATTTCATGTTCACAGAAATAGGCCTAGTCTGCCATCTGCATCTCTGTGTGGAAGCAGCCTGAATGTCAGCTCTCCTGGGGTCCTCCAGACATAAGACAGCTCCAGCAGACCTGCTGGTGTCTAACCCAAACTGGAGTAGCCTTAACATTTCTATTCTACTGCATCAATATTTTAACACTTTGGTTGCATGAGCTTGGAAAAGCCTTTTGTCTCTATGGGGAAGCAGAAGGCAGACTGTTCCGGGAAGCCTTTTTTTCTAGTTGGTTTGAGAACCAGGAATTAATCAGACTGGAGCTGTGGATCTCAGCTATGCCACCTCCTTTGCATAGGTGGAGCTAGACTATATAGGACCTGACTTTTAAATCTGCTTCAAGCAGAAAAATGGAGGGAAGGGAGATTGATGATCAGTTGGGAAAATCACAGAAACATAGCCTTAGAGGTGCTAGGAACCTCAGAAGACATCTAATCCAATACTTTCATTTTATACATGAAGAAACTGATGTCCAGGGAAGTTCAATGACTTGTGCAAATTCACACAGATGGTGAATGTCAAATGTGGGATCAGAACTCAGGTCCTTGGATGCTAGAGTCAGTGTCCTTTCCTCTACATCATGCTGCCTCCTGATGCCTGAGCCACACTGGGCAGAGACTTAGTAATGGGTTGGGATTCCCTATCGGGATCCTCAGTCTAGAGAAGTCCTGGGAGTATGGTTCTTCTTAGAGGATGGGGTTTGATCTAGGCTATCCTTGGAATTACCTGGAACGAAATCCTTGAGGTGAGGGCAAGATTCATATCTTAAAGAGGTACAGTCCCTGACTTAAAACTATTAGATTTGCAGTAAGCTATATTTACAGAACTCATTTAATTATGCTCTTATTACTTAAACAATTCTGGTAGGACATATACAAAAGAACAATCTATCAATCATACTGGCCCATAGGGCTAGTACTTAGTGGGGAAGGGGAAAAAGTTATTACTGTAGGATATAGGTGTCCTTTCTACATGAAAAGCAGATGAAACAAAGGAAACCAATCCAATGAACATCATGGGTCAGTATGAAACTGTGGTTAAGAAAGTGAATAGAATCGAAAGGAATTCTCAAAGAAGTCGATTTATTTCCCAACTTTTACTGTGCCAAATTCAGATTTGTCCTCAGCCAAACCAGGAAAGGACAGCTAGATGGCACAATGGATAGAGTGCTGGGCTTAGAATCAAGAAGACTCACCACCAAGAGTGAGATGCAACAGAAAAGACTGAACAATAAATTCACTGCAAATATATTTTCATGGAAAATTAAAATAGCAAAACATTGTTGTGTAGTCATTTCAATTGTGTCTGATTCTTAATGACCCCAGTTAGGGTATTCTTGGCAAAGATACTGGAGTGATTTGGCATTTTCCTCTCCATATCATCGGCAGATGAGGAAACTGAGGCAAACAAGGTTTAGTCACTTGCCCAGGGTCACGCAGTTACTATGTGTCTGAGCCCATTTGAACTTAGGTCTTCCTAATTCCAGGTTTGGTGTTCTATCCACTGAGGCACCTAACAGTCCTTGTATTGAATAAGGGCTTTCAAAATGTTAACTGTGTTAATGATAGGAATGTCAGTCACTATGACAGAAATATAGGGGAACAGGGAGCTCTTTTGGTATGGGGAGAGATATCTGAGCATCCTTCAAATAATACTAGGTAGGCAGGTGCCTCATCTACCTAATTAGGACCAATCTTGTGCTCATGGACTTTGAAAGAGATAAAAGCAGGCAGAAATCTCTCTCTATACTTGAACTGAATTACTTGCAAAAGTAATTTTCCAAGGGTACAACAAGTCGGATCTTGTCACCTCCTGTACTCAATTAATTCAGTGGCTAGTTTCTCCATTACCTTCAGGGTCAAGTATGAAATTCTCTGTTTGGCATTTAAGCCCTTTCATATTCTGGCTCATCCCTTTCTGGTCCTCTCCCCTCTATATTCTTTATAATCTAGCAAGGCCTGACCTCTTGCTATCCCCCAAACAAGACATTCAGCCTACCAACTCTATATTGTTTCAGTGGCTGCCCCAGTGCCTGGAATACTCTCCTGCTCACCTCTTCATTTATGCTTTCTGACTTGTCTGGCTTATTTTAAGATTCAGCTCAAGCCCTACTTTCTGCAAGAGGCCTCTCTCGACGTAATCCAACAACTATGAGCATCTTCTCTCTGAGATTATCTTCCATTTACGTGGTATATATCATAAATGAAGAAATATTTGCGTGTTGTTTTCCCCCTTAGAATGTGAGCTCCTTGAGAGCAGAGACTGTTTTTTGCTTTTCTTTGTATTCCCAGCGCATAGTAAGTACTTAATAAACACTTCTTGACTGACAAGAGGAAGAAACAAGGAGAAAGAAAAATCCCCAAATTTCACAATCATCTCAACATAGATTTAGGGAGTACCCACTATATATGCTTAACACTGTACAAAAACAAACAAGACCAGAGTGATCCCTTCCCAATTCTGCTTATAGGAACAAATGCCATCATTCAATCATGTCCAACTCTTCGTGACCCCATTTGTGGTTTTTCTTGACAAAGAAACTGGAATGGTTTGTCATTTCTTTCTCCAGTTCATTTTACAGATAAGGAAACTGAGGCAAACATAGTTGAATGACTAACCCATGGTCACAAAGCTAGTAAGTGCCGGATTTGACCTTGAAGATGAGTCTTCCTGACTCCAGTCCCAGCTCTCTATCTACTGTACCACCTAGCTGCCCTATGGGAACAAAAGGATGTATAATAAAAGAAGTGGAATGATGTTGGTTTGGTTTCCATGCCCACACACAATCAGTAGCTCATGTGTAGAAATATATGTAATGGTCCTATCTATACAAACCCGATTACTTCAAGTGAAAAATAACTTGCATTACTGTCATCTCTTTTAAAAATATTTTGACACCAGTTAGTTTTGAATGTCCTTTATTGATTCTCTGAAGTGGGAAAAAGACCTTCATACCACCTGCAGTTAACTATGAAAAATGGGCAGTTAACAGCCTTCCCCTCCCCACTGCCCCCAGGACTATTCCACTTTATCTCACAGGATTCGTTTCACTGAAGGATTTGGTACCTCTTCTGATCTGCATAGCCCAATTCATTTTTTTTTTAAACTGTTTTGGCCTCAATCACCAGCTTGGCTCCCCTCTTCTCCCATTCCCCCCACTTAAGCTAGTGAGTAAAAATCTCAAACTGGTAGAAATATATGTTTTGATTCAAGTGCTACCTAAATTGTGGAACCCAGGCCAAGGTATTATTTCAAGCAGGCAAGAATTGCCCTGGGATATTAAGACATTTGGCATTGAATAAAGTGATGAGACAACTGACATCAGAGAGCAAACAAAAGATAAAACCAACCAGAGGCTTGGTTTTAATGGTTTGTTTAATGGTTTTGGTTAGCCAAGAACCAAAGGCTCACACCTTAGAGGCAGAAGATAGAGCTGAACTTGGGCTGAAAGATGGGTAGAGAGTGGAAAGCCGAGAGGCAGAGTCAAGATGGCAGCGTAGAAGCAAGAAAACTCAGCAGCTCATATACCAGTTCAAATACTTATAAAATATGATTCTAAACAAATTTTGGGGCTCCAGAATCCACAAAAGTACAGAAAAACAAGGCTCCTGCTGAAGGCAGCCCAGCAGGCAGATGGGAAGGGCTCATCACAGAGTGCTGGGAGCTGAAACCACTGCAGCCTGAAGCCATGCCTGTAGCCCTGGGGCAGCCAGGACAAGCTGCGGCTGGAGCTTTGAGGAGAGCAAATCACCAGCAGCTGCGGAAGCTTCCAGAATTATCAACCCATAAGAAAGAAGGACAAAGTGAAAGGTCAGTGAATCTTGGCTAAATTTGGGGAAAGGAGCAGGTCCTGACAACTGTCCCCAGGGCAAGAAGTCTTGTGGCAGCCCTGCAGCCACCTCCACGTGGCTGCTTCAGAGCTTCAGGCCTGCAGATTGCAGGGGGGCCAAGCAATCATTCAGAGGCTAAATGCTCTTGCATTAACCTGCCTGGATCGATCAAGATGGCAGTCTTGAGTGGTGGTCCTGAGGTGTGTGATCAGTCTGCCAAAGCTGGTGGGATCTGCAGAGACAGTGGCCTCCTAATAGCTCTGGAAGCTGTGAAAACCCCAGGGAAGGAATGCCATACACTCTAATTTGGGTATCTTGCCCTACAGGAGAGTAAGGGGGATGGGGATGAGAGGGGGGATGATGGAGAGGAGGGTAGGGTGGGGGGGGAGGGTTGTTAGAAGCACACTCTTCTGTAAAGGGACAGGGACAAAGTAGAGAATAGAACAAGTTGGGGAGGTAGGATAGGAAGGAGGGAAATATAGTCAGTCTTTCACAGTATGTCCATTGTGGAGATGTTCTGCATAACTACACATGTACAGTCTGTGTTGAATTGCTTGCCTTTCTCTTTCCAGTGAGGGTGGGTGACAGATGAGGAAGAGAAAGAATCTAGAATTTAAAGTTCCATAATCAAATGTTAAAAATATATATGTATATACATCATCATCATCATCATCATTATTATTATTAATTACATGCAACTGGGAATTAAGGTATATAGGCAATGGGGTAGGGAGATCCATCTTGCCCTACCAGAAAGTCAGAGGGGTGATGGCAGAGGACATAGGAGAGAGCAGTTTGGGGGAGGGGTTATACAGTGGGCTAGCTGTTTTGGGGTGGTGGGTAGGAGAAAAATGGGAGAATATTTGTAACTCAAAATCTTGTGGAAATGAATGATGTAAACTAAAAATAAACAAAAGTTGCTTTGAGAGAGAGAGAAACAGAGAGAGAGAAAGAGAGAGAGAGAGAGAGAGAGAGAGAGAGAGAGAGAGAGAGAAAGAGAGAGAGAAAGGAAAGCAGCAGAAGAAACCAGGACAACTGCAGTCTCACATTTTTGTTCTTTGGTTTAGATAATGGTTCCCCAGTCTCTGACTGTCAGCATCCCGCACCACTACAAAACACATGATCAAGAAAACAGAGAATGGCTCAGAAGGTGTTAAGGAAAAAAGCTGTCACTTATCTTGAGGTACAGGGTCGTCATCATCAAACACTCGGGTTCTCAGTCCAAGACTAGGGGTACCATGCAGCTTTATCCAGCACACAATGTTTCTATAAAGCACAGGAAATAAAAGGCAGCACACCAGAAAAACAGGCAGAAAAACAGAAAGCCAGGAAGTCTGTAAGTCAGTCAGTCAACAAATATTTATTGAATGCTTTTTAGGGGCAAGCACTTTTAGTGCTAAGCACTGGAAATATACAAGTAGAAAGTACAAGTAGAAAGACAGCTTGCAGAAAGAGAGGGAGGAAAGGGGGAGAGAGAGAAAAAAAGAACAAAGAGAAAGAGAGACAAAGAAAAACAGACAGAGAAAGAGAGAGAGAGATGCACCATGGGGGGACGTGGTAGAGTAAGTCCAGCACGCAGCCTGAAAAGGAATGAGGCATGACTGTGCTGGGTACCAATTTCTGGGAGGAGCCATCCAATCAGAGGCTAAGGCTTCAGGGACCTCTTCCAATGGGTGGATTTCAGAACTAAAGTGAAACTTGGATGCAGAACCAACTCTGGCACATGAAGTCAGAAGAGCCACCTGGAAAGGAAACCCCTAAACCTCTACATCCATACTGCTCTAGTGGGGGAAGCAGAGATTAGGGTGTTTATGTTGCATTTTAAGACATTCCAAGTGTTTTACATATATTGTCTCATTTGAGCCTCACAATGGCCCAGGAGATAGTGCTAAAAGTATTATTGCCCCCATTTAACAGATGAGGAACCATTCATCTAGTGCTCGTGATTTTTTTTTCCCTTTCTTCCAAAAACAATGAGTTCCATAAACATAATGAACTAGCATAAAACACTAGCCAAGAAGTCCTCCTTCTCTCTGCTTTTATCTGCTAAATCATTTATTGAGAAACAGAGGCTGGTGCCTTCATCAGGGCTATTGGCAGCTGTTGCTTCCTTCTTTATTATGTTAACAAAGAAGCCTGATGAATGACTTAAGGCTTTCCCACAATACTTAAGAGTAGACACCATTTGAGAGAACCTGACTTAGAGCATCTAATTAGAACACTTTAGAATTATGCTCCCTTACAGACATCCAAGATTTCCATCTGCTAGTGCTGAAGACATATCGCTTATAGGCACTAATTTGTGGGGAACATCATGTAGTTCTGATCCCTGAACAACTCAAGGACTTATAAAGTAGGAAATCCTCTTTCGCTTGTGCCTTGTATTTGGCCACAATATCATAAGTAGTGTAAAATACTCCAATGCTCCTGGTTGTGGAGCTCCTAAGAGTCCACTCCACATGCCCTTTTAATTAATCTAAATAGAATACAAACTAATCTAATTCAACAAGCATTAGGTGTTTCCTATAGTCTGGGCATTGTTCTTGACATTGGAGATATGACAACAAAATGAAAAACAGTCCTTGATCTCAAGAAGTTTCTACTGGGGGGAAGAAGGCAAACAAGCTAAGCCTTAAAGAAAGCTGAGCAGGATGGGAGAGGTGAGAAAGGGATACATTCTAGGCACTATAAGATGCCTTTGCAAAGGCCAGGGCAGAGATGGAATGACAAATTTGGAAAACAGAAGTTGGCCACTTTAGTAGGACCATGGCTTATGTAAGATGTGAGAAATTGGGAGAAATTATTATCACTCTTATGTTAATAGCCAATTATTAAACCAAATTATTAGAACTGGGAAGACCCCAGCATTTTTTTTCTTTTCCTATTTCCTTTGTCCCTTCTCTCCCAGACCAGGTAGAATGAAAACAGGATTAAGGTTTTCCTCATCCTGGATCTTGCTACTCCACCCAGTTAGATCTCTTTTCTACTCTGTACCTTTGCTTTACAATTTGTTGTAATGTTAATGTGATTTAAGATTTTCCCTGCCCATTAATAGGCCTCAAGTGGAACCCATTGAGGGAAGTTTGCTTGTAGGAAGGCTTTCACACTTTTTGCTAATTTCTAATTAGGAACTTAGTCTAGCAGGTTATGTTGCCTTTTGGCTCTGAGAAGTATATAAGGTGTATACTTTGAGTTGCTATTTTGCTTTGGGGGCTCGCTTATGAGAATAATCTTGGGATACCCTGGTCAAGATTCTGAGTGTTTATATGTTCGTAGCTCCCTGACTGTGCAGATGTAAAAGCTCTCTTGATCTAAGGATGTATGTAAAATGTATAGCAATATTGCTTTGATTCAGGCAGAGTCCTGTCTGTTTGTCTTTATTTTTTTGCTTGTGTTTTCTCTGAAGTGCAGGGTGCTGACTTTTCCCCTGAACTAGTGAATGTCATTCAAAAAGATTGTTGACCCCTTAAGCAGCTATCTTTCTGAGTAAAGCAGATCTAAGAACTAAGATCTAAGAACTTGTGCCAGCAGCCATCCTGGGTATGCCAGCATGGTTGCCATTACATTTCTTCAACACCTTTGCTCAAAAAAGAGCTATAAATTCTCTCTTCTCTTGAGAATTGGAGAGTATCAATCCAACCTATGTTTTTAACCAAATATAGGTAAAAGAAGAAGTTAACATTTTTTGTAAGTTCACTTGCTTTGATCTGTCCATTCAGGTTTGTGTTACTACCCTGGTGATAACCCCTGTCAAGGTATCAATTGACCTCAGGAGCCAATATTCCCAACTCCTGTAGCAGCAAGCACCCTAGCATACCCAGGATGGCTGCTAGCTCAGGTTCTTAGATCTGTTTTTCTAAAGGAAAACAACTCAAAATGGATTAATAATCTTACTTAAATCAAACATGTATCATTTACCTAGTTCATGGAGAAAAGTCAACACCCTGAACTTCAGAGAATACAAATAGAAGTTACAAGCAGACAAAGAAACAGATCAGTAAATGGGCTTTCAGCCATCTGACCATTATATCCATACCTAGTTAGTTACCAGAGAGGGAAGCACCAACATCTGGATTTTCAAAGGCAGCTGGGGGAGGGCGGTGCTCAACAGCTACCCAGAGTCTCATGTGGCCAAATCATACAACTCTTTCCAAAGTGAGCCCCAAAGCAAAAACTCCCATCAGCGTATATATGTAGCTTTCTCCTGCATCAGAGAATGTCACAACCTCTTGACCCACTGCACAATCACAAAGTAATAAGGCATGGGCATTCCTGAAAAACAAGCCTCCTACCACAGGCTCCATGTGACCACATTCAGCCTATTAAGGGGCAGAGCATACTTTCAAATCAGGGAAGGTTCTCAGAGTCACTTAAGCCTATCAAAGGGCCTAGGGGCTGGGAAGATCTTCAGATTCCCATAACAACTCCTCCCTGGCTCCACAAGGCCCATAGGTCAATCTCTATGTTTTATGACTATATAGACAACTAACCAGAGCTGGAACATGAACATACTTTATCAAAAGTATCACTGAATTGAAATCAGAAGACCCTTAGCCTCAGAATGCCCCCTACCCAATGTGTTAAGATAATCACATGTTAAAGCTCTTATTCCCAATCCAATTGAGAATGAATCAGAGGCAAGAAAACTCCTGTCATGAGCGGCAAAACATCATGAGTGAGCTTCACTAAGGTAAGACTTCCTGTCTTACCCTCATATACTCTGGCATCATCTTTTATTCAACCACCTAAAGAAAGGAGCATTGGTACTGATGCCATAATGGCAGCCTCCTGGACTTAGAATCAGATTCATCTAGATTTAAACCCTGCCTTTTATACTCGTTAGCTATGTGACCTAGGGCAAGTCACAAGCCTCAGTTTTCTCATCTGTAAATTAAGAATAATAATAGTACCTACATCATAAAAATGTTTTAAAATCGAATAAAATAATGTATGCAAAGTCCTGAGAAAACTTTGAAATGCTACATAAAGGCTAGCTGTTATCATTAGTATTATTACCTTTTAATTTAACTACTTATTAATCTTTATTGCCACACAGGTATTTAGGTAGCATAGTAGACAGAATGTTGGACCTGGAGTCAGGAAGACTCATCTTCCTGAGTTCAAATCTGGCCTCAGACACTTACTAAGTCATTTAAACTGCCTCAGTTTCCTCATCTGTAAAATGAGCTGGAGAAGGAAATGGCAAACAACAGCAGTATCTTTGCCAAGAAAATCCCAAATGGTGTCATGATGTGTCAGACATGATGAAAACAAATAAACAACAACTTCAAACCTTAACTTGTAACAAGAATACCATCCACCACTACTGCTGTGAAGACATTTCCTTCCACCTAGTCTTCCCATGAAGACACTGTCAAAACTGAGTTATCTACTTTGAAAAATACATCTTCTCTAGTTCAGTTTATCAATTCCTTTGCCTGATTGGGAAATTCAACTCAAATATCTCCAAACCACCCTCCTTGGTTAACAATAAACATTTAAAAGTGATTAAAGTAATTTAAAGTAATTAAATAAGCAAATTAAAGTAGTTCCTACTACTTGTCCACCTTAGCAGAGCAGCTTCAGAAACCAAGTTGTGAAGTCCAAGTGTTTAGAAAAGGCAAGTAGAAGAGGACTCTTCAGACACTTTTATTGATTCATCATGAATGAGTTTCACTTTGAACCTGGATTTCAATCTGTGTTGGTGGGGCCAGTGTTTTTGAGTTCTCCTGGTACACCCACCTAGACCCTGGACATCATAACACATCCTCATGATCTCCTTTCTTTGAGTGCTCCTTTTTTTTCTGTAGTAGGAAGAGCACTAGACTTCTTAGTATGGCAGGTTCCACTGGCACTGGACCAGACCAACTGTTGCTATTCGCAGTGTCCCATAGGTTACTACCCGATAAAGCTTGTCTTTGCTAGACAACTTAGCAAAGTCTTCCATCTGTTTAAGAAAGTAGATTTGAAGGTCACTGAGCTAGACTTGACAGGATCAAATATAGTCAAGACCTATGTAAGCACAATAAACTTAAGAAACAAAATGAAAGGTAGAAAGAAAAAAAAGCACCTCATGGCTTGGCTGATATTTTTTCCCCTAGGTCTTGGATCTTTCTCACAACCGAAGAATTGGCATGTGCCCAATTTCCAATCAGAAGGCTTTACTTTGACTATGTCCATTTATATTTGAATTTCCCCTTTAAAATTATACTGTGCAATTTTTATTCCACCAGAATGCACTTTTTGACAAGGAACAATAGTTAAATTTCACATGCTAATAACTAAGACCTTGTAAAATGCTAACACCAGGTTGAAATTTATGCATTCTACAATATTGACTATACGTGCCTTTTAATTATTTTTTATTAGGTTTAGTGGTGTTCTGCAAGGTGCTAATATATTCAACAATGACATGAAATGTTTCTTGTGAAATAATAATAGCTTATATTTCCATAGACGTGGGCAAGTTACTTAATCTCCCATAACCTCAGTTTTCTTATCTATAAAGTGGGGATAATAACAACATTTCACAGGGCTGCTGTAAAGAAAGCAATTTGTAGTGCTTACAACTCTGTACAAACGTGGGTCTTATTATCCAGACAGATCCCAAAGTGCCTCTAATTTCATCCAATCTAGCAAGATTAAGTGCTTATTATTATCATAACCATACTTATATGGCGCTCTAACGTTTGCAAAGGGCTTTCCAAATATAATCTCTTTTGAGTCCCCACAACAACCCTGAGAGGTAGCTGCTATGATTATCCCTACTTCACAAGAAAACAGGCAGAAAGAGATTAAGGGACTTACCCAGGGTCACACAGCTAGCAAGCATGTGAGGACAGACTCTGAATTCAGATTTTCCTGACTCTGGATCTAGTACCACCTAACTGCCTACTTTGTGCAAGGCCCTAGGAACATGAAGACAAAACAAAATTCTCTAACAAGCATCTGCACACTCCTGAATCCTATTTTTATGGTAGATAAACCAACCTATGGCTATTTCCTGTGTAAGAGAACATCATATGTGATATAATATTAATTACTATGCCATATAACCCCAACAAGGCTTCAAATCCACATAATATAGAACTAGGAGGTAGGGAAATCACTACAACAGGTAACTTAATATAAGGCCCAACCCCTCTAATTGAAAGATGACACAGAGGGTAGCCTAGCATAGAAAGAGCTGGCTTTGGAGTTCAAATTCCGTCTGGGGTTGGAGTTTCAACTTGAGGTTTCCCCCCTTATCTGTGGGTCTCTGAACATCACACAAACCGCTCTAACCCACCTTCCTTCTCTGCAGTACAGGGATGATCATAGTGGCACTCACACAGTGGTTCTGAGGATAAAATTGAGCAGATGTAAGTAAAGTGTTCTTTTAAGCCTCAAAATACTAAAAGTAAGTTATAATAATAAAACTTCACGTCTCATTTGTATATCGCTTCCTTTCTAGGCACTCGTTCACCTCTGCCTCTTAGAATCCCTACCTTTCTTGAGTAGTTAAAACAGTCCTCAGTCAATGCCTCAGGTGCATGGCCCTCTCCCTCCCCAGCCCCAACACCCTGCAATTATTTTATACTTTAGCATGCAGTTATTTTATACTTTCTTACTTGAAAACAATTTGCTTCCTCCTCAACAGAATTTAAACTCCTAGAGGGCAAGGCCTGCTTTGTAACCCCAGCCCTTAGCATGTTGTAACCCCCAGCACGTTGCCTGACACACGGTAGGTACTTAATAAATGTTCATTGATTAACTGAGAGATATTAGATAAATACTTGTTGAATAATAATAATAGCTAGCATTTTAATACAAGATTATATAATAGACATTTATAATATATTATATAACAATATATTATATACATTATATAATATAGTATAACTTAATATATAATAAGAGAACATTTATAATAGAACTTTGATGTTTTACAAATATTTACAAATATATCTAACTTTATTCTCACATTGGCTCTGAAGATTCTATTTATAATTTTTACTATATTATTATATTAATATTCTATCATAATTTCTTTCATATTTTTGTAGATGAGGAAACTGAGATGAAGGTTAAGAGATTTGACCCAAGTCACAGAGCTAGTAAATTCTTGAGACCAGATTTGAACTTCGGCATTCTTGACTCCAGCTGTGTTCTATCCACAGGCCACCCAGCTTCCTCTGGCATTGTGTGAATGTTCCTCACAATAACCCAGTAATATAGAAGTATTATTATTATATTTACACATGAGGAAACTAGGACTCAGAGAAATTAAATTATTTATCCAAAGTCCAACAGATAATAAATGCGAGAACTAAGGGCAGCTAGGTAGTACATTGGATAAAGTGCTATCCTTGGAGTTAGGAAGATCTGAGTTCAAATCCCACCTCAGACACTAGCTGTGTGAGTGACCCTAGGCAAGTCACTTAACCCTGTTTGCCTCAGTTTCCTCATCTGTAAAATGAGCTGGAGAAGGAAATGGCAAACCACTCTAGTATCTTTGCCAAAAAATCCCCAAATGGGGTAATCAAGAGTCAGACATGACTGAAATGACTGAAGAACAACCGAAATAGGACCAGGATTCAGATATTCAGCCTTCTAGTACAAGCTCCTTCACGATATCAGACTGCCACTAAAAAGAAATGAAGAATCTAGAAATAAAGTATCTATTTTAAAGGACAGGCCACGTTTAGAAGGCTAACACATTTCTGAAAGGAAAACTGTCAGTTAACACTGAGATTTCTGAATGATAGACTCCTACTCCCCTATGTTACATAGCTGGGAAAGGATTTTGAATAGCATCAAAATGACTAAAAAATCCGCAGCCCCCTATGGACTCCACAGTCCAAGATAAGTGAGAATATTTTACAGAAAGTTCACTGGAAAGAGACAATTCTTATTTTTAGATTGCTTCAAAGTAGGACCTGCAAAGGAAGGATTGAGGGAATTATTTAGTCTAGGCAAGAATAATTTAAGGAGTCCCTTAATTGGGGTTAGCCCCCTGTATAAGTAGTCACCAAGAAAGTCTGATTGAGGTCCCCAGGGGGGAGTGCCCTCAGACTCCAAGTATATCCTGAGTCCAGGCCATTTGCTATTATCTACCAAAGCACTTAAGCACATTCTCTCATTTGATCCTTATTTCCTCAGCTCACCATTAGGCACAAACTATGAGCTTTCACCTTATTTTGACTAAATTTGCCTTTCCTCTAGTCCCCAGCACATTGGCTCCCAACCTCACCCCAGAAATCTACATTTAAAAAGACTTTAAAATGTTTATTGAATCGAATTAAATCTTTTGAGTTATGCACTGCCCCCCTCCAGGTGTCTTCTCAAGATGTAAATCTTATTTCCAAGGAAGGGAAACTTTAACTAATTTGTGAACTAATTTAACAGGACCCCCCCCACACACCTTTTTTCCTGGGACTCAAGTTCAGGAAGGCCAGATACCAGGGGAAGGGTATCTAAAAGTAGCAGAGAAGATGGACAAAGTTATGAGTGTGGGGAGTAGGAAGAAGGGAGTGAGAGGGGAACAAGGATCAGCTTACTGCCTTACTGTTTGACCACACTATTATTTGTGTCTAGTTTGGGGTGGCTAGATGATGCAGTGGATAGAGCATCTGGCCTGGAGTCCAGAAGACCTCAACTCAAATCCCACCTCTGACACTCACAAGCTGTGTGGCCCCGAGCAAATCATTTAACCCTGTTTGCATCAATTTCCTCATATGTTAAATGAGCTGGAGAAGGAAATTGCAAACTACTCCATTATCTTTGCTAAGAAAACAATAAATGGGGTCACAAGGAGTCTAAAACAAGACAACAACAACAAATGACCACCTAGTTTTGCTATGGGAAGGGACTTCTGAATCCTGAAATTGGTTATCCAATGGGATATTCAAGTATTACTTCTGGAAGATGTACACATTGTCTTCCTTTGATAGGGTGGCACAGAGAGGGTGGCAAACTAAGCATTTAGCCTTTGGATTAAACAGCTTTATTTATGTTCAAGCTCTTCTTGTAAACTGCGTGGTCTTAGGCAAGTCATTTCAACTCTTCAGGGTTCAATTTCCTTATCTTGTCAATTGAAGATCTCTAAGGCTCTTTCAAGTACCCACATTCTACCTTTCTAGTCAAAAGTTGGTGGATTGAGGGAATTCCTCATAATTCCCTTAGCCCTATAATGCACCATTTCTTTTATGGAAGTTTGATAGAGTGTGACTAGGACATATTGTACCCAGTTCAAGGTACTGCTAGAACGTGAGGAAGAGAGGGGAGCCCCAACCCAGAGCCCCTTTCCCCACTCCTGACCACATAACACCAATCCAGAAATCCAGTTCTCATTCAGGGCCTGTGGGAATCAAGAACCATGACTAGGAATTCTAGGAGTATCTGAGGACATTCAATTAAAGAATGTAGCCTCCCAGTCAAATGGGCAGCTCCCACTCCACAACCCTGGGAAGGAGGTAGAAGAATGGGGAGACAATGGTATGGTAGTGGGGAAGGGGAGGGAAAAGCATTATTAAGCACCTACTACATGCTAGGCACTGTGCTAAGTGCCTTACAAATATCTCATGTGATCTTCACCACAAGATAGTGGTGAAGGCACTGAGGCAGACAAAAGTCAAGTGACTTGCCTAGGGTCACACAGCCAGGAAGTGTCTGAAACTGGATTTGAATTCAGGTCTTCCTGACTCCAGACTCATCACTCTAATCTACTAATCTAATCTACTATCTGCATGCCTAGGCCTGGAGAGGAATAGGATCTTCTGGCAAAAGGTGAACTCTGGGAAAATGATGAGACCATGGGGATTCTACTTAAAGGAATGAAGCATATCCCGCAGACTTTGGCACCATGTGGCAAAGCTCCAGCCATAACAGCCTAGTTATGGCCCTTATGGAGATGATGCTCAAAATACATATCTACTAAAAACAATCTGCCTGGATTGTCTATGAGTTGGAAGTGAGAGGGTCATCTCAAGCCATTGCTATCCTCCCTCATCTAGTGCCCAGCACGCCTTTCCCAAGTCAGAGTGGATGCTACCACTCATCTGACACTGACCATCCCAACCTGGGGCTGCTGATTCTCCAACAATTAAATAGCCTAGATTTGCTTGAACCAAGGCCTGTCAAACTTACAAATCAAAGTGAGTATTGCCTGAAGAAAAAGCCAAGCATCTCTAACATGAAGGCCTAGCCTGAAACAACTCTGGGTTTCTGCCAACATGCATTTTTAATAGAGGTAGACTGTAAGCTCAATCAGCATGCGTCTTTATTTTTCTGGTGTCCCATTGGCATTCAGTGCGTTGTTCTGCGCACAGAAGGAGCTCAGCAAGGTTCCCAGTTCAAAGAACAAATGGATTCAAGGTTGCTGGAGACCTCGTCAGCCCACTCTTTCCTCCCTCACACAAACACACGCTTTTACCAAAGCCCAGGGAAGAACTTGGCTTACTCTCAGGTCGAGAGAGCAGCACAATCCAAACTGGAACCTTCCAGGGAGGAAGCATGGAGCTGCAGAAAAGCTCTGGATGCCAAGTCAGCAGATGAGCTGATCAAGCCACTTCATCTTTATTGCCATTGGAGGCAGCTGGTGGTGCAGTGGATAGGGCACTGGGTTTGGAGTCCCAAAGAATTGAGTTCAAATCCAGCGTCGGTTACTCTTTAGCTGTATGACTCAGGGTAAGTCACTAAACTTCTCTTTGCCTCAGTTTCCTCAACTGTAAAATCATAGCACCTAGCTCCCAGAGTTGTTAGAAAGAAAGCACTTAGCACAATGCCTGGGGCATATAAATAAATATTTGCCCCACCTCTCCAGGCATCAGTTTCCTTATTTATAAAATGAAACAGGTAAGAGCAGATTTCTAATGCCCCTTCCAGCTGAAAGCCTATGATCAATCACAAGTTTCCTCCTTTCCTGCCCCACGTTTCCATCCTTCATTCCATCCAGATTGCTCTACTGTCTCCCTCCAAGAAATGCCTGGATCCACAATAAAATATAAAAGAAGTCACTCCCCTTTCCTATATCACTATCTGTCTACTGAAATTCTCATTACCTTTCCAGATTCTACTTCTTTTACAATGCCTTCCTAGACTACTCCACTCTGGTAGTCTCCCCTATTGCAGTGGTATCAAATTCAAACAGAAACAGGGGTCACTAACCCACCCAAGGATCCCTGCAGGCCGTCTACTGACTTAGAAAATTACACATTAGTATTATCTATGTTTTATTGTATTTTTGTTTATTTTATTAAATATTTTCCAATTATATTTTAATCTGAACCACACTCAGAAATGTTGGACCTCTTGTCTGACTCCTCTGAGGCCTGTAGCATCCTTACCTATACCACTCATTTGACACATACAAAGCTTCAGCTTTTATTATTAGTCAATTTAATCTGTTTCTTGGATTAGATTATAAACTCCATTGCTATCACATGTGTAATCCAATACTGATAAATACCTGTTGGTAAATATTAGCTGCTCTTGTTTATCCTTTGTT
This sequence comes from Pseudocheirus occidentalis, assembly GCA_028646575.1. Taxonomy (NCBI): domain Eukaryota; kingdom Metazoa; phylum Chordata; class Mammalia; order Diprotodontia; family Pseudocheiridae; genus Pseudocheirus; species Pseudocheirus occidentalis. The sequence goes on along the minus strand of CM053596.1, from coordinate 126,216,538 downwards.
TTCAAAGAAGACCAAAGATACCATGATGCTTGGGTAAAGTAGTGAATGATGTCAAATCTTAATTTTGTTTAATTAATTTGCATCTCAGTTTTCCAGTGAATTGGATTTAAGTGAGGCAGAGCTGCACAGTGGTCAGCCTCACTGTCTCTTCCAGAGTCATTGAAGTCCAGTAGCAAGCCACAAGTCAAGAGGACTGGCATTGGCCTAGGATGCAGTGGATGACCTGGGTGTCTTCAATGTCTGGCCAAGCTGTAAGTGTTTCACAGTGTCTGCTTCTACTGCCTTCATACTTAGAACAAATCATTCTCTTCCACCACTAGAAGTTCACATGCTTGGGGCAGACAACCCCCTAATTCTCTGATGGGGTTGAGACCTGTTGGTTACCCTCAACCTGGTTTAGCCCACTTGCCAAGACAATTTTACCAGGGTATGGCCACTGTACAGGCTACAGAGCCACAGGTGAGAGCTGTGTGACAGGTAGACATCAAAAGTAGATGAGCACTCCTGAAAATGGCTCAGCATCCCACTCATGAGGGGTGCTATTCCTCCCTGAATACCCCATAACCCTTAGATTAGCTTCTCTATGAGAGTTAGAATCACCTTAGATGATCCTGGATTAATGGAATCCACAAGTCATGAAACCATGCTAACCTTGGACTTTCTAAGTCATTAACAACTGTTCCCCAAGAAAATTGTATAGAACAGGTACATTTCAACCTGGAACATTGCCTTGATGGCATTCGTTTTGTAATCAGTCCTGGACACATCTATTTAAAAAACAAAAACAAAAATCCTTCAGGTTTTTTTAAATTTTTGATCTTCTACAAGAAATATAAGTAAGTATAGTCTCAGTTCCACACTTGAGCAAAACCAAAGCAAGTGTCACAGAATAATTACACATAGAACTCCCTGCCCCTTTATTTTTAGTTTAGTAGGGCAGGGAAGAAGTTTGGAGTTACACCCTAGCTTGTCTCTTACCAGGCTCAATTCCCTTAGCCCCAACTTTATAATTATGCAAAATGGTTAATTTTCAATCCTGAGGTTACTTTGCATGAGTGAAAAAACTTCCCTGAATCCAGAGTTATGACTATTTTAAATTACACACAGAAACCAAGAGAATGAAGAATGGTTATCCTGGAAACATTGTCACCCTCTATACAAACATCATGCTTTTTGGATGTAAGCAATGTATACCTTGGAAGAAAATGACATAGAGAAGCTGGTGATAAAAGATTTTAGATATGAGTATTGCTTTTGGATGCCATCCCCTTAATTAAAAGTATGTAATAATTCTTTAAAGAAGCTCAGAGATGTCTCATGTTTATATTCTTGGGGGGGACTCAGTCTTAGAAAATGATATCAACCATTGGGGTGTGTGTGTGTGTGTGTGTGTGTGTGTGTGTCTTGTCAGCAAATGTGTAATCACTTCTCCCCCAACCCTAACACAAACTTTGACTCAAAGGCAATGAGGTATATCAGAGAGAGCATGGCATTGAGTGGCAGAAGATGAACTGGCCTTGAGTTCTGGTTCCATTATTTATTATCATATTTGTATATCTTTATCTCTATATATACCTTGTATACTACTATTCTTCAGGAAGATTAATCTCATAGGACCATCTGAAGCAGGAGTGGGGCAGTAAAATAGGAATCTCAGGCCAGAAATATAAATAAGGACCTTCAGTCTTCTTTGGAACCCCAAGCCCACATGCAAACTATAGACACTGGGCACTTTCAGGACTGGCTTGAATTTTTTTTACAAAAGAAATCATACACCAGCCAAAAGCAACCTCTGGGATGTTTTCTAAATTCAAGACACATTAAGAGACTTTGGCCAGGGGTGTAATGTGGAAGGCTGTATGGAGGAAAAGAGAACATAAAGAATAAACTATTTTTAAAAGACTTTAAAAATCTAAATGAGACAATGAATGACACAAGTCAGACTTGTTCCCAAGTCTGCCTCCATGGAGAATTCTTTAAGTAACCCAGAACTGCACTTAGAGCTATTTTGTTCTCTGTAGCACAATTGAAAATGTCACCTGCACAGGAAAACACCCTGCCAAAATTTTTTTATCATAATAAAACAATGTGGTATTGTCAGGTGTTAGGCTTCTTCAACATGTGCCTTCAACGTTTATTATTATTGTTATTAGAAATAAGCATTTACATGCCACCATTCTGTTCACAAGACTCTTAAAAACCATTTTATCTATAAGCTATCCCTCACCACCCTCCCTTCAGTAAATTAAATCACTTCTATCTGGATTTTACCAATTGGAGAGCCAGGGCATGCCGTGATTGAAGAACAGGTCTAGCCTGTCTCTGAGATTCTATCATTAAGCAGAGATGATATGTTTCGTGCTGGGGATTTGTAGTTAGAAGGAATCTTTAAGATTATTCATTCCACTCCTCTCATTCTACAGAGGAGGAAACTGTGGCCCAAAAGATTAAGTAAATTAATTCAATGTAAGACAAATACTAAGTAGAAGATGCTGAGTTTTAAACTCAGCACCTTTGCTTCCAAATCTAGCAGCTTTTTATACATTAGAACACCAGAGTTTCTTTATTTCCAGCCTCCAGCTTTCTACATTATACCAAGTAAATGAAAACTGAAAGAAAATCAATCAGTTATTGGAATGATGCCTTTCTTGTAAATCTCTTCCCTTCCACTTTCATACGATTGTAGCCCCAATATTCCCCTCACAAAGACAACCAACATTAACCTTGCACCTGCATTAATTTAGCCCTCTCCAAATTATTACCAGGAAGTTCTTTCAAAACCCTGTTTCTTGTTCTAGGAATTATGAGTCCAAAAGTACTGTGTGACAGAAATCTTGTTTTACCAAGAACAAGTGAGCATTCCAGTTATGAAACTCAACTGTCCCACCCATATATCACTGTAATACAGTGATCGGCCAAAGATATTTCTCCAGCAGACCAGTAATACACTGAGTACAATCTTCAAACTGAAACATTAATCAAGGGCATATTCCTAATGAAGCTGGATGCCAGTGGAAGAGGCAGGAAGGAGCGTTTTCCCCCTATCTTCAGATGATACTTCATTATTCTGTTCTGGTTTTCCTTTCATTAGAAAAAAGAAAGGAAGAAAAAGAAAAAAAAAGCTTTAGGCTTTGATCTGAACATATGACTAGTTTCTACTCAATCAAATACAAATTCTTATTTCTTCAAGGGGAATGTTTGGAGTGTTCAAGGAGGACTAGCACCTCTGGTGGGAGGACTTGCTGAACCCTATTCAGGACTACTTATCTACCTTTGGTGCCCACTTGACACTCAATTCTCACCTGTGGCCCCAAGAAGCTATAGTATGCACAGTAACCACACCCCAGCAAAACTGTCTCAGCCGACAAGCTAAACCAGGTTGAAGGTAATCTATGGGCCTCAAACTCATCATGAGTTAGGTCAATGTCTACCCCAAGCATGTAAAGACTTCCCCCAATGGAATAGGTAGATGAGAACTATTTGTTCCAAGATGCCAGCACTGTAGAGGCTTAGTGCGTGGTCAGACATCAAAGATGCCAGGTCATCCACTGTATCCCAGGCCATCACCAGTTGTCTTGACTTTTGTCTTGCCACTGGAGGCTGAGGTCTTTGTGCAACTCTGCCTCACTTCAATTCAATTCACCCATCAGTCAAGAAATCACTCTATGATGTCACTGGTACTCTTCAAAAATGAACAACAAACAATTGCTTCAAGAATCAAATATAAATTGCTCTGTTGAGCCTTTAAAGCTCTTAATAACCTGACCTTACCTTTTCCCCTTCAACGGACACTACTCTCTCTTCTACATCCTGCAATCCAGTCAAAATGGCCTTCTTTTTATTTCTCAGCCACCACCTCCACTAGCTTACACTAGCTTTCCCATGTATCCTGAGTGTTGCCCCCCCCAACATCTGCCTCATACAGCCTCTCCCTTCTTTCAATATTTTGCTCAAGCACTACCATAAGCAGCTAGATACCACAGGGGACAAAATGCTGGTCCAGAAGTCAGCAAGATCTGAGTTCAAATATTGCCTCAGACATTTCCTAGCTATGTGACCTGTGGCAAGTCACATAACCCTGTTTGCCTCAGTTTCCTCATCTGTAAAATGATCTGGAAAAGGAAATAGCAACCCCCTCAGTATCTTTGCCAAGAAAATCCCAAATGGGGTCACACAGAGTCAAACATAATTGAAAACAACTGAACAACAACACCATCTTCTACAGAGAGCCTTTCCTGATCCCATCAACTGTAGTACCGTTCCTTCCATTCTACTTTGTATTGAACCACTTTTTTCTGTTTGTATTTACCACCTTTATATGTATGCTGAATTTATTTTCCTATCTACTTGTCACCCCCATTACAATGTGAGTGTATCATAAATAGGGATCATCTCATTTTTTGTACTTCTATTCTTTATATTGGCACAATACCTGGCCAATAGAAGGCACTTGTTGACAGAGTGAGTAAAATCTTCCTTGCAGCAAGAATGAAGAGAGAGGAGGTACCCAGAGGTGAAAGCTGCCTGCTGACAAGGCAGGCTTTCCTTCCTGCTGGGCTCCTGAGGTATTCTCAATGATGCTCCAGGACACCAGGAAGATACAAAGCTCTTTCAACTCAGGTTACTTTCTTCTTTTTTTAAAAAAGGATTTTAATTTTTTGTTATTTTGAACTTTACAAATATCAACAAATATGAAAATTCCCATATGGATAAAACAGCAAAATAAGACTAAGTAGGAAAGTACAAGTCTATTACATGAATCATTTTTTTCAAATCCTCTGCTTTTCACACCATGTTAGTAACATTATTAAGATGAATCTCTGAGGGTCCAAGTTACTTCTTAGTTGTGAGTCAGGCTTCTTTAGAAGCTGAGTAATTCTATTCAGGACACAGGAACATTTGATATGCTCGGCTGGTAACACTAAAAGAGCTTATACTTCTTTTTTGTTTGTTTTTTAAATTAACTTTTGTTTATTTTTAGTTTGCATCATTGATTTCCACAAGATTTTTAGTTACAAATTTTCTCCCCATCTTTCCCCTACCCACCCTTCCAAAAGAGTGATCCCACTGTATACCCACTCCCCTAATCTGCTCTCTCCTATGTCCTCTCACATCACTGACTTTCTGGTAGGGTAAGATGGAATTCCCTATAGCATATGTATATTTTATTTCCCAGTTGCATGTAAATTATATATATAAACATATGATTTTAGAACTTTAAATTCTAGATTCTTTCCCTTCCTCCCTTGTCACCCACCCCACTAGAAAGACAAGCAGTTCAATACAGACCACACATGTGTAGTTACACAGAACATCTCCACAATGGACATATTGTGTAACACTGACAATATTTCCCTCCTTTCTATTCCACCCTACCATTGTTCTATTCTCTACTTTGTCTCTGACACTTTACAGAAGTGTATGCTTCTAACAACCCTCTCCTCCCAACCTAGACTCCCCTCCATCATCCCCCCTCTCATCTACTTCCACCCTACTCTCCTGCAGGCCAAAATACTCATTTTAGAGTATATGTCATTCCCTCCCTAAGCCAAATTCAATGAGAATAAGGTTGACCTCTTCCCTTTTTGCCTTCCTGTTCTTTTCCTCCATTGCATCAGTTATCCCTGATGATTGACCCCATCCTGTCTCTCCCTGTCTCCTCCCATTCTATTCCTCTCCCACCTCTTAATTTCACCTTTCAAAATATCATCCCTTCCTATTCAATTGATCCTGTGCCCTCTGTCTATGTACATATATATATGTATATATACACACACTCCCATATGTATTCCTATGCATATAGACCCTTGTATATAGACATATATGTATGTATACATACATGCACACACATTTATACATATAGATATGAGTGTGTGTATACGCATATATATATATACACATGTATACACACACACACATATACACACACACATTTAAATTCCCTTTACCTATCCTCATACTGAGAAAAGTTTCATAAGTTACAATTCTCATTTTTTCCATGTTGGCAAGTAAATAGTTCAACTTTGATAAGTTCCTTATGATTTCTTTTCCATGTTTACCTTCTCATGCTTCTTGCATTTGAATGTCAAATTTTCTATTCAGTCCTGGTTTTTCAGTGAGAATGCTTGAAAGTCCCCCACCTCATTGAATGACCATATTTTCCTCTGAAATATTATACTCAATTTTGCTGGGTAGGTGCCCTTTTATCCCTTAATGAAGAAGCTGCTAGATCCTGGGTTATCCTGATTGTGTTTCCACAGCATTCAAATTGTTTCTTCTTGGCTGCTTGTAATATTTTCTCCTTGATCTGGGAAATCTGGAACGTGGCTATAACATTCCTAGGAGTTTTCTTTTGGGGATCTTTTTCAAGAGAACTTGAATTCATTCAAGTTCTATTTTTGCCCTCTAGTTCTAAAATATCTGGACAATTTTCTTTGAGAATTTCTTGAAGGATGATTTATAGGTTCTTTTTTTGATCGTGGCTTTTAGGTAGTCCAATAATTTTCAAATTGTCTCTCCTGGATCTATTTTCCAGGTCAGTGGTCTTTTCAATGAGATATTTCACTGTTATTTTTTTCATTTGTTTGGATCTGTTTAATAGTATCTTGATTTCTCATAAAGTCATTTGCTTCCATTTGCTCCACTCTATTTCTGAAGGAATTGTTTTCTTCATAAAGCTTTTGAGATTTTTTTCCATCTGACAAATTCGACTTTTTAAGGCATTCTTCTCCTCATTGGCTTTTTTGGCCTCTTTTGCCATTTGAGTTAGTCTATTTTTAAGGTGTTATTTTCTTCAGTCAGGTTGTTGACTCTCTTATCATGATTTTCTTGCATCATTCTCATTTCTTTCCCCAATTTTTCCTCTGCTTCTCTTATTTGATTTTCAAAGTCCTTCTTAAGCTCCTTTATGGATTATAACCAGTCTACATTTTTCTTGGAAGCTTTTGGGGTGGGAGTTCTGATTGTGTTATCTTCCTCTCGTTCCATGCTTTGATCCTTTTTGTTCCCAAAAAAGGAACCTAAGGTTTGATTGCTGTTCTTATTCTGCTTTCTTTGCCTATTCATGTCGCCAGTCAATTACTTGACTTTGGGGCCCAGCAGAACTCTGCTTTCAGAGGGGAGAGCTCTGTCCCAAATTGCTGGAGTTTTCGTAGCTGCTGGACCTATTAGGAGCCCACAGACTCTGCAGCCCCCCAGCAGCTTTGGCTCACTGAAAATGCTCCTCAGCACCACCACCCAAGACCATAATCCCAATCCAGGTAGGTCAAGGCAAGAGCACTTAGCTTCTGACTGATCCCTTGGCCCCCCTGCAATCTGAATGCCAGGAGCTTCTGAAGCAGCCACATGGAAGCAGCTACCAGGCAGCCACTTCAGACTGCTTCTAGCTCTGGAGGCAGGTGGCCAGACCCTCTCCCCTGAATTTAGCCAAGTTCTACTGACCTTTTCCTTTTTGCCTTGGCTCTTATGGGTTGGTAATTCTGGAAACCAGCATAGCTGCCTGTGATCTGCTCTTCTGAAAGCTCCAGCCAGGCCTTCTCCTGGATGGCCTAGGGCTAAAACTGCATGAGGCTAGGCTCTGCTCCCAGAACACTACAATGAGCCCTTTCTGTCTGTTTACCAGGCTGCCTTCAAGGGGAGCTTTGTTTCTCTGGCATTTTATGAATTCTAGAGTTCTAAAAGTTGTTCAGTGTCATATTTTATAGGTATTTCAGGTGGTTATTGGTGGAGCCACAGAGTTCTCCTGTTTCTGTGCTGCCATCTTGACTCCGTCCCCCAACTCGGGTTACTTTCTATATGAGGGAGGAAAGCCTCTTCTTCTTTGCTGCATCTCCAGTGGGTACTCAATAGCTATTAGCTGATGATAGGGAAAGCTCTATCCTCTATAAACCTGGCTCAGTGCACTAGAAATGTCATCATTCAACTGTGACCCATTTCTTTCTGCTTCTCCCTACAAAATTGGAACTTATCCTCACAAGTAATTGGCACTGCAACAGTGATACACTAAATGGCACTCAGGTGGCCTGAAAAAGTTAATGTTCATGCTGAGGGGCACTAAGGGAACTGGGGATTCAATATTTACAGAGCCAGTTATTCTACAAAGTAACCTCTGATTATGTACTGGTGTGACACCTTTGGAGGAATAAGGAGTCTTCTGACACCCCCATGGATATATATAACTGACAGTCTACCCTCCTCTTTTTACAGAGAAGGAAAGTGTGGCCTAAACACTGAAGTAACACTTTATGAATAAGCCCACAGGTTGAATTCAACTGATTCACACAGTGGAGTACCTTAAAATATCCTCTGGGATCTCCTTTAAGGTCAAGTGTAAGTCATGGAGCGGGGGACACTCTTTCCCAGCCTGTATCTGCTTTAAATGGTCATCTATAGAATCAGCACACTGATTCTCGGCAGCCTTCTTGGCATTCCAATAGAACCCCAAAGTGTTGGACCTAATTGAGGCCTCCCTGGATAAGATAAACATACTTAGAATTTTCAGAATACCTATTTAATGTACTTTCCATGACACCAGGCTGCTTCTTAATTTAATTCTGATTCTATTTCTCAGTCCCTCCTCACCTACAACTTCGGGCCCAATGGAAATAACTGAAGACATTCCTGGGAAATCACAAAACCAGAGCTGGATATCATTGACTTGTACATTTTGAAGGACTGGGTCAACAAATGCCAACCCCAGACCAGAAGCCATACAAGGCAGACTGTAAATATGCAATGTAACCAGCAAATTCTCTTGGGTTCTTGAGGTGAAGAAAGATCAGGGACATCTTAGCACCATTCCTTAGGATACTGGAGATAAGTACTATATCATGTATATAATGTCAAGGAAGCCAACCTTTGTGGAGCCTATAAAACTTTTCTCTGAAACTGAATGTAATATCCAGAAGCATTGGAAGTTCAAGATTTTTTCCCTGTGGAGTCATTGATGAAGCTGCCCTAACTTGAATTTGATTGAAGAAAACCTTAAACAAACAATACATTTGTAAATGAACAAATGCAACCTTTTACTGACTCAGAGTCTAGTCATGAGGAATTTGGATTATGTAAAGCTCTTGTTTTCTTTCTTTTTTTTAAAATCCAGAAGTTTATTTGTTTGTTTGTTTGTTCATTGATTCATTCTTTCATTCATTCGTTTGTTTGCTTGTTTAATTAATTAATTTTTAAAGTTTATTTTATTTGTTTATTTATTTATTTATATGCTTCTTGAAGGGGCAATTGGGGTTAAGTGACTTGCCCAAAGTCAAATGGCTAGTAAGTGTGTCAAGTGTGTGAGGCTGGATTTGAACTCAGGTCCTCCTGACTCCAGGGCTGGTGCTCTATTCACTGTGCCACCCAGCTGCCCCAAGCTCTTGTTTTCTAATGTGCTTTTTTGTTGATTTTAGAGTGGTGTTAATCCTAAAATTTGTGCAAAATATATGCCAGTTATGTGCTGACATTGAGCCCAATATCCATTCTCTATTACCTAACCTGTTGAAACAATACAATCCCTACCAGCATCTACCTGAAAAATAGAACAGATGCTTAAGAGACTAAGACACTCAACCAAAACATTCCAAAATGACTACCTTTAATGCCCAGATTTCAGACTGGATCCAAGAGAACGTGACATTGTTCCATTTCTGAGAAGCCATCAGAAGCAAGGAAGGCTGTTGATATTTTGTTGTGGTTAAGTCATTTTTTCAGTCATATCTGACTTTTCATGACCCCATTAGGGATTTTCCTGGTAAAGATATGGGAATGGTTTGCCCTGTCCTTCATATCATTTTACAGATAAGGAAACTGAGGCAAGCAGGGTTAAGTGACTTCCCCAGGGTTACACAGCTTGTGTCTACCATCAGATTTAAACTCAGGAAGATGAGTCTTCCTGACTCCAAGGTCTAGTGCTCTATCCCCTGTGCCAACGAGATGCCCTGATGTTGATAGACTTTTATTCAATTACAGCCTTAGATATGAAATAAAGTCATTGTATGATCAAATCATTTTGACCCCACCCTAGTCTGTGTTAGAACTTTGAATATCATATAGAAATCATCTTATTCCCTTCAATTAGTTTGGCACAAGAAACATTTATTAAGCTCCTACTATGGGCTATATGATGGTGTGCCATGTTGGATAGGGAGGGAATTGCCCCTGGAGTTACTAAGATCTTTATTAAGACCCACATCTGATGCAAGGTGAAGATTTTGACTTCTCAGTACATCCATGCCACTTTCTAAGACTCTGAGGAGCAGAAAAGGTACTGCTCTCCTTGCAGTCACAGGTCTGGTAAAGAAAAGAAAAATGGCCACACCATGTGCTAAGTAAGTTTTGGGGACTCAAGGATAATACATGACACAGCCCTCGCCCTCAGGATCTTACATTCTAATAGCAAGGTAACACATAGACGCAAATGCCTACCATCCAATCAAAGGAAAAGGGATGAGGCCTATGGTCACCCGGATCATTTAATCGTAGGATCACAGATTTAGAGATGGAAGGTTCCATAGAAGCCTCTGAGTCCAATCACCTCATTTTATAGATGAAGACACAAAGACTCAAAGGAATTAAGTGACTTGCTTAGAGTCCCAAAACTAATATGTATCTGAGGAAGGATTTGAACTCAGGTCTTCCTGACTTCACATTCTGTTTCACTTTCTTGCTAACTGTCCCATGACACAGTTCCTTGCTGCTGTATAAAGAAGCAGAATGAAATATCAGGAGGAAGGGAACAGTTCCTTCTGAAGAATGCTTCATGGAAAGGGTCGCCCCTCTGAGTTGGTTCTTGGAGGAAGAGAAGGATTTTTAACAGACAGGAATACAGTTTTCTAAACTTAGGAGAATAGTTTGCATGAATGCATGGAGGTGGGAACAAGAAGGATGAAATCATTCTAGTGAGGCTAAAATACAAGGAATGAGTAAAAAGGAGTGGTATGAAACAAAGCTGGGAAAGGAGATTAGAGCTCTCTCAAGGAAGAAAATAAACAAATAAAAACATACCTGCTTTTGATGTGCAAAGTTTGTCATGTGCTACTTCTGCGGTGCTTGTAGGCCATCCCTTGGCAGCACTGAAGTACTCCTGGTCTTGGGTGGTGGTCCTGAGGTGCGTTTTCAGTGAGCCAAAGCTGGTGGGGGCTTCAGAGACTGCAGGCTCCTAATAGCTCTGGCAGCTGCAAAAACCCCAGCAATTTGGGACAGAGCTCTCCCCTCTGAAAGCAGAGTTCTACTGAGCCCAAAAGTCACATAACTGACTGGCAACATGAGCGGGAAAAGGAAGCAAAGCAAACTGAGCCAATGCAACTTTAAATTGCTTTTTTGAGAACAAAAAGGATCAAAGCATGGAATGGATGGAAGACAACACAGTCAGAACTCCCACACCAAAAGCTTCCAAGAAACATGTAGACTGCCTATAAGCCTATGCCTATAAGGCACAGAGCAGCTTAAGAAGGATTTTGACAACCAAATAAGAGAAGTAGAGGAAAAATTGGGAAGAGAAATGAGAATGATGCAAGAAAATCATGAAAAGAGAGTCAACAACCTGACTGAAGAAAATAACACCTTAAAAATAGATTAACTCAAATGGCAAAAGAGGCACAAAAAACCAATGAGGAGAAGAATGCCTTAAAAAGCCAAATTTGACAGATGGAAAAAGGATCTCAAAAGCTCCCTGAAGAGAATAATTCCTTCAGAATTAGAGTGGAGCAAATGAAAGCAAATTACTTTATGAGAAATCAAGATACTATTAAACAGATTCAAACAAATGAAAAAATAGGAGGCAATGTGAAATATCTCCTTGAAAAAAACCACTGACCTGGAAAATAGATCCAGGAGAGACAATTTTTCAATTATTGGACTACCTGAAAGAGAAAAAAAGCAGCCAAGAAGAAACAATTTGAATGCTGTGGAAACACAATCAGGATAACCCAGGATCTAGCAGCTTCTTCATTAAGGGATAAAAGGGCACCTACCCAGCAAAATTGAGTATAATATTTCAGAGGAAAATATGGTCATTGAATGAGGTGGGGGACTTTCAAGCATTCTCACTGAAAAACCAGGACTGAATAGAAAATTTGACATTCAAATGCAAGAAGCATGAGAAGGTAAACATGGAAAAGAAATCATAAGGAACTTATCAAAGTTGAACTATTTACTTGTCAACATGGAAAAAATGAGAATTGTAACTTATGAAACTTTTCTCGGTATGAGTATAGGTGAAGAGAATTTAAATGTGTGTGTGTGTATATATATGTATGTATATATATATATGTATGTATGTATGTGTGTATATGTGTATGTATCTATGTATAAATACACATATGTCTATATACAAGGGAATATATGCATAAGAATACATATGGGAATGTGTGTATATATGTGTACATAGACAGAGGGCACAGAATCGATTGAATAGGAAGGGATGATATTTTGAAAGGTAAAATTGAGAGGTGGGAGAGGAATAGAATGAGAGGAGACAGGGAGAGACAGAATGGGGTCAATCATTTCACATAGAAGAGGCAAGGGATAACTGTTACAATGGAGGGGAAGAACAGGAAGACAAAAGGGATTAACCTTATTCTCACTGATTTTGGCTTAGGGAGGGAATTATATACACTCTAAATTGGGTATCTTGCCCTACAGGAGAGTAGAGGGGAAGGGGATTAGAGGGAATATGATGGACAGGAGGGCAAGTTGGGGGGAAGGGTTGTTAGAAGTTGTCCCTTCTGTAAAGGGACAGGGACAAAGTAGAAAATAGAACAACGGGAAGGCGGGATGGAAAGGAGGGAAATATTGTTAGTGTTATACAATATGGCCATTGTGGAGATGTTCTGTGTAACTACACATGTGTGGCCTGTATTGAACTGCTTGTCTTTCCAGATGTTGTGGGTGACAAGGGAGGAAGGAAAAGAATCTATAATTTAAAGTTCTAAAATCACATGTTAAAATATAGATAGATAGATAGATAGATAGATAGATAGAAAGAAAGATAGATAGATAGATAATTATCATCATCATCATCATCACCATCATTATTATTATTATTTACATGCAACTGGGAAATAAGATATACAGGTGCTGGGATAGGGAGATCCATCTTGCTCTACCAGAAAGTTAGAGGGGTAATGGGGGAGGACATAGGAGAGAGCAGATTGAGGGAGCAGGTATACAGTGGGATCATTGTTTTGGGGAGGTAGGTAGAGGAAAGAGGGGGAGAAAATTTGTAACTGAAAATCTTGTGGAAATCAATGATAAAAACTAAAAATAAACAAAAGTTAATTTAAAAGAAAAAGAAAAAACCACTGACCTGGAAAATAGATCCAGGAGAGACAATTTAAAAATTATTAGACTACCTGAAAGCCATGATCAGAAAAAGAACCTAGAAATCATCCTTGAAGAAATTCTCAAAGAAAATTGCCCTAATATTTTGGATACTCCACCTGGGGGACTGATGGAAAGAGTCCTTCAGGTTTTGAGGTTACTATGTTCCAGCCTGGTATAGGTGACAGAGAACAGTTTGGAAATGATAGGAACATTTCATGTGCTCTTGATCAATGGGAAAACTTCTGCAAGGTCAGAGGCTGGCAGGAATCATAGGAGAAAGTAAAGAATCTGGAGAGGAACCCCCTTGTCTGATATTGTACTGGATTTGTAACACAGAAAGAAATATGTATCCTCGCAAGACAAAGAACTTTTAGGTTATTCCTGCCTAGAGCAGGTCCATGACAGAGAAGGATCTTTCTCTGGCAAAAAGCTAGCGAAGCCTCGAGCTAAGGGGCACAGAAGGGGCTGGTTGAGGAGCACTAGAGAAGGGCCCTAGGAGGAACCACAATGAGAGGCACAGAGAAATACTTATAGAAGGAATTGGGCGCTGAGAAATTGCTAAACCCAAATCTTCTTGGAGCTCTTCCTAGCCCATTTTGTAAATGACTGAAGAAATAGATCAGAGAACAAAGGCTGGAAGGAACCATATGGGTCATCCAGTCCCACATCTTCATTTTGCAGATGAAGAAACTAAATTTTGGAGAAGTAAAAGAACTTACACAAAGTCACACAGCTTGTAAGGGGCAGAGCCAAGATTAAAATCTGAAGTCCAATTTCAAATCCTAAACGGTTCCTACTGTCACAAGTCATTGGGCAGACTTGCTCCTTGGTGGACATTGCATTTCCATGTGTTTTCAGTTCTATATGTTTTCATTGACCTCAAGGGGGTAAACAACAACAATGACAACTTTTCTTCTTTGAATTTTTGAGCTTTGTGTTTGCAAGGTAACAACTTGCCACTGGGTGTCATATGGTAAGTTTCCCAGATTTTCTAGGTGGAGTTAATAAATTAGAAAGATGAGAAATCTTTTGCATTCTACCTTTTATATTATATGGCAGTGTGCACTACAAGGATTGCATCAGTATTCAGCATTCTAGAGAGCAGGGTCTAAAGGAAAGAGCCTTGGTCTGTGAGGCAAAGGACTTTGGTGACTGAGTAAATATGGGATTTCAGTGATTTCACTTCACCTCTTTGTACCAAAGTTTTCTCATCTGTAAAAAGGCAGTCCTAATAGCTGCCCTTCCCATGCTTCATACCACAGAACTCTGTTTTCAACAAGTGCCAGGTCAAACTTCTGTTGTCTAAGGCATCCAGCATTTTTCTGGGTGGGAAAGCAAGTCCAGGTCTTGAGCCTTCACAACAAAATCACATCTCTACCATCTTAATACCTAATAATCTAAGATGTTTGGTCCACTAAAAGGAGCAAAAATGTCAGATTAAGCAGGAAATTACTTAATTCTCTCATTGCTTAAATTTTTTTTTAAAAGTTAAATTGGTTAACTCTCCCATTTTAACCTCCAAACAACCAAAAAATAGCACCTCAAAACAAATCCTGGCGCAGCAGAACCAGCAAAAAGATGGGGTGAAACAACCTTCTAGCTCAAGAAACTTGAAAGATCCACACTAAAGGTCTGTCTCACTTGAGTAACAGGAAGTATCCCAACAAAGTAGCAGCAAGTCCCACCTCAGCAAACCAGTAGGAGGTCTTGAGTCCCAGTGTAGCACATCAGACCAACACCAACACTGGGATCCCCTGTGCACCTCAGCATAGCCAGGAAATGTACACACTCCAGTCCTGAGACCCTACATATCCATGCAAACTGTCAGACTGGCAGACACCAGTACCTGGACGTGCCAAGTGCTTCAGCCCTGGGCAAATAGGCAGATACCAGTACCAGGATCCACCCACATACTTGAGCAGACCAGCACATGCCAATGCCTGAACCCCACACATGGAAGAGCTCAAAAAGGAGTTTAAAAATCAAATAAGAGAGGTAGAAGAAAATTGGGAAAAGAAATGAGAGTAATATAAGAGAATTATGAAAAAAGAGTAAACAGCTTAAAAAGTAGAATTGGAAAAACAACTGACCTGGAAAATAGATCCTGGGAGATAATGTAAGAATCACTGGACTATCTGAAAGTCAGAATCTAAAGGAGGACCTGGACATCATACTCGAAGAAACAATTGAAGAAAATTGCCCTGATATCCTAGAACCAGAGGGAAAAATAGATATTGAAAGACTACACCAATCATCTCTGGAAAGAGATACCAAAATGAAAACTCCAAGGAACATTTTAGCCAAATTTCAGAAATATGAGGTCAAGGAAAAATAATGCAAATAGCCAGAAAGAAACCACTCAAATATCAGAGAACCACAGTCAGAATTACACAGGACTTAGTAGCTGCAACATTTAAGGATCAGAGATTGTAGAATATGACATTCCAAAAGGAAAAGGAGCTAAGACTACAACCAAGTATCACCTACCGAGTGAAACTGAGCATAATACTTCAAGGGAAAAATGGTCATTCAATGAAACAGAAGGATTTCAAACTCTCATAAGGAGAAGACAGTTAAACAAAAAATTTGATTTCTGGGACAGCTAGGTGGCATAATGAATAGAGTACCAGCCCTGAAGTCAGGAGGACCTGAGTTCAAATCTGGCCTCAGACATGTAATACTTACTAGCCATGTGACCTTGGGCAAGTCACTTGACCCCAATTGACTTGCCTTCCCCCCCCCTCCAAAAAGCAGCAAAAATAAATATTCTTCATCTTTTGAAAAAAAAAATTTTTTGATTTCCAATGTCAAGACTCAAGAGAAATATAAAAAGGTAAAAAGGAAAAAGAAAACATAAGGGATTTATAGGGCTAAACTATTTATATCCCTACATGGGAAGATGATGCTTGTAATTCATAAGAACTGTATCCTTAATAGTGCAGCTAGAAGAAGTATACCTAGACAGAGGGTATGGGTAAAAGGTGAATTTAAGGAAATGACATAAAAATGTATTAAGGGATGAGAAAAAAAGAGTACACTGGATGCAGAAGGAAGGGAGAGGCAGAATGGAGTAAATTATTTCAAATGAAGAGGCAGAAAAGACCTGTTACAATAGAGGGGAAGATGGGAAGGTAGGTGTTAGTTATCACTTGAACCTTATTCTCATCAGAATTAGCTCAAAAGGGAATAATATAAACAATCAGTTGAATATAGAAATCTATCTTACCTAACAGGGAAGTAAGAGGGGAGGAGGAAGGGATTAGATGGAGTTCAAAAGAAAACATTATAAAATGTAAAAAAGTTAACTTTGATTATATTAAATTGAAAGGCTTTTTGACAAACAAAAGCAATGCAACCAAGATTAGAAGGAAAGCAGAAAGGTGGGAAATAATCTTTACATCAAGTGTCTGTGATAAAGGCCTCATTTCTCAAATACATAGAGAACTGATTCAAAAGCATAATAATATAAACCTTTCATCCAATTGATAGTCAAAGCATATGAAGAGGCAGTTTTCAGATGAAGAAATCAAAGCTGTCTGTAGGTATATGAAGAAGTGATCTAAATCACTTTTGATTAGAGAACTGCAAATTAAAACAACTGTGAAGTACACCTCACACCTATCAGATTGACTAATATGACAAAAGAGGAAAATGATAAATGTTGGAGACTATGTGGGAAAATTGGAATACTAATGCATCGCTGGTGGAGTTGTGAACTGATCTAACCATTCTGGAGAGCAATTTGGAACTCAGCCCAAAGGGCAACCAAACTGTACATACCCTTTGATGAAGAAATATCACTATTAGATCTATATCCCAAAGAGATCATTAAAAAAGGAAAAAGACCTACATGCACAAAAATATTTATAGCAGCTCTTTTAGTGGTGGCAAAAAAAGGAAATTGAGGTGATGCCCATCAACTGGGAAATGACTGAATAAGTTGTAATATATGAATATAATGGAATACTCTTATGCAAAAAGAAATTATGAGCAAGAAGATTTCAGAAAACCTGGAAAGACTTATATGAACTGATGCAAAGTTAAATGAGCAGAACCGAGAATACATTGCATGTAGTAACAGCAAAATTGTGTGAAGATCAACTATGAATGACTTAGCTCTTCTCAGAAATATAGTGATCCAAGACAATTACAAACAATTCATGATGGAAAATGCTATTACATCCACATAAAGAACCAGTGGACTCTAAATGTAGAACAAAGCATATTATTTTCACTTTATTTTTTTTCCTGTTTTTCCTTTTGTCTGTTTCCTCTTTCACAACTATGACTAATAAGGACATATGTTTTACATGATTGTGCATATATAACCTATATCAAATTGCTTACCATTTCAGGAAGAGACTAGGGGAGGGAGGAAAGAAGAAAAATTTGGAATTCAAAATCCTGCAAAAATGAATGCTAAATATTATCTTTACACGTAATTGGGAAAAAATAAAATAAAAAATAAAATGTTTGCATCTCACTTGAACCAACAAAATAATATGTCTACCTCAGATACTGTAATTCAAATAATCACAACTTTACTATCATCCAGAGCTTGCCAAAGGCTCAATTACACATTCAGTACCAGAGAGAGACAGTCTAATGAATATTAAGTCTCCTTTCTTCTAGATTCTCCTATCTCTAGCCTGTATTAAGTTAGATCATTAGAAAACAAATTATCTGGACCATGTTTTCTCAATTCCCTGCAGAAATGCCTTCATGGAGCTACCTCATAAGACTGTGTCCTCAAACTTCCTAGAAAAGCATCCTTTGGAATAGTTTCTCTGTCTTTTATAAACCACTATGCTACCTAAAGTCCCTTAGGTCACACAAATTTGAGCAACACATTCACCCTTGAATTGAATTCTAGGGAAGAGTCTGTTTCTATACTTGGGACTATTTCCTTTTGTCTTTGCTTGTTTTTGACCTCCAATTTAAGAAGTCACCTTCTTCTGCCAATGCACACTGGCCCTCCTGAATCTTAGGGTTTTACTGAGTTCTCTGGGGGCAGCGAAAGGTTAAGTGATTTGCCCAGAGTCACAAGGCAGTATCACAGAGTCACAAAACAAGATGCAGAGCTGTGTTCAGCTCCCAACTGCAGTAGATATTAGCAGCAGGCACTTATCTCACTGGTCTTGTAACATCTATTCCCTCTGTTGCTTTTAGATGATATCATCATCATCATCATCATCATCATCATTATTATTATTATTATTATTATTATTATCAATCATTATCATTATCTTGAATTTTCTTATTTTCTGTTAGGTTAAATTTAACAAGCTGCTTCAAATCCCCTTGGTATAAGTCCTAAATACACACACACACACACACACACATATATTCTTTTTTTGTTGTTCAAGACCTAGGATTTTATCAGCATGGAGAACTCCCCATGCAGAAATTATTCCCATCCCACCATTCCAGGGCAGAACAGCCATTTAACAATCATAGAAAGTTTCCTGGCCAACTGGAAGATGACTTGCCTGTTGACCACAGCT
Organism: Pseudocheirus occidentalis; assembly: GCA_028646575.1. Classification (NCBI taxonomy): domain Eukaryota; kingdom Metazoa; phylum Chordata; class Mammalia; order Diprotodontia; family Pseudocheiridae; genus Pseudocheirus; species Pseudocheirus occidentalis. Next base: position 126,197,720 of record CM053596.1, on the reverse strand, counting down.
ACTCCATGGGAAGATGGAAGGGCACAGGGATAGAGCAACTCTTTATTAAATATGTTCTATGTGCCAGGCACTATGCTAAGAACGTTAATATTATCTCATTTGACCCTCACAACAGTCCTCTGAGATAGGTCTCAGATATTATCATCCCCCCTTTACAGTTGAGTAAATTGACTTACCTAAAGTCACACAACTATGAAGCTTCTGATGCAGAATTTGAACTGACTCCAGGCCATACTCTATCTGCTGACCCACCCAGCTGCCTTAGTTGCCAGAGGCAAGAAATTAATCCAGTTCTTGTTTTGAGTGGGGGGGGGGGTTTGAAGGGGGGGGAGGCAGAGCAGTTGTGGTTAAGTGACTTGTCCAAAGTCACACAGCCTCTAAGTGTTAAGTGTCTGATACTGGATTTGAACTCAGGTCCTGTTATCTCCACCACTGCCGGTGCTCTACTCACTGTCACCTAGCTTCCCCTTGAACACAGTTCTTGTTGATTCCAAGACTTCCTCTATTGGCTATGCCAGGCTGCCTGTCTCTTGGATGCCTATGTACATAAAAATACCTGTCCTCTCTTGCACAGTAGATAAGAGTTTAAAATGTGACTTTTGAAAATGTGGGTTATGCTTGATTATTCCCACTGGATCTGAGAACTCACTGATGTGGAGATGCCTTCGGTCAATGTAGATTAAAGTGCATCTATGCCTTCTCATCCTGTGGAATTCTGGTTTATGTTTTCCTATAGATCTCCACAGAAGATCTTTGCAACATGCTGTCAAAATGCAAAAAGACTTTGAAAATGTTAGAATGTGCTATACAAAAGCAAGGAATGTTATACTGTTTATTTAACATCTTTATCCTGCCATAATCCTGAGACTTAAATTTCCTTGTAATAGTCTCAGAGTACAGATGTGCAGGCCCAGCACTTTAAGTCTTTGTAAAAATAACTTTTATCAAGCCAGCCAATATTCCACTCTCCCAGACTCTCCCTTAAATATACTTCTACATATCTGTCTTTACAAGGGATAATGAGGGGAGGGGGAAGATAGCCTAATCTTTACAAGAGTATGTACCCCCAAGCACCTCTTAAGCCATGAAATCAACATTTCAAAACTCTTAAGGATCTTCTTCTGCCAATGTAAACCAGCCCTTCTGAATCCTGGGGTCTTACAGAGTTGCCTAGGGCACTGAGAGGTTAAGTGATTTGCCCGGACTCACAGACAGTCAGGATTAGAGGTAAGATTTGAATCCAATCTTTCTGACACCACTTTGCTGTGTACTACTGCATGCAACCTCATCTGGAGCCCAATAAATATTTGTTAATTAACCAACTTGGCATTTGAGAGGATTTCGATAAGACTCATTGCTAAATAAAGCCCAGAAGTCATCAAAGAAATTATTTTGCCGCTTGCCTCATGGTGCCTATGAAATTCAGATTGGTGTGACTTGTCTCCATACTTACATGCCCTTCTGCAAGTTGCCTCTCCAACTGAATGATCCTGCGAACCTTCATTTATTTTGTCCTTTGAACTTCAAACAAATTTTCCTCTTTTGATTACTGACATTCACTGGGGATGGAATAGGGGAGAGGAGTGACTGCCTTGCTGAAAATTAGAATAGTCTCAGTTTCTATGAAATGATGGTTTTCAACAAAGGTAAGGCATAGCCTTTCACCCTTCATCCTCTGTCTAAATCCTCAGCCCTCATTAAATGACAATATCTCATCATATCTTATACTTCACCCTAATATATTGATGATTTTCAAGGCCTCCTCTCATTCCCCCCTCTTGATCTCTGCGAAAGAAGTTTTCCCAATCTTCACTACTAATTATTTTTTCATTTTATATAAGTCATTTTCTCTCATCTTGTCAGTAAAAGATATTAGAACTGCACTGAAAAAGAAATCAGCAAATATTTTTCTAAGCTTCAACTCTAAGTATCATATAATGAAAACATCACACTTGTAATGGAAAGATTTCTCCACTGCATTCTTTATTAAGAAGGTAAACAACACAGGAAACAGGCTGTAGGGACTGGGTGCTATTTGCAGAATGCTTAATTCTGCAGTGAAGTCATTTAGCAAATTGTAGGCTCAATATTTCACGCATTTTGGATTTAATTTAATATCCAGTTTATAATAAACACCACCAAACAGAGCACCTCACACTCCTCAAAGCCATCTCTCCTCTACCCTGATCTCAACCCCTGCCCATCTTGTACCCATATCTGATGGTTTGTGTTATTTTTCCTAACTCTTGATAATTTCTTAGTGGTCCAGACCTTAACTGTAGCAAGTGGTGGGAGATGTTTTCTTGCCTTCTGGTGCCCTAGAAATAATAAATACTAATGAAATAATAATTAGAAACCAGAATTTCAGAGTAATGTTCAGGTAGTTACCTATCGTTTATAAAAGTTATGGCAGAAAAAGTAAAAGTCCTGTTCTCCTTCGACCCTTAGGTCCAGCCCGCAATTCCCAGTGGTTACAGATCTATTCATGCTAATTCAGTGAACAGGAAGTCAGCAATTATAATCCTTCTGGTAAGATGAAGGACCACCCAGCCTTGCCATCTGCCTGGCTGATATACCTTTCAAGTCACTGGGAATTGCCAGCTGACCTGCTGATGCACCCTAAGGACTACTGGTCCTTTTCATCCAGCTGAACCCTCCTTTATATGCTACCTTCCCCAGTTAGAATGAGATCTCCCTGAGGACAAGGACTGTCTTGTTTTGTTGCGATATCCGGTACTTAGCACAGCACCTAACAAATATTTTTCCCCATTCATTCATTTAAAGAAAAACAGAGGTCACAGAGATCAGGAAATAGATATTATTTCTAGAATTCTGACATTGTCAGGGATGCTAACTCGCCTCAAGCAGGCAGGAGTAACCTATCTATGGCCCAAGGGAGGCATACTTCAGAGCTTTTCTTATGGTTGTTTAAATAAGGCTAGTAAATGAAGAAAATAACATGGCTAGTAAAATTATGCAGTGCAGTGGATAGAGTGCTGAGCCTGGAGTCAGGAAGACCTGAGTTCAAATTCAGCCTCAGATACTTAACCTTTTTTGTTTTAGTTTTCCCAACTGTAAAATGGGGATAATAACAGCACTTACCACCCAGCACTGTTGTGAGAATCAAATGAGATAGTATTTGTAAAGGGCTTAGCCTAGTGCCAGGCACTTAGCCACTGGCTAAGTGGCTCAGTGAATAGAGCCCCAGCCCTGGAGTCAGGAGGAACTGAGTTCAACTCTGGCCTCAGACACTTAACACAAATGTAGCTGTGTGACCTTGTGCAAGTCACTTACCCCCAACTGCCTTCCAAAAAAACAAAACATTAAAAATTAAAAAAAAAAATAAAGGTACTTAATAAAGGTTTGTTCCCTTCCCTTTCCCCTTGATTCTGGGATTTTAAATGATACATTATCCTTTGAAAAACCCAAAATGATAGGGGCACATAAGAATGTTATTAGCAATCCAAACTAGTAAATAATTTCTTGATGTTAGGTATTTGAATAGGGAGGAATGGGGCAGAGATGATAATCCTTTGTTTATGATAAACATACTGATGTGTGGTACAACAGAAAAGCCTTGAATCTGGAATGAGAACTAAGTTCAAGTCATTCCTCTGCCCCTTGTTAGCCTGTATGACCTTAGACAAGTCACTTTAGGCCTTCATTTCCTCATCTGTAAAGTGAGAAGACTCAACTAGATGACTTTCAAGGTTGCTACCACCCTAAATCTATGATCCCAGGATAACATGATACTGTGAATACTCAATTTTCCTACCCTACAATAAGACCGTGTTTAAATGCTGATACTTCTGTGTTAAGAGCAGTGTGTTCAGGTAACCCTCAAGTCAGGAGGAACTGAATTCAAATTTAGTCTCAGACATTTATTAGCTGTGTGATCCTGGGAAAGTCACTTAATCCCAATTGCCTCAAAAGAAAAAAAAGGAGCCATGTGTTTGGCATCAAAGGATTTGGGTTGGAATCTGAGCTCTACTTTTTATTAGCTATGTAGCCACGTATGCAAGTACTGCTCACACTGTGCCAATAACACACTGGGTATTGCTCCACTGGTCCCTCTAAACTCAAGGTGACTGCTACATGGGTAGCATTGGTTGAGTGTTGCTCCTCTGACTTGGTGGCAAGTGATGGTTAGTGGCTTCTGGACCAATAGTCTTTGCTAAAAATTGTGCCCAATTGCGAATCTCTTTAGAGCCACCCACTGGCCGTGTCAGCTCCCATCTACTAGGGAATAGTGACTGGTACATCTTCCTGCTAAGATCAGACCGACTCTTTTTTAGGCATAGCCATAACACCCATCTAACAAAAGCCAGAGAGTTGCTACCAGACTTAAATAGTCTTTTTTTTCTTTTTGATCCCCTGTTGGGGCTGTGTGAGGAGAGTGGGAATGAGAGTCCTCCGTCACAGATATCTATTGAGCTTAAGGTTAGACATTACCAAGATTCTTTCAAGCTTAGGCTGTAAAAGGCAAGCTAAAAAGGCAAGATTCTACATCCACAAAGCCTTTATTCCTGCCTTTATTTTGCATATCTGCCTGCACCAAGTCCCTCTTGCCTTGGTACTCTATTTTGGCCAGCAAAAAACTTCCCTCTCCCTCTACAGATGTTAGGAAATAATGAGATTTATATGTGTGTGTGTATGTGTGTGTATACATATATATGTATATATATACATATATACACACACATATATATAAAGTATTTCATAAATCATAATGTGCTATATAAATGTGAGCTATTTTTCTTTCTCATTATGCTAAAGCACTTCTCTGTTTAGCTGAAGAAGCAAATCGGTATAGCAGAAAGAGTGCTGGATTTGTAGTTAAAGGGCCTGGATTCAGATCCTGTCTCTGCTACTTCCTATGTGACCATGGGCAAGTCACTTAAGCTTTCTTGGCCTCGGTTTCTTCATCTGTAAAAGGAGAGGGGTTGGACTAGAGGATGTTTACAATCCCTTCCAGCTCTAAATGTATGATCCTATCATAAATTGGGGGTTATATTTCTGCATTATAACTGTATAGGTGGGTATGTGTATATTTACTTGGACTACTCCAGTAACCCCCATTTAAATTATAAATGTCATGGGAGCAAGAACCATCCTACATTTCATTCTCTGGGCATTAAGATGGGAACCCACTCACAGAAGGAACTTAAAAGTTTTTGACTGTTGAGTCACCTACTCATCTCTGGAAAAATGTAGTATATTGGAGACTTAAAATGAAAGGAGTTCTTTTATTGGCTTCTTTTCTTTAGCTCTCTTCTTTTGAGTATATTCTCAGAACAGATAGGTCCCCAGACAAATGCCCTTAATTGTATGAACATTCTATTCCTAGCTGAACTCTCTGGACTGCTTTCATGGGTGTTATGACCCAAGAACCATTAGCTGTCCAACTACAACCCATTTATTCATAATGCTGGAAAAAAACATGCATGCACACGTGTGCACAAACACACACACACACTCCATTCTCAGCTTAGGGACGCTGGAGCTTCCCTGACTTGACTTCAAATTGGATACTGATCCTAGCATTTTGGTTTGAGAGCTGTAGTTGTTAAGTACCTCTAACAGAGTGGGAGAGAGAACAGAGACAAAGATAAAAATTTTAGATTGGGTAGGTACATAGATTTAGAGGGGAAAGGGACCTAAGATTTTCTAATGCTACTTTTTATTCTGTAGATGAGGTAACTAAACATACAAGTATATGCCTTAGCTGAAATTCAAATCTAGAACACTCTTAAAGATAGAAAGGACACTGGAGGCCATCTAGTCCAATCTTTTCATTTTATCGATGAGAAAACCTATGCACCAAAGATGTCAAGCAACTGATTCAGGATCAGTCAGGTAGAAGACGGCAAAGTTTGATTCAGATATTCTTTCCATTGTATCACTATAATTCAGCAGGTCTGAGTTCTGCACTGAAGTCAACTCCACAAACTATAGTACCTAAATTCAATATTTCAGAAAACCTGTTAGTTCATTGACTGGATGACTATCTACATTACCCACTGGAAGAGAAACTAGGAAACCGATTTCCTAAGAGCTGCACCTCTGGACTTGTTTTTCCTTTGGCCAGGGTTTTTACCATATGACCAGAAGTGTCTCGGCCAAGTGTAGTTTAGCCTGCCTCCATCCAGAATTAAGTTTTTCCATGTGCTTCAGTCACAGAATTGTGAAAAGCAGGCTAGCTGCCATTGGTCAGTCAGCTGCCTAGACTTTGGCTGTAAACTAGGTTCTGCCTTCCAGTGACGAGGTCACAGCACTCAGCGCACAGCCTCATGCATAGTAGCCATTCAATAAATGTTTGTTGGATTAAATTGAATCAAATCACTGGCTCATCTCATGGCCACGGGGCCAACTGTCATCTTGTATCCACTCAGGCTATTCCCCATGCCTGGAACCTACTCACTCCTCATCTCTGCCTGTTGGAATTTTTTCCTTCAAGGCTCAGCTCAGCTGCATCTTCCCCAGTGAAAGCTTTATGTGATTCTCCCAGCTGAAAGTGTCATGACCCTTCTTAAATTTTCTAGAGCATTTTTCCTGGCTTTTTCTTTTTCCCCTCTCAACCTCTACCTTGTAATCTCATTTGTGGGCATTCACACTTGTTAGAGAGCCTTTTTGCTCCTTGACAACAGGACCTATGAATGTTCTTATCCTGGTGTGCTCAATGCCTCAGTAAATGTTTCTTGACTGTGTAACAAGTGTTACTCTGACAACTAGGTCTGTTACATTTTACCATCTCCCCTCGCTAGGGTTCTCTAGTACCCTAAGAGGGCTGAGAATGGATTTTCTCCTCATCAGTTAAGCTTTCACTGATTGTGTTTCCCACCCTTCTCTTCCGCACCCCCCAAATTTTAGTGGCCCAGGGAACCTACTTTCATTTAACCACTTAAGTTTGACTTAACTTTTATAAGTAGACATTTACTTCTAAGATATAACAAAATCCAAGTACAAACATTTCTTCTCTAAAACCTCAGAGGCATAATCTTCACCTTATACTACCTCCGGGGCCCAAAGATGGATTAATTTCATACTTTGGCTCAGTTCCTGTATAGGATTAGTCCCATGGTATTCAAGTCTAAAACTCTACTGGGTTCCTAGTATCCTCAGATTTTTGGTCCTCTAGTCATCAAAGCTAAACTAGCTCTAAGACCTGCCCTCAATTCCTGGACTCCCAGATCCCTACTGGGGACTCTACTTCCTGCATCTAAAATCTAAAAGGATGACTAAAAAATGCCAAAACCCCAGGCCAGGATCCTTGGGGCTACATGACTTAAGAGGCACAGAGAGGAGATGGTCCTGAGGCCCTCTCCTCTTACCACATAATGCCACTTGTAAGTGGAGCCATTCATCATCAGATAAGAATGCAGAAAAGACCACCTCAGTTACTTACCCAAGATGAACTCAGCCAAGTTACTTCTCTGTAACCAATGGAAAAATGGTAGTATCAACCATGTGAAAGGCCTAAACAGAATATACATACATACTCCTGTCCTCCAATGTCCCAGAAGCAGGTCTCTAATATTTTCTACATGAATGACACCATTTTAGGTTATCTAGGCATGCACCAAGCCCTCATTACAAATCAATCAATAAACATTTATTAAGTACCTGTTATATGCCAGGCCATATTAGCAGGCTCAAAAAGAGGTTAATAATCCTACTTTTAATTACATTCACTAGTTCAGGGGAAAGGTCAGCACCCTGAATGTCAGAGAAAATACAAGCAGAGGAATTGGCATGAAGACCAACAGACAGGGCTCTGACTGCCTGAATCAAAGCAATATTGCTATACACTTATACATCACTGGATCAGGGGAACACAGACAACATTTAAGTAGTGGCGGGGGGGGGGGGGCGGAGAGGCTCTGAACATACAGCTAGCTACTCAGAGTCTTGACCAGGAAATCAAATAGTCCTTCTCATAAGTGAACCCCCAAAAGCAAAATACCAACTTAGAGTGTATATACACTTCTCAGAGGCACAAGGCATCACAACAGTCCTGACTCAGTGCCTAATCAACTTAGTACCAACCAGTGTGGAAGGTTTCCTACAAGTAAACCTCCCCCTAAGCAAGCTCCTCCAATGGACTCCACTTGAGACCTGTTAATGGGTGGGCAAATTCTTATCATCCCATGAACATTATACAGGCACTGTGCTAAGGGCTCAGCATACCAAAAGAAGAAAAAGACAGTCCATGCTCTCAAGGAATTTACAATCTAATCAATGGATTGAAGGGATTCCTGCTAAGGTAAAGGCTTGCTAAGATCTGAAAAGGTCCTTATAGGTCAGTCCAACCCTGTCATTTTACAGATGAGAATCCTAAAGACTAGCGTAGTTAAATGACTTACCTGAGGTTCTGTAGGTAGTAAGGGTCACATGTGGATTTAGAAGGAGAAGACCTGGATTCAGATTTTGACTCTGTTACTCTCTACCTGGGCAGGTCCATCTACCTCTCAGGGCCCCAGGGGTTATACCCTGGGTATGATCTCCCAGATATCTTCCAGTTTTCCATCTCATGATATCTTGTGATCCCTGAAGGACAAGGGGTTCTGCTCCGAGAAACTGTTGGATAGTAATTTAGTTCCCATTTCTTATATGGATCTCATCTGCATTATAAAACTCACAGTGGGACAGAAACAAATTCTATTGGATTTTATGGGATACTAGGTCAGGTGAAGATTTGAATATGCAGTCTCTTTATCAAAGCATCAAAGAATCTTAGCATTAGAGGAGGAACTTCAAGAGCATCTATTATTTATTTGGCACCTAGGTAGCCCAGTGAATTAAAGGCTGAGTCTAGAGTCAGGAAGACTTGAGTTCGAATGCAGCCTCAGACACTTAGTAACTATGTGACCTTGGGCAAGTCATTTAACCTGTGTTGTTCTCAGTTTCCTCAGCTGTAAGATGAGAATAATAATAGCACCTGCCACCCTTGGTTGTTGTGAGAATACAATGAGATAATATTTTTAAAGTGCTTAGCATAGCATCTGGCACAATAGTAGACTCTATAAAAATACTACTATTATGATTAGTGTTTAAATCATGAATTCCATCTCTGCTATCAACAAGAGGTCATCCAGCCTCTGCTTGAAACCCCACACCCGCTCCCCTCCATGATGCTCATTACGCCCTAAAACAACCCACTCTGTTTTTATTTTTAGGAAGTTTGATTAATGCTAACTTGAGCAAGATGTTAAACTTGTCAATAACTGTATAATAATATTAGCCTGGACAGATATAGAGCTTTATAACTGTGACGTGCTTTACATATATGATGATGTAAAAGACAGCTAGGCGGGGCAGTAGATAGAATGCTGGATCAAGAAGACTTGAGTTCAAATCCAGCCTCAGATATTTATTAGCTGTATGACTATGGGCAAGTCACTTAATGCCTTTCTGCCTCAGTTTCCTTATCTGAAAAATGGGGACAATGATAGTACCTATCCCCCAGAATTTTTACGAGGACAAAGTGAGACAATAATTGCAAAGCTCTTTGCAAATCTTAAAACACTGTATAAATGCTGGCTATTATCATTATTTGATGCTTTCAACACTAGTAGGTAGGTAGTACAGTTATTATTAATTCTATAAACTAGCACTCATAGAAGTTATAACTTGCCCAGATTCTTACCACCATGGGTAACTGACACATGGCGCTTTAAAATTTACAAAACACTTTTCATGCATTAGCTCATTTATCCTTGCAATGGCACAGTGAGGAAAGTATTATAAGCTTTGGAAAGAGTGCTAGATCTGGAATCAGAGGGTCAGAGTTTGAATCCTGAACCTTGAATCTGTGTCTCAATTTCCTCATCTGTAAATAATTAGGCTAGGGGGTGGCTAGGTGACGCGGTGAATAGAGCACCAGTCCTGGAGTCAAGAGGACCTGAGTTCAGATTTGGCCTCAGACATTTAACACTTCCTAGCCATGTGACCTTGGGCAAGTCACTTAATCCCAATTGCCCTACCTCCCCTCTCCCCTCCAAAAAGCAAAAATAAAAATAAAAAATTAGGAGATTGGCCTAGATGACCTCTAATGCCCTTTCCAGCTCTAAATTCCATTTGACTGTGAGCTCCTTGAATGTAAGGACTCCCTTTTGCCTTTCTTTGCATCTCTGGTGCTTAGCACAGTTCCTAGAAATACTAGGTGTTTAATAAATGTTTCTTGACTTGACTTAAATATGTGCTCCTATTACCACCATGAAGAAACTAAGGCTCACAGAAGTTAAGAGATTTACCCATGACTGCCCAGCCAGATGGGATTGGAAGAGGAAGGCCAGGTCCCTTCATGGCCCAGCACTTTCCACTGTACCATACAACCTCTTATAACAAGATAATTGGTGATGAACTAACATTTGTTAAACGTATGGTTGCTATGAAATCCTGCTCGTCAGATTCTGAGTTATTTTAACACAGATGTACAACTGAAATAAAATGGAGCACAAAGATGAGAAATATTCCAAGGTAGGGTGACCCTGATGCAGACACAGGACATTGCCATTCACCTCCTCTTCTGAAAATGGTCCAAATTTTCTCCAAACATCAATCAAGGAGGTTTCTATCTGCAAGGTATTTTTCATTAATATTTTGAGGGGGCTCTAATGGTATCTTTCCAACTTACCTAGGATGTCTGAATTAAGCTCAACTGAGACATAACTTCAATCTCTGCCAAATTACTTGGAATTGTTTTTTTTTCCATTTTTGATATTAGTTAACTCCTCATACTACCTTCCTGGCTTATGCTGAGATCAATATTTTTTTAAGAACTTAGATGAAACCTTTTGCTCTTCCCCACATTTCATATCTATTATAAATCTTGGTTTTACCACTTATTTCTGCTGTGACCTTAGAAAAATAATTTGATCCCTTTCACCCTCAGTTTCCTCATCCATAAAATGACTAAATGACTTCTAAGTTATATTCCTTCTTTAAATCTGTGATCCTGTGATTGCCTCCTCATCAAAGCACTTCCTAAATCAGGTTCCGTTCTCCTACTTCTGATTTGGCAAAGATATCTTTTTAAAAATTATTTCCTTCTCTTTTGACTGTCTCCATGGTTCCTTGGTTGCCTGTTGTTCCTGTGATTTGGCATATGTGCTCCCAGACTCTCCATCTCAGAGAGTCTAGAGTTTAAGAGAGAGAATGTCTAATTTGCTTTCTGAGACTTAACGTTTGTTCTTGAGTGTGATTACTCATTTAAAAAAAAAAGGAAGGCGCTGATGATTCATTTTATGTCCTGAATCTCTAGGATCCAAGACCACCTTGTTCCTTGTACATGGTAGAGAACTCTCTGTATTTCTGCCAGTTCCTACACTGAATGGTGATTAGCTATAATTCAGAAAAGTGCAAACTTTGCGATTCTAATCCTCAACTTGCATTTGATGCTGCTAGACGACCTAGGTCAAATCTCTCTGTCTCCCTGTTTCTCTGCTTGTCTCTAATGAAGAAAATATTGACCTGGCTCCATGGGTTGTCATGAAGAATATCTGATATAGTCAATTAAGTCAACAAACAATATTTTGAAAAACTGGTAAGAAATATAAATCAAGTGCCCTTCACATTTTAGAAATGCTAGAAGCAAGAATGAGCTATGCCAGCATATGGAAGGTTTGCTCCATTACTAGTTGGTCCATATTCTGCTTTAATCCATACATCTTGAAATATCTGTGATGCATCTGTGTCTTCAATACATTTTTCAATAACTCCACTGTCATCCATACCATTAACTTGTTAAAGAAAGAAATATGTTATAATAGAATGTTAATTATAGAAAGTACTTTATTTTCTATCTTGGCAACCTCCTAAATCAAATGCTCATACACTCTATAGCAACAGAGATCCAGAATTGTTCATTTTTCCCAGACTGGGAACAACCTGTAGAACTGCTAAAAATATAACTAAATGATCTTAGTTTAATGCTGCTGATAGGATTCTTTTAGCTTGTCCTTCAGCTTCCTAGGCACAGACAGAGACATCTCTTGTCTCAAATGTTCAAATGGGCTATTTGTGCCCAACCAGTGCTAGAGCCTTCCAAGCTCCTATAGGACTGATCAGCCACATTGTGCACACTGTACCTTGACCTCAACATTGTGATGTCATTGGTCCTCTTCGAAAATAAAAGGATGAACAACAACAAGGATAGCTTGATAGAACTCTGGCAATCTACTGCTGTGTTTATGTGGAAGAACGTAAGTATTTCCTCCCTTTAAGTTTCAATTATCTTCCTCTGGTCTTGGGAGGTTGAGGAGGAAGTGGATAGGAGGAGGAGAGGAATAGCAATAGTTTGCCATGTCCTATAATTTGATTTATTCAAGTTACAAAGCATTTGTTAAAGTACTGCTATTGGCTAGGCATTTTGCGAAGTACAGTTAGTTAATAATGTATTAGCCTTTGCCTTCAAGGAGCTTATATTTTACTGAGGGATAACACTTAAATAGAAAATTAAACACAAATAATTGGAGGTGGGGGCGAGGAGAATGGCACAGGTCTCATGTGAAGGGCAATTTGTTAAAACATGAAACAAGTGTTTCAAAGGGTGCAATGGATTGATCGGGTATAAGGCATAGGAACCTCAGTGGGCAGTGGGGGGTCTGAGGTCAGAGATGGGGCTGTGTTTGAAGGGATAGGAAGTAGAGTTTTGTGCCATATCAGTGGTTCTTAACCTTGCTAATGCCACCACCCTTTAATACTCATATGTGGGTGTATCTGCACATGGGCAGACCCACCTGGAGAGGGACAGAGGAGCAGTGTCTCTGTTCCTAAGACCATAGGAAATATGTGTTTTCTGATGGTTTTAGGTGACCCTTGTGAAAGGGTCATTAGACCCCCAAAAGGATCGCGACCCACAGGTTGAGAACTGTTGTGCTATAGGGTAGTAGCTTGTCATATCCTTACTAGAAGCAAAGATAATATGATCCCTGAGAAGATGAAGAAGAAGAAGAAACAGAAGCAAATGAAGGGTCCCTGGTTCTGCATGATGGTCAGATTAAGGAAGAGATTTGAGTGGAGAGTGGTGGAGATATGAGAAATAATGTATAAGGCGCTCCCCCTCTTATCCTTAGCTAGGTTACCCTTGCCCAGGGGCTCACTCCAATGTTGAGTTAGATTATGAGTGAGAGGTGGGGGCTGGAGTAGGTCCTTGGCCCTGGATTGGTGACTGGTATGGAGAGGCAGGGGCAGCAGAGCAGATGGTGTATCCCCGGTCCTGGCAGATGGTCAAAGCAGGGATCAGTAGTAAACGCTTGGCATAATGGATATTGCACTGAGTTTGGAGTCAGAATGAGCTGGCTTCCAGTCCTGCCTCAAACTCAAAATGATTGTGTGACCAAGGGCAAGTCATTAACTTCTCAGAGGCCTAGGGCCTAGGCAACTCCTTAAGACAGTAAGTTACAAAAGAGCTGCAGATCTGCATAGGTGGAAGGAATTTCCAAAGTCAGAAATACAGAATCCAATGAAATCACCATTCTGAGGCCTTCCCTTTCCCTTACCCCCCCCCCCCAAAATAAGATTTAGACTGTATAAAATGAAATGTTGAATGATGATTGTTCTTCTGGGTAAAATTATACTGAAATTATGCCTTTTGGAGGATGCTTCTCTAATACATGGGGAAAGTGGTATTACTTCTAATAGATTGCATCTTGTACAATTTGATATTGATTCATCTTTTTTATCACTTTTAATTGGTGTCAAAACAAGCCCAGTTTTACATGGGTAGTGTTTGCTATGAAAATTTCATTCCATCTCTATACTCATGTCATCTTGGCCTTGAACTTGGTCACATTCCCCCAGAATATTTGTGCTGTTCATAACAGACCTATTTATTTCTAGGAAGCCTCCCTTGGCAGTGCTCACTTCTCTGACTTCTTGTTTGTTGATTCCTCCAGCCTTCCCTCAGGTTTCCTCTGGCTGCCTCACAGAAATTAGGAACAGAAAAGAAGCTACCAAGGTGTCCAGCCTATCCTCCTGCTTATAAGATATGGTTCCCTGTAGTCTCAGTTCTAGTGTTTTGTCCAGTGGGTTAGAGGAAACCTAAATGATAGAACTGTCATGGATTTTCTTAGTGTCATTTCTTTGCTCATTCTTTCTTCCCCTAACAGAAAGGATTCCTCCCCAGGTCTAAGATATTTTGTCCCTACTTGATGTTACTTAGACAGAGTGTTCATTCAAAAATCGTTTTTACAAATGTTTGTTCCTCCAAAATCTGCTTTCCAAAACTCATCCTTCTATATTTTTCTAATAATTAAGTTACTTGAACTCAAGCCAAGTTTCTGTTTCATACTTAGAATAAAAGTACGGCTAAGTACTCTACTTCCACAATCACTTTAAGATACTGATCAATGAAGTCTCACATCAGCAAGAAGAGTAACTATTGGAGATTATCACCTCCATTTTGCAGTCTGGTAAACAGTCATGCCTCCCCTTATGTAACACAGTGAATTATACCCCCCTTGCCATTTGTAATAATCAAAGATGGGCGGAGCATGAACTGGTTCATTAGACTGTGAGGAAAAGAACTATCTTTTGCCTCTTCTTGTATCTCCAAGCATGTAATAGCTACTTAATAAGTACTTTCTGACTGACTGATTGCTGTTCTTGCTGATACAGGTACAACCAGACCTCTCTTCATGCCCATGGTAATAATCATAACAACCTGGAGCATATGGACCTCTCTGAAACTGATAAGGTTCATTTCTGCTCATCTGAGGAATATCTTTTCTCTGGACAATGGACTTTTCCTGCCCTTTCATGGAAATTTCCACACTCCATGCTTGCATTAGCCAGCACCTAGTGTTTCCCTGATGAAGACATCAGAGATATAATACTGTAATGGTACTGGGAATTTGAAGACCTTCCCTGATTTGAAAATAAACTCTACCCCCTAATAGGCTGAATGTACTCACATGGAGCCTGTGGTAGGAGGAGTTTGCTGAAGGGTGGAGTAGAGCCCACAGAAAGCTGGGAGTCAGAGCTAGACTAGATGGTTGGGCAGAGAACACATTTCCCAAGGAGACAGATAGGCTTGTGAATAAATATTGGTTTTATGTTGGTTTGTGGGAAGGCTAAAGAATGCTGTGGCTCTCTATGCTGTTGTTTATTAACTTCTTTGCTACTATGATGGAATTAGCTTACTGGTTTGGGCATTTTGTTTTCTGGTGTCAGTTCTATCTTCTATATGGAGAGTCTGCTATATTTTGCAATTGAGCACTATGCCAGGATATTTATAATGATCATGGGCACCTTGAATATTGCATTAGCACTACAGAAACCAGATTCACCTGTGTGAGGGTCCACCTACTTACTTACACATCTCATGACCTGCAACTGCCACAGGGTACACTTTTATCAATTGGTCAATAAGCATTTATTAAGTACCTACTTTGTTCTAGGCCAGAGATGGCAGAACATTCTGTAAAGTTTGGATTCAGTCAAAGAGCTGCACTTGAGAACCTAGAGGGCCACATGTGGCTTCAAGGATAAAGGTTCTGCCCTCCTGTTCTAGGCACTTTACTAAGCATTTTACTAGCATAAAGATGATTGCAACACAGGCAGTACGGTGCAATGAATAAAGGACTGACCCGAAGATCCGGGTTTTAATTCTGCCTCAGACACTTAGTAGCTGAGTTCCTGTGGGTATCTTAACCTCTTAGGGGACTCAGTTGTCCCATCTGTAAAATAAGGGGGTTGGGTTCAATGGCCTTTAAAGTTACCCTTATAGTAATATATACTAGTACTATAGTATATACTATTAGTATATACTACCCTTATAGTAGCTACAAGTGACAGAAAGCTTGATGTATCGCATCCAAGGGCAGCCTTTCAGAAGGGGATGTCCTATTGTTGAAATTCATTCCTCTTCCTTCCATGGCCTGAAGACCATTGCCCCTGAAATGCTCGTATCTCACCCTTCACCTGAGGGAGACTTGGTTGTATTCAACATCCCCCATTTTAGCTACTGTGACCTAAATCATTTGCCTCAAATGCCTCTTGCCCCCTTTCCTTCTTTCTTCCCTCATTCTCCTGACCCCACATGTGTTATTTTAGGCTTCAACATTCCCCTTTATCTAAATTCAAGGTTCCATAATAAAAAGAGTTATTGACAACACATAAAACAATTCTTTCAATCCATTTATCATGTACAGAGACTGTGCACAGACAATGAGCTGGCACCCAGAATTGAATAGAAAAGTGGACTGCAGTGCCTTTGGAAAATTATACCTTGATTTTCATGACCCCAAGCTTCTCTCTGAAACAAAGACTCATGTTTTCACCCACAGTATTCGGGTAATGCTTTGTGGCTGTGAGTCATAGAATATCATGATCTCCAAAGAATTGAAGTTGAGGATCACACAAAGGTCACTAGAGAAGCGTATAGTGACATTAATCTGCTGCAACACACGACCAACAAAGCATCACTTGGGAAAAAAGGAACACAAAGATTGTCATCAGAGAGATGAATGACTGGAAAAGAAAATGAGCTTACCATGCAATGAGGTGAAGGATAACTGATCTACATCCTGTGTGCCCACATTAGTTTCCATTAGATGTCCAAAGATTTAGAAGAAGGCCTCCAGCATCCTGTGTGGATTCTTCTGGGGAAGACATGGGGAAGAGCAGGACAGAATGGGCAGCTATGGGTGGAATGCAATCCACATTTCTGAAGAGAATATTCAGATAAATGAGATCACAGGTTCATCAAAGTAAGGAAGTAGTAAAACAATTATCACTTCATACGTTACAAGTTTGTATGATTCTTTTGTTAAATCCCCTCTACGTCCCAAAACTGACCATAAAGACTGGGACACTATTTTATCCAAAACCTGCAAGAGTTACCCATGTCCTACAGGAAAAAGTCCCAGTGCAATAAATGTAAATGTCTATTATGTGTTTTAAAAAAAACCATGCTTTGTACTGGGTATACAAAAACAAAACTTAACATGCCCTTTTCCCAGGGAGCTCACATTCTACTTGGGAGTCTGGCATAAATTCCCTTAATGATCTGGCCTCAACATAGCCTTTGAGGTAAGTTAGAGAAGAGGAGAAATGTATGACAGTGGAGATGGGCTAATGTCCTGATTTTCCAAAAAGGGGAAAGGTGGTTTTCAGAAACTGCACGCCAGGGAGCTTGATATCCATCTCCAGCAAACTGTAGGACAGATCATCAAATAGATGGCTTGGAAGCACTTAAAAAGGAGTAGATCTAGTAACGAGCTAACATTTTGATAGGGTTACTAGACTGATAAATCAGAATAATGTTCTAGATACTATGTGTCTAGATTTTAACAAGACACTTTCAAAAGTCTCTTATTCTATTCTTGTAGATAAGATAGGGGCAAAATGATAATAAGGCAGTTAGGTAGATTCAGTACTGGCTGAGTAACCAGATCCAAAGGTCAATAGATTGGGGTTCATGTGGAAGGAGGTTTCTAGTTGGGAGTACTGTGGACTTTGTCATAGTTTAGTTCTGTGCAGAAATTTAATCAATGACTTACATTGTATGTGTAATGAAAGGATTATTTTTTTCCAATGAATTTTGGTGGTTAAAATTGGTGATGGATTGCCTATTTGATCTCATTCCTCAAAATGACAATTTCAAACAATTTTCTTTGTTTTCAGCTACCTTAACTAGGGTTCCATCTTCCATGCTCAATAATATATGATATAATTTGAACTTCATTGAGAAAAACTTCATTTTATAGGACCTTTGTCAACCCCCACTCTCACCCCAACCCCACACTCTACACAATTCCTGAAAACTAAGCATTGACACTCATTCTCTCTGGGTGTAATAGAAAGCCTACTGGCTCATTAAGGCTAATATTCTTATCCTTGAACCCATTCCCTCTGGCCTGCTACAGAAAACTGCTCCAAAAGTTGTTCATCATCATCATCATCATCATCATCATCATCATCATCATCATCATCATTGTGGTCATTGTCATCTCCTCTTTCCTTTTTTCTCTTTCTCTATTTGTCTCTGTTACTTTCTCCTTTCTCCTCCTCCTCCTCTTCCTCCTCCTCCTCCTCCTTCTTCCTCCTCCTCCTCCTCCTCCTTCTTCTTCTTCTCTCTCTCTCTCTCTCTCTCTCTCTCTCTCCTCCTTTCAACTAACATATCAGATGACAAATTGAAAACCCAAAAAGATCTCAACCGACAAGAATATCCTTTGTTGTATTTTCATTCAAGTTATATCCTCAACCTATGAGTGTCCCCAAAGGTTCTGTTCTGGGCCCTCTTTTATTCTCCTTTCAAAGTATCTCTTTTGGTGATCTCACCAACTCCCGTGGGTTCAATTATAATCTCTATGCAGGTTATTGTCAGATATACACATATACATATGTATGTATACCTGCCTCAAGTGTCTCCTCACACTAATACATCTTTGATTCAGTTGCCAAAGTGATTTTCGTAAACCATAAAACCGACAACGTCAACCTCCCATGGAAACTCCCGTGACTGTCTATTAACTCCAGAATCAAACAGATAATCCTCTTTCCAGCATTTAATGTCTTTCACAACCTTGCTCCTTCTGACCTTCTCAGTCTTACATTTTATTGTTCTCTACGTACTCTATGACCATGGTTCTCAACCTTCCTAATGCCGTGACCCTTTAATACTCATATGTGGATGTATGTGCAGGTGGGTGGACCCGCCTGGAGACGGATAGAGGAGCCGTGTCTTGGTTCCTAGGACCATCGAAATATGTTTTCCAATGGTGTTAGGCGACCCCTGTGACCCCTGTGAAAGGGTCATTCGACCCCCAAAGGGGTTGTGACCCATAGGTTGAGAACCGCTGCTCTGTGATAAAGCAAAGCTGACCATCTTACTCTTCGTTGAGGAAAATAACTCATCTACTACTCTGAAACTTTTTGCTGTCTGTCTGTCCTTGTATCTGGAGTGCTCTTCTTCCTCATTTTTGCCTTTTGAACTCCCTATCCTTATTCAAGACTCAGAGTAAATCCTATCTTCTATAAGAGGCCTTTCGTAGCCCACAACCCTTTGCACTCATCCTTGTTACCATCTACCTGGACTACTGCACTTGCCTGTTTCAACCTGTCCATAATGCTACCAGACTAATCTCTCTTAGATATCCACTTGGGCATGCCACTCTTCTACTCGAAAATCTTATTATTCATCAGGGAGAGTCCTATAATCCTTTTCTTGACATTAAAGCTCCTCCGTTATCTGGCATTACTCTTCTCATCCAGCTTTATGCTGTTTCATTCCTTTCTGTACACCATATGCTTCAGCCGGGTGTAACAACTCTCTGCCTCAAAACATGCACTTCATTCTCCTGCTTAGCTCATTTTGTTGCCTGTGCTTGGGAAGTCCTCACTCACTCATTCTTTCAACAAACATTTTTTAAGCATTTAATATGTGCCAGAGCAATAGGCAGCACAGTAGATAGTGCTGGGTTTGGAGTCAGGAGTTCAAATCTGTCTTAAGACACTTACTAGGTGGGCCTGGGCAAGTCACTTAACCCTGT
Source organism: Pseudocheirus occidentalis (assembly GCA_028646575.1). Taxonomy (NCBI): domain Eukaryota; kingdom Metazoa; phylum Chordata; class Mammalia; order Diprotodontia; family Pseudocheiridae; genus Pseudocheirus; species Pseudocheirus occidentalis. The sequence continues at coordinate 126,178,224 of CM053596.1, read as the reverse complement.
TTGCTTCAGTGTCTTCATCTGTAAAGTGAGCACTAGAGAAGGAAATGGCAAACCACTCTAGTATCCTTGCCAAGAAAACTCCAAAAGGGGTCATGTAGAATCAGATATGACTGACAAACAACTAATTAACAACAACAGAGTAATATGTGCCAGGCATTGCCCAAGCACTGAGGTTATGATAAAAATGAAACAGTTATTTTTAAGAACCTTCAGTCTACATAGTTGAGATAATGTAGACATATACTGACATATAGAAAATACATGGGGCAGCTAGGTAGTATTTAGTGGATAGAGCTCCAGGCCTGAGCTCAAATTCAACCTCAGATGTTTACTAGCTATGTGACCTTAGGCAAGACACTTAACCCTGTTTGCCTCAGTTTTCTCATCTGTAAAATGAGTTAGAGAAGGAAATGGCCACTCCAGTATCCCTGCCAAAAAAACCCCAAATGAGGTCACTGAGTCAACATGACTGAAATGACTGAACGCTTGGTGGAGGGGGAGGCACTAATAAATTGGGAGATCAAAGTGAGTCCTACAGGAACCTAAGGATTCTAAAAGACAGAAATCAGGAGGGATTGAATGCATACATGGAAGACAGCTAGTTCAAAGGCATGGAGATTTGAGATGGTGAGCTATGTATGAGAACAATAAAAAAAGCTAGTCTGCCTGGAACATAGTGTACATAAAAGGGAATAATGTGTAATAGGTCCAGAAAGGTAGGTTGGGGTCAGGTTGTGCTGGACTTTAAGTGCCAAATAGTGGAGTTTATATTTGATCCTTGGAGTAATAAGTTGCTACTGGAGTTTATCTAGTAGACGAGTGATATGATCAGACCTGCCCTTTAGGAAAATCACCCTGGCAGCTGTGCTGAAGTTGGATTAGAGTGGGGGAAGATGCTCTCCACCTTCAGAGAAACAGATGATTGGAAGAAATAAGCATAGTGCAGTGTGTGTGTGTGTGTGTGTGTGAATGACTGCACAATGTGTGCATGAATGTATATGTGTTTGTATGTCTATGTTTATAGATATCTATGTATATGCATACATAGATATCTATAAATATATATAAATATCTATTTATATATAAATACACACACGCACTTAATTGTAGCCTTCTTTAGGGTGAGGTGGGGAAAGGAAAGGACAAACAAAGCAAAAAGCATCCAGCTGAGAACAGAAGAAAACCAACAAGGAAGCAAAGAAAAGCTGGGAAGTTTTGAAAACAACGTGTAGTGTATATCATATACATTGTCTTGAAATGAAAACACACTGTTTTGTATTGAATCCTCTCTTCTGGCCTGCTGTGTATATGATAATGGTTTATTTTTTTCTCTCACTTTGTATTTAAATTTAAAATAAAAAAATTACCAAAGAAAATTAGCATGGTGGTGAAAGACTTAAGGCAAGGAGACCAATGAGGAGGCTATTGCAATAATCTGGGTAAGAGGTGATGAGGGTAGTGGCTTTATGAATGGAGAGAAAGGGAGGGATGTGAGAGATGACAGAGTTGGATATGACAAGACTGGGCAACTGATTGGCTTTGTAGAGTGAATGATGGGGAGGGTTTGAGCATGGCTCCAAGTTATGACCCTAATTGAAAGGCCAGTAGTACCTATGACTGTAACAAGGAAGTTCAGTAGGAAATTAGTTTTGAGGGAAAGAAAATGTCATATTTTTAATAGGCTTAAGATGCCTTGAAAATATCCAGTTAGAAATGTCCAATAGAAAGATGATAATGTGGGACTGGAACTCAGAAGAAAAACCAAGGCTAGATATAAACATCTGTAATCCTCCCAGTCCTTTAAATCTCAACAAAAATGTTTTATTTCCTCCACAAAATCATCTCTGATCCCCACTGTTGGAAACCATCCTCCCTTCAGTCCTCGCCTACAGTACTCTAGGAGGTCAAGGACTCAGTCCTAAATTTTGTAATACGGAAATAGCATTTATATAAATTATTTTATTTGAGGCTCATAACCCTATGAGGGAGGTAGTATGGGTATTATTGTTGTTGGTCAGTCCTGTCAATCATGGCTAACTCTTTGAGACCCCATTTGAGGTTTTCTTGACCAAGATGCTTCTCTAGTTCATTTTACAGATGAGCTAACTGAGGCAAACAGGGTTAAATGACTTATCCAGAGGCACACAAATAGTGTCTTGAGGTCAAATTTTAACTCAGGAAGATGAGCTTTCCTGACTCCAGACCTAGCACTCCATCCACTGTGCTGCTCATGGGTATTATTAGCTCTATTTTAGAGAAAAGAAAACCGAGGCTCAGAGAAGTTAGGGACTCACCAGTAGCAACACAAACAGTAAATGACAAAGGTGAAATTCAAATTCAGGTCTTCCTGATTCCAGGTGCAGCACTGTATGTACTAGGCCACACCACATACAGCAGGGTACATTAATAATATTCTCAGATGACACTAACTTTGCGAAGTCTCCAAGCCCTATGTCTCCTGCAGCATTATTGGTTTCCCAGTTTCTCTTGCCATAAATTATTCTTCCAAAGATATAGTGCCGCCTTTCAAATTAGTTCGCATCTGGTGCTTCTATCTGATTTTTTCCTCTTGTATTTGCTTTCTTCTCTCCTTTCAAACCCTCCCTCTCCTTTATCCTGTCTCTTTGTTCCACTCTATCTTGTGGTATTAGGAATACTTCCCAAAGTTAGTATCATCTGAGAATGTCATTAATGTACCCTTCTCTCCCTCCCTTCCTCTTCCAGAGAGTTACTGCCAATGTCCAACTGGTGTAAACCAGACAGAGACTTTGCCTCCCTCCTCCAGGGTGACCCATGACCTCTCCTAGCAGCTGTATATCCCAGACTCTTCTTCCCAAGGTGAATCCTCCTTCCTGTTTTGCTGATCAAATTCCTCCTCCCAAGCACAATCCTCCTAGGTATTTCTCTGAGCCACTTCTCATCTGCTCCAACACTTTGCTCTTTTCATAGCACAGCTAGCTGTGCATTCCTCACTTTGCTTTAGTTTTAACGTTTACCTTGCCAGCCTTGCACATTTCTGTGGCGTGGCTAAGCTCTTGGCAGAGTAGCAGTGGGATGGGGCTCCTGTCTTCTGGGGCAGAACAGAATCACACACTTCCTCTACATACATCCTCTGTCAAATAGGGTACCAACTTGTTTCCAGCCTTTTCTAATAAATCCTCTAGAGGCTTTTTTTTCTTTTGTTTTTCCATATCTCTCCCTCCTCTCCCCACTTGAGTCTTTACAGACTCAAAGTACGTCTGTGTGAGGGAAATCTGATTGCTAGACAGAAGCTGGTGGGAGGTGAGAAATTTCACCTAAACCGCCTAGTCTGGGAAGCCTTCTGCATGAAGCCAAATTTAAGGAGGAGACAGGTGGCTTTGGAGGCAGGGGGAAGGAGATTCCAGACCCATGAAGCAAGGCTTTGAGATCTGCAGTGAGAGGAGATAAAGGGGTCTGGAAATGGATTTTCATGATGTTCTAAGGGTCAGGGCATTGTCATGATGAGAATGGGGGCAATGGAAGCCTGGAGACAAAACAGGTGGACCTCAGCTCATTTAACATCTCCATGGTTCAGTTTCCACATCTACAAAACAAAGGGAAATAAAGTTTGTCCTCTCCATAACCCACAGGAATGAGGGGGAAGATTAGCTATGCAAGGTCAATGTAGTACTCTCTGAGCTGGCTTCCAGGAAAAAAAAATCTAATGAGAAGAACTGCATGGTGTTGAAAACAAAACAAAGCAAAAAAAAAAAGTGCCAAGGGTTGGGGGAGGTGGGTATTATTAATATTATTATTAGAACAAGTTGAAGATGTTATTTTTATGACCACTTCTGATTTAGAGATGTTTATTATTCATATTCTGCCAATTTGAGTTTTCATGTTCCTTTTATTTAACTTTATTTTTCTCATATGCAATTTAAAGTTTAATAGGCGATCCCGGTTAGAATGGGCACTAAAATTCCCATTCTCTTTTACACACAGTGAGACGTGAATCTCTAGGGAAAAGTATATTCTAAATGTATTTGTATTCAAGTATGGTTATAACTGGAACTGGAGTCATCTCTACCCTGACTTTCTGGCCAAGAGGAGAGCTGCACCTTTGGGAAGGCATGTCCAAATGGAGACCACCTAGCAAAGAGAGGTGAAAATGATCATTTAAAGAGCCAGCCATATCCGGCAACCTGTTGGTAACTCTTCAATTGGCCCAAGAAAAAAGAAGCTCTCTCTCTCTCTCTCTCTCTCTCTCTCTCTCTCTCGCTCTCGCTCTCGCTCTCTCTCTCTCTCTCCCTCCCTCATCCCTCTCTTACGTATATTATATATACATTTTATGTATCAAATGTTTTAATATATTTTATATATAAATATATTATATGGTTTATACATAAAATATATATTTTGTACATTGCTAATTTACATATGTGTATATATATCAATTAAAAATCAGTGAAAGGAATAAGAGTATAGGACGATAAAAAAAATAAAAAAAGAGTATATGACAATACTTTTACTAAGAATAAAGACGCATGTCTGAGTCCTGAGCAGATTTTAATAACAGAAACTGAAAGAGCCCTAAAGACAAAGAAAGTTTTAGTGTATTTGTGTAATGAACAGTGTCATGTACTACACTACACTATATTGTGTAGTGTAGGCAGAAAATCCACAGAAAGATTCTGTCCCTAATGTGAAGAGTCAGGTATGAAATGAGACCACAAAAATGGTGGCATTTGTAAATATAGCATTTATATAGCTGCTTGAAAACCAGGTACCGTGCTGTGATCTTTTTACAAGGCAACAAGAGGAAGAAATCTGTGAAACCTGCTAACATTGACCAAGAGTTACTCTGCCATTATGATTACATAACAGACCCCTTTATGTTACTCTACTTAAGGGTCTGTCAAGTTATATTTTAACCCCTATTTTGAAGGTTTCTTTGTCTATAAAAATGTGCTCATGGTAGAAACTTGACATAAATTCTTTACCAGAAATGCTGGGTTTGCACTAAGGTTCCCTCACCCCCCAATCAGTTTGATATATTTTACTGCAAAGACTACAAAGGAAACATAGTTTGTGCCGAAGACAGGAATGTTCTGATCAGAAAACATCACTGGTTGCCAAGGAGGCAAGGTTGTCCAGAACAGCCATGAAGAGATGATGCCCACACAGCCACAGGCAGCCTAAGCCAACTCAGGCACCAGGCCTAAAAAGAAATCCTCTAAAACTGGGAATGCATTCAATTCTATTTATGTTTGGGGTTTTCCTGAGACTACATGTCAGGGACATAGACTAGGGCTAATGACTGCATGGGGATCCAGTTTTATATAATAGAATCTCATTTATTTGCCTGTTCCTGTCTCTTATTTCTCACCAGCTCTAATTTATACAAATCATTTTTGCTAACAAAACTAACTTGCACAGAAGAGAGAAAATATGTGTAAAATGCTTTGCAAACCTTAAAGTGATAAATAAATATATGTATATATCATATATCTATAAAATAATACATAATAGACATGTATATATTTATATGCAATATATAATATTTGCACATATATTCATATATTATATTATTATTAAAAACATTTTCATCTTGCTCAGTGAAAGGTCTGGGGACAAGTTGCTATGCTGTTATTATTCTTTCACATTTAAGGTCCTATTGCACAGGTGGTGAAAATAACAGTTTTTTGTAGCTGAAGAGACACATTAGGATATTAGCTTATCTTCTGGAGGTTCATTGACAGCACTGTCAATTCAACCCCAGTAGCAGACAGTACGACAAGGATGAGCTGTTCCTCATAGTAGTCATATATGAGTTTGATTTTTTTCTGGTTAAGACTCTAAAGTTTAAAAAAATTTCCATGTGGCTCTGAAATTTTGAGTTTTTATCATGGCAATATCTATTATTATTTTTATTAGGAAGGAAACAAGTATTTAATAGGAACCTACCATGTACCAGGGTCACTAATCTAGGGTCAAAGGTCAGATTTTAACACAGATCATCCTGACTCCAGGCCCAGTACTCTATACACCACCTAGGTGCTTATTTGGGCAGGCAGGTGGCATAGCGAACAGAAAGTTGGGCCTGGAGTCAAGAAGACTAATTTTCCTGAGTTCAGATCTGGCTCAGATACTTGCTAGATGTGTGACCCTGGGCAAGTCACTTAACCCTGTTTGCCTCAGTTTCCTCATCTGTAAAATGAACTGGAGAAGGAAATGGCAAATCACTCCAGTATCTTTGCCAAGAAAGCTCCAAATGGGGTCATGAAGAGTCAAACACAACTGGACAACAACTAGCTGCTTATTATTAAAATTATTTTTATCATCTCATTTTCATCTTGTTCAATACATTTCAAATAGAAATTATCCCAAGACAAATGGATATCTGGCTATAACTTGTTTATGTTTCATGTTCTAATAGCTATTGGACAGGCAGAAAAAACACTTTTTGTAGTTAAATAAAAGCATTAGTGTGTAAGATAGCCTTCTGCAAGCTCACTGAAAGCAGCCGTGGCATGACTTTAGTAACAAAAATAGGATGTTTTTATTATCTGTTATGATACAACGCCATTACAGAAAGAAAGGATCAGTGTCTTCAGTCCAGTTGGTTCTTCTGTCTACTGGTTACTCTCTTCATTAAGTTTCCATGACATCTCTCTCCTGCTTCTCCTCCTTACCTATCCAGACACTACTCAACATCCTTTGCTGGTTCTACACGTGCATCACACCCTCCTGAGATGGGTCATTTGAGGCTGTGTCCTGGGCCTCTTTTTTATTTCAGCTCTATACTATCTCACTTGGTGAGCTCATCAGCTCATATCTCTGTCTAGATGATTCACAGATCTATATATCCAGGGGATATCTCATAGGCATCTCAAATTCAACATGACCAAAACAAAATTCATTATTTTCCTCCTCCTCCCCCAAACCCTCACCTTTTCTAGATTCCCTGTTACTGTGGAGGGCACCCTAGTTGCACTGGATGGCAACGTCAGAGCAGTCTTTTGACTTCTCACTCTTCATTTATCCCATACATCCAATCAATGCCAAATCTTATCACCTTTCCGGTCACAACGTCTCCTAAATGATCCCTCCTCCTACTTCATACAGCACAAATCTAGTTGACACATTCATCATCTCTTATTTGAACTTCTAACTCATCTCTGTGCCTCAGTTCTCTCTCTACTCCAATCCTCCATTCAGCTTCCAAAGCAATTTTTAAAAAACTTAAGTCTGACCACGTCTCTGCCCTGATCAACGAACCCCAGTGGCACTCTATTTCATCCACGATCAAATATAAAATCCTTTGTTTGGCACCCAAGTCTTGTCTTATCCTGACTCCTGACTCCTTTTCTAGCTTGTTTGCATCTTATACCTTCCATAAATTCTACAATCCAGCTACACTGGCCTATTTTAAACTGAACAGGACACTCCATGTCCTTCTTCCATGTGTGTTTCATGGTCTGTCCTGCATGCCTGGAATGCTTTGTCCACCCTCTCTCCTTGTTGCCTCGATGTCCTTCAAAATTCAATTCGAGTCTAACCTTCCACAGGAAGCTTCTTGGTCCCTACTCCTTTCTTATAATACACACAGATACACACATATTTATATGTACTTACATATATCATATAAACATATATAGATATATATATATATATATATATATATATATATATATATATATATCTTGTGTAACCTAGGTTTTTGTTGTTGTTGTTGTTGCCTGCCTAACTAGAATGTGCACTCCCCAAAGACAGGGACTGGTTTTTGCATTCCTTGTAACCTGAATACATGACTTGGCACGTAAATGTTGCCTACTTTGGTGGTCAGGGCCATATATATGGACACATTTCCAGCAGATGGGGTATTGATATTTCTGACTTATTCTAGTGAATCTTGCTTTCTTGGGGTATTAGAAGATGAAAGAACTCTACTAATTCCACTCTCCTTGTCGGCATGATCATCATTTCAAAAAGAGAAAGCTTAGAGGTCTATGCAGCCCACTCTATTTCCTCACCTCTTAAGAACAGTAGCCTCATACTAACTGGTTTGCTAGGGCAGTCAGTGGTACAGCCAGAGTTCATTTAATCAATATTTCAGAATTTGTGCCAGGTCTTCCCAGATACTGTAATGGACCCAGGACACACTGAGTCTTTGCCATCTATCAGTCTGCCTAGTATTCCTTTGCTTCACCATTGCTTTCTCTCTTTCACAGCATAGACAATGGGATGAACTTTGAGAGCGTGTTAGTTTTAAAATAAAATTTTATCGATATCTTTAATTTTCATATTGTACATATTTTCTCATTGTCTTTCCCTCTCTCCCTCCCAAAGAACTATCCATATAACAAATAATATTTTTGAAGAAGAAAAAAACAAAAAAGAGACAAGCCTATTTGTATATCAGCAAAACCTATTAATATATCGAAACAATAGGAAAAACCTAGTAGTATATAAAAAAGTCTGAAAATAGATGGAATGTAACACATCCATGGACTTCCCATATCTGCAAGAAATGAATTAAGGATCTTTTCTCATATTTCTTCTTTGGAGTCATGCTTATCCTTCTTATTCTGCAACATTTTTTTTATTGTTTAGTGGTTGTTCTTTCTATTCACACTGTTCTTTCTATTCACACATGGGCAAGTGTAATATTAGTGGGATTTTAAGATCTTTAATATCTTTAATATTTATTTAATTTATTTAATATCTTTAATAATTAAGGTCTTTCCCACCCATTAATAAGCCTCATGTGGAGCCCATTAAAGGAAGCTTGCTTAGGGGAGGCTTGCTTGTAGGAAGCCTTTCACACATTTTGCTCATTTCTATTTAGGCACTGAATCATGAAGGTTGTGATGGCCTTCTGGCTCTGAGAAGTGTATATACTCTGAGTTGGTATTTTGCTTTGGGGACTCACTTATGAGAAGAGATCTTGTGATTCCCTGGTTGACATTCTGAATGGCGATATGTTCAGAGCTTCCTGACTGCTCAGATATAAAAGCTCTCTCAATCCAGGGATGTATGAATAGTTGATTCAGGCAGTCAGGGTCCTGTCTGTTAGTCTTTATTTCTCTGCTTGTATCTTTTCTGTTTGTATTTTCTCTGACTTCTCCCCTGAAGTAGTAATTGTAATTTAAAAATATTTTTGACCCCTTAAATAGCTATCTTTCCTAGTAAAGCAAATCTAAGAATCTGTGCTAGCAGCCATCCTGAGTATATCAATGTGGTTGCTACTATTGCATGATAATAGACAAAAATGGTAGGGATTTAACAGAAGCAGAAGAGATTAAGAACAGGTGACAAGAATACACATAGAATTATACAAGATTTCAGAATCACTGACAACCATGATGGCATAGTTACTGATCTGGAGAGAAAAATCCTGGAGAACAAAGTCAAATGAGCCTTAGGAAGCATTGTGAACAATAAGGTTAGTAGAGGTGATGAAATTCCAGTGGAGCAATTTAAAATCCTAAAAGCTGATGCTATTAAAGAGCTACACTCAATATGCCAACAAATTTGGAAAACACAACAGTAACCACTGGCTAGGAAAAATCAGTTTACATTGCAATACTAAAGAAGGCCAAAGCCAAGGAATATTCAAATTACCAAATAATTGTTTTTGACCAAACAAGATTTCATGCACCAGCAAGGTTATACTTAAGATTATGAAAGCTGGGCTTCAACAATGTTTGAAACAAAAATTACCAGAAGAACAGCCTGGTTTTCAAAGAGGTAGAGGAACTAGAGACCAAATTGCCAACATTTGCTGGGTTATGAAGAAAGCAAGGGAGTTCCAGAAAAACATCTCCTTCTACTTTACTGACTACACTAAAGCCTTTGAATGTGTGGATGACAACACCATGTGACAAGTCCTCAAAGAGACGAGAGTACCAGATCATTTTACTTATCTCCTGAGGAACCTGTATATAGGCTAAGAAGCAATTGTTAGAACTGAACATGGAACAACCAATTGATTGACAGCATATTGTCACCTCATTTATTTAACTTATATGCAGAGTACATCATGTAAAATACCAGATTAGATGAATCAAAAGCTGGAATTAAGGTTTCCAGGAGAAATATCAATTTCAGATATGCAGATGATTTCATTCTGATGGCAGAAAGGGAAGAAAAATTAAGAAGCTTCTTGATGAGAGTAAAGGAAGAAAGTACAAAAGCTGGCTTGAAGCATAAAAGAAAAGAAACAAAATTTTGACAACTAGTCCCATCACTTCCTGGCAAATCAAGAAAGAAGAAATGGAAGCAGTGTCATATTTTATATTCTTGGGCTCAAAGGTTGCAGACGGCAACTATAGCCATGAAATTAAAAGTTAGTTGTAGATGTGGTGTGAGAGCACCATGAGATAGCTTGGTAGAGACTTGCTCTGTGAGAGCACATTTAAATGGCCTAGCACCCCACGTGGCGAACTTAAACTTTCAACAAACTTTACTTTTTCCTTGGCAAAAAAAAAAAAGATAATTGTACCTTGAAAGGAAAGTTATGGCAAATCTGAATAGCGTACTAAAAAGCAAAGATATAACCTTACCAGCAAAGGTCATATGGTCAAAGATATGGTTTTTCCAGTAGCAATGAATGTTTATGAGAGTTGGACAATAAGGAGAGCTGAGTGCACTTTTGAATTGTGGTGCTGGAGAAGACTTCTGCAAGTCCCTTGGACAACAAGGAAGTCAGATCATTCAACACTTAAAAAAGTTAATTCAGGCTATTCACTGGAAGGTCAAATACTGAAGTTGAAGCTTAAACACATAATGAGAAGATGGGATTCATTGGAAAATATCCTGACATTGAAAAAGATTGAAGGCAAAAGAAAAAAGGAATGGCAGAGGACAAAATGAAAACATGAATATGAACTTGGATAGACTCAGAGGTAGTAGAGGATAGAAGGGTCTGACATGCTGTGGTCCATTGGATCATGAAGAATCGGATATGACTGAATTACTGAACAACAACAAAAGTCGTTGCATTTGTTTTCTTTGCTAGGCTTACTTCACTCTGAAGTAGATCATATAAGTATCTTCATGCTTCTCTGTATTCACATATTCATCATTTCTTATAGCACCCTAACACTAGTGCATTCATGTATCACAATTTGTTTAGATGTTCCCCATGAGATTTTACTTTGTTTCCAATTCTTTGCTACCACATAAAGTGCTACTATAATTATTTTGGCATGTAAGATTTCTTATCAATGATTTTTGGGGGAATAAACCTAGTAGTAGAATCTTTGTGTTTCTGTTCCTGATAAATCTTCTAAGTAATCTATTTGTAAAAGGTAATTGAGGTGAATTACTTAAATGGAATGGAGAAGCTAGTTGTTGTTGGTTAACAGCTGGCGGAAAATAGCAAAATGGTCTCAAGGCCCATAACAGTAGTGTAAGATACCCCCACTGCTCTTCAAGGATTGACAGAATCCTGAGGGTGAGGTCATCTGACCTTGCCATGGAGGAATAGAGTCAGACTACTCCCTAGATGTTACCCTCAGATGGAAGAGAGCCTGCGGCCTCTCCTTTTACAGCACTGTTTCTCTCCTCTCTTTCAAAAGCTGTGTCATATAAGAACCAGTTACAGAATATCTATGTTTGCTCAAAAATCCACATAGGAATTGTGTCAGCCAAACATTTTCTTCGTGTTCATAAGGGCTGGGCTCATTATCCAGTCCCCCATCATAGTTCTATGCATAGTTTTCTCCCGTGTTAGGTTATGAGCCCTTGGAGATCTGTGTCTCTTTCTCATCTACATTTGTTTCCCCAGAGCCTAACAGAGTACCTTGCACAATGGAAACTAATTTTAAAAATGTTTGTGGAATTGAATAGAATTCTGAAACCTATGCATTAAATAATGTTGCAATTAACTGGAAGGCTCCAGTGATGGCTAACTTGATCCTGCCTGAAGGTTACATGGACACCAGTATTCTAACTCAAACAGCTTCATGTCATATATGTTAACTCTGTGCTTTCCTAGGGCTCATGACCTGGAATGTAATCTGGAATGTGATCTTCAATATTACCTGTCAAGAATCAAGCCCGAGGCGGCATTTTCCATCCCTGCTTACGTGGATCTGGACATTAAGAAAACCATTCTATTCCCTTTGGTCCTGGATGATGCATCACAGATTTTAATCCTGCTCCATTCTATCCAGTAGTTTTCTATAGCAACACTTCAATACCTTGTAATACCCTTACTGTCACTTTCAAACAAGCTCAGAATGTGTGCTGAGAAATGAGATTTTTTTTTACTGAAGCCTACCATCTCAGTAACAGAGAAGGTTCTATCAAGTTGGTTGATCTTGTCTTGAAGGCAAATTTTTAAAAAAAGTTACTGGCATCAGAGCTCAAAAGAAAATATGTTTAAAGTTGGGAAGGTATACTAGCAGTGTTGCTAAGAGTATCTGATTATGGCAATTACTTGTGGATAATGAAAATATTTTCCATGTTACTAGGCATTCTTTTTTGAATAAGGGACAAAATCCAAAAAAGTAATCTGATTCCTTCTGAAAATGAATATAAATTGTTTGTAGTAACTTACCTTGGAAATCATGTCTCAAGCTTTCAGAAACTGAGGAAGTCCCTGTAACTGACTATATAGCCATGATACTTAGAAGGAATTGTGTGTGTTTAATTTAGGTAACTCAGTTCATATCCATGAAAAACAGCACTGAATATTGACCCAAAAAAAATCAAAGTAGTGGAGATAGTATGCATCAAGCCACTTTTCTGATGTGATATATTTCTCTAAGTCTAATTTAAATTGACTATAGATGCTCCCCAAGCACACTTGACATCATTTTGGAAAGTACTTCCACTGACTACTTATATGTTAGGTCTTAGTAGTTTAAAACTGCATTAATCAGTTTCTTAAGAAAAGAGGCAAGGTTGGGTGGATGCACTGAGGTACTCTGTTATTTCATAGAATGACTAATTCCCCTGCCCTCATACTTTCCCCAGTGGGTTCTGCTCTTAAGATATCAACTTGATGTCCTTTAGGATAACATTTTCACCATTTTTGTGCATGCAGAAGCAAACAGGTCAAAAGGAACAGTTATTTGGCATATTTCACTGTCCCTTCCACCTTCCATAATCTCCACTGTGGAACTAATTGCATTGATATGTAACTGGTGTCTTCCCAACCACTAGAGAGTCAAAACTACACATTAAAGAAAATAAGGGATTTGAAATAAAGGGCCAACAGTTTTCTAAAACCTTTATATCCCAGAACTTTCTGTTGATATTCAATGAGAGAGAGTTCAATCTAATTCTAAAGGAGGTAGCATGGGGTTTTAGGTGTCTGTAAATATCCTAAGGGCAGAAATTTTATTCTCCCTGGCTATCCATTGCCAACAAGATATAGTGGTAACAAAAAAAAACACCAAAAAACATAAAACTAGATTTAGAGACTACGGTCCTTGAATTCAAATCTTGGCTCCAGCACTTAGACTCTATGAGGCTTTGGGCAAGTCATTTAATCTCTTCAAGCCTCTTCTTCTTCATTTATGAAATATCAAGGTAGATTCAATGACCTCCAAGAGCCCTTTTGGTCCTAAATCTATTATCCTGTGATCTAGCATTCTGTCCATGCTTAATATATATTACCCAATAACCTCCTTACCAGAAAGTGAACTGAGACTAGGAGATTGATCTAGATAAACCTGTAAACAACAGTCAGAGGAAAACAACTTTAAATCACCTCTAATCCAGTTTGAATTTAGATTGGTGGCATTTGAAGTGAAAAGCCTTGAATCCTATTAGCAATCTTTGAGCCTGCCAATCTCTCATAATCAGTAATTCACTTCAGGGAGAAATCATCAGCACTGGGTAACCGTTTTGCTGGGCCAAGTGATGGGAAATAGATCATCTTTTCAAAGTAACTTTTAACAACAGCCGTGGGTAGCAACATATTTGTTCCCTGTGACATTTTCATTATGCAAGTAGCTTGATTCATTTCTGTTTTGAAAAATAGCATCAGCATTAGCTAACATTTGGCCTGGTTAAATAAAATTGGTATTAGCTTCTCTAGAAAAAATGACAGCAACATGCTGTTGGTCCTTTTTCATGCATTCAAAATGAAAAAGTCTCTATTCCTTAATTTGAAGTAATGTACAGAGATTTATTTTTAATCTCCCTTTGCTAACTCAATTAAGATCAGATCAAAAATCAGTTGCTATAATTCTTCACTGACCTTTTCAAGAAACCTGTTTCCTTTCCCTTTTGCTTTTAGAATCTTGGTTGGGTACATAGTCTCTAGGGTTTTTTTTTTGGTTTGTTTAAAATGTTGAATAAAGTAGATTATCATGCATTTTATATCTTTTAGCTTTTAGATATTTAGTAATACTGTAACCTGTGCACAGATGTATTAGGGTTTCCTTTCAAAATGTTAGAAATATAGCCTATGGCCTTCTCATATCTTTCCCTAAGCTCATACAGACTGGGTCTTATCTTGGAGCTGACAATAACAGATAATTTTTCTTCTTTGAACCTTTTTCATTCTTCTTTTCCTTTTCTACCTTTCCTTCCTTTTTTCTTTCCTCCTTCCTTTCTTCCATTCATTCACTACCCCACCAAGAATTTATTCCAGGAAATCTCCAAAAGTAGTTCATTTATATAGCTCATATCTAGGTTTCCACAAATGTAGAACAGGGTCCTTAGCTGCTATATAAGCATTCAAGGTAACAAATGTACATTGCACAGAAGACAGCCTCTCTTTCACCACAGAGAACCTGCATAAGGGGCAAAAGACTCAGAGAAATCCATAAACAGACACAGAGAACACGTAAATCACTCACAGTGATTCCCCTCAGAAGGGAACTTCTGTTGGCAGAGGGACAACATTCTGGTGAATCCTTAGCTCTCTCACAGGATTCCATGTAGCTCTTCCCAAATTCATTGTGCCACCCTCTGGTTTCCTCTACGCCTGGAAAATAAACATACTTGAGAGACTGGCTATATTGCTTTCTCTCTCTTTCCATTGTTACTGTACTGTCTGAACAACTTTTAGAAACAGCGAGGGGCAAAGTGTATACAGCTAAATGACAGAGATAGAGAGCTGGGTCTGGAGTCAGAAAAGCCTGAGTTAAAATTTGGCCTCTATAAAGCCAAGCACCAGTGGATTCCCAAAAGAATGCTACTGTGAACAGCTTTTAAGATTTGGATTACACAGTAATAGTGAACACCCTGTTTATTCCATTACAGATCAAGGTTCAGTACAATATTCACAATAAATACTCTCAATATTACATCTTATCACAGAAAGTCACAATATAGTGTTCGTAACAGCTTAACATTCGAATGGCCACACAGTTTTCACTACAGTGGCCACAATATTTAGAACAAGGAATAAAAGAAGAATCATCTGGTTTCCCTAAGGGGAAACCCTTTTCACTTAATGTTTCAATCAATCAATTCACAATATACCAATCTTCCACTCATGGGGCAACCATTAACTTAATCAGTCACTCATCTAGCAGTCAGTCACTAAACTAGATTCCCAGTTACTAAATATCATTAGTCACTAATACAATCCTTAGAAAACCACACAAACTTTCCACCCCTTGATGTCCAGCAAACCTCAGTCTCATACAAGGGGGAGGCCTTTTCTTCATCTTGACTCTGGGAGGTCTCTCTGATTCCCTGGATCTGCTTCCATGGTTCTGGCTCCCTCATGAATCTGCCAAACAATCACCTGGGTTCAGAAGCAGACAACTCCCAGGTCCTTGTCCAGTCCTCAGGGCAGTCCTCAGCACACACAATTCACAGGGTTCAGCACATCTCAAACCCTTCACCACTTCTCTTGCCTGGAACTCAAGGATCAGCCAGGCCATGAATAAATAAAGTCTTATCTTAGTCATGCTTCTTCAGTCTTCCAGCAGTTCAGCTGGCTCTAGGACCCAGAAGGAATATTGGCCTTCTATTTGGCCTTCACTGAATTTCTCAGGAAAATTCCTATTCAGTTCTCAGTCAGCTTCCAGATACTTGGAGAGAAACTCTCTCTCTCTCTCTCTCTCTCTCTCTCTCACTCTCTCTCTCTCTTTCTCTCTCTCTCTTTCTCTCTTTCTCTCTTTCTCTCTCTCTCTCTCTCTCTCTCTCTCTCTCTCTCTCTCTCAGCTGGCTTCAAT
>CM053596.1:126093298-126152321 GCA_028646575.1 Pseudocheirus occidentalis | reverse complement strand
TCCTTTCCTTTCCTTTCCTTTCCTTTCCTTTCCTTTCCTTTCCTTTCCTTTCCTTTCCTTTCCTTTCCTTTCCTACATTGATTTTGTTCCTGTAAAATCTTTTCATGAAATCTCCTTTATCAGCATTTCAATTTATTGTAGTCTCCTTATCATCATTTTTAATGAAATCTTTGTGTTAGCAATTCTCTAATTGACTATAGTTGTGAAAGTACCTGATCTTGTAGTATTCTAACTTTTAATGGTATGACCTTTAATAATCAGATTATTTATTCATTTTGAGTTTTTTATAATATGAGAAACTGTTCTAAATCTATTTTTTTTGCCAAATTCCTTTCAAGTTTTCCCAATAGTTCTTGCCAAATTGGGAGGTTTTTCCTTTGAATTTTATGTTCTCAGGTTTTTTAAACACTGAATTATCAATCAAATTGCTTCTGATTTTTAACAGTTTGATGTGGTGAATACTATTTTATTTTCATTTTTTACCCTTTTTCCCATTATTTCCCTGAATATTCTGGCCTTGTGTTCACCCAAATGAATTCTTTTATTATTTTACATAGCTCTATAAAGCATTTCTTTGGTGGTTTGAGCAATATAGCAATAAGTATGTAAATTAATTTTGGTAGCATCATGATGCCAATTTTATCATATTGATGTGTTTCAAATATAAACAATATATATCCCTCTAATTATTTAAGCTATTTTTTATTTAAAGCAGTTTGTACCTATGTAATTCTTGAATTTATTTTAGTAGAATGAGTCCCAGATATTTTATTCATTTTATTTTGTTGTAACTTTCTATTATTTTTCCTTCTTGGGTGTTGTTATCACTATGTGGAAATAGTATTGATTTATTTTGTATACTACTATCTTACCAAAATGATTAATTATTTCAGTGTTTTTCTGATTCTATGGGGTTTTCTAAGTGAATCATCATATTATCATCATCATCATCATCATAATAGCTACCCTGTGGGGAAGGGGATATTTCTATCCCCATCTTTACAAATAAGGAGAAGCTGAGATCAGCTTAGGAGTATACAACTAGTTAAGTATTTGACACAAGATTTAAACTGAGATCTTCCTAACTTCAAGTCCAACATTTTATCCACTATGCCATAGCACACAGCTGCAAATATCACTAGAATATAGAGCTAATTTTGTTTCCTCTTTGATGATACTTCTGCCTTTAATTCCTCTTTCTTGTCTTATTGCTCTGAATTGTATTCATGGAACTATGTCAAATTATAGGTGGTAAGATGGGGTGGGACTGGCCATCCCTAAAGGACAACTTTACTTCCTCCTCTTCTTTTAAGGACATTTGTCTAAATTTTCTTATGGAAAATAACACTATTATTTTTGTTTTGAGAATATACTTTTTATTACATCAAAATGGTCATTCTTTACATACTTTTTAGCATTTTAGCATAAATGAATGTCATGATTTTTCAAAGTGTACATCAGTTGAAAAAAAAACATGGTTTCCTTTAAAAAACAGAAGAGGACTTATATTATTTTCCTGATGTTGAATAATCCTTGTATTTCTGGTGTCAACATAGCTTAAGCATAAGGAGTAACTTTTGGATATATTGCTAGAAACTTTTGGCTGAAGTTTCATTTAAATTTTTGCATTAATATTCACTAGAGATATTGGTATAGTGTTCTCTTTTTTTGCTTTATTCCTCCTCAGTTGGGTTTTAGTACTATATTTTTCTCATAAAAGAGTTTGGTAAGGTGTTTTCTTTTTCATTTTTGCAAATAATTTAAATATCATAGTTATTAATTCCTACTAAAGTGTTTGCTAGTACTCTTTTCCAAATATGTCTTGAATAGTTGTTGTTGTTTCAGTTATGTCTAACCCTCTGTGACCCCACTTGGGATTTTCTTGACAAAGGTACCAGAGTGGTTTGCTATTTCCTTCTCCATCTTATTTTTATAGATGAGGAACTGAGGCAAAAAAGATTAAGTGACTTGCCCCAGGTCACACAGCTAGTAAGTGTCTGAGGCTGGATTTGAACTCAAGTCCTCCTGACTCCACAAATGGCACTCTACACACTATGCCACCTAGCTGCCCTGTCTTGAATAGTAGATCTCTCTCTACTTTAATCATTCCTTTATTGTTTGTTAGTTTTGTGTTAAGTAAAATTCTATACCTATTCTATACCTACACTATGTTTCTGAATTATTGATTAATGACTATTTTACTTTTAATATCAAAATCATTCCCAGTATACTCTCAAGTGAACTCTTTCTTATAAGAAAGTAAAACTGTTAAATAAACTTGACCAGGAAACAGGCTTATTCCAACAGAAAATACAATTTCTGTCACCTTAGCTCCACACTTTTCCACTGAAAAGAACAAAGTATGCTTTTCTGGTAATCTGCTTTTAAGGGTCAACCATCCATCCAATTTGATTGAGTGAGCATTTATTTATTATTTATTTGCTATGTGCCAGAACTGGTGTTCAAACACAGACAAACATGAAGCAGTCCCTGCCCTCAAGGATTTTACATTTTACTGAGGTAATGCAGCACATGCACAAAAACAAATACAAAATATAGAAAAATAAATACAAAGAAATTTGGTGGAGTGCAGACCACTGGGAGAAATAAGATGTCTCATCACAATCCAAATTCAGCTGATTTTAGTATTATTATCCTTAACATTGTTTGATATAATTTGTAAAGATATTTTAATAACTACATTGAATATGGAGGTTTGGTTGTTCCCTGGTAATGTTGAAAGAGCAATTTCAGTAGTTGCAAAGGCTACAAACGAGTGGGATAGACTCCAACTGGCAAGGCCTCGAGGATGGAATAGGAAATGGAGACCTTGAGTTTAGACAACTTTTTCCAATAAGGTTAACAGCAAAGAGGAAGGAAGAGCTGGGATACTGAAGGGTCAAGGACAAGCTGTCTTATTTAAGAACTGAGTAATTTTGCAGGCATATGTGAAGGATCTCATAGGAAAGATTGCTAATGCTTGAGAGAGTGGATTAAGCTGGAGTAAGGTCATTAAAGCAGGGGCAGGGGCGTGGGATCAAGGTCAGAGATCAAGGAATTAACCTCAGTGAGAAGAGGTACCTCTTCTGCAGTGAGAAGGAGTAAAGTGAAAGTGGGTAATGTCTTAGGGAAGTTATAAGGAAGGAGGGAATGAAAATGAGGGATTGGACTCAATTTTTTCAGTTAAATTGGAGACTAGGTCATCTATCGTAATTATGAGGGAGGAGATTTCCTTGGTCTGAGGATTAAGTGGTAACATACAGGGAAGTCCAGCAAGTGTCATCACTGCTGATGGTTTTGAAATATCATTTGAATATTCCTAAATAAAATCAGTCAGAAATACATTAACATGATTTTATTTTCATTATTTAGGTTACTATTGAACTTGTGCATTTGTAAGATTCTTTTCCTACAAGCAACTAAATGTTATGCATGTTGCTCGTAAAATCTAGAAAACAGTGCTCAGAATTCATCCCCTCCCTAATTACATGACCTTAGACATAATTAAACCTTTCTTCTGTCTCATTTTCCTTTCTATAACATAAGAATGAAATGTTCATTATATATTCATAGGATTATTCCAGGTATCAAATTAACGTGTTACGAAATAGATATAAAAATTATTTGAAAATAAATATGCTATATACATTCATTAATTCATTGACCACATGTGTGTATAGATGTGGGCCAGATGCTAAGGGGAATAAACAAAAATGTAGGAGAAGATCCTTACCATCCAAGGGCTTACAGTTTGACTGGGGAGTCAAGACAAGATTTAAGTAAAAAATGCAAAGCAATATGTGATTAAATACCGATCCCCCAAAAGTAATATCAAAACTAATTGCTAAAGGAGTCAAAAGAGGGAGCATAACTTGGACTGGAATGGTCCAGAAATGCCTCATGGAAAAAGAAGAATTTGAATGTGAGTGTAGGACTTATTGGGCAAAGGGGAGGGAAAATCACATTCTAGTTGGCAGGTCAGTCAATAAATATTTATTAAGAACCTATGTGCCAGGCACTGTGCTAAGGGCTGGGGATACAAAAAGGGTTAAAAGGCAGCTCAAGCCCTCTAGGTTAGGACATCACAATCTAAAAGTGAGAAATTGTTTCAGACAAGACTATTGAGTCATGAACAAGGCATATTTGTTGGATGGTTTAGAAATGGATGTGGCAATTTGATGGAAGTGTTTGTTTAGGGGAGTAGTGGGAGAAATCACTGGATAAGTATTATGGAGCCAGATTGGGGAGAGGTTTGGGTGACCTGTAGAAGAGTTTAAACTGTAAGTAATGGGAAGGTTTTGGACCATAGGAATAGCATTAAGCTTTTAAGCAAAAGAGTGACATCTCTTCATTTATGGAATAAGAATAACAAAAATAATAATGCAATATGTATAGAGTGTTATGGAAAGAATAAATGCCCAAAGGGATGTTCCTGTCCCCTAGTACACACTATTTATAATCTATGTCAGACCAAGATAAAGCACTCCATCATCCTTGCAGGAAGTCTCTTACCCAGGGCTAGTAATGGCTTATGTCTGGTTGGTAGGAAAGAGAGTTTACTTTATCATCTGTGTACTGCCTCGGGTGTTAGGAAGGCTGGAAGTCAGATATTTCTGCACTTATCTGCAAGGCACCAAATGGCACCTACACACACACACACACACAATTTGGCTGAGTGGAAGCACAGTAGGACCAGTGAGAGCACACCACTCCTCCACTCACCTGGCAGTTTTCCAGATGAGGAAGATAAGAAGCATCTTTTCCAATTGCTAACATGACTTCTCTCAGCATCCCTAGGCCAAACTACTAGATGCCTTGATCCAAGGTGAGTATTCATGTTCTGCCTGCCATGTTGCCTCAATACTTTCTCAAAACCACTCTGGTAGTAAATTTATTCATTCATTTATTAAAATCTCTGATGCAAAGCTTACTCTGTTGGTCACTAGGAAAATACAGGTGCTTATTTAAATGGTAATAAACCTTTTTAATGGCAGGATAGCTACAGATATCAAAACAAAGTCAGAAAAAATATTCATATTATAACATCTTGGAGCAAAAGCAGGCTTTCTGGGAGCTGCCAATTGTTCCCTTCATTATAGAGTGTACTTCTAAAGCCCTCAGTGACAGCAAGGTCTTTGGTCACTTTGTGCCAATTATCTTGAATTAGCTGATGCATGGGGAGCTGCCATGGTTTTTTAGTATTTCCATTAAACTGTAGGAGCAGGGTGACCAGCGCTCTCTGTGTTTTATGAGGGCAGTCAGCGCAGTAAGGCTGGCCCTGTGCTTTTCACAGGGAACTTTTCACCTTTGGGAATTGGTGTGGAGTCTTTATGTAGCAGCTGTAAAGAGGAAAGGAATCAGGCAATAAGAGAGAACACAAGAAAGGTAAACTCAATCAATTAGTAGTTCAAAGCTGCTCTGGTGAACTCCCTCTCCGTTTCTCAGAGCAATTCTTGCCGGTCTCTCTCCTCAGAGAGAACTAGAGAACCTGAAGCATTGGGGAAATGGTGGCAGACAGAGCTGCGTAACCACCCTAGGAAAGTGAACGCTAATCATTGGGCTGCTTTTTACTAGGCTACCCTCCCACCCCCATTCTGTTGCCCCGCCCCAACTTTAGTTAAAGACAACCGAGATAGAGCATCCGAGGCAAAGTGATTTGTGCCTTATTTGGAGAGACAGATGTTAGATGATATGGGGGGGTGTGTTAATGCCTCCTATGTCTGCTTGGGGGGAAAGAAAAGCAAGTGACAGGATACACAGAGTGGGGTGTTGGTGTGACTGATCTGTTTCAGCATACCAAAGTAGGTCTAGAGGCAGCGTGGGGGAGTTGGTGCAAAAATAAAGTAACTGGAAATAGGCAGATAGCGAGCTGGAGTTCCCGACTGACCCCGCAAGTGCCAAATCTATCTAGATGACTGATTTAGCAATATTCTCCTCAGTCTTCGAGAAGTGACCAAAAGACCCTTAGGTCAGAGTAGGAGAGAAGATCATAAGATCACGAAAGAAATATTCTGTCTTACTTAGAAATACACTTCCCCCAGGGAACTAGATGAGTCCAGAACCCCAAAACAGGATGAAAAGGCAGTTTGGAGTCCTGTGGGCAAGAAACTAAAAATTGTCTAGTTAAGTGACTCTGGCAGAGGGTCAGGTCGCTGTTTGTCTAGGTCCTTATCCTTATTAAATCTCTTAATTTTCCTGTGTCTCAGCTTCCTTATCTGGGAAATAGGAGTAACGTAACACTTGCCCTACCTGCCTTGTAGGGTTTAAAAAAATCACATTAAATGACGAATGTGGTGGAGGCGCCTTGGAAAAGTATAAGTGCTCTACAAATGTTGACTTCAATGTATTTTTATGCCATAGTGTTTTGATTGGCATCCTCAAGACCTCAAGACTTCTGCTAAAATTAGTCTAGCTTCCAGGTAGTGGGGGTGGAGGGAGGAGGAGATCCCTCCTGCTTTCTCCCACAGTCCTCCAATAGGCCATCTCTCTCTCTGTACCCACCTCCCTCTCCCAAACCCCTCCGCTATAGCCCTTCATCCCCAGACATCACTGTTAGTGATGCTTCTCCTTCCCTCTCCCCTTTCACTCTCAGTTTGGGAGGAGGAGACAGCTACAGCCAGGGAAAGCCTAGAGAGGCGCCAGAGCGAGCGCGGCGAACTGTGTGTGCGTGCGTGTCTGATCTTATAGGGGGAGAAAAGAGAGGCAGTAGCAGAGGCAGGAGCTGAGGAAGCGACGGCAGCTAGAGCAGCAGCAGCAGCAGCAGGGGCAGCGGGAGCAGCAGCAGCAACAGCCGCGGCCACAGGAGAGGCTCCCTGCCTCGTGTCGAGATTGGGCTCTCTTCCCGGTAGGCTGCGCTGTGATCTGAGCTGCGGGTTGGGATATCGCCCCCTATTCCTCCTCCCCCTCCCCCTTCCCCCTTCCTTTCTCCTCCTCTTGGCTCCCCTCCTCCCCTCTACGAGCCCCTGGCAGCGGCCGGAACGCGGAGCGCCTCTCCTCCCGGCCCCAGTCCTGGTGTGTGCTCTGCGCCGGGCGGCTACTGCAGTGGCGGCGGGCGGCAGCGGCAGGGCGCTGGGCTCCCTCTTCCCATGGAGCGCCTCTAGAAGCCAGACAACGGGGAAAGCTCGCGGTGGAGTTGCTGATTTGCTGGAGGAGGAACGGGTGCGTGGGTATTATATTTTTTAAAAAATATTATTATGTTTTTCGATTTCATGCGTGGGATCTTTCCTACCCGAGCAGAGCTCCAGTTGCCGGGTGCAGGTCTACTGTGTGAAGCGAGGTGTGGGGGGCGAGAGCTGGCTAAGCGCGTGGGGGAAACTTTTCACCTTGCAAAGTTGCTTCCCTGTACAGCCCGGAGCCTGAGCTGAGCCGAGCTGCAACCGGCGCCGCCGCCAGCCGAGAGGAGCCTGTTTTTTCCATTCAGAGCAGCCCAGGGCATTCATTATGGAAAGAGGAGACTGGCATTTTGGAGTTGCAAAAGTTTGGGGTTCTTGGCAAAGGGTGGGGAGACGAAAACCTCTGGGAGTGGCCCCGGGGATGCTGAGCAGAAACCAGCTGCAGGTGGACTGAAAAGTGCCCCAGGCTGCGTGCCCACGCTTTTATCGCCGGTTGTCTGCTGTGCGCCTTTTGGATTTTCGAATGCCTATGGATGCAGTGCACTTGGAGGGGACTAGAGGCGCAAGTTTAGTCGCTTCGCAAGGTGCCTCGAGGCAGCAGGGACTGGGTCTCGGAGATCCCCGGGGGCCGAGAGGGGCTCTAGCAAACGCTGTTCTGTGTTCTGCACCTATTTTTTTTTTCCCGAGGTGGTTCTGCAATCAGAGGCTCAAGTAATTAATTGCCCACGAGTGGACTCTATTGAGGAGATACTCTTGCTCCTGGGGATATATAGGTCTATTCTGTAATAAGGGAGGTAGAAGGTTGTCCCCAGTATCCTGACCGAGGGAAGGGTGCTTTGGTGCATCATTTTTGGCGGGCGTGAGCGAATGGTGTTTAATTTTAAAAATAGACTGGGGCAGTCTGGGACTGTGCCCCGAGCCCTGGCTCGCCTAGTCCCCAGCAATGGGCTTGATTTCTACTTGCTCACAGCCGAGGAGGTGCAGGAGAGGCGGCTGTGGTTTGCACGCACAGTGCCGGCATGTCTCTTGGGCTATGCGGGGCACATTTTCAGCACTGGCTCATGGGTGGGTGGAGGGTGCTTTATTTTTCTGAAGGAGATGGGAGACTTAAGAGGTTGGCGGTTTGGGAGATTAGAGAAGGAAGGACTGGACTCGTATCTCCCCCGGGGATAGCAGTGTGCAGCATCCGCGGCCGCAGACTCCGTCCTGTGGGGGTCGCCTAGAGAAAGTGCATCTAGCCTGGGGTGGGGAGGGTGTGTTGAAGTCAACAGGGGAATGGAGGCGGGGAGGAGAGATGAAGGGAAACTGGCGTAGGTTTAGAAGAGCTGGTTTTTCTCCTTTCCCCCCGGTTCTCGCAAGCCTTTCAGAGGTGGTTAGGCGAGGATTCGTCTTCTTTGGAAGCAACTTTCATTGTTCACTTGCGGGGGGTGGTGTCCTCCCGCTCCTGGATTGAGGAAGGAGGCGAATGATGGGGCTGGGGGGTGCAGGATGAGTCTTGAGATGGTGAGGATACAGGGGGTGGCAGAGGTCCTGCTTGGAAGGGAGGTTGCTTAGGCTGCCGCCGCCTGGGATGTGTGGGAATGAGGGAAAAGAGCCAGGGAAGAGGTGGGGGGGGGGGGACAAAGCTGGGGTGAAGGTGAAGGGAGCGCAGAAAGCGGGGAAAGCCCCGGAGGCTGTTGCTCCTCATTGTGCCCTGGGCAGAGCTGGGAGTGGAGGGGGAAGGTGGTCCCCTGGAGAAAGCTGGGAAAGAAGAGAGAGGAGCTGCCGCCGCAGCCGTTGCTTCTGCTCTGGACCCCAGGAGCTGATGCAGAGGAGGGGAAGGGGAAGATAGGACAGGAGGAGACGCGAGCTCCACTCTGCGCCCCAGCCTCTAAAAACGTGGGTGACCATCAGCTGGTCCTTCAGTCCTTGGGGAGCGGAGCTGCAGCTCCTGCTGCTTTCGGCGCTTCTGCCCTCCCCTTTCTCCCCCCCTCCATCTAGAGGCTCAGCTCCGAGCTACCAATCTCCCAGTCTGGAGTTGTGATGCTTATTCTGGTGTTTGCATGCTTCCGGCAGCAGTCAAGGGATAGGGAGAGGGGTTGGAGGGAGGAGGGTGGTGAGTTTGAGATTGTGGAGGCCCTTCCTTTGCTCCCACCCTCCTCTTTCTTCCCTCCCCCTCCCTCCCAGCTTCTTCTTCTCCTCCCCCGCCCCTGAGTCTCCGGCGCGTTTGTTTTCCAAGTTGGAACCCACTTCCATTTACAAGTGTCAGACAAACGAGCTTGAACCTCCCCCACTCTCCAACCTGACCAGACAGCAGAGGGGGCGGGAGGGAGCGGGCAGGCTAGTCTTTCCAGAGCTCAGGGCTGCATGATGATCCCACAGGGGTCTTGACCAGCTCTGATTTCTGTTCGTGCCCCCTTGATGGTAAAAAAAAAAAAAAAGGGAAGAATCGAATCTCTGCCACTTTCATCCTTTCTCTCCCCCCCCCCCCCCCCCGCTTTCCCCTTCTTCCTCTCTTCCTCCTCTAAGCGCGGGCTGCTTTCCTCATTCTCCAGTCCGGTGCATTAATTCTGGGGCCAGAATGCCTGTCTTTTCTAAGGGGAACCTATAGTGGTGGGAGGAAGGGGGTGGGGTAGGAGGCTGGTTTGTTCATCACTGTGGATTTGTATCCTCGCTTTGTTGTGAGGATTAGATGCTATGATTGCGTCCTCAGCCCCAGCCCAATTAAAATAAATGCACAGAGAAACCACAGGAAAGACTGCAAAATACTTGGCCCCCTTAGGCGGGCGACTAGGCAAGTTCATCTCTTTGAAAAGGAAGGCAGGGAGGCAGGCATCTAGGAACTGAGGACTTGTTCACAGAAGAGCATTCAAATATAGGACCAACCATCCTGCTTAAGGGAGACGATTTCGTTTCCCCAGCCGTCGAAAGGTTCCTGAAAATTTAGCTAATGCTTGAGTGATGTTTAGGTTTGTGCATGAGAACTGTAGTCTGGGAGAGAGCCTTTGTGTGTG
Organism: Pseudocheirus occidentalis; assembly: GCA_028646575.1. Taxonomy (NCBI): domain Eukaryota; kingdom Metazoa; phylum Chordata; class Mammalia; order Diprotodontia; family Pseudocheiridae; genus Pseudocheirus; species Pseudocheirus occidentalis. The sequence goes on along the minus strand of CM053596.1, from coordinate 126,142,216 downwards.
TGGGGGGGCGGGGTGGTGTAGGTTTTGCAGAATCCAGGAAATATCATCAATTCTAATGCCTCATCTTTTTTTTCCTTGAGCTAGACTTGATTCCTAAATTGGAGCAGTTGAACAATGAGAGAAGAAAGAGCAGCCAGGAAACCAGGGCACCATAAAATACAAAGACAAAAACTGCCCCCTCCCCAGCTTTGGAGCGTTGCTGGGCTCTTTGCCGTCTTTCTCTTTCTCCTTCCCCCACCTCAACAATAAAGTCTCTAACATTTTTTGAAAAGAGCAAAGTTGTCTTTCTAAACTAAGTTAAATTGAAGAAGTTGTATATATATATATTTTGACCATTTGGGAGTTTGCCTATGGAATGGATTTGGGTGTGGTAGCAGCCAAGTTTTTACATGCACTGTTTTGTGATGAAGAAGTTTCCAGACCTGACCATTTAGAATATGTTCATCTCTGGTGGACACTCCATATGCAAGGAGACTGGTACAGAGATCAAATATCAGTCAGATGCTGGGTTGGTACCATTTCTTATTTCTGTAGCTTGGCAGTGAGTGTTTTCTGAAAATAACTTAATATCATCCCTTCTCCCCTTCTAGTTAGTGACAGAGACATTTTTGGGAATGTTAATAGTGGAGATCCAGCCTGCCTGTTAACTAGCAATTACAGATGTGCTGAGCTACTAAAAAATGGAATGAATAGTAATAAACAGAGTGGGTGCCCACTGACCTGTGTGTTATATGGTTGGGTTTTGTTTTTTTTTTGCTAGCCTATAGTTTTTTGGCAAAGCAATCAGTCTTTGGGTTGCTCACATAAATGTCTTGTGTTGAGTCTGGTTATGTTCTCTGTCTTCCTCATAAGCTTCACTGTGATCTGCTGTAATCTGACTGATGAATTATGTCCAGTAGAATGAAGTAGGCAGTTACCGATGAGCAGTGGGTATTTCGCCAACCCCAGCTAGGCTGAAGAGGCCCTTGGTTTGCTCTTGTGGGGTTATGCAATATTAGAAGCATATAACACAAATAGGACAATGGTGACATTATCTTAGGGGCTTGTAGTTAGCTTGGTTCAGCTTTTCTTCTCTCAACCCTGGCTTCTCTCTTGTTGACTGGGAAGCTGGCTTTTTCTTTTGAGGCTGGCTCTCTTCTCTGAGGAGAAAAGGGAAGGAATGTGGATGCTTGCTTTCACTCTCTCTTAAGCCATTCCCAGGTCCCTTTTGCTTTTGCTCCTTCACTAGCAGTGAAGAGAGATGTGGCCAGGCATTGGGAATGATCCAAAACCAAGTAAACGACCCTTCCCCTTAAGAGTTTCCAGGGAGATGGCCAACAACTGCTACTCTTTTTCCCTCCATTAAAAATACAGGCTATTCCACATGCTTTAGGCCTGGCTAAGATCCCTCTGTACTAATAGAAGATGACTTTGACAGGTTAGAAAACCAACAGAAGGCTTGTAACCCTGAAGATGTTCTCGTCTGGAAAGACTGATCTGCAATTCCCCAAAGCAGAATCTATCCCTATCAGGAGAGGCATGTATGTTGACAGAATAGGTAAACAGAGATCATCTGTTGGGATCAGGTGGGCCTATCCACCAAGATTGATTTCCTTTTGATTGCTGGGGAAGGGAGTATTGAAGAACCTTGTTTTTCCTGACTTTCATGATAAACAACAGGATTAGAATGGAAGAGAAAAAAAAAAGAATTTGGCAGTTGAAATAAATGGAGGCCTCATCTTCAACCCAAATCCCTTTCTCTAATTATGCCAAAGAGAAACCATTTCACAAGGTGCCTGCCCTCCATGTTATAGAAAGATCTCAACCGTTTCCATGAGGTCCAAACCCTTGTGATACTATATTATACTCTTGGTATTGTTTTGAGGACTTGTGTGCACCACAAAATTTACCATTTTATTCCATGCAGTTTTGTTCTTTGATTGTTTTCCTTTCATTCATTGTTCAACAAACATTTCTGAGCTATAGGAGACTTGATCATCTTGAAGAACATATAGTGTGGTGAGCCTTCCTTTGGGTCTCTTGGTTGTATCTTTCAATAAAGGACTTAGATTGTAAGCTCCTTGAGGGCAGGGACTATCTTTTGCCTCGTTTTCTATTCCCAGCACTTAGCACAGTCCTGGCACATAGTAGGTCCTTCATAAATGTTTATTGATGGATGAAAGGACTTAAACCTATCCCTCAGTACATCCTTGAGGATATGTGCTAAGTACTGTTAAACTCTGGTGATACAAAGATAAAAATGCAGTAGTTCAGGAGCTTATATCATTTTGGCAGAAAGAACACATACGCATAATCAATGTATACAGAATATAAGTACAAGTTAATATTTTTGGGGGAGGGGAAGAGTGGTAAAAACAGTGTTTTAGTGATTAGCAGTAGATTGCTTCACTATTTCTGTTGATAGAACCAAGCAAGCAAGCAAGCATTTACTAAGTGACTATGGTATTCCCAGCATTGTATACCCTACTGACCTTACTGTTGACCCTCCTGCTGGCTTGTATAAGGGAGTCAAGGAACCAGCAAAGTTGTTTGGCCATTTGTTTTTCAGAAAGGATAAGATGAGACAGGGGTCCCAGGGCAGGGCACTTACAGTGACCATGGCAGGAGGCATATACACTCATTTACCTGATCAATTTACCTGATCAAGTACAATAGAGATGACATCACCTGGGGCAAAAGTAGAACTGTTAGTATTGAGTTCTTTTGTTGCCTGCCACTCTTGGTGACCCCATTTGGGGTTTTGTTGGCAAAGATACTAAAGTGGTTTGCCATTTCTCTCTTCAGTTCATTTTTACAAATGAAGAACTGGGGTAAATAGGGTTAAGTGACTTTCCCAGGATCACACAGCTAGGAAGTATCTGAGATCAGAGCTTGAACTCACGTCTTCCTGACTCCAGGACCAGCATTCTATCCACTGTGCCATCTAGGTGTCCTTCAGAGCTCCTACAGAGATTATAAAGATCAGAGGGGCCTTGAATGCCTTGAAAGCCAACAACTTTTAGGAAAAGATTACCACAAAGGACCATGAGAAGGAACTATTCTGATCAACCCTGAATTTGAGCATGTATTTGTGGGAGGTTTTGTATTGGGTTCCCTGGTGAAGTTATAAAACCCTTGTGGGCAGGTCTTATCTAATGCTTTGTATCCTTTCCCTCTTCTTTTCCCTTCCTCCCCCCCCCATAGTGTTTTCAGTTTGCAAGGCATTCAATAAATACTTGTTGATTTTACCTGAGACACCTCCCCAGACAATTCTGAAGGCAACTGTCTTATACTTGGTTGAACTAGACTCAGAATGCTAATTGATTACTGTGCTTCAGACTGATGTCCTTTTTCAAATGTGCATTTTAACTTACATTATATTTATATGTATACTTGTATGTATACATTACATTTATATGTAATTTCTTTTCTTTATATGTATTTCTTTTCCCCAAATTTGTATAAAAATGATTCATATCTTGCCAAGATTACTATTAAGAAAATGCCACTTTTCCACTACAAAAAACAAGCTGTGGGTTAATGTCACAGATTAAATGTATTGAGAAGAGTACATTTGATACCTCTATAACTGTCCCCAAGCCAGTTTCTGCCCAACCATCCCAGCAAGGTTCCAAATGACCTGCTGTAGAAGGCCTGGATTGGAGAGGCATACTCAGGACTGACTTGACTTTCTCTTGCATAAAGATAGAAATGTTTTGATAGGTTTAAATTTTATTAAATGGATTGGAAGGAAATTTTGGGATGGATTTTCTGGGGTGATGATCCTCATAGAAAGCGGAGAAAACATTCCACCACATAGACTCAGACTCCTTTTGAATTTGATGTAGATGTTTTTCTTTCTTCCACTCCTGCCATAGAGTTATGTGAATATGGAGATAGGAGAGGGAGGGAGTAGAATGGAGTGTGATAGACACTTGTCCACATTCTCTCTCAAAATTCTGAGGACATTTCTGTTTGAGGATGACGATTGGTGGGAAAGGGAGAAGACTAGGTATAGGAAGTATAAGAAAGTGTTTTCATTTTTAAGAAGCTAGGAGAGATTTGGGTTAGAATGCCATCCCCAGTACATAAGAATTATGTGCCCATGACTTAGTCCCTTCACATCTCTGACCCTTACTTTCCTCATCTGTGAAATGAACAATTTAGACTAGATGTTCCATTAGACCAGTGGTTCTCAACCTTCCTAATGCCTTGACCCTTTAATATAGTTCCTTATGTTATGGTGACCCCCAACCATAAAATTATTTTTGTTGCTACTTCATAATGTAATTTTGCTAGTGTTATGAATTGTAATGTAAATATCTGATATGCATGATGTATTTTCATTGTTACAAATTGAACAAAACCCACAGGTTGAGAACCGCTACCTTAGACCCTTCTGTCTCTATATCCTGTGAACTATTTTTGATCAACTGAATTTCAAAGAAGAGCCTGGAGGAATTTGCTGAAAAAAAGTGTATTAACAGTTAAATGCCACCATTGTAGCAGAGTTTTGGCCCTGGATATCACTGATTGGTGATATCTTAGACAAACTGTCTTTGCCTTACTTTAACCATCTGTAAAATGGGGACAATAATTTAATTTTCTTTAAGTGATATAGAAAGTTACAGTCAATGAGTCTCTTATACTACTGGTATCTATCTACATCTATATATGTATCTATATTTAACTGTGCTTTTTTTTTGACCAAGTGGGGCAAGTTCTTTCTGAAATTTTGTAGCCTGATGTAAATTCCCTTGAATACACTAGGCTATAAGACTTTCCTCTGTGCTTATTCTTGAGCTTTCAGTGTGGATCTGCTCCTGGAGGTGATAGTGCTATGGTTCTCGCTTGGTCAGATCACATTTAGAGTATAATGCTCTGTTCTTAGTGTCATATTTTGGGGAGGACTTGGACAAATTGGAATGCATCCAGAGGATGGTTACCAATTGTAAGGGGAATGGAAATCCAGTTGAAGGAGCTAGGGATATTGAGTTTTGATCAGGAAAGATCTAGCTGGGAAAGGGTAGTTATCTTCATATATTTAACCTATTTTGTTATATAAAAGAAGGTTTAGACTTGTTCGCCTTAGCTCCAGGGGACAGAATTAGGAGCTCAGTGTACAAGTTGCTGAAAGATAGATTTAGAAAAAGCAGGTTGTTTCACAGGAGGTCATTCTGGGAGGTAGTGGGTTCCCCATTACTGGAGTCTTTAGGCAGAGACTGATTGACCGCTTGTCCACATCTAGGTAGAAAGGATTCCTCTTTCAGCTAACTCTGAGATTCTGTGATTCTGTGAAATTGTTGGTTCCTAAATATGTATGTCATCCTCGAGGCACTATTGAATCCTTGCAGCTGAAGACGAAACAAATTTGACTGAAAAATCTGGGGAGCCCAGTTCCTTTCAGCTTCAGCCTTTCTCCATCCTTTGTTATCAGAGTTATTTCTGTCCCCTAGGTGGAGCTGACTTGATGTTAGAAGGAAACATTTATTCTGCGTTTTCACTCCAAATCACTCCATCACCACCTCTGGCCAATAACCCACTGGGTGCCAGAGAACTGGCGAATGACTTTTGGAAAAGTTTATTCTTTTCCCAGGACCACATCTCCTAGACTTGTCCCCTTCTAATTTCAGGTGTCTGAGTCAGCTTTGTAACTGACCTGACTTCCAGGATACCGGGGAGTGGAGAGCCACTTAGCTTACTTTGAACTCCATTTAGAACCTAGGGCACAGATAGGTGTTCCTATAGACCCATGATGCTCCAAATACTCTTGGTTTCCAATTATTCCCATTCTGATGGCTTCCTTTGCCATATTAAGGGTGTGTACAGGAGGGCCAAGAACAAAGTGCTCAGTTTCTTCTGGATTCAGTTTTTTACCCATTTCCTCATTAATTTTTTTGACTTCTACTTGGTATTACATTGGGTTACCTTGTTTCTGAGCACTGGGGAAAAACTGTTTTTGGAAATTCACGCGCTGCTGGCTAATACTTGTCCTTTTGTAGACTGCTTGCAAATAACTTTTCATTCCTTTCCCCCACTTTGAAGATGTCAAAGATTAATCCAACTGTTGAATGAATCACAGCTATGGAAGGTTAACTGGAATTTAATTGTAGCTTCAGGATGAAAGCTAAATCAAATTCCAAACAATCTGATTTTTAAAAAAAAAATCAGCCTCTTCCAAGCTATTGAAGGTTGAAAATGAGCACTCAAGCAGCTATTAATGTTCTATATTTTTAAATAAACCCTAAGTTATTAATACTACTCAATATCCCTGAATATTATTTAACACTTCTGAATATCCACACACTTGCTAGGGTAATGCAGATTAAATTTAGTGACAGATGTGTTTGATGACAGTATAAATGTCAGTTATATGTATCATCAGATAACTTTCGGCATTTAAAATAAAGCTGCCTTAGAACATTTGTGGGTGGTATGGAGAAGCTCCTGTGAGAGTGGAAGTATCGATTGAATGAATGTAATGTTATGTTGACTTTTCAAGTTGAAATATATGATTAATATTTTGGACATCTGAGGGCTATTTTTAAGACTGTGGTTTGGAATTCTTAGTCTCCTCTTAAGTGGAGGTTAAATAATGGGAGTTTTTGCTACGATTGGCTGGATTTTAGGTTGAGCTGTGTGTTATGTTTCATGCGGCATGATCTCATGCCAGGTTGGGAGTTTAACCGTGGCTTTATCAGTCGAACCTCACTTTACAGATTTTCATGGCAGAGATAGAACAGCTCACCCAGTAGTGGGGCAAAAGCTGGTGACTGAATTTGAACAGGGGCCTATGGAGAGACAATAACTTTTAAAAGAGATGACCCAGAGTTCCGTGTCTGCTTTGATAGTCTCTTCCGCAGTCAAACTTCTATAGCATTTTAGAGAGGTGATTAAATGGAACACTATTCCTGGAATTAAATATAATTAAGAGATGTTGAAGTCTCGTGTCTATATAGTCAGATGTAATAGTAAATGTTATAATTAGATGAACTAGGATTTGGATTTATTAACAGGATTTATTAACAGGGGGCCTCTCTTGTGGCATGTTTCACTCATTAAAGCTCATGGTGCTTGGATGGTTTTAGCCATTGGAACCTGCCTATGCCAGCTTATTCTTGATCTCCATGGGTTTTCCCCCCTTGATTTCTTGAAGGTTGTTGTTGTTAATATCTACTATGTATGTAGCCAATCTTTACTACTTTATTAGTAGTTTGATTCTCACTACTCTGGGAAGTGGTTAATGTTATTTCCCCCATTTTACAGTTGAAATGGAGGCAAATAGAGGCCAAATGACCTTCACAGGGTCATACAACTAAGAAGTATCTGAGGCTGTATTTGAACTCGGGTCTGCTCCAAGACTACTGCTTTATCCACTGAGCCACCTCACCTACTTTTTGACCAAATTATAACTCTATTGCTTATTTCACTTAGGGGTTACTCCTACTCAGCTCTTGTTGCTTCATCATACCCCATGTTTGGCACTTGGCTATGGTCCATAGTTTCTATTAAAAATATTATGCAGAAATGGTTGATCAGTGGCGTAAGAGATAGCGATTGATCTGATTGCCTCTGAAGGATGAGGAGGTGGAAGTGCGATGATTTTTACCTTTTCTGTTTTTGTTTTTGGCATTAGGCACTTAAAGTAATTTGTGGGGAATCTGTTTCCTGGTCATGCCCTTGGAATTTATGTTTTTGTGTTCCAGGGTCCAGTTAGACTCAATTGTGTCTAAGTGTGTGACTTAGTAGATAGAGTGGGACCTGAAGTTAATCTGCTTCATATGTATGAATCTGCTTCATAGATTAGCTAGCTGTGTGACCCTGGGCTTACTTACTTACCCATTCTGTGCCTCATAGGGATAATAATAATGCCACCTCCCTTACAGGAATGTTACGGAGATCAGATATAGTGCTTTGCAAAACTTAAAGTATGTGAAATATATGCTCTTGTTATTTTTATTACTCTTATTTCTTTGACCACTGTTTTTTCCCATGAAAGCTTTGTATGCATAGGATCAATTTCAGTGAAATATATGCTACCTCAGATTATTTGTTGGAAAAATAAAACACCCATACATATCATACAGGAACCTCATGGGGTAGATAATTAATGCAAGTATTCCTGTTTTCCAGTGTAAGGCATAGATAATTTAAATAGCTTGCTAATTACCAAACTAAGAAGAGAAATTGGGACTTGAGCTTAGGACTTCTGATAAGTCCAGTGTATTTTCTGCTGTGCAACATTGTTGTTCGTGTATTAACCATACATGGAAATATGACTCATCAGGACAGAGTGGAGATAATCATAATTAGGAAAGGCTTGGTAAAGGGGTTTGATCTGATTCTTCTAAGATGTGTCATAATAATATTTGTAACTGGCATTTATATGCATCATACATCTTATCTCATTGGAGGTACTACCTTCAGTTTACAGAAGAGTAATGAACCTAAGAGACATTCGATGCTTTATCCATAGTTACATAGATAATAAATGTTAGAGGCAGAATTTGAGCACACACACACATACACAAGGAACTTTTGTAAACTTGTATATTGAAGCTTCACTTTTCCTGCAATCATACAGATAGGAAATGTCAGAGATAGGTTTTGAACCCATTTTCTTCCTCACTTTTAAATCTAGCGTTCTGTGTCTATGATACCATCACTACCATTACCACCATGTTATATTGTCTCAGAAAAACAAAGATTGGCAGCGCATGTTGGGTGGGTAGTGGAGAAGGATTTGAAGAAGGACCTGAGTGGACTACACACAAAAGGTCCTACAGGGTCAGAGAAACTTTAAGTATTTGTTGCTTTCCAAAGGATATTCAATGATTACAAATACTGAAAGATCCATGTAAACTGATACTGTAATAACTTGAAAATACTGAGACAAAGCCAGGTAGAGATAAACATTTTTTCATAGGCTCCCCAACATAATTATCATTCACAATTTATAGTGTTAAAATGACTGAGCTACATGCTTTACTAAGGACAAATGTTAATTGGAGAGCCCATTTTATGAGACTTCTCACTTTCTCACTCATGTAAGTATATTTCTAATTGAGAGCTGTTTAAACTAATGTAGCATCCCATTTTTCCTGTAGCTATGGACAGACTGTTCACAGTCTGGTGAAAGTGAGCGCATTGTGGTCATGCTTGCCCTTGGGTGCTAAGTAGCATTGTAGGTATCCATCCTCTTGGTTGTGAATCATAATAAGAGACAGCCACCTCAGGATCTGGGGCAGTGCTGGGATGGTTTCTAGAGTGAATAAATTAGATAGATGTGTTCCCTTTCTTGCCTAAAGTTTGATTTTCCTACTGGTGGGCAACATGAGTGTCAAACTGTTACGGTGATAACATAGTTCATTGTGAATACAGCATGGGTGCAGACATTTAATCATTCCCTAATGCTTTCTGCCATTATTGAAATCATGCATGGTAGTGGCAAGTTCACTTAGGTGAATGTTTGACGACATAGGTCATAGAATTATTGAATTTGAAGGTTTAAAGGGACCTTGGCAAATATCTGGTCCACTCCATACGCAAAAGGAATCCCAGCTCTAAGAAAGTGGTTGTGCACCCTCTGCTTGAAGGCCTCCCAAGAGAGGAGCAGATAAGGAAGGAAGAAGTATGGCATGGAGAATGGTGTTCTGGAGTCAGAAAGACCTGGGCTCAAATCTCACTTTTGAGGCAATTTTCCAGGGTGACTTTGGGCAGGTCTTTTGTCCTCTCTGATCCATAGTTTCCTCACCTGTAATGATACTTGTAGTGTCTTCCTGGCATGGTTGTTGTGATACTCAAGAGAAATAATGCATATTAGGCAGGTGGCAAACCCTCAAGTGACATGTAAATATTAGTTTCATGTGAAAGTTGCTGTTATTGGTGAAACTTTATTGTCTCTGAAGAATTAGAAATGAGTTATTGCTCAGAGATTAGGGAAAAGATATTTGGTGGTAAGCCTTCTGCAACATAATCATTAAGAAACTACAAATAAAAAAACCAATGAAGTACCCCATTGGGATGGGTGAGGTGGCGCAGTGGGTAGAGTCAGGAAGATGAGTCTTCCAGAGTTCAAATCTGGCCTCACATACTTACCAGCTTTGTGACCTCGGGCAAGTCACTCAACTATGTTTGTTTCAGTTTTCTCATCTGTAAAATTAGCTGGAGAAGGCAATGGCAAACCACTCCTGTCTCCCTACCAAGAAGACCCCAAATGGGGTCATTGGGAGTCAGACATAACTGAAAAATTTCTGACCAATGACAGCAATAGCTGTCAAGGACTGAAAAAAGGTGATGGGGTGGTCTTTTGGGAGGGAGGGGAAGGGACAGCTAAGTGGCACAGTGTAGAGAGCACTGACTCTGGAGTTCAAATGTGGCCTCAGACATTTACTAGCTGTGTGACCCTGGGCAAGTCACTTAATCATTATTTCGTTGGTCCCTCCCTTTCCCCCCCAAAAGAGAGGGAGGGATAATGTGTGGATGGCCCCAGCACTCCCCCTGATATTCTTATGAAATGAGGAGATATTGAGAAAGGTCTTCAGCATGTGGAATGGATCCCCTGTACTGACCCTGCCCCAGGCTGGCTAGACATAGATAAGTTGCAGTCTCTGTCATTTGAAGGAAAATCCTTATGAATCACAGGTACTTTTGAGAGTGTGTGTGTGTGTGTGTGTGTGTGTGTGTGTGTGTGTGTGTGTGTGTGTGTGTGTGTGTGGAGGGGTAGGTGGGTGTGTGTGTGGGGGGGTGGGAGTGTGCATGCATATATGTATGATGGTGATGATGACTCTAAGGCCAAAAATAATACACAACAGACAAGTGCTTTAGAAAGTAGAAAGCCACTTAAAAAAGTATAAGTAAGGCATTATTACTTTTATTGTAAAATTAGGACCATGGGTTTAGAAGACAGTCTGAGGTTAAAATTGGCTGTTTTGCCAGATGACCTTTAGTCCAGTGGTGTCATACTTAAGTGGAAACAGGACCACTAACCTGCAAATAAGTGTCCCTGCTGGCTATATAATGACTTAGTTTTAAATGTAAAGTTATTTATGTTTTATTATATTTTATTTATTTTTGTTCAATGTTTCCCAATTATATTTTAATTTGGTTCCAGCTGCATTGTGGGCTGCATGTTTGACATCACTAGGCTAGTTAATTGAGTACTGGGTAATTCTTGATCACTTTGCCCACAAAACCCTTGGGTCTGTGGAATTCCTTGAGATAATAAATTACTTTTATTCCCAAGGTGCCTTGAGCATGCCATAAGGACCATCATATTTAGCCTTACCGAGTCCCTCTGAGGGGGGTAGGATCATTTAGCTCTGTTTTCCAACTAGACATTGGAGACATAATTGAAGGGGTTTACCACAATTGCCCTGCTTCTAGGTGCCTGTTGAAGTAACCTGCTTGTACAAGCATACTGGGATTTATACATCCATGTTTCTGAAAAGTTGCCGTTAAGCCTTTTGTTGGGAAATCAAACCAGATTTTAAAATCACTGGGGAAACTGGCTCTTTAAAGGAATGAAAATCTGTTTACACGATAAAGGATGCTGTTATAAAAGCTATCATTTCCCAGAAGACAATTCCTTTAGAGTTTATAAAGATCCCTCCTTCTTGTGGGGATGAGATGTTATTATATCCATTTTACAGATGAGACAACTTAGCTTCAGTCGCATTGAGGGACCGATGACAGACTTGAATCCAGCTCCTCTCAGAGTCTGCTGTGCTTTCTATATACAAAGTGCTTTTTTACCCCTCCAAACTTTCTGATGTAACTCTTGAGACAGTAAATAAAGAGCTGGACCTGGGGTCGGGAAACCCGAATTCAGGTTTTGTTTCAGACTCTAGTTGTGCAATCTTGGACAAGTCACTTAACCACAGTATGCCTCAGTGTCTTCATTTGTAAAATGGGTATGACACCTACCTCCTGGGGTTATTGTGGAAGATCAAAGGAGAATAATTGCAAAGCACTTAGCACAGCACTTGGCATGTAGTAAGTACTGTGTAAATGTTAGTTATTATTATTAAATTACTCCTCCATGGAATTAAATTATTCCTTCATAGATACAGTTTATCTGTTTTTTACATTTGGAGAAAGCTGAGCAGACAAAGCGGGTGTGGAGTTTTCAGCAATGGAAGACGTTAAAAAGTGCATCAATATTTGCTTTATTTTGACATTATTAGGAAAAAAATGTTTAGAATCCAGGAATTGCCTCACAGGCTCAAGAAGGCTTCTTACCCAATGGCATCTCCTCCCTATTGGTTCTTAAATGCCTGAAGGTCTACACCTGGAGGTGACTTGTTTTGATTTTAAGTTTGATCTTCTGTTTAAATGGGCATGCTCATGGAATGGGTAACCCAATGCCATCCCAGTCATTTGGGTTTTCGTATGAATTAATGCATCAGATTTTTTCTTCTAACCAGTTTTGACAGGTTAAGATGGATGAGGGCATACGAGGTGTATGAAGGCAGATGGGAAGATGAGAGAGCACATCATTGTGGGCTATGAAAAGAGGAATTGATCACTTCAAAGATAGTGCTATTAAATGGACATTTGTTATGTGACTACTGTATGCACTGTACTCTCTTAGGTACTTAGGAAAATTATTGATAGATAGCATATGTTCCTGACTTCCTAGAGTTTGCCATTTGATGGTGGTGGTGGTGGTGGTGGTCGGGTGGGTAGAGAGGGATCAAGAGGAGATAGAAACATATAACTGTCATACCCATTAGAATATAAGGGGATTATCAGAGAGACTGTGTATATATGTGTGTGCATGTGATATATGGAGGATGTACCACAGAGATATGTATATGTCCGTACACATACACACGCATGTATACATATTAGTATATTTAAATTGAAGTCTGAAGGAACCGTGGCATGTCAGTGGACTTGAGATAGGTAGGAAGACATTCCTGACGTTATAAAATATTGTATGGACAGAGTCTGAGGTTGGAAAGGGCGGAACAATTTAGGGGAACAGCTTAATACTTCACTTTGGGTCTAATAAAGGGAATAGTGTTAAGTGAAAGCTCTGACCAAAATGCCTAGCTAAGTAGTTCGGTCTTCATTCAGACTAGTACAGAGCCATTAAAGTTCTTCGAGCACTGGAATTAAAACAATCTGATCCTCTACATTAAGGAGATTAAAGGGGCATCTGTGTGAATTGGGGGTTCATGAGAAGTTTTTACCCTCTTAATTTGTTCTTCAGTTATCTGTGTTTATTGAAAATTGACTCAAGGGTCCATTAAGTCATTAAAATGTGAAGTTAGACAGTAGTTACCAGAGACCACAGGGAGTAAGTCTGTTGTCAGAGGGAGTTGTCAACAAGATAAACTGAGTTGTAAAACAGCTATCTCTAGGTGCTGTCAAACCAAAGCCTGGTCTGCCCAGAATTATTTTGCAATGAAACTGTGAAGTATGCTCATTCTGTCAAAAGGACCCTATGATAGTGGTGGGGAGAAGGAGGAGGTACAAATTTGGGACTCAGGAATTTTGAGAACCAAGGTCAGGCTCTTCAAAATTGACAGTGCTTGTTGAGTGGCATCTCGTCTGCCTCTGGTGTTGCCACTCCCTTGGCTTATGCTTTCTGACTTGGTTTCCCAATTCATAACAAATTGGGCGGTGTTGGAAAAGGTCAGTCTTAGGGTCACTATCTGGACAGATGTGCGTACCCCTGTCCCATTTGATAGATGGATCACAACTGGAAGATGTTATATGCCTCTCTCTAGGAGCTTAATCAACCAACCATCTTACAACAAAATCTCATTAACACCCCATTCGTAAGAGTGTGAGAGGTTTGTAATACTCTTAATTTCTTATTAAATGATCTATGTTGATTGAAAATTGACTCAGAGGCACATTAACTGGAGTTCATGGCACGAGTTTTCGTTTTTTCTGGACTAATGAGGCTTTACTGTTTTTGGAATTTGCTCATTGTATGACATGTGAGCTGATGAGAGAAGAAGGGTATCTTACATCTGGAAGGCTTTGTTGAAAATAATATGAGTTTAAATTCTTTTCTCATACTTCTGTGCCTTTTAGGTTTGTGTGATTGTTTTCAACCTAGCTTTCTTTCAGGCATGCTATGTGCGTGCTACGAAGCAGATGCGAGAGTGAGGGCACATAGGGGCTGGTAGAAGCAAATGTAAATCCCGTTCTTTCCCTATTAACTCATGAGGCCTGCTGAGCAGCAAGCGGCAGGCATTACCAGACACTTAATTGTGTGCTAGGTAAGCCTGGCATAGTTCCAGCATCCTGGTGAAGTGAGACTTGCGCTAATCAGCTGGGATATACTGCATGTATTGATTAGACTTGAATTTTTTTAAAAATAAGAAACCCTTACTAATAGTGGGAAAGTAATTGAGAGTAATTAAAAAGGCAGAGAGTTAATTTACAGTTCTTTAGATAAAAGGGCATTTTGATCCCTTGCTTCCATGCAAATTTCCGGGCAGCCTGGGAGCGGTCTATAAGTGCTATGTCTCAATGGTAGGATGGCATTCACTGTTCAACTGGAAGAGGGAGTAAATGGGCACATTATGTAGGTGAAGTATTTTGGGCACCAAGTTCTAACAGTTTCTTCACTATGGCACTTCACTGTTGGAAGTCTAGATTACTATATGAAGACGCTGAACTTTCTCTCTCTCTCTCTCTCTCTCTCTCTCTCTCTCTCTCTCTCTCTCTCTCTCTCTCTCTCCTCTCTCTTCCTCTCCCTCCTTCCCTCCTCCTCTCCCTCCTTTCCCTCCTTCCCTCCCTCCCTTCCTTCCTCCCTTCCTTCCTTCTTTCCTTCCTTCCTTTCTTCCTTTTCTTCTTCCTTTGTTCCTTCCCTTCTTCCTTCCTTCCCTCCCTCACTCCCTTTCTTCCTTCTTTCCTTCCTTCCTTTCTTCCTTCCTTCTCTTCTTCCTTTGTTCCTTCCCTTCCTTCCTTTCTTCCCTACTTAAATCTTCCTTCTTTTCTTCCCTCCTCTACCTCTTTCCCTCCCTTTTCCCTTCTTTCCCTCCCTACCTCCTCTCTTCCCTCTGTCTCTCCCTCCTTTCTTCCTTGTTTTTCCTATAAACCCTTTGAGATGAGGACACCAGTAAGAAGTTGGGAATTCACAAAATCATGGAATCAAAGCACTTCAGAGTTGAAAGGGTTTTCAGAGACCATTTGGGCAAACTTATCCCACAACATACATCACAAGGGATTACCCAGCCTTTGCTTCCAGAGAGGAGGAAATTTACTACCTCCCATGGCAGTCCATTCTGCTTTGGGCTAACGCTAATGATTAGGATTTTTTTTTTCTTAAATCAAGCATAGCTTTGCCTCTTTTTAACTTAAGAGCATTGCTTCTAGTTCTGTCTTCTGGAGCCAGGCAGAATAAGCCTGATTCTTCTTTTACATGACAGCCATCAAGTTCTTAGAAACAGTACTCATCCTTGTGCAACCCCATCTCTCCCCAATCTTCCCTTCTCTAGATTACTCATCCTCAGTTCTGTGGCCTTATCATTATATGTATGAGTTCTAAGACCTTTGCCATTGACCAAGTTTCAAGACCAGTGCAGGGCAGTCCAACAAATAGTTATAAGACAAAGCCTCTACCCCTCAAAGGGCACAATCTGGCAGAGGAGATAAGAAATACATGTAATTAACTACAACAAAAAAATACAAAAGTAGCAAGTCCATAAAGGAGAGGAACAGAGATATAAGGAGTGATTTTGCATTTGTCAAAGAACATACTGGTAAGATATTCCTTCAGTGACTTAGCCATTGTTAGACCAAGACTCTTAATTGCAGTGATAAGAAAGAAATCCACTGGAGTAAAATTGGTAAGGGAGAATTCAGTCTGGCTATTTTGAGAAAAAAAGAAAACCAGCCTAACTGGTCCTTCTGATCTGGTGTGAGCTCTTTTTTTTTTTTTTTTTTTTTTTTTGCTAAACATTTACGGTAAGGCACTGTGAAGAATAATACTGTATGGACTTCCTATTTGGCTTCTCTGCCTTAACCCAGCTACCAAGGAGACATTAAAATCCAGAGCTGACCATATCCTCTGCTCACACACACACCTCCAGTGACTCCTGATTGTCTTTACAACAAAATACCAGATCCCCTCTTTGGTATTTAAAGCCCTTTACTATCTGACTCCAGACTCCTTTTTCAGACCTATTACTCTTCTTAGTGACTTCTTGGGGCCAGCCAGATTGACCTTCTTATTGTTTCTCACACACAACATTCCATCACTTTCTTCTTTACCTTTGCATAGGCAATCCCCCATGCTTATGAGGGATTCCATTTTACTCTTTGTGCTGTAATTCCTAGTTTTCTTCAAAGGAGAGTGCCGCCTTTTACATGAGACCTTTTTTCATCTCTCCAGCTTCTAGTGGCTCCTCTCCATTATCTTGTACACACACATACATATAATAATATTTAATTATATAGGAGGAGGAGAGAATAAGCATATATGTAGTGCCTACTGTGTGCCGGGCACTTTGCTAAGTGCTTTACAAAAACTGTCTTATTTGATTTTTAAAAATATATGTAAATGTTGTATCCTCTGATAATATTTTATTATTTTCTTTATTCTTGCCATCTACCAAAGTGCCTGCCACATAATAGGCACTTAATAAATGCTTGCAGATTGATGACTGATTTCTTGTCCAGTTTTAGCAGCTGATATTTTTGCTTGTGGTATCATAGGGTTTCCTATTAGGTTAACTTTTTTAGGAGATGTTATAGCAACCCTGTTTAAAAAAAAACCCAAAAGACTTTTGTAATAATTGGCATTATGATCCCCCAGGGGCAGCTAATTGGTACAGAGTGCTAGGCTTAGAGTCAGGAAGACCTCAGTTCAAATCTAATCCCAGACACTTATTAGCTATGTGACCTTTGGCAAGTCACTTAACTCTGCCTCAGTTTCCTCATCTGTAAAATGAACTGGAGAAGGAAATGTCAAGCCCTTTCATTATCTTTGTCAAGAAAACCCCCAATAGGGTCAAAAATAGGTAGGTACAACTGAAAATACTGAACTCCCCTGGTCATGTCCTACGTTAATAGATTTTAAGCCCCCTTTGGATTGTCTTCTCTCCTTTCCTACTTCCCTTTTTGTCCCTCTTGCTCTTCTCAGAGCCTGTGGTCTTGGTCTCATCTTTGAGCATCCAGTTCTGGGTTTTACAGTGTTATGTTCAGAAACTAGAAGTCAGTGACAGCCGTAGCAACCCTAGAGCCTCAGGAAGCTTTTCTTCCCAGTGGAAGTACAAGTGTTCTCTCCAGCAAGCACAGTCTAGCCCTCTTCTTGGGCAGCACGATTTGCTGTTTTCCCCTACCCTTATCAGCTGGCATCAGTTTCTCTGGAGTTTAGTCACCTGGGGAGAAAAGAGCTTTTTCCACCTTAAAAAACTCAGGGTGCTATGGTTCTGTGAGTGTGTGTGTGTGTGTGTGTGTGTGTGTGTGTGTGTGTGTGATTGAGTAATTATGGGTCCCTTCACAGGTGATAAGGTTTCAGTGCATCACACATTCCCCCAGAAAGCTGAGACAAGCAACTTATTTTTGTTTATTGGGAAGTGATAATTTGCTCACTCATTTATAACTGTATAGCGGTATGCAGATGTGAGTTATTATTTTTCATTTATTCAACTTGTCAGGGATATGGTAGAAAGGATTCCTGCTTCAAGGTTCATCAGATCACAGGAGATCATAGAATCTGCAGTAGACCTTACAAGGTGTCTTAGACTTCTCTTGTAGAGCCCCAGAGTGCAGAACTAAGGGCATAGGTCAAGCTGCAAAGAAAGAAATTAATGCTTTGTGTTGGTAAAGACACTAGGACAGTTAGAGGTGTGCTGAAGCAGAATGGGCTCCTTTGGGAAACGGTGGGCCTTCCCTTCAAGCATAAGTTGGATTATGTGGTGGAGGAGATTCTTGTTCATATGTGAGTTCCTTCTGACTCAGAAATTTTGTGATGTTTGTGACTGATCTGGTCCGATCCCCTCATTCAGTAAATGAAGGAACTGAGGGCCAGAGAGGTGTTTTTTTTTTTGGAGGAGGGGAATGACCTCTGAGGAAGGGGCTTCATTCCAATTCAAAGGTTCTGTGATTTTATTATTAGTATGTGTTGAGCACCTACTGTATATCCAGTGTGGCATGAATTGCTGTGGAGAATGCAGAAGAAACCAAAGGCATGGGCTCTAGAGGCTCATTGAGCATTCAGGTAGTAGACACAAAAGATGTTTTAAATGGTGATGTGAGACAGTATGTCTCCATGCCTGCTCATCTCCTCCCCCTAGCTTCCTTTGGGTCCCAGCCAAAATGCCAGCTTTGATGGGAAACCTTTCCTGAGCCCTCTTAATACTAGTACCTTTCCTTAGTTGATTATGATTTGTCCTTAATGTAGCTTGCTTGTACACTGTTGTTTTCATGTTGTCTCCCCTAATAGAATGTGAGCTTTTTAGAGCTTTTAGGCATCTAATAAAAATGTTCATTGGCTGACAATACACAGCATATAATTAAGTGAAGTATACAGATGATGTAGTAGGTGCTAGAGAAATGTTTATTCCATTCCCCTTCCCTTAAATGCCAGAATAAGGGGTTCATATTTTCTGTTTGGGTGTTAGGGAATGACAACAAAGAACCGGGGGAACATGGTGTTCAAGGACCAAGGGAACACGGTCAATAGGAATGTGCAGTAGGAAATTTATCTAAACAGCTGTGTGGATGATAGTTTGGATGAGAGTGACCTGATTTGGGAGGCTATGGAAGAAAGCTTACCTGGGGTGCTGGAGTGTGAGGAAAGCTGGGGAGACGGATGTGAGAGATACACAGACACAGCATCGGTAGGATTTAGAGCCGATTGATGTTGGGGTTAGATGGGAGAGAAGAATTTAAGACAGATCTGAGGTATTTTCAAAGGATTCCTCATATTTCAAAGACACTTTGTTGGACAGTGAACTCTCAATGTGTTTAAACTATGACTATATTTAGAAAATGTCTTTGTGTACTCAATTCAGAAAGAAATCTGTACACACTGAATACAACTTATACAGTTTTAGAGCTGGTCCAACTCTTTATCTTTTTACTACTACTACTACTACTACTACTACTACTACTACTACTACTACTACTACTACTACTGCTGCTGCTGCTGCTGCTGCTGCTGCTGCTACTACTACCACCACTATTGTTCTTCCTCCTATTGCTAATACTGTCATCATGACTATTACTACTACTACTACTACTACTATCCCAGCTACTTCTATCCCTACCACTACTATTGTTGGTGTTACTACTACCACTGTGTCTCCTCCTCCTATTACTACTACCACCAATGTTATTTCTACTACTACTGCTACTTCTACTCCTACCACTACTACTACCTCTATCACTACTACTACTACTTCTGTCACTACTACTGCTACCACCACCACCACCACCACTACTACTACTACTACTACTACCACCACCACCACCACAACTATTACTATCACCACCAGTCCTCCTCCTCCTCCTCCTCCTATTACTACTACCACCACCACGACTATTACTACTACTACTACTGATGTTGACAATAACATTTATATGCGCTTACTCTGTGCCAGGTATTGTGCTAAGTGTTTTTCAATTATTAACTTATTCTTTCCTCACAACAGCCCTGGGAGGTAGGTACTATTTTTATCTCCATTTTACAGATGAGGTAATTGAGGCAAATAGAGCTTAAGTGATGTGCTCAAGGTCAGGAAGATAGTGCCTGAGATGTTACTGACACCTCTGTAGCACCAGCATATGGATGAACTTTGACTTATGTCATCTTGAGCTTTATTCTTTTTTTTTACCTTGATTTATTTGGAGTGGAGGCATTATTTTTAAAAATATGTCATATAGAATGTCTAAAATAAAATATATTTAAAATCCTCTATTCCCCCCCAAAACAAACAAACAGACAGAAGCCCAACTGAGGTTAAATGATTTGTCCAGGGACAGTGTGTAGCTAAGGTCAGAACTCAGGCATTTTGACTGTAATTCTAGTGCCCTTTGCACCAGGCTGTTTGCACTTGAAAGCTGATCTATACAGTGAGATATCCTGGCAAAATTGACTTTTCCCTATCATAAATAAATTTACTGAGATAAGTTACCTAGTTGTCCAATCACTTTGGGCAGTGTTGATGGTATACATTATTCAGTCAGTCAGACTGTCTTAATTATTACATGTTCTAGTAGAAGGAACACTGAGTCAGAAGAGCTGGATTTAATGCCCCTTCCTGCCCCAGGCTTAGCAGTGTGACTTTGAGAAAAAACAGCTCACTCCTCTGGGCTTCAGGTTCTCTTCGCAAGTGAAATCATTGGTTTGAACTAGGTGAACCTAAATCCCTTTCTGTGAATTCCAGAAAATAGTTGTAATGATCTGAGTCATTACAGGCACTGCCAGCCAGACCTTCTTCAAAATAGGTATGAACAAATGATCTATTGGAAAAGATCAGTCAGGAATCAAGTGTGGATTAAATGCCAGACTTTGTCCTCAGTACCGCAGATACAAAGAAAAGTAAGAACTGTTCCTGCTCTCAGCAAGCTCCCATTCTAATGGAGGAGACAACCTGTAAATACCTAGGTACATACAGGTTGCATGTATGCATGAGTGCACATATGTATGTGTGTATGTATCTGTGTATGTGTGCATGTATGTATGTGGAACATAATCTTAGAGGGGCTCTAGCAGCTGAGAAAAGACAGGGATTCAAAACCCACTTCTACCATTTAACAACTGTGTGACCTTGGTCAAGTTACCTGACCTCATGGGGTCTCAGTTTCTTCATCTGTAAATGGCAGGTTTGGTACTGCAGGGCCTCTACAGCCAGGCCTACATCCAAGTCAGGATCTTGGTCAGTGTCATTTTATGACTGATGGCCCACAGTCCTCTTGTGGATTCTCCTGGGGTCCAGGGTGTACCACTAGGGTATTGAATCAATAATTTATGTCTTGTCACTGGACACAGATGATTCTGGAGGAGAAAGTGAGGCTGGTGACTTTGCACAGTCCTTTCTCATTTAAATCCAATTCACATGCAATTCATGGCATCACCTTCCCGATGTCATGGTCCTCTTTGAGAATGAAGGACAAACAACAATCATATTTGGATAGCTTCTGAGAGAGAAGCAAGTGTAATGTTGGAAACATTTTACTCCTTTAATGAAGGTCTAGAAGAGTTTAAGTTTTTTATTATAAATAAAATGTGATGATGGAAAGACCCTACTCTGTACCAAAATATTGTGGAAGCATTTGTGTGTGACAGAAATACAAATAAACAAAATAAAATTGGAAAGTAAGTAGGGCCCTGCAACTAGTGCACACAGTTGAAAAAATCTGGGCAAATGAACATAATGAGATATTATTGTGCCACAAGAAATGATGGATTCGATGAATTCAGATAAATCTGGGAAAATGTGCTCTGTTTCAGTACTAGGTTGAACTAAGATATGTATGTATTTGTGTGTGTGTGTGTGTGTGTGTGTGTAATAGCATATATCAGCGGTTCTCAACCTATGGGTAGTGACCCCGTGGGAGGGGGTGTCAAACAGCCCTGTCACAGGGGTTGTGTAAGACTGTCAGAAAGCACATATATCTGATGGTCTTAGGAACTGAGACACGGCTCCTCTATCCGTTTCCAGGCAGGTCGGCCTACATGCAGATACATCCACATATGAGTATTAAACTGTTGCGGCATTAGGAAGGTTGAGAAAAAACTATGCCACATATGCCACTGGCATATGTGTGTGTGTGTGTGTGTAATTGTGTGGTGTATTTGTTGTTATTGTTGAATGATTTCAGTCAAGTTTAATTCTCCATGACCCCATTTAGAATTTTCTTGGCTGAGATACTGAAGTGGTTTGCCATTTCCTTCTCCCAACACAATTTACAGATGAGGAAACTGAGCCAGACAAGAGGAAGTGACATGCTTAGGTTTTACAGCTTATAAGTGTCTGAGGCCAGATTTAACTCCAGGGCTGGTGTGGGCCCTCAGTTCTCCTCCCCACTTCCCAGCGGTTATAGGTCAGGCACTACCAGGTCAGGTCCCCTTTGTCCTACCCAGTGAACAAGAGGACTCTCATCAGTGGGCTGGGAATCAGTAACTATGACCCTTCTGATAGGATGGAGCACCACTAGATCTCATCATCTATCCTGCCACTGCAACTTCCTGGGCACCACCACTGCAGCCTATTAAGAACTCTTCGATCTTTCTAACAGCCTGCCGCAGGTTCACCCTTAGGACTTGTGGGCCTTATATGGGTTGTCTCCCCCAGTTAGGCTCCCACTTCCTTGGGAGCGGGGCCTGTCGTGCATTTTCTGTTTGTATCCCTGGTGCTTAGCACAGTTCTTGGCACAAAGAAAGTGCTTGATAAATACTTTTTCATTCATTCATTCTTTCTAATAGAAAGGAATCTAGTACCCAAATTTGTTTGAACCAGATTATTCTGTGTAATTATTGAGTGTGACTAGAGTACTAATGATGTTGTACCTTTCTCCTGTAGAGTAGAAGGAGGATGGAGACCACTTATAGGAGCAGAATGAGGTATTCATTTGTTGGTTATTGTTATTGGTTCCATTTGCTTTGCCTGATTATACTTCATTATTACAAAGGAAGGCTGTGATACGGTGTGTGTGGGAGGAGGAATTGGGAAATGACAGCAATGTACCAAAAGAAAACTGAAAGCATCAATAAAACATTTAAAAGTGAATATATTCAGTTGTTGGCTTGGCTATCTGATTTAATCCCATATCAGATGAAAAGTTCTGATTCTTAATGGGGATGGACTAGATTTGTAGGTTTCTCAAGTCTCCAGGAGTTAGTGAGTGTGGAAATGGTAAGTGTATATTTTTTTTTTGCTTCTTTTTTGGAGGGGAGAAAGTAGGGCAGTTGGACTTAAGTGACTTGCCCAAGGTCATATGGCTAGTGTTGTGTTAAGTGTCTGAGGCTGGATTTGAACTCAGGTCCTCCTGACTCCAGGGCTGGTGCACTATTCACTGTGCCACCTAGCCACCCCAAGTATGGTTCTTTTAAAACAAGAACAATAGTCCATCAATTCTGTTGGCTTTCAAAATACTAGTAATAGCAAAAAGACAAGAAAGAAATTAAAGGAATAAAGATAGGCAAAGAAGGGATAAAACTAAACTTTATTTGATGATGACATCATGTGTTTGTTTTGTTGGAAAATGTAAAATTATGGAAAATCCTAGAGAATCAGCAAAGGAACTGATTGAGACTATAGTTTCACCGAAGATATAGGCCAGAAGACAAATCTATAAAAATCAACAGCATTTTTATATGATAACAATGAAACCTATAAGGCAATTATAGGAAGGGAAATCCCATTCATTCCAAATAATTAGATAATACATGAAGTATTTGGGAGTCAGTCTTCCAATACGTGATTAATATTAGTACAGATTCAATTACAAAATAATCCTTAAAGAATTAAAGAAAAGCTTAAATAGTTGGAGGAAGATTCAGTGCTCATGACTGGGTTGTGCCAATATAATAAAAATGACAACATTACCAAAGTTAATTCACATATTTTATCTTTTATATATATAATATATGTATATATATATACACACACATTTACCCAAAGGATAATTTACAGAACTAGAAAGAAGCATAATAAAATTAATTTGGAGGCACAAAGATGCAGAAAATCAAGGAAAAAAACTTTTAAGAAGGAGGGAATGAAAAGAAAATAACACTTCTAGACCTCAAGCTATATATAATGAAGCAGCAGTCATCATAGCTATTTGGTACTGGTTTAAAAATAGAAAAATCGATCAGTGGAATAGATTATACAGGGGAGAATCAGAAATAATGGAGCTCAATACACCAGTGTTTGATGAACACCAAAACATAAATTACCTGTGAAAGAGGCCCTCATTTGAAAAAGAAATGCAGGGAAAAGTGGAAAGCAATCTGGCATATTCCACAAAAATTCTTGAGTATCTGACCAAAATATTAAAGATCATACAATAAAAGAAGTAAAAGAGAAACAGAATATATCCCTTTTACAAATTTCTGTAGGGGATGACTTCTTAGTCAAACAAGAAACAGACAATTTCAAAAGATAAAATCAATAATTGTGATTACATGAAATTAAAAGCTTTTGCACAAACAAAATTAATGCATGTAGTCATGAAGTGGACAAATGAGAAAATTTATTTCAGATATCTCTGATAGGATATCAACAAATATATGACTAAAAGCCATGTCTTAGATAAGCTGTTAAATGATATGAATGAAAAAATGGAAAACTGATGCATAGGAAAGACAGCTTCACATCACCAATAATAAGAAATGTAAATCAGAACAGCTGTGGGGTTTCGCTTCACACCCAGCAGACTGGCAGAGATGACAAAAGATGGAAATAGTGTTGGAGAGGCTGTGGAGACAGCTACACTGAAGGGTGCATTGCTTCCCTCTCAGAAGCTATCCAAATAGGATTGTTGTTGTTTGTCCGTCAATCCCAAAGAAGACCGTGACATCAGGAAGGAACTGTGGACTGTTTTTATTTAACCCAGATAGAATAATATTTGTTTTACAGATATTTATTTGATCCTTATAACTATGAATTAGGTACTATTATTATCTCCATTTTTACAGATGAGGAAACTGAGGCCGGGCTTGACTCACCCAGGTTCTGGGTTAAGGGTCTGAGGCTGAATTTGAACTTGGATCTTCCTGACTTCAGGGCTGGTGTGATATATACTATAATAGCGTCATCTAGTTGCCTTGGTTGCCTAGATGCTGTTGGTAGGCATATACCTTGAAGATGTTATTGATAAAAAAGGCACCTGCAAGCAAGGTAGAGGCCTGTCACTTGAAGAATGGCTAAAGAAATTGTGGCACGTGAATGAATCAGAATCTTGCTGTGGCATAAGAAAGGATGAGCTTGATGAAGACAGGAAAGTGTGGGAAGGAAGACCTATGTGAACTAGAGTGAAGTTAGTAGATCCTGGGCAACAATGTACTCCATGACTACAGCAGTGTTAATGGAAAGAATTGCAACAAATCAGAACTTAGTGCTGTAAAATTATAAAGAGCAAACGTGGCCCAAAGGAAGAGATATGAGAAGACCTCTCCCCTCTCCTTTTCCTTTCAGAGGTGGGGATCCAGGAGTGTGGGGTATTGCATATAAAGTCGGACTCTTTTGATGTTCTAATTTATCTATTTTTTTCTCTTCTCCCTCTGATTCTTTTCAGATTATTCTTTGTGACAAGGGTTGGCTGTCTGGGAGGGAGGGAGGGATTTAGGGGGAGGGAGAGAGGAGGAAATTGAGTTGATGTAAAAACAAAAGATATCCATAGTTTCAAAAAACAAAAAACAAAAAGACCTGTCATCTCCTTAGTTGTTGGCTTTTGTGGCCTTGGCTGTCTGTGTGATTCAGTCCATTGTATGAAATGAAAAGTTCTTGTTGTCATGGGGTTGGGGTGCATGTGAAAGAAGATGGTAACTTTTCAAAGTCTCCCTTGAGTAGCAGCTAGTGGGGACCAGGACCACAGCAACAGACTGTCTGGGTGATGGATGGTTTTGGATCCGTATAGGCAGAAAGCAGCCCGAGGCTTTAGCCTCCCATTGAATGAAGTTGGACTTTTTTTATTGACAGTTTTGCTGGCCGTGGGTACCTTGTGGGTGAATTGCATTGTTCTCTGCTGAAACAAAGTTTGCCAGTCCACAAGAGGCCACAGTTTACTTGTGTAATCTTACTTTGGAAGTACTCTGGAAAGTTTTCTGTTTTCTGTACTATTTCCCCTGGCACTGGCCCTTTCCCCACTCTGGCTGACTTTACTCAGATGATGAGAAAATGCTAAGTTAGGAGCCCTGGGGAGTTCTGAAAGCCCCTCGATTCGCCCCTCTCCCTCTCTTTCCCCCATCTCATGCCATGGTGCTGCTCTTTTTCCTTAGAAGGGGTTTGCTTCACGTCACAACAACATAAAACAAGGATTAGGGACAAGCTCCAGTGTTTCTTTGTGACACCTCATTGCCATGCAAATGAGATGCGGGAAGGTCATCCCTTTAGCAGTGCCCTAGCCATGGTATCTGCTTTATATTCGTCAGCTAAACTTGCTACCAAGCATTCATCACTGAGCCTGGCGAAGGCGTTTAACTCTTCGATGGCACTGACCACGCATTACTGGAGGTGTGTAAGGGGTCTCTGCCGCTTCAGGATTCCAGGACTAATTCAGGGCGCTCTTGAGCCCTTTCTCCACCCCAGGAATACAGGGGACAATTTTCAGTTGGAGACTTGTTTAAATGAGTTCTCGATGCCAGAGCAATTCCATTTGCAGGATACATAAGCTCACATGCCAAGACAGGGCTGGAAGAACTCATTTGCTGCTTGAATTTCCGTTGCCCTAGTGAATTTTACAAGCCTGAGTATTTCACCGTTATTAAATACTTTACTTTTGGACATTTTATTGAAGAAAAAAACCACTTGAGGCAAGTTATATCAAGTATTTCACAAGAAATGCAGATCTCTTCTTTGGAAACTTTTACATACTACCTGTCCCTCCCATCCCATACTTATTTTTAAAGACATTAATAGGAGGTAGTCAAGGAGAATCTTAGGATCATCTATGGGTATCTAAGAGATCACAGAGTCTATTTAGTCCAACTCCACCATTTTACAGATGAAGAAACCAAAGAGATTAAATGGTTTGCCCCCATTCATATAGGACTTGAAAGAGGCAGAATTTTAGGGTGATTCATTCCAAAGCTCTTTCTACTAAATCACATTTCCTGTCCTCTGTGTGGGTCTCCCTCTGACTTGCTCCATGTCTTTGGAAATGGTTAATTTTTCAAGGTCTCCTTTTCTCTGTTGGAATGTTAGGTTCTTGCTGGTGACCTGAGACACCAAATAAAATGATAATTTTTTAAGGAGTTTTGTAGGTCCTTGGATAGAAGATGTAGTATGGAAAGATTTTGGTAATTTGGGGAAATAAATGCTGATAAACTGAAGCTTTAGCTGTATCAAAAACTAGATATAAGAGCTATATCTCTGTGTATTATTTTTCCCTTTTAATTGTCCTAACTTATAATTTCCCCTGTGGAGAATTTTCCATAAGGACCTTCACTCTACCAATGCAAATCAGTATGCAACTGATCAAATCAAATTAAATGCAACTAATAGTCTTAGAGATTCCTTTCCTTTCTTCCTCCCTTTCTCTCTCCCTCCTTCCCTTCCCCATCTTCATTCCATTCCTTTTCCCCTTCCCCTTCCCCTTCCCCTTCTCCTTCTCCTTCCCCTTCCCCTTCTCTCTTCTTACTTCTTTCCTCCCTCAGACAAATCGCTTAACCTTCTTCAACATTATCTGTGAAATGGGGGTAATATATATTTGGTATGTCTTTGGTGCTCCCTCATAGACTGTGTTACCTAAAATGCTTTGCAAACATTCCATTGCTGTATAGAAGGGT
The DNA here is from genome assembly GCA_028646575.1 of Pseudocheirus occidentalis. NCBI lineage: Eukaryota > Metazoa > Chordata > Mammalia > Diprotodontia > Pseudocheiridae > Pseudocheirus > Pseudocheirus occidentalis. The sequence continues at coordinate 126,114,813 of CM053596.1, read as the reverse complement.
TAGATAGGAGAAGCAACTTGACATAATAGATAAACTTCCCAAACTTGGGGACCAGGAAGATGTGGGTTCAAATACCCCTGACACTAACTGTTGTGCAAAAACAAAGTGATACCTTCTCCAAACCTTGGTTTTCCTCACATGTAAAATGGGGATAATAATATCCATAGTACAGGGCTGCTTTGAGGCTCAAATGAGATAATGTCTGGGAAATACTTTGTAAACTTTAAAGTATTAATAATTTGAAATGTATCCATATATATGCACACATGCATCTCTCTGTGCATACACACAGGTGTGTGAGTGTACGTACTCACTGATAGACTCATTGATGGAGCCTGACATGCTCTCCTCTTCATTCCGCTAACACCCTGGTGTTGCTGTTGCTCCATGTTTCCCTAAACTGTGTTTCCTGAGACTGTGCCAGGGAAGAGCTAAGCTATTCAGTTCTGAGCTCCCTGGATCTTCACCCTGGCTATTTTCCCACCCTGCTGCCTACTGGCTCTGAGAATTATAATTAAATCAACATTGTCTCTGTATGGGTTCCCAGAGCAAATCACCCTTCCCCGGGTTGTCTCCCCCTGTTAGACTCTAATCTCCTTGACTGTCTCGCTTTTGTGTATGTATCTCCAGAGCTTAGCACATTGTGTGGCACATATTGAGTGCTTAATATATATTTTTTTCATTCCTTTCATTCATTCATTCAGATGTTCAAGTATGGCATATTAAATTAATTGAAAGTCAAATAGTTGTATTTCTTTCTACTCTGGTTTAAATAATATTTTTTTTCTGATAGTGCTGCCTGACTTTTGGAACTACTAATAGAATGGATGGAGCTAGCTTATAGTGCCTCGCATTTGTTGTAAACTGGTGCAGGGGGGGGGGGGGGCTTTTATCCCTAGATGCCACTAAGTGACTTGGAAGGCAACAACAGTTTGAACCAGGCAGTAGAGTCTCATTGAGATCTTTATGGAGGAAATCATGACATCTGGGATTTAGAAAGCTTCACAAGGGTGACTGGACCTGGAGTCAAGTACTGAAGAATCAGCAAGGACTGCGAACAGAATGCAAGGTGCCGGGGCTGTCAAAGCTGGACTGAATTTGCATAGTTGGGGTTCTGTGACCCAAAGTCTTTTTAGGGCCTCTTCCTGCCCTCCCCCCTAGAATAAATTTGTGCTTCTACTAATCCTTTGCACCTGTGCTGGTGGGGGGCCCAGACAATTTCTCTTGGTATTGAAAATTGTGAGAAAATGCTCCGCGGAATCTTGATTCTGAAATCATTTTTTCCCCACTACCCCATACTTAACTTAAATGAAAACATGACGATGAAACACAGCTGTGGCCCCAGTAGGAACTTACTCTTAAGAGCTGATTTGAAGAAGTGCCCTAAGGATTTCAGAAACCATATTGTCATATTGTCACCCTCTGGGGGGAGAAAAGATGAGCTATTTGGGGACATCTTGCTGATGCCATTGGTTCCAGGGATCCTGTGGGCTTTTAGTACCTAATACTCATTTCCTATTGCTAACGTCAGGGTTTGGAGCGTGGCTTATGGTGAGAGATAGGTTGGCATGATCTTGCTCCGCAGGTTAGTAGCAAGAGAATTGGTATCCAGGACTCCCCTTGGCTCTTAACCAACTCATTAAAGCCGTCAATATTATAGGGCTAGAGCTGTCATAACAAAGATCCAGATTCAGTGAACCAGAGGAAAGTTGTAATATCCTGAGAGGAAGGTGATGGCAGGGGGAAGGGAGAATGGTACCGTGCCTCCTACATAGGCCTTCTAGTTGCCAGCAGCTTTGCTAAGCACTTTGACAAATATGATGTCATTTGATTTAGTAGATTCAGCGTTGCATGATGGACAGAAGGCTAGGCTCGGAGTCAGGAAAACCTGAGATCATCTCACACCACTGCCATTTATTTTCTAGCTGTGAGCTACGGAGCAAGTCCCCAAAGCTCTTAGGTGTTTCAGGCATAGTCAACAAGAATTTATCATGTACTTAGTGTGTGTAGAGATGTGTTCACACATGTACATACGTGTGGATATATGCATATACACACACATGTACACCTACATATTCTTCAAGGCCAGGCACAAATTCACCAGTCTACCCTCAGGAAGCCTACCTTCTGTCAGCAAGACAACTGTATATAGAACAACACTGTGTGAGGAATGGGACGTGCAAGTTAATTAACTTCATCTTTTTATACTCTTAAAGTAGTTAAATGATCAAACTGGACAATTTGGACAGTTTTCTACATTATTTCAAGAAACAACAATTTTATTTTGCTTCCCTCCCTTTTTTCTTCTTTTTGTCGGCCTGTTTGTTTCTACTTTATGTGAAGAGCCTGCTAGGTAGTATGGAATCTAGAATTATTATTATCTCAGATAATTATTATCTCTGTGACCATGGACAAGTCACTTAACATCTGTCTGCCCAATTCCCTGAAGTATAAAATGGGGACAATAACAGTATCTGCCTCCCAGGTTTGTTATAAGGGTTAAATGAGCTAATACTTGTAAATAGCACAGCGCCTGGCCCACACAGGCACTTCATGGAAGCATGTTTCCTTCCTCTCCTATCCCCTCTCCCCACACTGGCAGCAGTTTTTTGTCTTTGCCTTTCCAGTATCTGATGCACTTGGTAGGCAGCTAAGTGGTGCAGTAGATAGAAGGCAGGAAAACCCGAGTGTAAATGTGACTTCAGCTGCTAAGCTAGCTGTGTTGCCTTGGGCAGGTCACTTAACTTCTATTTGCCTCAGTTTCCTCAGTTTTAAAATGGGGATAATGATTATAATAACAAAGCCAAGGATTGTTTTGAGGATCAAATGAGATAAATAGGTGCTTACTGTGGATTCCTTCCCCCTCCCCCATTTCATTTTTGCCTTTGTACCTCTAGCACCTGGTACACTTTCTCATGCTTTTTTAATTGAATTGCATGGACTAATGAATTTAGGTTTTATTGTATACTTCAATGCAATTTGTTGCAATTTATTATAATATAATTATAATATATAATAATAGTGCAATTTAATAAAATATTATATAGTTTCATGAAACTGAAAGACTTTGAAACAGTGCCTAACCTTCGTATTCTGCTGTTTGAGTCAATCAACATCATGGCTTCTGCCCATTACTGTGAAGGAGGTATTCTCTTTGTAGGTCTATGAAGATGGGCTTTGTCAAATGATTGCAGATGAATCTTGGAAATGCTAGTTGTAGAAATCCCTTTCTCTTAGTCAATGATCTTGGGGGATTGGCTGTCTTGTACCTGCAGAATAGCTCTGCTTCTAGGCAATATCAGAGATCATCCCTCTGTCCCAAAGGGGACCCTAAGCTTATAATTATGTTGGAAGTTATTGTACTAATGTTGCTGGCTCTTAACTAGGTTTTCTTCCCTTTTTTTTTTGAAGGGGGAAGGCAGGGCAATTGGGGTTAAGTGACTTGCCCAAGGTCACACCTAGTAAGTGTTGAGTGTCTGTGGCCGGATTTGAGTTTAGGTCCTCCTGGCTCCAGTGCTCTATTCACTGCACCACCTAGCTACTCCTTTTAACTAGATTTTTGAAAAATTATTATTGAAAAAAATGATTAAATAGGGCTGTTAATATATCAGTACTGGTCTGTTCTGCCCATACATTTATTTGAAAAGAATCAAAATTCTCAGTTTCTGAGCCCTGATTTTAGTATTTAACAGGATTAAAGCTAGATGACTCTGGGCTGTGGTAAACCATTTAAAACTCTGTTTTGAATGAATGAGTATGTTTTCATTTCATTCATACTTAGGTCTTTGTGAGCTAGGCCCTTCCTCCACGCACCTTCTTTTAATTGCCTGCTTGGCAGTGGAGGCCTGGGTAGATTTCTGATGTTGGACAGGTTATCTTTAATTCTCTTGGGTGAATCATGATCATGTTCAAGAGCAGTACAAAACTACTAGTGCTTACAATAATAAAAAAGAGGGTATGACTGGCCTCAAAAGTGCTGGTTTCCAAGCTCCATGGAGGGAAACAGTCACTTTTAGAATCAAATGACTTAAGGGCTTTGTGTAATTTAATTATAATGAAATGATTCCTGCTCAGTCTTCCCCAGTTACACCTCCCAGCCCCACCCCCTCAGCCCACTGGTATTTCTGGTACTCTTTAAGGGTATGGGTTGTTTGTTTTTCTGATGTGACTACAATTCACTTAGGAAGAAGACAGGAGTAAAAACTCCCTCTTCCTTGCAGAAATGATCCTCTATTGTAGAAGCTTTGCCTCATTCAGTCATTTTCATTGGCAAAGATGCTGAAGTGGGATGACTAAGCGGCACAGTGAATAGAGCACCAGCCCTGGAGTCAAGAGGACTTGAGTTCAAATCTGGACTCAGATGTGTAACACTAGCTGTGTGACCTTGGGCAAGTCACTTAACCCCAATTGCCTGGCCTTTCCCCCTTCCCCCACCCCCCAAAAACCAAAAAAAGATACTGAAGTGGTTTGCCATTTCCTTGTCCAGCTCATCTTACAGATGAGGAAACTGAGGCAAAAGCAGGGTTAAGTAACTTGACCAGGGTCACACAGCCAGGAAGTATCTGAGGCCAGATTTGAACTCGGGAAGATGAGTCTTTCTTACTTCAGACTTGACACTCTATCCACTGTGCCGTGGAGCTGTCCTTACCTCATTACTGCATGATTATTAGGGATTTTGCTTTCATAGACTCACAGAACTAGAGGGGGTCTCAGAGGCCCTTGAAGCTTACCTGTCCACTGATAACAACCCCTTTTCCATCAGAGCCAACAAAGAAGCTTGCAGTACTGGAGGGAGGGAGAATCCTCCTCTGTTAACCAGGCAGCCCATTCAGATTTGGGTTCAATAACCTCCCTCTTTACCACATTCACCCTCATCTGCCTCTGTCCTTGGAGGCCAAGCAGGAAAAGCCCAAACCTTCCTTCTACCTGACTGCCCTTCAAACACTTGCAAATCACTATCTTCACTCCTCCTTTCCTTCAGCAGGTTGAGTGAACGTCCTTCACCTTCCTGTGATGTAAATTTGAAGTCCTCCACCATCCTGATTTCATTCTTCTCATTTAGCTCCATCTTATCCCTGCCCTTCCTATAAAGTAGAGTTCACAGCTGGATGTAGCAGGCCGGACGTGGTCTGACGAGGGCCTGTTACAGCAGGACTCTCATCTTCCCTGTTCTGTGTGTTTTGCCTTTCTTGATGCCGCTTAAGATGACATTAGCTTTTTTTTTTTTTAGTTCAGTTCAGTTGTTTAAGCATAAATTGTGCTTCAATTACATGAAAACAAAAAGTATGTTACACATTGCAGGAAATACAAAGTTCAATGAGATGTTTTTTTTCTTCTCTTAAAAAAAAGGTATCCAGATCATTGTAGCAGAAAATAGAACATGCTAAGTGTCTGTGGGAAGGGCAGAGCAGGATGTTAGGAATGGTGTGAGCAGAGGCCCCAAGGGGAGAGAATAGAGGACAGATTCAGGGGAGGGGTCAGTTTGACTTAGATGTGTAGAGTTGTACCCAAGGTAAAGAATGCTGGGAAACTGGGGACAGGAGCAGCTTGAAATGGCTAGGATTAAAAATCGGTCCATGCCCACAGAAAAATCTAGGGTAGAAAATCCCATCAACTCTTTGTGGAACTGAGATATTAGCTGTTAAGTAGCAGCCTGAGCCCCAGGCTGTATCTCTCTTCGGATCTTGATATCAGACTTTTCCATTAGTCATATCATTGTATGCTTGGTGTCCCTGAACTTAATTCTGTATCTATATTCACTTCCATGTTAATTTGTATGTATAAATATATGCATTTACATACATACTTAGGATTACAAAGGAATCCAATCATATCTACATACAGTTATCAATATATATTTATGTATCCTAATATATATTTATATAATCCTAAGTATTTAAATATCTAAGTTATATGTCTAGTTACATGTCTAGTTACATATGTCTAGTTACAAACACATACACAAATATGCACATATATATACACATGCATAACACATATGCAAAATATATTAACAACCTATATAAGCATATACATGTATTTAGGTAAATACATATATGTGCACTTAAATGTATTTATGTATACAAACATATTTATATGCATGTGTATATGTTAGTATATATAGTATTATATATATTATATAGTGATTATATATGTGTGTGTGTGTGTGTGTATATATATATATATATATATATATAGTGATGCATTTAGATGTGATTGATTTTTTTTTCTAAGCCTAAGCATTTTCCTTTAAGTGATTATAAACATTATTCTGAGAAGTGTTCTACCAGGCTACCAATGATCTGGGTTTAGGACATAGAAAAGACTAAGATCCCCTTCCCTAAATCAGGGGCATCAAATGAGCCTTTCAGGCTGCATATTAACTTAGAAAAACACAAGTTGACATTATCTCTGTTGTATTATATTTGATTTGCTTTGTTAAACATTCCCCAATTACATGTTAATTTGGTTCAAATTGGACTCTAGAGTTTTGTAGGTTTGACAATCTTGCTTTAGATGACTGAACTGCTAAGACACCAAGATTTTAGCGCCACAAAAAATTCATGCAACTTGTAATTTCTATGCTCAAAAGGGGACAGTAATAAAGCAAGATATGAGTATTTAAGTCTTTCAGACAGGCAACAAGTTATTACAAAGAAACTGGTCTGACTTTTAAAGAAACACACAGGAAAATGGATTGTCCAACTGCAATCAAAAACAAAAGAAAGCAAAAAAAAATGCCATTTTCCCCCTTGTGTATCCAAGAATGAGAGTCCTGAAAGGAGATCTCTCCAGTGGGTCTTTGCCAAGGAGAAAGGCCTGAAAATTATTTCTGATGGAGCCTCCTACCCTTATGGTGATTTTGGGGGACAATAGTATATTATCTCAGCTGAATTGTCATTTATAAATGGCTATCATTTTTGTCCTCTTAGTATAATGTTGTCATATAATATTCCTACTTGATCTAGTAGCAACTAATTTTCTAATAGCGTTTTAAAAAAAATATGGTGCCTTTATAAAATGCCCAAGCCCCGTTCAGTATTTTTTCCTGGACAGTTTGCCTGAAATCATGGTTAATTGCCACCATGCAAGCAGCCGTTCTTTATGTCCTTTAGGATAGGCGCTTCAGTCACAGATCCAGGATAAAAACCTGGATTCATTTTTCACTCAAGAGCCTTAAAAACAGAATTTGTTGTGAAAGCAGTTGAACATAATGACAGACTGTGAAGTATAAAAGAAAGACCACTCAATTCGGAGTCAGAAAAGCTGTTTTTGAATCTTCACTCCGGTACTTTCTACTATCTATGACCTTCTGCTAGTTACTGAACCTTTCTAAACCTTAGTTCGGTGATCTATAAAATGAGGCGATTGGGACAGATGATTTCTCTAATTGTATTTTTATGATCCCTCTAATAAGTAAGAACTGAATAAATAAAATTACATTGAAAACATGATACCTAAAGAGCAAGGTTTAAAGAAATAGTTAAGTACAACCGATCTTCTTCACAAACCTGAATGCTATTCCCAGACTACTCTTATGCAAAAATAATTTTGATCTGCCTACTGCTTATCAATTACCCATTCTCTCTTAACTTATCTGAGGGCTTATATATTATTCAGGGGGTTAGGTCAGTTTAATTTGGGTTTTGATAATCCTTAGGAGCCCCTTAGAAGACCTTGCTCCATCTTAATCACAAGTTAGATGCACCTGTAAAGCTATTTTTTTTTTCTATTTATAAACATATCTGCAAGCTCTTGTCTGCCCACTGAAAGGGGAGATATATAATATAGTGCCTGGGATTATTTCTTCTCTATAGGAAGGATCCATTTTTCATTCCTTTAAAAAAAGAGACAGGTAGACAGACAACAGAGGCTGAGACACTTCTTTACCAGCAGTGATTGCCGGCTATGAGGTGTAAGTGAAAATTTTCTGGTAATAGAAACTCTGCACAGTAGTTATCTTCAGATGAGGTAGATTGTTGGAAAAGGGCTTGAATTTAACTCTCTTTTATAGCTTAACCCCTTTGTGTCCTCTTGAAAATACTATATACCTTTCCAAAGTGGAAGCGGCGTGAGGGACGTCATCCAGGAAATGTATCACCAGAAAAGCAAGTGACGCAGGAGGCAGATGGACAGTTCAGAGAGCTTCACTGGTGCCTGAGTGTAGAGTGTGAAGTATCTTAGAACGTGGAACTTTTGTTTTTTGTGTTGTAGACACTTTTGGTAGTCTGGTAAAGCCGACGGATCCCCTTTAAGAATGTTTTAAAATATGTAAAAATAAAATCTATAGAATTACAAAGAAATTAATTCTATTGAAATAAAATAATACAGATTCTTAAAAAAAAATTCAGGCTCCCTGAAATCATTGAGTTTGTGTATTCTTTGAAGTAGTGAATTATGTCCCTTTCAAACTTCAGATTCAGGCTTATCCCAAAGCATAACTTTTAAAAACAACATTAAAACAGAAAACTTAACAAGATGTTAAAGCAGAGATCTAAAGTGGTTTCTCTGCAGGGTATGACATCTGACAATCTCTTTCAGAGGGAGAAACACTTTTCCTTCCATTTTTCTCCATTCTTGCCCCCCAGTGTTGTCCTTTTGTCTTTCATCTGCAGAAAAGATAACCGACATTTTGTAAACTTTCCTTTGAAGACATCTTCTTGCTTTTGTCTAAGATCTCAGAAACTCTGGTTTGTCAGTTGAAAATTAGGGGAAATGAGTTGGAAGGGTAATTTTATTTTTTTAGCATTTTAATCAACTAAGACTGTGCTTCTCCCCCTGGATTTCATGTCTCTGAGGAGTGTGAGCTGACAGAATACCTCCTGCATATTTTCACTGTGGTTTGGAATCGCCAAAGGGAAGATGTAAATATGAAAAGTAATGAATATGAGAGAAAGAGTATTATAATAGTTGTCATACGTGATGAATAACATTTCCTTTTCTGGGATGGTAAAGGACTAGGAATTCCCTTGATGAGGAATCATGATCAGAACAGTTTATTCAATACTTGAGATCTAGCAGCATATTTGAATCTACAAGACGCTTTCCCCTCCCCCCCCTGCAAACTTGCTCATGATAATAATGACTCAAATACACACAGTTAGCATGAAAGGGTTTACGAAGTGCTTTAACCTACTGAGAATCTCCTGTGATGGAGTCAGTAGAAACACTCTGCTTTTTTTCAGGTGAGGGAACTGAGACTCTTAGGCCAAATGCCCTAGCCAGGGTAACACAGCTAGGAAGTGTTAGAACTGGGATTTGAATACAGTAAAATGGTGCCACTAACTAGGGAGAGAGGTGGGGTGTGCAGTGGGGAAAGTTGATGGGTTCAGTTTTAGTCTCACTGAGTTTGAGGTACTAGAGAGCAGGCAAGGTTAAGGGTTGACTTGCAGGGGAGTTTGGAGTTGGAAATAGAGATTGAGGAGAAAACTACATTCATTTATTCATTGCCTAACATAATTCTTGAAATACAAAGGGTGCTTCATAAATGTTTTCTGAATTACTTGAATCTGTTTAGAGGTTATGGGAAGGAAGGTAGGGGAGTAGTTTAGAACATCAAAGAAGAGAGAGTGGGGATAGAGGGTAGAAGGTTGGGAAGACAGATATCCCCGCTGGAGTCCACATATTAAAATCACTGAGACATCCTGGACAAAAGCACAAAGAAACCTGGGATCTGAAACATGTCTCTTATTCCTCTGTCAGTGCCCTCTCCCCTCCCCTTCCTACCTTCCCTTGGACGTCTTAGTAAGTGAACTGAGTGCTTTCCATCTAGACATGTCAGTAATTGCCATCGACCAAGGGTTCTGTCACAACTGCTTTCTTTCTCTTTCTTCTTTTTTTTCTTTTTACTTCATTACATATTGATTGACTTCTTGGGCTTTACAAGTTCATAAATCACCTTCTTTTAAGAGGGCTCTTGGCTTTTGTGTGTGTAGGTTTTGTGGTACTTGGAAAGATTGATACTCAAATCACAGTAACAAAGAGCTTCATCTTCCCCCGCTTCACACCATGTGCCATGGAATCGAGAGACAGTGTCATTTATGCCGAAACAGATTTAAGAGCAATGCAAACAACCTATAAAAACACCAAGTGCTAACCCCTAGCACTCTTCAATTTGATAGAATGTCACTGCATCTCATCACATACAGAAGGTGTTGGAGAGCTGACAGCCCAAGAAGGTAGAAACAACCCAACTTTAAAGCCTTGTACTAGGTTCTGAGGAAGATGAAGAAAGAAAGAAAACATTTCTCTTGCCCACAAGGAGTTTGTAATTTATTAGGGGTAAATGAGATCATTATGCAAATAACTATAATGCAGTATAGACTGTGTGGGCATTAATAGGCTGGGGTGGGGGGGTGTCCATAGGCTCCTGGGATCATAGATCTAGAAGCCGTTGAATCCAACCCTTTCATTTTATGGATGAGGAAACTCAGAGATTGTGACTTTCGCAGTCACAAAGTCCTTTAAAGAATTGCAGGTAGGTCTTGAGCCTAAGTTTCCCCGACTCCCAAACCCAGTCCTCTCTACTACCTCCTGCTGCCTGTTTGTAAAGAGACACCTGGAAAATTATATATCACTCTTGTATCTGATGGTTCAAACAATCATGACCTAATGGGTTTAAACAAAAAAGAAAGATGCATTTTCAGCTCTCTTTTAAATCACTTATGTGTTACTCTTCTTGAAATAGGTAAATGGACAGAATGACCTCTAAAGTTATTCTCAGAACTAAAACTCTTTTGCTTAGGGAAGATAATTCATCTTTATGATACTCATAGCTAGTATTATTATTATTATTAATATTATTATTATTATTATTTTAGAAGTGTACTTTAACAGGCTATTTTCATATCTTTTGCAACTGTAAATTGCCCAGCATACAAACCAGCTTACTGGATTATTACATAATTTGCAGTGCTATCAGTGTTTTTATGTAACAGTTATACAGTATGTTATTTGAAAAGGCCATTTCTGTTCACAGAGTAATTATCCTCTCTGAAAGAGAGCCAGCCCTTCCTGATCTGAAAATCTCTAGATCTATAAGTCTACATAGGGGTGATTGTTAGAAGGTAGATGATAACTGGGCAGCTTATTAATAGCCAAATTCCACATCATTTAAAACTATTTGACACTTTATTTAACTTCAAGGAAGCTCAGCTGTTTCCTTCTGCATTAATTTAATCTCTGACATCTCATTTGATTAAATGGAAATATAAAAAACCCCTCTAATCTGACACTTTTATGATTAAATATTATTCTCTGAAAAACTCAGGACTCATGTTCATTATATGTGATGGGAGGAATGACTCATTCTGAATGTATTTCTTTTCTTTAAAAATTCTTAATGATTTTGTTGTTGTTGTGTTATATCCAATTCACTTTGAAATATACTTACCTCTTTCTCTAGCCTGTCCCTTGTAACAGTTATTTAAATAGAAAGAAAAAAGTTTGGCAAAATCAACTGTCCGATCAGCTGTGCCTGACAGTATCTGTAATATTTCATGCCTATATTCCCTTACCTTTGTAATGAAGGGAAAGAGGTTTCTCAGCTCTTCTTTAGGGCCAAACTTTACGAAAGCTTTGAGTGGCAAAGGAGGCAGTAATGTATTTTTAATGTCATTTCCACTGATAAAACCATAATCTATTTCTAATGTTGAGCTTTATGATTGTGCCAAGGACTTTGGTGTCAAGAACTTTCTTTTCTAGGTCTTTAGTAGCTACAGCTGCTTGAAATAGACTTTCATATGGCTTCTTTTGAGAATCACTTATTCACATTCATTGACTACTTTTCCAGTGGGGAAATAACTCTTGTTCTTTTATATTTGCATTAGTTCACCTTTTTTTTCATTGTTGCTGCCCCATCTGAAGGTATTCTTGAGAGACAGTTAGAGTACTAATAACTGACCTGTAGCACTTTTAAGTTGGGAAGCTAGGTCATGCAGTGGACAAAGTACTGAGTTGGGAACCAGGAAGTCTCATCTTCATGAGTTCAAATTTGGCCTCAGACACTTAGGAGCTCAGTGACCTTGGGCACTCCAGTATCTTTGCTAAGACAACCAAAAAATAGGATCATGAAGAGTCAGACACAAATGAAAACAAAACCCCAGCAACGTAGCACTTTAAAGTTTTGCAGTGTGTTTTCCATACAGTATCTTATTTGAACCTCACAACCATCCTGTAACATTAATCAGCCCCATTTTACAGATGAGGAAAACAAGGCTCAGAGAAATTAAAGTCTGGCTTTTGAGAATCACTTTCTGAACTTCTTCATGACTTGCTGAGCTCCATTGTATAAAGTTTGAAAACCAGGGAGGAGGAAAAGAACAAGGCTGGTTCCAAGCTTCAGCAAAGGCCTTATCTCTAGCTGTCATTTCTGTGAGGAGTTTGCAAACAGATGTTAGAGGCAGCCTGAGTATCTCCTGCATTAATTGAGCAAAGTGATACCAGACCTCACAGTGTTGCCATGGGAAGTCAAATAAATGAAGTGCCATGATGAAGATCACTATATTGTGAATCAGTCAATTTCTTTAGTGCCTGAGTCCCCCTCCTCCCTATCCTCTTCCCTAGGGGCTATTTTAGTCACTGTCCAGTATAGGAATTATTCAATTAAATCAGCACTGCCCACATCAAATTAAAATAATTGTAAAGAACTTTGGGATCAGCCAGTTGAATTCATTCAGGTCATCCATTTCAGTACTTGTAATAGTACTTGCAAGAAATTTGGCAGGATTTAAAGTAAAAGGACCCAGATTCGTATCCTGGCTATGTGATACATCATACCTCTGATCTTGTACAAGTCAATTAAATACTTTGGCCTAAATTTCCTCATCTGCAAAATGAGAGTGTTGGGCTAGAGGACGTCTGATGTCCTTTCTTGCTATAAAACTGTGATTTGGTGACGTCATATTTTTGGTGAAGTAGCAATAGTATGTGGATAATAATAACCCAGTTAACATTTATATACTACTTAATGTATGCCAGACACTGTGCTAAGTGATTTATAATTATTTTCTCATATGATCCTCATAACAACCCTGGGAGGTAGGTGTGATTATGAACTCCATTGTAGAGACACTCACTTAATCTCTGTTTGTCTCAGGTATCTCAAGTGAGTTCCCTGAGGTCACACAGCTACTGAGCGTCTGAGGCTGGATTTGAACTTTGCTATTCCTGACTCCCAGCACAGCAGTCTACCTATTGTACTATCTAGTGCCTGTGAATTATCATAACTTAGAATCAGAGGGCTTAGATTCCAGGCCCAGAACCTGTCTCTTACTGTGCGCTCTTTGGGAAGGTCTGGGACGGAGATTAATAATACCTATGCTTCTACCTTAAAAAATATTGTGAGAATCAGATGGCATAGTGTTTTGAGAGTAAAAGCATTATAGTTCTGGCACATAGCAGACCCTGAATAAATGTTTCATTGATGGATTGGTTTTAGCAGCAGTAAAAATATTATTTATCCCCCAAAACGTTTATCCCTACAGACTTCCCTTAGTACTCAGAATTCTTTTTGTGTTAAAGTGTTGAAGAGTCCTAATGAAATGTATTTTCTAGAAAGGTCCAGTCACTAAGTCATTACTGTCTGTTGCAGTCACAGAATATCTTAGTTAATTGGATTCCCTTTTTATAGCATTCCTACTGAGGTAAGTTGAGGTGTTCTGACTGGGTCTCTGGGTAGAATAACATGGTGGGTATGACCCTAGGTAGCCACAGAACAACATGATGACATTGTGGCACTTGTTTGTCTTGGGGAAAGTGATTACCACAAAAGAGGAGATGTGTGCTGGAAAAAAGAAAGAACAGTTGGGTAGTTGGAGACCATACTTCAATTTTGTGTCACCATCAAGGCCGATAGAAATCATGGTTCTGCTGTTTATTATTGATGGGAACTTGGCAAATTAGTTAGGTATTTTGAACTATAGATTTTCATACACAAATAATAATTAGTGAGCTGTTTTTATATGTGGAAGATACATAATTCCATGGGAGAGGGTATTATCTCCATCTTGGTTATGTTTGGTTCATATTCCCTATCCCTCAACTTTTATTTCCTTTCCCCCTAGGACCCCCAAAACATCTTCCATAGAGAATCTGTGGCTTTCTTCTATTTCTTCTTATCTGTTGTTTTTCAGGGTTTTTTGGTACCCTTTTGACTTACAAGTCATTGTAGCCTAAGTGTAAACACACCATTTCCATTACCCTTTGGGTTGGTTAAAATTGTAATTCTCTGTCTCTTGTGGTAGTGTTCTAGGACCCTGCTGACCAGATAAGGTGTCCTAAAGGCATGTGGTTGATCTGTGGAAAGAGGGTTTTAAGCTTATTATGATACCTTCATAAGTTTTGTAAGCCTGGAGACTTCTGGCTTTGGTTGGTCAGTTGTTAGTTTATGAGTTCATGGGGAACAAGCACCCCAAGAAAGTGCCAAAGGAAGGAATAAGGGAATCCTGTGCTGTTTGTGCCTAGGTGGCAGAATAGATTAAGTACCAGACCTGGAGTCAGGAGTCTAGATTTGTGCTTAGACATGTAGTAACTGTGTGATCCTGCTCAAGTCACTTTATCCTGTTTGCCTCAGTTCATGGTCTATAAAATGAGCTAGAGAAGGAAATGGCAAATCACTCCAGTATCTTTGCCAGGAAAACCCCAGATGGGGTCAGGAAGAATTGGATATGACTGAAAATGACTCAACACATTGCTATTGGTGGTGGCCACTTACAAAAATTAAAAATGCACGCTTTTGATTTTTCACTGTGTGCCTCCATCCCTCCCTCTTTACTACCTTTAGCTTCTTTCTGAGGCTCTACGCACTTTTAGCTCTATGTCATTATTATTCTCTGTCTTGGATAACAAAGTTGGTTTTGTGATCCTTGCTTTCTACCATTAGTCCCTCTTTCTTACCACAATTTACTGCCACAGTTTACTGTATTATTATTGATAAATTATTCTATTATCTTTGGCATATTATTCTATTATTATTATTATTATGTTACTAAACCACAGTTTATTATAGTAAACTGAAGCATTTTTCTCTCTAAATAACTTGATCTTTTTTCTGTTTTTACTAAGTAAAATCACAAGAAAATAGAAATTTAAACAAAACACCTTGGAGAGTATTCCTTGGAAAGGCAGTGTGGAGCATAATGGAATGAATGCTAGTCTTTAGTTCTTGGGCTTGAGTGCTGATTCTGACCTTTAGTAACTGTGTAACATTAGACAAGTCGCTTAATTTCTCCAAGACTGAGCTTCCACATTTGTGAAATGGGGATAGTACTTATCTCACAGGATTGTTTTGAGGACATACTTTATAAGTATTAGAGTGCTGTAGAAGTATATTGTTAGTACAAATTCACGTAAGTATAGACTCTTAGAACTTGTATAAGTTGCCTAGGGCAACCTCTCCTCTGTTCAAGAATCCCTTTGATAGTATTCCTGCTAAATGAACATCTCATCTCTTCTTTAATATATTCCCTCCTGAGAAACTCTCTGTATGAACACTGCCCATTTTATGGGTTGTAAAGTCCTTCTATATATTGAATGGAAATCTTTTTTCCTTTGGTCCTAGTTTTCTCCTGGAGCTACCTAGAATAAGCCCATTTCATCTTGTGCATGACGCCTCTTGAGGGATTTAAGGCAGTGATCACACCTGCCTTAGGATCACATCATCCTTTTCTAAGCTGAGACATCTTTACTTCCTTCAACCATACATAGAAGATTTCTAGGGGTAGTCTTAACCCTCCACTATATAGTGGGAATACTATTTCTGGATACTTCTTTTAATGTGTTGGCTTCCGTGGCAGTCACATCACACTGATTTACTGTATCAATTGTATGGTCAATTAAAACCCCTAGATCCTTTTCATTTGAACTGCTGCCAAGTCATATTCTTCCCGTTCTGTACTTATGTGATTGATTTTCTGAATCTAAATGTAGGACTTTACATTTATCCCCGTTAAATATCCTCTTATAGCCTACTGAGGTGATTTTAAATGAGTCAGTCACTGAAAACTGTCACAGAATTTGAGAGACATCATTAGAAAGCAGCTATTCCAAATGACTCATTTTAAAGATGAGGAAACAGGTCTGGAAAGGTTAAGGGACTTGGCCTAATGTTCTGTCATCTGTCCTATTAACGATCTTCCAACTTTGTCTTAACTGCAGATTTGATAAACATATCTTCTATTTCTTCCTCTAAGTCATTGGTAAAAGTACTGATGAGGACAGGACCCTTTGTCCATTGTCTGGACCTTGTACGAGCCTTGTGACATTCTTTCCAGGTAGCTACCCAACTATTATTCAACATAGTTGTGCAGTTATTAACCAGATCTGGATCTATCTACCATGTATGTTTTATTTTCTCATCTATAATGATAGAGATTCGTAAAATCATAGAGTTACAGAGTCAGTAGTGTCCATAGAGGGCATCTGGGGAACCCAAAGCATAAATCTCATTGATCTTCAACATCTTACACATATTGGTCAACTGTCAACTTCCATTTCAAGACCTCTAGTGATGTGGTCCTTACCTAGCCTCAAGGGCAGCTCCTTTCATTTTTGGATACTTCTAATTGTTTTTTTTTTTAACTTTTCTTCCAACTGAAGCAAAGTCTGTTTTGTTTTGTTTTATTTTTTTTCTGATGTGTTCTTATCCCAAGGATTGTTCTAGCCTTGGGATTGCATTGTTATAGGGAACTCTCAGTGAGGAAGTCTCTTCTATCAATGCAGATTGGTAGCTGTACTGCAAATTATCCCAGATTATCCTGAGAGGTAAGCACATAGGATCATAGTATATTTAAAGTAACACTAGATGGGACCTCTGAAGCCATCTAGCCCAATCTCTTCATTTTATAGGGGAGGAATCTGAGGCCCAGGGAAGATAATGGACTTGTCCAGTATCAAACAACCAATATGCCTTAGAGCAGTGGTTCTCAACCTGTGGGTTGCGACCCCTTTGGGGGTTAAACAGGGTCACCTAAGACCATCGGAAAACATATTTCCTATGGTCCTAGGAACGTAGACACCGCTCCTCTATCCGTCTCCAGGTGCGTCCACCCCCATGCAGATACACCCACATATGAGCATTAAAGGGTCAAAAGGGTCACGGCATTAGGAAGGTTGAGAACCACTGTGTCAGAGGGAAGACAAACTCAGGTCTTTCAGACACTAAACCAGCTCTCTATTCATAAGCATACTGCTTCTTATATGTTTTAAAGTTGTAATTCTCTTGTATTTAGCGGAAACCTGCCTCTCTGTTGTTTCCTCCCATTGGTCCTATGGGGCCAACCAGAAAAAAATTCCTTTTCCACATGAAGAAATTTTCCACATGGGAACGCTTTATCATATGCTCTGCTGAAATAAAGATGCACTCTGTCTAGAGCATTTGCCAGCTCTACCAACCTGTTAACTCTATCAGAAGAGGAAATGAGGTTAGTTAGGCATGACTTGTTCATAGCAGATCTATTTGACTTTTCATAATCACTGCATTCTTTTTCTAAATGTTCAAAGACCTTCTATTTGTACATGCATCCTAGAGTTTTCCTGGGGATCAGGGTCAGGCTCATCTGCTCATACTTTGTGGAACATAACTTTTTTCTTTCCTTTTTCTTAAGAGTCCCATCACAGTTTTTCCTTTTTTTTTTAACCATCTTTCTTTCTCTGTGAATTACTCAGCATTCCTAGCAGTGTCTCTGAGGTCCATTTTGCAACAGCCTTTAGCAGCTTGGGAAGCAATTCATTTGGGGGTAGATGACCATATGAATTTTGACTTTTCTTTGCCTACATCAGTGTTGACTAGGCAATTCTCTCTACTGTTCATTATTTGAAGGGTGTCCATATGCTTTTTACATAGCCTTCATTAAATTAATACTGTTAAAAAAGCAATTCTTAGCTTTTCAGTCATGCAGGCCCAATTAATACACTAAGGGAAGGGCATTGTGATGGAAAGGCACTGGAAATGATATCAGAAGACTTAGGTTCAAATCTTTGCTTTGGTACTTGTAACTTTGGATAAGTCCATTAACTCTGGACCTCCTATTTTTCTTCTGTTAAGATGAGAGGTTTATATTGGATGATCTATAATGTCCCTTCCCGCTCTGAATCCCATGACGCTCGTTATACTTCCTAAGATTTAGTTAAAGTCAATATTAATCAGCATTTGGACTCCATCTTTGACATAGACATAGTGAAGTAGGGGTTATAGAGAAAGTAAGGAATTGCCTAAGAGGTTGAGAAATGATTATGTTCTCTGCCTTGTTTCAATAATGAGCAGTAAGTGATTGTGGAAGGTAGTCAGGCAGTTGGTTCTGATAAAACTAGAGTTGGATTCTGGATCTGGCAGGAGAGTCACAGTTTACCAAATGGACTGCACATGGCAAAATCTCCTTTATTCTAACATAAACATAGATGTCTAAAGATAGCTAAGTGAGGTTGCTGAACTCTAGTGGCCTGGCATGGTGATACCGGAGCATTTTGTGTATTTTTTTACCCTTATATTGATTGTTTTGGTTAAATGCACAATGCAATTCATTGGGGTGACAGATACAGCACTTTTTGCTGAACTATCTAGCAGGGGCTTTATGCTGCTGGATATGGGACAAGAAAAGGGAAGTGATTGCCAGTGCACACAGCTTACAGATAACTGTGTTGAGGCCTAAACTTTTGTACTGTATGGTGGTAGAAAAGATTATTTAAATGCCATGAAATTGTGATGAAGTACTATCCAAGGGACAAGGAGTCTCAGCGACAAATCCAGCCTATTTGTCAAGTTTGCAGTATAGTTTGGAATCTTCCGTGATGAATGACTCAGGTGTTATATTTAGGTATAAGTTTATTAATGTTACCTGCAAAGAGTAGAGATGACCAGTCCAGAGAAATGTTAGAGACAAAAGTCTAGGACCAAAAGAATATTAAAGCTTGAGATTCCTCAAGTGACTCCAACACAGTGAAGTGCAGGCCCTGGAGCAGGAAAACCCAATTTCAATTTTCACCTCAGACATTTATTTATTAGCTCTGTGACCCTGTGCAAGTCCCCTAAATCTCTGCCTCAGTTTCCAAATGGGGATTATAATAGCACCTACCTGCCAGTGTTGTAAGGATCAAATGAGATAATATTGATAAAGTGTTTTGTAAACTTTAAAGTGCTATATGGATGGTATATATGGTATACCATATAAATGGTATATATTAAAGTGCCATAAAGTATATATATATATATATATATATATATATATATAATTACTACTACTACTACTACTACTACTACTACTACTACTACTGCTACTGCTACTACTACTACTACTACTACTACTACTACTACTACTACTACTACTACTACTACTACTGCCATCACTACTACCACCACCAGGTCTTGTTCCTTAACAACCTTATATAGATTAAGAGGAGTTTGCCTTCTCCACTTCAAAAGAAACATCTATTCAGATGCCCTAGCTCAAGGCTTGTCTGTATAGGGAATGATCATCTCTGTACCAGTAAGGTACAGGGACTAAACCCATGAATTCATTGCCATTGGGAACTTGTTGGTGAGGAAACTCCTATCATGTTCTTCATGGCAACTTAGAGTCTCAGATAATTGCCTAGAGCACTGAGAGTCTTGTCCAGGGCCCCAGAAGCAGGGCATGAACCCAAGCATTCCTGATTTTGAGGTTGATTCCCTATTTACCCTGCCATACTGAAACAGAATACCAGGCATTCAATCTTAGTGGCGAGACCAGCCAGTGGTTCTAAGAAACGGTTTTTAAAAAGTTACATGGCCTTTCTCTTTGTTCCAAAGGATGTTTAGCCTGCACATAAAAAGCAAAGGGGTCCTGCTTTTAATAGCTGTTTGCAATTTCAACTCAGGTCTTGTTATGAAGTTTAAATTTAAAGCTTTACAGTGATACCAGGCTCGGGCTAAATTTGAAAGTAGCTGTGGGGGAGAGGACTTTAACATTTCCCCAGGGAAGTGGACTGGAAAATTGCTGAAGAGTAAACTGCAGGGAACACTCCTGAATTGGCCCCTGGGGTTTGACATAATTACATAATGACTTTTCCATATCTCAATTTTTAGGAAGGAAAAATTGCTTAAATTTTTTTTCAAAAGTGAAATTCAGCAACTTCTGTCATTTCTTGTCAAGATGCTGAATTCTGCAGTCGTGTCCACCCTTTGTGAATAGAGTATGAGTTTGAGGGGAAGTGAGGGAAAAAATGAATTTGATAAAGTTAGATTCCTGTAGGACTTGACATTTCCATACTAAGTAGACTTTTTGTGTTCCTGGTACTTCCCAAAGAGCAGGCTAGAGCACACACAATGCTAGACTGGTTTGTGGGAAGATACAGCTGTATTTTCATGAACAAAATTTAAAACATTGCATTTTCTGTTTCTGGGAATAAATAGGTAATTGTATATCTGGTTAACTGTTTATAGGTTTGTAGAATTTTAACTCTAGATAGGACCTTAGAGGTTATCTCGCCATTTCCCATTACTTTACAGATAAGGAAATAGAGGTAGAGAGAGAGATGAAGTGACTTCCCCAAGATGAATGAGTTTAGTGACAGAATTGAAAATAGAATTCATGTTGGATACCCAATCCATTGTTCTGTCCCTGACACCACATTGTACACTAAACATTGATGGTCAAGGCCCTGATTATGCAAGGAAGCTTCATTTAGCACTCCCATCCAGAGAGCTCAACACATTTTGATTAAATTCATCCAGACTTGTGATTCTATCTCATTTTTGCCTTTTATCTGAAATCATGCAATCTGAACAATTAACATTAACTCCATGAGCTTTAGTTACGGACTTGTCCCCTGTGTATTTTCAGTTTAAATTTTCTTTAACAGATTTGGGTGGGAGGAATTATGGTATGCAAGGGTTGTTGTGCAAGCTTTCATTTCAGCAGTGGGAATTTAGTGTTTCAGTGCTTTATTTTTAGGGCCCATACAGGTCTATAATAACGCAAAAATAAGAGTATTGCTTCCCTGCACAAATATGTATTCTATAAAGGAAATTTAAAGAGAATTTTAAGTACATATTGCATTTCATTTAGAAAACATGTAGATTCGATTACATTGGATTATCTCTTAAAAGTGAAAAGTGCAGTTTATCCTGCTCTGGTCAGACAACATCTGGAATACTGTATTTGGTTCTCAGGGTCACATCTGAGAAGGGAAATTGATACAATGGAGTGGGTCCACAAGAGGATGACCATGATGGTGAAAGGTCTGGAAAGCTTGCCACAAGGATATAAATTGAAGAAACCAAGATCAAGAAGGACATTCCACCACAAGTGGAATGGATGGGTAGAGACAGGTAGCAACAGAATCCCTAGTGAAATCCAAAGAACCTACTCAATACTAAGTTCAAGGTGTTATAATAAAAAAACAGTAAGTAACATTTCAATGCTTTGTTGAAGGTCTAACAAAAACAACAATTTTCTGAGGAAACTGAGGTTCCAAGTAGCTAAATGGCTTCACCAGCAGCCCCACGGCACATGTTAAAGCTGGGAAAAGCATCAGGAGGG
>CM053596.1:126078708-126092798 GCA_028646575.1 Pseudocheirus occidentalis | reverse complement strand
ATTTGTAAAGTGCTTAGTGTAGTGCTAGAAACATAGCAGATAAATTCTTCCTTCCTTCCTTCCTTCCTTCCTTCCTTCCTTCCTTCCTTCTTTCCTTCCTTCCTTCCTTCCTTCCTTCTTTCCTTCCTTCCTTCCTTCCTTCCTTCCTTCCTTCCTTCCTTCCTTCCTTCCTTCCTTCCTTCCTTCCTTCCTTCCTTCCTTCCTTCCTTCCTTCCTTCCTTTCTCCCTCTCCTTCCCTCTTGGTATGCAATGTAGCAATGTAATGTAGTGCCTTGAGAGTAGGAATTATTCCGTTCTTGTATTTGCACATTTACTTCTCTAGGACCTAGCTGCACTTACTTGTCCTTCATTTTCAAAGAGCACCAATGACGTCACTGGGTGATGTCTTTACTTGTGTGTCACCTAGCACAGTGCCAGGCACACAATAGGTGCTTAATTAATTCTTGCTGATTGACTGATTTGTCTCAGCTCCAGCAAGATTTAGTTGTCTGGGACTCCTTTGGGTTGTCTGGCTTATAAAAGGGAGACCACAAAGCCTTCTGGCCTTTCCCTCCTTTCTTCAATAGATCAGCCAAGCTAGGAGTGTTTGTGATCTCCTGCTAGGAGGTGCATGAGAACAAAGACACAAAGGGGCTGCCTTAAGGTGGGACTTGAGTTTGCCTTTGAATTTCTAGCCCCATGCTCTCCTCACTCCCTTGCATGTAATAGGGAGTTAATATCTACTGAACTGAATTTCCCCTGAGCCCTGCAGAGGGTAGCTAGCTTCCTTTACCAAGGGTAGCATCTTTTACCCCTGAGCAGCTGCTGTTTTTGAGGCAGGAAAATAAAGCTGGAGAGCTTTGTACAGCTGTCATTTGGAATCCCAAGCACCCATTTAATACAACCTGTCAGTGTGACCCGATTTCTTGGGCAGAGGCAGCCTTTGGCTGTAGGCTTCCTCCCTGTTAGCCATTTTCACCAGTTTTATTTTTGTTTGTTGTTGGGAACTTTCTGGATCTAGGAAAGGATGTGTGTGTGTGTGTGTGTGTGTGTGTGTGATATTTATGAAAATATGTGTAACCTGCAGGAATCAGAACCAAATTCTGACCCAGCCCTAACTAAACTCATTTCAGGAAGTTTTAACCCAATGGGAAGGAAATGGGGGTGAGATTCCTTATCAAGTCTCTTATAAAAGCATAGAGGCATGAAATAGAAGCAGATGTCACAACAACACTAACCCTAGCCTCTTTGGGGTGCTTTACCCCCCCAAAAGATTTTTTTTCAAATGAATATTTACAAATTCCCGTTGTCTGTGATCTTGTTCCTTATAAATAAATCTCCATGATCTTACCAATTTACCAGTGGGTATCTAGATATTTCTTAGGGAACATAAGATCTTTGATTCTGAGTTGGAAGAGACCTTTGAGCCTAACCCCTTCATTTGGTCAGGTCAGTCAGTCAATAAACATTTAGCAAGTACCTACTATGTGTAAAGCACTCTGCTAAATGCTGGAGGTACAAAGAAAGGCAAAAGACAGTCCTTTCCTTCTAGGAGCTCACAGTATAATGGGGGAAACTGATTTTTAAAATTAAACTCACAGTTTAATTGGGGGAAACAACTTGTCCAACATTATAAAGACAGCAAGAAGCAGAAGTGAGATTTGAACTCGGGTCCTATTGCCCTTATTGCTCTCTACTACTACCACAATGTTTATAAAGTCCTTAGCACAGTATCTGACACACACAAAAAGTTGTTTAATCCTTCCTTCCTTCCTTCCTTCCTTCCTTCCTTCCTTCCTTCCTTCCTTCCTTCTTTCCTTCCTCTTAGAATGCATGTTATAAACCATTCCAGTCCCCATGGTCTAGACTAGGAAGCTTCTTTTAAGTACTGATAATAAATAGAATATAACGTTAATAAACCATCTGTGTCTCTAGTTATTTTCAAGCCTCAATCATATGGTAACCTGTATAACTTAGAGGGGGTATGCACATTAACTAACCTTTCTTTGATAAGCTAAAGCGGTCTTTAGTGTTTCCTAATAGAGGCCTTAATGGAAAGAGTAGAGAACCCATTTGGAAATGCTTTGAGAGTTACAAGTGGAATGTGTGCCAGCCTGCAGGACATCAGACAGACAGCAAAATAGCTTAAGTGGTGGGTATCTTTTTCATTTTTTGTCTGCAGATATTAAGCAGCTTGAATAGCTGGAGGTGGGGAGGGAGGTTGTTATATTATTAACCATGGGGAGCATGGTGATAGTTTATTATAGGGCAGACTTACTGAAGGAGAGTTGTATCATTTTTCATGTTTAAAAAATGCTGTGACAATGCACTTCTTCAGCAGGCTGTTATTCCAATAAATCAACCCAAATCCTAGTTCTCTGAGGCTTTTGAACAGACTTTTTGGGGAAGCAGAATGATTGGAAATGTCACCCTATAGGAAAGCTTGGAATGTGAGGTGGAAATCACTGAAGCAGGAAAGTCCAGTGGGTTTTTACTCAGGGTATTCATGCCTTTAAAACAGAAGATGTAAATGGATATTCCCACAATCCACGGAGCTTCTAGAAATGTAAGAGCAGAGCTCTGTATCTCTCAGGGTTTGGTGCCTTTGATATGGCTCTTTCCTTCTCTATTGGCATGGTGTCCCATCCATCAAGGACAAACCTTCCTGTGTAGTGGCTCAGTCCAGCTCAGCTCAGCACAACACAACACAATTACAGACACCTACAGGATCCAGCTCAGGAAGGCTGAGCTGGAAGGCTCAGAAGCCAATGGCCTCTCCACTTCAGTAATATAGTTCCTGTATCTATGGATGGCTCCAAACCACTGGATGGCTGCCTCCCACATACATTAGTAATTGCTCACCAAAGAGATTTATTTTTAAAAGCAAACACTACCATTGATGTACAAAGCATTTAAAACCCTCATACCTCCTCTTCTGTGACCACCATCACAATGTTGTTGGCTGATGGGCAGGGGAGCTAGCCAGAGATCAATTCAACAAATATTTATGAAGCTTACAGCATACTTGAAGCATTGTGTGGAAACAGAGAGATGAAAAACGCCCTACCTCTAATTACTACTTAAGTATGAGGTAGGTGGTGACATAGGTAGAGTGTCAGGCTTGGCTCCTCTTCCTGAGTTCAAGTCTGGTCTCAGACTCTTACTAACAGTGTGACCCTGGGCAAGTCACTTAACCCTTTTTGTCTCAGTTTCCTCATCTGTAAAATGAGAAAAAAAATAACAAACTACTCCAGTATCTCTGCCAAGAAAACCCCAAACGGGATCATGCATATTCAGACATGATTGAAAACGACCGAACAACAGCAAACCTGGCTGTTGCTCCAAATGGTTACATTCTGCTGTTTTCCCTTTTCATTTCAGTCTTCTTCCACTTTTGTTGCTTCTCTTTGGTATCAGTTGGCTCTCTTCCCTGAGGATCCCCTCCCCCACTTGCCTACTAAATATGTTGGGAAGAGGACAACTGACCCCAGACCTTTTCAGAATGATAATGTCAGAGGTGGAAAGGAGTTTTGAGATGATTGCTTTGATGGTGTCAAACTTAGAAAGTCTTAGAAAAACACAAGGAAACATTCTCTGTGTTGTATTTTAATTTTTGTTGTTAAATATTTATCTCCCAGTTACATTTAATGTTTTTTTTTGTCTTTTTTTTGGAGGGAGAAGGCAAGGCATTTGGGGTTAAGTGACTTTCCCAAGGTCACGTGGCTAGTAAGTGTTAAGTGTCTGAGGCTGGATTTGAACTCAGGTCCTCCTGACTCTGGGACCGGTGCTCTATTCACTTTGCCACCTAGCCACCTCAGATGCCATTTCTAAGATCAGTTTCGCTGTATCTTATGGGTATAAGAGGATGTATTTAGTGTGGTTACATCCTTTAACAGGCTTTTCAATTCATTACTGTCTCCTGAGCCATAGGGAAATCACCCATACTGCTTGTTTTAAGAGGCTCTCTTTTAAAATGCCAGTCAAGCATCCTCAGCCTGACCCTGTACCTTTGGACAGGGAAGGATGGCGGGAAATTTTGGTCACACTCCCAAAGCCCCAAGCTTCTGTGTGGATGGTGTGAATGTTTGTCCTTACTTACCGACCACTAGTAAGGATCTCATTTGGTCCAGGTGGACTTTTAGAAGCAATCAGAGCAGATTTTGTGCTTCTGATGACAGTCTCAATCATAACTGATTCCTCTTCTGTATATATGGACCAAAAGAAAAGCCAACAAGCATTCAAGCACCTTTTACATGCCGGGCACTGTGTTAAGTGCTAGGCATACAAAAACAGCGAGGAACTTCACACTCTAATGAAAAGAATAAGGCATTAAGTTGTGAAAGATCTTGAGCAAGTGATGGAGTCTAAGATAATCATGT
This sequence comes from Pseudocheirus occidentalis, assembly GCA_028646575.1. Taxonomy (NCBI): domain Eukaryota; kingdom Metazoa; phylum Chordata; class Mammalia; order Diprotodontia; family Pseudocheiridae; genus Pseudocheirus; species Pseudocheirus occidentalis. The sequence continues at coordinate 126,088,440 of CM053596.1, read as the reverse complement.
ACTTTGTTTACCGTTCATAGTGCCCTTTCTTTGGATGGAGGAATATCATCACAGAGATGTTGAAGATTCTAGATCTCTTCTACACATTTATCTTTCTAACAGAATATAAACCCTCCTTGAAGGCAGGAACTGTTTGGAATTCACTAGGTGTGTGACCCAGGGAAAGTCGCTTACCCTCTGCCTCAGTTTACCCAACTGTAAAATGGGGATAATAACAGCACCTAGGTTGCAAAGTTGTTGTGTGGATCAAATGAGATAATTGTAAAAAATGCTTTGCACAGTGCTGGGCACATAATAGTCTAAATGCTTACTCCATTTTTTGTGTGTATTTGTTTTTCTAGTACTTAGTAGCAGATGCTTATACTTTTTGGGAATCAAATTGAACAGAACTGAGCTATGGCATTCTAATCCACCTGATGTTTATGTTAATATATTTCTACCCGATTAGATTGTAAACTCCTTAAGGGCAGGGCCAACCCTTTATATTTTTATCTCCTATAATGCATTGCATATTGTAGTATGCACTTGATAAATGCTTAACTGAATGACTGAACAAATTGGATGCACCTGAATTTGATATGTCAGCCTCCCCAATATAACTTGGCACATTTATTTATTTTTAAACAAAAGACAAAGTTAATTTGCTTTTGACATGGCTTGGAGAATTTTGCTCAAGAGTGTCCGACATTTAGGACTCAGAACCATTGCCCCAAAGGCATCTACTGTATCCGTTTAAATTGTTGGTTTTTTAGCAAACGCTCTCTGAGGATAATAGGAGAGGCATAGAACAGTGGTACAGCTTAGCCTGTGGAAAAGCTGGCAAATGAAGCAAAGTTTTGGCCTCATTTTTCAACACTAGACTACATAATGACTTCCTTTTCTTTCTTCCCCTTTCCCTCTTCATTCCTCCCTCCACTTCCCAGATCATTTAAACTGGAGCATGTTTTCTACTCCGTCTATTCTAATGAATGGAATACTGATCCTACCCCACCCGGGGCCCCTGGGGGCTTTATCCCCAGAGCTTACAGCATTCAGAGTGTGGGAGGTGACTGCTTGAGTACTTGAGCATCTGTGCTGAAACAACTGGCACTGAGTGTGACCCCCAGTTCCATTGGTTTCCTGTCGATCATTTAAAAAAAAAATTTGATCCATTTAATTTTGTCTCCTCAAGGGCTTTTGTGTCATGTCTTTCTCTGAAATTATGTATAGTGTTTGCCCTTTTGCCATGTGAGGCTGTGGTGGTGAGTGGGAAGTTGATTTCTTGTAAAAGGTTTGCATATCATCAGTACTGTGGGAGAGATAAAAAAACCCTTTTTGGTCTTTTATTCAATTTTCTCTTTTTTCCAGGAAATTCCCTTTCTTATCCTCCCACCCCCTTTCCCAGTCTCCAACATAATCCTCATGTCATCAGAGTTTGAGGGTTGATTCTTCAGAATGTATTTTAAATATAGTTTGGATTGCTATTTGTAGTTAAAAATTCTTTGAACTCTTAAGTATTCATTTTTTCAAGTGAGAAAATGAACAACCCATGACTATTATTGAGGGAATTAGGGATGTTTTAGCCTGGGGAAGAGAAAATCTAGAGGAGCTTGTAGCTTTCTGCAAGAATTTGAAGAGCTGTCATCTGGAAGAGAGATTAGACTTGTTCTACTTGCATCTGGAGGGGTCACCATTAGAAGGAAGATATGTAAACTGCAGAAGGATTTCAGCCCTATGCAAGGGAAACCTTCCTGACAATCAGCACTGTCCAGAAGTGGCCTGTTTTACCAAAGGAGGCGGTGGGTATACCCTCATTTGAGGTCTTCACACAGAGATTGGGTGACAGTTTGATGGGAGTGTGATAGAAGGGGGCTCTTTTTGCACAGACTTGGATTGGACAAGGTACTCACCAAAGTCTCTTCCAGTGCTGAACTTCTATAAGACTCTTACCTTATTCCTTTGAGTAATTGGCACCTTCAAAGCAGGAAATCCTATACATGCTGTTTGAAGATGCATTGATATTGACAAATTTTATTTTTTTTAATTCTTTTTTACTAGTCCTGTGATTTCATAAGGAAGAGTGGGTGGAACTTCCCTGTAAAAAATGTGGATTAGGGGCAGGTAGGTGGCACAGTGAATAGACCATTGGCCACCATTGGCCCTTAAATCAGGAGGACCTGAGTTCAAATATGGATTCAGCCACTTGACATTAACTTAGTCTGTGATCTCGGGCAAGTCACTTAACCCCAATTGTCTTGCTTTCCTCCCTCCAAAAAAATGTGGATTATTACCTGCAAAAGGTAAGCAATTTGATGGGTCCATGATCACACAGATAAGAGTAAGGCAGACATGAGACTTAATTCCAACTCTTGACTCCCCTGTAGCTCTCTGTTCACTAAGCCAAGTTACACATCTTCATGTTCTCCTACACATATTGGTGGATGATAAGCTGGCATTGGTGAGTTTTATCATGGTACTAACATTTTGTAGAACTAATTGATCAAAAATAATTTATTAATTGCTTGTGTGCCAGGTGTTAGTGGGAGTCCAGATACAAAGAAGAAAATACTTCCTAATTTCAAGGAACTTACAAGGTATTAGCAAATAATTAGTAATTTGAAGTTTGTTTTTTGGGGGTGTGAGGGGTGAGCTTAGTGCTAATTGATCTGTTCAGCCTGTGTTTATGAAATGTCTATTACCTGTAAGGTATCCTGATAGCTGAAAGGTTTAGAAGATGTGGCTCTGTACCTCCAGAAAAGTACAATGTAGTAAGGGAACTAATAACTTGTAAGATTAACCAAAACAAAGCATGATGAGATTCAGAAGAGATGAAATTCTAGCTGAGGAGTTAGGGAGGGAAGCACCTATAAGGCTTTATGAAGGAGGTGCCACCTGAGATGGAACCTGAAGGATGGAAAGATTTTGTCAGTTTTCTATTCTACTGTGTTATGAAAATGCTTGTTTTATTTCTTAAGTTCAGAATTAAAAAAACAAAAAGAAATGAGTGGGGAGGGATGGATGGGGACTTGGGGAGGACATTCCAGCCACTAGACTGGAATTAAGTAATGTAAGTAAGAATATACAAGTGGAAAAAGGCAGGAGAGAGGTGAGTACCTGGACCCTAGTTGTAGGAATTAGGAGTACCTTCCAGAGTCTTCACTTTTAAATCTTGTGTGTGTGTACACACACACACACACACACACACACACACACACACGCATATACACATGCACATATATGTATGTGCATGTTTAAGTATATATGTGTATATGTGTATGCATATTAGAGATTTCTGGATAGGGGTAAAGGCAATGTTGTGTGATAAGTAGAAAATAAAGAAAACTCAAACATATGTTGTCCCATTCACATTTTTCTATGATTCTCAGTGATTTTAATAAGGAATAAAGTATGATAGAGATATTTTGTAGATACTTAGACTTCAGTCTTTTTCTTCCCCTGTAATTTTTTTCTTTCTTTGATGTGAACACATGTATTCAAATTCATACTATCCAAAGTTATAATTATGTAAAATGTGGTAATTGGTTCCAACCCAATGGAAATATTCTATGTGAACTTCAAAAAATGCAGCTACTTGATTGGATTCCTTATTCGTACTAATCAGGACTTAACTGTTCAGTGGGAAGAAATCAGCATTTGTAGTCTGAGGAACTACGTTAAAATCCCAGGACTTATATATGTGATCTTGGGCAAATAACTTAACCTTAGTAAGTCTCTGTGTCTTTATCTATAAAATGAGGAGGTTAGATTAGGTGATCTAAATCCCTTTCTGTCTCTAAACCTATTGTCTTATGAAGTGGCAATGTGGTATATACACCAAATTGCAATATAGGTTACTCTGCATGTAACACACGACTTTTCTGATCTTTTAAAAGGGCCTTTGTTTATCAGAGGAAATATTACCAGGTTTCTTTAAGACACACCCCTGTCTGCCTCAGTTTTCTCAACTGCAAAATAGGGATATTCTCAGTGTTGTTGTGAGAATCAAATGGATAATATTTACACGGGGCTTAGCCTAGTGCTTGGCACATAGTAGGTATCTAATCCATTTTTGTTTCTTTCCTTCTTTCCTTGGGAGCTCCATAATTGGTGTTCTCAGTGACTCTCTTATTAATTTATGTCACACACCAGTTTTCTCATCAGTAAAATAAAGGGCTTGGTCTAGGAAATATCCAAGGTTTCTTCTGGATTAAAATTCTGTGAATTCCATTTAGGGCATACATTCCCCCCTATATAGGGATATATATTCCCCACATTTAGGGACCATATCTAAACTTTTAAAAAATCTCCTTCAGTGTTTATCTGTACTCTGAATACAGTAAGCATTTGAAAAATATTTGTTGAATGGTTCTGAAGGCCTTACTAATGAAATGGTTAAATTATTGTGAACTAGGAAATAGGCTGTTGGGTTGTTTTGGGGACATTAACTCATCCATACCACATACCCCATATAACAAACTACATATTTAGAAGAAACCAAACTAGTAATTCAGAATTGCCACTACTGTATATCCTAGGCTTACTGTGGGTGAATGTAGGTTGCCATGACTACTGATATATTTTCATTTTTTCTGCTTTGGGACATAAAAAATAAAAAAAAAACTTGAATATTGCTCATTTGAACATTGTATTGGCCTTTTCTGGTTTTATGTTTCAAGCATAAAGGAGTGAATGTGCCATACTAATCAAGCAACTTTGCTTTTCCATCATTAGAGATTTCCTTTGCTCAAAGTATAGGATGAGTTCCTGGGGATTGAACAGGGCTGATTGAATTCCTCTCTTGGATATTCTCTCCTCTTTGGGATGTTATTTTCTTCCATCCCTCTGATTCCTTTTATGATTTATCATCCCTCTCATTGTTCACATTCCCTTATCTCATGTTCACTATGGGTATACTCCAAGGTTTGTTCTGGACCGTCTATTTTCTTTGTGCTTTCTTGATGACCTCATCACCTTCTGTAGGTTAAATTACATTACTATGTCAATATATTCTATATATTATAGATAATTCCTATGTGCAGAAGCCAGTCCTGCTCTCTCTGCTGAGTTCTGGCCCATTCACACCAAGTGAACTTTCAAACTGGATACCCAAGAGAGATCTCAAACTAAGCATGTCCTTAAAAGAATTAATTCCTCCTTTCTAAAGCCATGCCTTTTCTAGACTCTCTTGTTACTCTCATGGGAAGCACCCTTCTTCCAGTCACCCAACTTCTCCACTTTGAGGTCATCTTCGATGCTTCATTTTCAGTCACTCCACATATCTGATCTATTGCCCTATCTTGATTTCTGTCTCTGTAATGCCTCTCCCTTGCCCCTTCCCCCTCCCTCACACTGCTGCCACCCCGCTTCAGGCCCATCTTTGAATACTATAGGAACCCTCCTTTTGGTCTTCTGGCTGGCGTCTCCCTACTCAACATGGCTGCCCTCCTCAGTACATTTTACTGGCTCCTGGTCTCTCCTAGACTCAAATATAGCTCTCTGTTGGGCATTTAAAACTTTTTACGCCTTGTTCCTTCCTACCTTTCTGGGCTTCATTAACTTCTTCACACTCTGCATCCCTCACCATCTTTTCCTATTCACTTTCATTGACACAGGATGCTTCTTTTCCCATGTCTGTGCCTTAGGCTGTAATGTACATCTTCCTCACCTCCACCTCCCAGAATTCTTGCTTTCCAAGGCTACTTTCTTCATGAAACCGAGTCCCCACCACCTGCTAGAAACACCACTTCCCAAACTATCTTGTATTCATTTTGTGTCTCTTCCCTATATAGTCATTCTTATGTACATGTACACCTTTAGAATAGAAGCTTCTCAAGGGCAAGGACTGTTTCACTTTTGTCTTTCTGCCTCTAGCGCTTAGCACATAGCAGATTCCTAATAAATGCTTTTTCCTTGCTTGCTTTGAAGACTCATTTCTCATTCTTTAAGTCAAGCTGGTGGACTAGAAATCATGAGGCCTTTTTGTTTGTACTGTAAAATTCTTTCTTGGTGTTAAAGGAAAAAACAAAATACTTTTGTCAGAGAGCCTGAGGTTGGTAATTGCCACATTCAGCAAAGTTGCCACACAGATACAAGGTATCTGCTGTGTTTTTCTCCCCTTTCAGCTTTGCATGAGTCCCAGTGTGGGCTGAGAGGCTCTTTGGCACATGCTATTACGGCCCTTGGGGTTTACAATGCAAGTTAAGTGGACCACTGAGGGGCTTGTCAGCTTGAAATAGTTCAGCCCTTTTTGAATTATCTGAGTACTGAAGTCTTGTATTATTTGAAAAGTAGAAAAATTATTACCCTCAGTCCTGCTTGGGTAACTACAAAAATAGCTAAAGAGACTTTTTTGAAAAAGCCCTATATATTCTGACTTTTACTTTCAGATTGATTGCTTGCCTCCCCTCTCCCATCCTCCCACCCTTCTTCCTTCCTCTGTTCCTTTCTTCCTTCTTTCCTTCCCTCTTTTCTTCTTTTCTTTCCTATTCTCTTTCTTTCCCTGTTCATTCTTCTTCTTCTCTCCTTTCACTCTTCCTCTTAATTCCTTTCATTTCTAGCCTCCTCCTTTCTTCCTCCTATTTAATTTCCTCTCTTCTCTTTTTCCACTTTCCCTTCCATTTCTCCCTCCCCTACTCCCACCCCTTTCCTAGGAAAACTAATCTCCTAGCTTAACTTGAATGTTTTCCACACCTAAAATTGCAGCTGTAATAACTACTTTATTATTAGACATAAGACACAATTTGTAATAACATTACTCTCACTGTCTAACTTTTTAGGAAGAGAATTTCTTTCAGACTTAAATAAAGTCTTTTCTTCAGAAATATCAAGGAGTATTACACTGAGGGGAAAAAAGTAATAAATAAACCAGTAACACATTTCTTTTCAAGATTCATTGAAATCTGCCCTTCCTTACCATTTGGCCACTTAGTAGAGAACCCTATACATGTATTTGTGCATGTGACCTTGAAGACATTGTTATTCTGACATTAACCCAGAGTGGATTTGAGGTAGCGGTCCTGGTTCCTTAATGCTGTTTGTGCAATGTTTGACACGCACAAATCCTCTTTGATAAAAGTCATTAAGCTGGTATAGTGAGTTGTGGTTTTTTCAATAGCTGTGTGCTGTTTGGCTATTATCTCTGAATCACTCAGAAAATTAGGTGGAATCCTGGGCTGCTCTCTCTCTAAAGTGATGAGGCTTCCTACTTGGGAGCAGAAGGACAGGCATTTTTCCTTAGAGGGATACATGTCACTTCCTATGCTGAGAGTGGTACCTCCTATACAGTTGTGGCAAGAAAAGACCAATAACCTCTTTCTCTGCCTGCATACTGAAAAGTCTGCCTTCTGCCCTGTTTCTGAAGTGGTTATTTTCAGAAGATCACTCAAACCAGTTGTATGTCTGTATGCACAGTGTGTGACTCTGGTACTTTTGTAGAATGTGATTTGGGTGGTGTAGGATTTTCTTGGAATAGTAGGGTGGATTTGGGGTTTTGTTCCATTTTTCCATTGAATTAACTCTCTGTATTTGGCATATTCTACTGTGTAGTTTATGGGATCATAGATGTAGAGCTGGGAAGAGTTTCAGAGGCCCTCTAGTTTAGCCCTCACCTTTTATAAATTAAGAAATTAAAGTCAGCTTAACAGGCAGCAAGTATCAGGGGCAGGATCTGAACTCTGCTCCTCTGATCTTAACTTAGCAGTTTATCCTTTGGATTTCTTGATTAGCCTTGATCTAGAGCCAATGGAATTGTATTACAGGAGAAAATAACCCATCCAAATTTGTATATGATGTTAGGTGCTATGGGTACATGTTCTCCCTCTCTCTCCCTCTCTCTCCTTTTAGAAGAGCATTGAAGAATTGTTATTTTGTTGTTGATTCATCCTGCCTGGTGTGTTGTAAAGGATGGTAAAAGACTTGAGTAACTAAAATTTTCTCTTCTACTCCTCAAAAATCCATGGTACTTTCTGAAACTTGAAATTTTCATTTTTCTTCTTTCTCCTGAAAATAAGCATGTTTCCTGGGACAAGTAACCTGTTAAATCAGTAACACTACCTAATCTTTATCAACCATGAATTTTTCAGCTACACAGTTATCATTTAGCAAGTCTTCAGTGCCACGGGACAGAGGACAGACAAATTTTGATGGGGGAAGTGGAAGGAAAAGTAGAAAACAGGAAACTTTATGTGGCATCTTTGGGTTCCTGGTGTTGGGAGTAGAGGTGTTAATAGGTACTCAATAAAGTTTGAATTAGACAAAGTGCTATGAAAGGGGGGGATTTTCAAGATGGATAAGCCACGACAAAATGGGGGAGGGAAAGTAGGGAGTATACAAATGGATATGACAGGAGGGCCTGCAAAAGGTAAACCGCATTTTTATCTTTGGTGATCTTTCTGCTAGTTTTGCTCCCCTCTAGAAAAAGGGTAAATAGGCAAATTTGCTTAGAAATATTTTGGAATTTCAAAAGGCTCCTTCTTATAATCCATTGAAATTTAATTTATTTGGAGGTATAACATGCATAGAAAGTTTGAAATAATCTGAGTTGTAAGAATAAATAGACTTTGTAGAATAGCCTGAGAGAGGATAAGTATCTTGGGAAATTAAACAAGATTCCCTTTTTGGGAAATAATAATCTCAGATCTCAGCCTCTAATTGAACCCTGAACTTTAGTTTCCCATTAATATGTTACAAATAAATTCAGTACATTTCAGCATTTATTAATCACCTGCTATGTTCAAGATGCAAAGTGCTAGAAATAAAAAGACAACAGTCCTTGCCCTCAAGGAGAGTACATTCTCTTGGCCTCTGTGTGTGTATGTATGCATACTCAAATACATGCAGGAGAGTATGAGAATGCCACTTGTACAGAACTAAGTAAATGCCAAGTACATAGCAGTGTATAGCTATTTCAAGAGGGAGATAGCACCAACATTGGGGTGGGGAGTTGTTAAAGGCAGCGAGGTGGCACAGTGGGTAGAGGGTCAGGCCTGGAGTTAGGAAGACTCAAATTCAAATCCAACCTCAGATGCTTACTAATTGTGTGACTCTGGGCAAGCTGTTTAACCCTGTTTGACTCAGTTTCCTCATCTGTAAAAAATGATCTGGACAAAGAAATGGCAAACCACTCCAGTAGCTTTGTCAAGAAAACCTGAAATGGGGTCACAAATAGTCAAATGTAACTGAAATGATTGAACGACATGTTGTTAAATAAAGGTCTTATGATCCAGAAAAAAAAGTGTGTGTGTGTGTGTGTGTGTGTGTGTGTGTGTGTGTGAGTATGTGTGTAGGGAAATCACTTGTGTAAAAATAAGGAAACTGGAAACAAGCGTTTATTAAGCCCCTACTTTGTGCCAGAGCTTTACAAATATTATCTCATTTGATCAAAAGTAAGGAAATAGAATATCCTTTAAAGGTAATTGTTAGCATACCAGTTTGACTGGATTGGGGAGTGTATGAGGTAATCCCAATAATCCTAGAATATTAGGACCTGGAATGTTAAGTATTCAACTACTCCACTCTCCTCATTTGCATAAGGAAACTGAGTCCTATAAGTGAGGTAGTTTATTAAAGGTTATGTGGCTAGAGTCTTCCTTCCTTCCCTCCTTTCCTCCTCCCTTCCTTCCCTCCCCTCCCTCAATCCCTCAATCCCTCCCTCCTTCCTTCCTTCCTTCCTTCCTTCCTTCCTTCCTTCCTTCCTTCCTTCCTTCCTTCCTTCCTTCCTTCCCTCCTTCCTTCCTTCCTTCCTTCCTTCCTTCC
>CM053596.1:126032794-126078608 GCA_028646575.1 Pseudocheirus occidentalis | reverse complement strand
AGCAGAAGAGTCTGTATTTGAACTCAGGGCATCTAATGCCCAAACCAGGGTACTTCTCACTTTCCAGCATGGTTTCTCCTAGCCTCTCATGCCAGAAGTTTATTTGGTTTTTTTCCACTCCCAAAAGTATCTTTCTGCTTTTCCTTTACAGAAAGGAAGGAGTTAGGAACCCATCATAAATATGTAGATCAAAGTAGAAGATACATTTTCCCTTGTATTTCTAAAGTAAAATTATCCAAGTGTAGACAGATTTGAGTTCCTCATTTCTTCTGCCCTTGATTCCTTATATAGGAAGGACATAAAGCTTTCAGATGTGTATCCCTAACTTAATTTTAATCTCTGGCTTTTCTTTTGTATATATTTTCCATTCAAATGATAAGTATGCAGTTGTGGCTGCCTTGATTAATGTTTTACATATTTCCCCAGGCATTCATGTAGAGTTGACTAAAATATAAGTTACCCTTGGTTGCAGAGAACTTCTGATTGGCATCTAGAAACATTCACAAAATATATCCTTTGGTAAGCAGTATTCCAACCTATAATTTTCTTCCTTTTTTGCAGGGGGGTAAGAGGAGAGAGAAGGAGGCATTCCTGAGAGCCATGTCTGTTCCCGTAAATAGAAGGGTGTGGTTTGCAATCATTATGTTTTCATTTTCAGCCTTTTACAGGGCATAAGGAAAATTAAGAAATAAATCTATTCAGGTGTTTTTAACAGGATGAACTGGAATGAAATGCAAAGTCAGCTTTTTTCCCCCCTCTTCATCTTCTAGCAAAAATATCACCATATCCTAAATTGCCTTGGGTTAGAACACTGTTTGTTGAATAATTCAATAGCTTGAACTGGTAGAATTAGGGGACTCATTAGGCTGAAGGTCAAAAGTTAAGTTAAAAACATTTCCTTATAGTCATGATATGACTCCCAATGTTGACAGATTTTGAGAAAGGCAGTGAATGCTAAAAAAATGTAGGGGTCTTAATGAATTAGAAACACAACTGTTACCTTGCCATTTACATGCCTCCCTGCTAGGAGCTGTCCTGAATTATAATTATTTAGATCTCTGTGCATCTGTAAGTGGATGTATTGTAGAAGAATACTACTTGGTCTTTTTCACAAAATTTTTAGTTGATGGGCAAAATGGCTCCCCATTCATTTTTTAAAAAATCTTTTCCTGGCCCTGGAAATTTTCTCACAGGAAATCAACTGGTTTTGCATTATCTTATAAGCAAGCAAAACTTTTTCTTTTTCTTTCAAGTTGCCTCTGGATGTTTGGTGTTAGACCAGGGTATCTAACATCAAGACCAGGTTTTTTTTTTAACTTTCCATCAGGATTTCTCCTAGCCTCATACACCAGAGGTTCATTCCTTCCTCCCCACCCCACCCCCACTATCTTTTTGTTTTTCATTTATAGAGGAAGGAAGGAAGGAAGGAACTATGAATCCATCATAAATATATAGATCACAGTAGAAAATATATTTCCCTTGCATCTCTAAAGTAAAAATTATCCAAGTATAGACTCAAATCCTTCATTTCTTTTTCCCTTCATTCCTTGTATAGGAAGGACATTGAACTTTCAGATGCATCCCTAACTTAATTTTACTATCTGGCTGGTCTTTTGTATGTATTTTTTGTTCAAATGATAAGTGTGAAATTGTTGCAACCTTGATTAATGTTTTACATATTTCTCCAGCTTTCTTAGTCTTTACATAAGAGAGAACTCAAGATCAGAAGCCCTGAGATGGCAAATTTCTTTGGTAGATTGACAATCTGAAATTATTTCATGGAGATAACAAGCACAACAAAAGTTGTCAGGTTGCGTTTGTAGAATGCCGCTCCTATGACCACCAATCAATATACAAATATTTTCAACTCTCTATCTTTTTGGAGGGAGACTTAGTATGTACTGTCCTTATCCAAAACAAAGATTGTAGTGTTAGTCAGAGATAGTAATAGTGTAGAGTTAGTAACGGAGTACTTAAAATAGAGTTAGTAATAGTAATAGCTTTCCTTTTTGCTCTTCCCAGTAGGGAATACCTTCTCCATTTCTGCAAGTTGAAACCTATTTAAGTTGAAGGCCCAGGTTAGGTCCACCTTCTTCACAAAGTCTTCCCTGATCCTGTTAGTTGGAAAGGATCTCTTCCTCCTTTGAAGTCTCATAGGTTTTGTTTTGTTTTGTTTTGTTTTGTTTCATTTCTTTTGGTGCTTCTGTTTACACTTATCATAGAATCATAGACTTTAAATGTGAGAAGAGACCTTGGAGATTATTTCATCCAGCACTTCCATTTTACAGATAAGCGCTTAAACTATCAAGAGACGTTGTTGATATGTTTTGGTTAACATATCAACAGAGAGGTAGAGTCAAGAGTGAAATAAACCCATGTTTTCTGAATTTAATTAAAAAAAAAGAGCAATAAAGTTAGAAGCAGAAAAAATTATTGGTAGTTCATATATTAAACTTAATTGGTGGACCCTCATTCTAAAACTATTTGGGATCATCAAGAAAATCATGTGTATAAATTCTGATTTGACCCCTATAACTGAAGGAATATTATTTCTGGTTCATTGAAATTCCTCATTGCTCTTGAATTAAATCTCACTTTTTCCTAATTATTGCTCATTTTAATTTAAAAATGTTATAAATGAAGATATTGTGCTAATATGAAGGACATATTTTCATTGCCTTCTAATTTAAAGTTGGTGTTGGGGAGAAGGTAAAATGCAGAGACATGTGGCATAGGCAAGAGTTAATAGTTTAAGTTCCCTCAAGGAAAAATTTTTCTTCTTTAATTTCTTCAGATAAATCTGATATCTTTTCATTGCTTTTATGATACTTGAAGATATATAACAAACTGAACTTTTCAGAGCAAGTCTTGGCAGCCATTTTCTAAATTTCACATATTTCCAACATTAACACAATTATGCACTATAGGCTTACTCTGATATATTGTCATGCTATGGAAGGAGGACCCTGAGTTCTCCAAACCTATACCATTAGAATAGAGTGTATGCTCTTGAAAATATTACCTTGTGAATGGATTGTATGTCTGATTTCCAAGACCAGTTTAGCTAGGTTTGGAGAGACCCCATCCCACATTGGGTGTGATGTAATAAATGTTTTTGGACATGGCAACTCTCAAAGACTTTTTCCTACTAAGTACTAGGGAGATTGTGATTTTTGATCCCTAATTGCTCTAATAACATCAAGGTGATATCATTATAGTTTGAAGTAATCTTATTTGCTGTTCAGCCTTACCTTCTTTCCTTGACTCTTCAGTCCCTTGAGGATAGACTTTAAAAAAAAAAATCTCCATCTCAGTACCTGACCTGTAGTCAACACTCAAATATCTTTGCTTAGCGGATGAATGACAAAATGGACAAAACCCAAAATTAGACTTAGTTTCCTTTTCAGGAATTCTGTCCATTATGAAATCCACTTACCTCTTGGGAAGATGTCATGTTGGTTTTGTTATACAAGTTACACCAAAACACATGGGAGCATCTTAACAGAATTTACCACTCTCTCCTTCCTGTCTTTTAAGATTTACTTCTTAGAATACTTCAGATAAATTGGGGTGAATGTGGACTAAGATGTTATTTTGCCTTATGGTCACCTTGTAGAATCATAGAGGTGGAAAGGTCTTTAGACGATGACTATTGCAACACCCTCATTTTACAGCAGGGGAAGCTAAGGCTCAGAGAGGGAATTGAGTTTGCTCAGGGTCACATAGCTAATGAACCCATCTCAAATCTCTCTCTCTCCAAGTCCATTATACTTTACTGGCTCCTCTCAAGGACTGTTAGGACAAAGCTTATGATATTTTTCATTTTTTGTACACTTAACACCGAGTACAGTGCTTAGCACAAAATAGTTGCTTAATAAATTTTTGTTGGATTTAACTTAATTTGAATATCAGTTATTATACTAGCGAAGACTTGGTTAATGGAGATTTCTGAATATTAGTTATTATACTAGAGAAGACTTGGTTAATGGAGATTTCTGGTATGATATTAAATCTGGGGCTCTCAGACATCCCTCTTCTTGTCTTCGTTGGCATTGGAATCTGAATTTTGAGATTCTAAGCTGCTAGGCAGGGGTGAAATCTATCTTCCATGTGGCATGGGTAGTTTCCTCAGGCTTGTAGGTCCTTTATTTCTACTTTTCAAGGGGGAGACAACAGGTCTTTGAAATGCTGGACTGAATGCTGTAGGCTTGTTCCATCAGTCTGAAGGGGACAGTGCTGTGAGATCCCATGAATCTTCTGAATGTGGCTTGTTTTTTCCTTGCTTCCTATAGGCACTTGATTTGAAGTTAGATTTATTTTATGTCTCTAAACCATTCTACCGTTTTTTACCTTTGCCTGACAGTTTGTAGCTGAGCAAGACAATTGCTTTCAGCTCTCCTCCAAAGTCAGTTTGCCCCTGGTTTGTAGAGCTGTTAGGCTGCCCTATAGGAATGTGGATCATTTTCATGAAGGGGCTATCTGTCACTATACTTTCTTAGTGTCTAAAAAGAAAACTTTAAAAAAACTTGAACTAAAAAAGTACAAACGTTTCAATGTACAAAAAAAGAGTATATGAAACTGTGAAATTCTGTTATATACAGTTGTTGGGTTTTTAAAAATATATATTCATTTTAACAAGGTGGTAGCAAAATTAACATTTATGACTACTGATTTTTTAGGGGCAGGGATTCTTAATGTTTTTGTTATGTTCTTGATGGTATTTTATTTCTTTTCCTTTTCCATGTCTATCATTAGCTAGGCACAATTCCCCTATCCTTCCTTCTGATGTCTAAGTATAGTCAGCCAAAACAAATCACTGTTTTGTATGCATGCAAACATATTTATCTCATGCTACAGCACTAGTCAAGGGCAGCCAGGTGGTTCAGTGGATAGAACACCATGCCTAGAGTCAGGAAGACCCAAATTCAGATTTGACCCCAGAAATCAGTTGTATGGCCCTAGGCAAGTTACTTAACCCTGTTAGACTCAGTTTCCTCATCTGTAAAATGAGCTGGAGAAAGAAATGGCAAACACTCCAGTATCTTTGCCAAGAAAACTCCAAATGGGATCATGAAGAGTCAGACATGCTTGAAGTGATTGAACAACAACCATAGTACTAGTCTAGTGTGACATTCCAGGGCAAGAGACCCTGAATATTTTGTGTGGAGGAGAGGTTCTTTTTTAAATTGCATGAAGTCTTGAGATAACCTGGTGGGGGGTGGGGGGTGGAGCTTGGGAGTGATTCTAACAGTAAACTTTTTGTTTGCTGAAAAGCCACAGAAGGGGAGAAGGGATTATGATGACCTTGTGTTCCTTTCCAAATTAGGAATTCCAGCAAAATGAGGGAAGAGGGGCCTGATGATCTCTTTAGAGATCAAGCAACTAAAGTTTGAACCTCTACTAATAGGCCCCTTTTGAATGGCTGGAGAATTCTGTTTCAGGGTGAACTTTCCACCAGGGTGTTACTCAGAATGGGATAAAGTCAGTGGTCTGTGTGAGGTGGGGTTTCAGAGGGGACTTGGTGACCCCAGTGACCCAAGTGCAATGCATGAGCATTCCACTACTGTTGTTTTTCTCGGTAACCTTGGCCAACCCACTTTCCCTCAGTTAATGGCCTCAGCATACTAGTGGAGAGGGGACTGCCAAGGAAGCCGGCTGGACATTTTGGCAAAAACTAGATCAGTGGAACAGAAGCAAACATGCAAGCCTGACACAGCTGCTGGGCCGACAGATGGATATCCTACCCTGATCCTACCCCAGAGTTATGTCTGTCGGCAGGGTGATACTGGGGAAGCCCATTCTGCACATGCCTGTGTTGGATGCCAACTCAGCAGGTAAGTAGGAAGAGGACTTTGCACCCCTGGATTGTGAAACTCTGCTCTTCTGAGCTTCAAAATACTTTGAATTTTTTGGCATGGGCCAGTATATCATCAGCGTTTTTATAGCAGACCTATTAAGTGCCTCCTCTCATGCTTTTCCTCTTTCCCTCCCCCATGGACTCAGTAAAACTCCAACCCTACAGTGGTTTTAGAGGACATCATTAAAAATATTGTGGATATTTTAGGATTTGAAATGTAATGAGAGGAAAATTACTAATGCACCAAACTGCCATTTAATGGGAGATGGTGCTATTGATCTGGTAATGTTTCCTATGGACGTCGTTGTAAAATAATTTAAAAGTTGGCAAATTAAGCTGTTATGGAGCATCTGAGTCAAGTGAGATGGAATTTAGAAGGA
Source organism: Pseudocheirus occidentalis (assembly GCA_028646575.1). Classification (NCBI taxonomy): domain Eukaryota; kingdom Metazoa; phylum Chordata; class Mammalia; order Diprotodontia; family Pseudocheiridae; genus Pseudocheirus; species Pseudocheirus occidentalis. Next base: position 126,072,371 of record CM053596.1, on the reverse strand, counting down.
TAAGGATGGTGAGGAAGGAAGGGGGTCACATCCATGCCACTAGAACTGGTATCTAAGGATCCATTTTGATCTTGTTGACCTTCTTCTTCACCAAGGTTATGGTTTTTTTTTTCCCCTAAACATTAATAAGTGCTTACTGTGTGATGGGCATGAATGCCTTACAATGCTGAATGCTTGAATGCCTTGCAGTCATTCTCAGCTGATCTCCACAATAACCATGTGAGACAGATCCTGTCATTATACTCATTTTACAGATGAGGCAGGAAGAGGCCAGATGACTTGCCCATGGTCACACAGCTAGTGAGTACTGGGGCCAGATTTGAACTTAGGCCTTCCTGACTCTAGGCCAGGCACTCTATTCACTGTACCCACCTAGCTGCCCAAGGTGAAATCTTCATGGTGCTATACTTCTCCAAGGCAAGGTTACAAAAGAACAATGCCCAGGTTTTTTTTTTATTTTTCTTAACTCGAAGCACTGTTATTACTCTTTTGTGATGACTTTCAGCATTGATGCTTACATAAGATAACATGCTAAAGTTCCTTGATTTGTAGAATATGATTATGTTTATTAGAACATTCCTGGGACAATAAACTGCTTTTATGAGGGGTCCGTTATCAGCAGGTTGTAAGTTTAGTGCATAGCTCAACACATTGGCTTTTATAGCTGTAATGAAATGTCTGCTGTTACCGAAAATTTAATGAAAATTATTATGGTATTTCAGCTTCCTTATTAAAAATCAGGTCTTGGTATTTCAGAAACTTTCATTATTACTTTAATCAGTTTATGCTCCCATTACCCTTCTAGGGTGCTCAACTTCTCAATTTTGCTCAACTTCTCAAAAGAAATGTTCTTTCTTTAATGTTTTCTCCATATGCATAATCAAGAGCATACTTGATGAGGAGTAATCGAGCATAATAAAAGGAGATTTCTCCCAGCTTTTTTGAAAATAAGAAGCCATCCATTTTCATTACCAGAATTAAACAGTAAAACCTTATTTCAGACCCCTCTAATTCAGAATTTGTACTCATTTGAACAGGGGTTACTAAAGTTCAGCTTTGCATTATCTGCAGAAAGGGAGTTTGCTAAGCAATTTACTAGTATAAACAAGATTATAGAGGGAATGTTGAAATCCTTTAAGGGAGCCAACTTTGTGAATACTTTAGAGGCATCATCTATACACAAACAATACATGTGCTTATCATAAAACACTCTTCATTCAAGGAGGTTCACCTAAGCAGTTTTCTAGGCAACACTTTATTAGTTTTATTTGAGTAATTGTATGTGACAGAAAGGGACAAATCAATTTTTTTTCCTTTAAAATATTTTAAAACATAGCAGATGGATGACTTTCTTCAGGGGTATCAGTTTTTCATAATATTGCTTTTTTGCTTTCGTTCTCTTTGATTCAATACAGTTCCCACTTTGTGCAGAGGATTAACTAGTTTCCAAGGATGTACAAAGCACAGGTAAGAAATGATGCCTGCCTTCCTGGAGCATTCACTCTAATTCAAAATTCTGCGAGTCCAGTTAAGGGTCGTATTACTTTCAGGCTAATAATAATGACTTGTTTGCATTCTTTTAGTCTGTAAAAAGGACAAACAAAAAAGAATTCCTAGCCTATGCACATGACTGTATTCTCATTCTTGTCCATTCTTAGCTATATGATCTTTTGGGGCTAGTATTGGGTTGTACTGAAGCGATGAATTATGACAGTAGCTTTTAAAAAGCAGTTCAGAACAGTTGGAATCCCTTAGAGCCATATGAAGCAACTGCTACTCTGTCGGTGGGAATTGTTAGGGACAGATTTTTCAAAACAAGGGCTCAGTTTATATACCCACATTATGTAGCCCCACAATTAGCTGCTTATGTTAGACTTATCCTTTTGATATGAGTAAACACAGCAATAATCATTTGGAACTTCTCTCTGTGGCATGTACCAAGACCTCCTTAGAGAGCTGACTTGCTCAGTTCCGAGCCTCCAGACTCTTCAAACAGGAAAATAAAGCATCTCAGAGACCATAAATAGACGCAGAGCTTAGAGAATGCTCAACATTGTTGTGTCTACGAGAGGGTCTGTGATCATGCCTACTCCAATTCTGAGTATGTGGTAATAGCTCATGTTCATGAAGTACTTTACAAAATGCCTTCCGAGAGACAGCCCTACGTGTAGGTAGTTCAAGTACCATGATCTCCATTTTACAGATGAAGGAAATGAGGTTTACTGAAGTCAAACAATGGAAATGTAACCTCCAAAGTATTAGAGCCTAAGTCTTCTGAAGCAAGATCCAGTCTTCTACTAGGTCACACTGATTGTAGATTTATTGCTATGGTGTGGAAACAGGCAGAGAGCAATGAGGTGACCTTCCTAAAGTCACAAATTGAGGTGGAGAGCTTAGAAACTGTTGGAGATCCAGAACAACCTCTTCATTTCAGAGAAATATTTCTCTTTGGATTAGGAATTCTGTGATTATCACACCATCAATTCAAGTTAATTCGGTTAAACATTTATATCTCCCCCAGAGTTCTGTGCTAGTGAGTAGGGAAGTATAGGAATCAAAAGGACATAGTCCCTGCCCTCATAGAGCTTATAGTCTACTAGTAGGAGATAGCACAGACACAGATAACTTACACAGAATGAAATGTGCTAGATGCATAAAAGAAGTACCAGCTCCTTATGGGCAGAGACTGTGTTATATTTAATTTTTCTCTGACATTCAGCACAAGTGCCTTGGACATTTACTAGCATCTTAATGAATAGTTGTTAACATGAATTGAATTGAATTTATGTTTAAATGAGTGAAATATAGTTTACAGCTGGAGAAAATACTCATGGTGTCATCTGAACTGTTTTGAAGGATTTGACCAGTGTTGCAACAGGCTTGGATAAATAGGGATCGTTACAGGCATAGGAAGCAGCAGATGAAACCAAAAAGGTAGTAGAGACAATGCCGTTGTCTAATTTCTACCTGTAGTAGGTAGGTCCCCTTTGCAAGGTATTAAAATAGAGACTGACACGTACTTTGAAGCTTTCTCGGTGTCATCAGAAGTGGAGATAGATGGGCTGTGTGCCTGCATCAGTTACTGTCTGTAGCACTGGCTGACGTGATGGGTTCAATGTACCTCCAATATTTCGTGTCTCGATGGGCAAATTTTTTTTATCTTTTGCTTATTTAATGTAATTCTTAGTTTAATGTATAATCTCTATCCTTCTATCATTATGTTCAGTTTCACATAGGAAGTTCTTGGAAGGCAAGGATTGCTTAGTCCTTTGTAGAGACATAAATAATTAAGCTTTTACTAATGTAATACAGTTACTCTATATTATTAGAGCAAATGTATATGGGAAAATCTGACAGTCATTTCAAGATGGAGAGAACACCAGAATTGTGGTTGTGGTGTTGTTAAAAGCAGCCAGATGGCACAGTGGGTAGAGTGCCTGGCCTGGAGTCAGGTGGACCTGAGTTCAAATGTGGCCTCAAACACTTATTAGCTGTCTGACCCTGGGCAAGTCACTTACCTTGTTTGCCTTAGTTTATACTGTAAAATGAGCTAGAGAAAGAAATGGCAAACCACTTCAGTGTCTTTGCCAAGAAACTAAATGGGGTCATGAAGAGTCAGACATGATCAAAATGACACAGCAACCTTTGAGAAATAATTTTTTGCTTCACAAAAGTATTCACAGTAGGATGGGGATGTTTAACCTGGACTTAGGGACAGTATAATAGCTGCCTTCATTTGGAGTTGAAGAGATGTCATATGGAAGAAGGATGAGATTTGTTCTACTTGGTAGACTTGGAACATGATGTGGAAATTTCAGAGAGGCAGACTTTAGCTAAATATATGGGGGAAAAAATCCTTAAAGCTAGAGTGAATAAATGGGCTGCATCAGGAAGTGGTGAGTTCCCTCTCATTAGAGTCCTTCAAGCAAAGGGTAGGATGGAGGACCACTTATTAAGTAGATTACAGAGGGAACTTTTGCTCAGGAATGGGTTACACTCAGTGGTTTTGGAGGTCTATCCCAACTCTGAAATTCTGTGATTCTGTCATTTTGGTATGGATCAACTGAAGTAGAAAATTTCCCCAAATGTGACAGTTTCAAGACATTGATTTTCAAGTGATTTTTCAGGAAGACATCTGTTAGATAAAGGAATAAATGTAAAATAAGAAAGATGCATGAATGTTGAGTCTGGTTGACACTGATTCTTCAGCCCAAACTTTGGCCCATTTATCATCCACACAGTTTCTCAATACTAATTCCATATTTCTAAGACATTTCCTCATCTGTAAAATGAACTACAACAGAGGAGCTTAACTTTTTTTGTGTCATGGATTCCTTTGGCTACAGTATGGTTCCCTCAGAATAATATGTTCAAATTCATAAAATAAAATGCATAGGATTATAAAAGAAACCATTATATTAAAAAATCATCAAAATAATTTTTAAAAATCCCACATTTTTCATGGACTTTTAAGTTAAGAATTTCTAAATTAGAGCACATTGGGAACTAGAATTCTGAGACTTTAGTGTATCATACCTCTGAATTACTACCAGTTTCTAAAGTTTGGGTCTGAAAAGGCCATCTAAACTGCTGTCAGGGAACATGAACAATCCATGTAGTTCTCTGGGTTTAGATCTACATAGCTAAATTTGTGAAATTACATTTCTTTTTGCTGAGAATTTCTTTTTACAAAGGGTGCACCCTAGTGAACCAAGTGTTTTATTTCTGTTGACCAGATGCAGTCCAGTCAGTTGGTAATGGTTTGGCGAGGGAATAGAACAGGTTCCTGATATTGCTATGTCTGCTTTATGTTGTAAAAGAGCATTTTATGTTGGCTGTATAGGCTCTCCAGATGTGTTTCAAGTTTTCTTTTATTTCATTGGGGGATTGCCCCCTGGTGGAAAAGTGAAGTAAAAAAAAATCATGATTTTTTTTTTTCCTAATGGAGGAATGGAAACATTTTCTCTGCTTTGTGTGCACGTGTGCACCCACACATACACGCACATCTCTATTTGTGCCCTTTGAAAATAGTTGTCCACCTGACTCACAGGGTTGTTTACTTAAACCATGTTTATAAAGGCATTTTGTAAACTTTAATAATATACTATATACATGGAAAATACAATCACAGATATACTCAACAAATCAGTTGTCAAAAATTTATTAAGTTCTTATTACGTGTCAGTCATTATACTAGGTACTGATGATACAAATGCAAGAAATGAAACAGTTTCTACATTGACAACAATAAAAGCAGATAAGTATAGGATGATTTATTATTTCAAAGCATATTTTTATACATTATTATCATTTAAATCTTAGAACAAATCTGTGAGTTGTTGAAAGTATTGGTAACTTGCCCTTTTTGCATAGAAAGAAACTGGAGTTCAACCCGGGGCACCTATTAGTGGGTGATATGGCCAGGATATAAACCCAAGCCTTCTGTCAATAAGCTCAGTGTTCATTCCTTTATACCACATATTTATTGTTACTGTTATTCAGCTGTATCTCTTGAATCTGTCCCCTCATTTCTTTTCTTACTGCTTCCATCCTGGAGTCCCTGATTATCACCTGCCTGGACTAAAATTCTCCCAACTGGCCTTTTGGTTTCCATTCTCAAATCACTCCAGTGCATCTTTCCTAATTCTGCCAGATCAATTTACCTTACGTATGACTTTCATATCATTGTTCAGAGTCCTTTGCTGTACTTGCCCTCTTCAACACAAAATAGAATCTATATTCTGTAGGCTGACATTGAAGGCTTTTCCTGTGTTGGTACTTTCCTTCTTTTCTAGGCTTCTTTCAAATTATTCTCCTACATGTGAATTTTGCTTCAGCCAAACTAGACTACTTGTCATGTCTTATACACATTTAGCAGTTTCCAATTGCCATACCTTTTCTCTGCCTGAAATGTCCTCCCACAGCCCCCATCCATCCTTCCAAAAGGGCCAGGCCAAATTGTTTCATGATCAATCTTTCCTCTTCTTAAGCAATGGCCTTTTCTTCCTCTAACCTTAGATTTTTCTTAAATCTTCACAGTTTATCTTCTTTTCTGCACTAATTACATTATAATTATATGGCATTGTCTTTTTTTCCCTTGCTAGGTATGAATAGGATTCATGAGGTCAAAGATCATGTCTTAAATACCTAAATAATCTCTCTCAGCGCTTAAAACAATGGTTTGCACATAGTAGGTGCATAATATGTTTCTTTCACAGATATGAACATATCAATTTATCTAGTATGTGTATGATTTTACCTACTCTGTTCTACTCAGATAACTTACTATGAAGTCCTTTCAAATTTTGTGCTTTTGAGAAACAGTCAAACCAATAAGTTTGCTAAACACAGTGAGACTTGCAGTATCTGTAATCCTCTTACATGTCAATTCTTCAAAAAAAAATTCTCATGACCAACTCCAATTAATTAATCTTATCACCAATTAATTTTGAAACAAAACAAAGCAGGCAGAAACCTGCTAATGTTTCTTGACTTTCTAGGAAAAATGAGGTCATCCCAAGGATCTGTGGCTACTGTATTCTTCTAGTTACAGTAGAGTCTAAGTTATGCAAAAAATATATATACTCTAGGCACTTATGAAGTATTCATTTTCATACATAACCAAACATAAGCAACTGTCAGAATAAATTGGGCAAATGATTTGCAATTCCACTTCTTAGCTTTGAATTCTGTTTGCTTCTAAGGTAATTTGCAAAAATCCTGTGATTTACAGTGGATCTCCTTGTCATTAGTGCCAATTAGTGAAGTTTTGCCCTTAAAAACCATGGAGATGAGAGCAAGGGAAGTTCCACAGGGGACTAGAATGCCTCCAGAGACCATCTATCTGGAGTATGATAAATAGAGCATTTTAAATATTGTTGATTTAAGTGTGTCCTGTTTATCCCTGTATGTTTGCATTCTTGTTGGTTTCCCATCCTTTTCTGTCTAGTGAGGCAGTATACTGGTAGGAAGAATGTGTGCAGACTAGGATTTGGAAGTATCCCTTTTTAGGTGTGAAGTGTTAATGCAAAATAAATAGATTTTTATATAATCTGTTGTCAAAACAGTTTCTGTGCAAGAGTATTGACCAGTTTAATGTCACATTGCTTTCTCTGTCTGAGACTTTGGAAGCCCTTTATAAATATAGAAGACTCTCTGGATTAGTGGATTCTGGTATGTGGTTTTTGAGTATCTGCAGTACCTCCTAGCAGCCCTTTATGAGTCTGACTGCTCCCTGGAGTCGGTACTGCCCTGGCCCTAGTCACAACATGTCACTGCTGCAGCCTACAGGCACTTCAGAATGGTGACATACCCATTTTGTGAAAAGGAAAGTTAACAGATGGCCTTGGTTGGAGATAATCAGAAAGCATAAGGTGGTAATGACCTATTATTACCTAGTTTGATCTTTTTCCCCAGATATAATCAGGACTTGGAAGAATAATGACTAAAGGACAGCATTGGACCTCTGTCCAAAGCACCCTGTGTTGAAAGCAAATCCTTGGAGACTTTTCTTTGTGATTCCTAGAACTGATCACACTTGGGTTGGAAATGATATTCTATATAAAATTAATTTGCTATCTTATTGCCTTTGAAACTCAGCCACTTGTGATGTAGAAATGAACAGTATAGAAACACCATAGTTTTAAACATGGAATAGCTTTTTGAATTCAGGTGGTAATTTTCAGGTGTCATACATGTAGGTGGACTTGCTGACACGCTGGATAATAGCATCAGGAGCCAAGAAAATCTCAGCAGGCCAGACTTTTGGACTGAATCCAGTAAGATAAATGTAAAGATTAATGTAAATTTTTTACTTTTGGGTTCAAATAGTCAACTTCATAAATATGAGATGATGGGGCAAGAATGACCAGGTAGTAGCTCATCTGAAAAAAATACTGGAGCTTCTCATAGACTACAAACCCAATATGAGTCTGTGTTGTGTTGTGACAGCCAAAAATGCCAAAAGAAAGAGAAACTTTGGAGTTGACTAGAGATGTTATAATCTTGTTCTTCTCTGCCTTGTTCATACCGCTTGTGTAGTATTGTGTTCAGTTTGGAGAAGGATATTCATAAAGGAGTGTGTTTTGCAACATTTTAAATTGGGGCCTGTTATATTTTATTATTCATGATGAGAATGCCAAAGAGTAATTTTCTATGCCCCTCTTCTCTCTTTTTCAGTCTTTTTTTGGGTAGAATTGTACAAGAGTCAAAGAAACCTATCTCTTCAAATATTATTCTCAAAACCTGTAATTTTTCATAGGTAAAATACAACATAGGCAAGAGATAGAGCTGGAGTTGTTTTTGTTTGTCATTATGTAATCAGATGGACAGGCGGATAGATGGCTGGCTATATAGATGGATGGGTTGGGGTCTCCTGAATTGAAGGGAACAATTTTCTCCTCTGTTTTTTGGAGTGAGGAAAAATAGACCCTGATTTTTTCCCCTCATGACAGCTGTTTGATTCATAACTGCATTAGGAATCAAGAGCCTAGATGGTCCTAGCATCTTGAGATTCTCATTGCTTTTCTTCTCACATTTTAGAGGAATTGAGTCCTGACTTGACTTCTTAAATTTATATTGCAAAGAACTGAGGGCTAAAACAAGAGTATGCTTTTCCACAATTGCCTAAACTCTGTTCATATTTCCCAAGAATTATAATGTCAGTGTAGGGATCTGATAATATATAGATTTACTCCATCTGGCTTCAGAAGTTTCAAGTATTTTCTTATTGGAGAGATGAGAAGCAAATTGGCTCTCTTTTCCATATGTGGACCAAAAGTGGACCTGAAACTAGCTGCTGGTTTAAGTGACCCTCTTGTTGAACCGTGGGACCTTGGCCAACACTATTATGCAGAGCAAAGATCTGCATTCGTGTATGTTGGTGTATAGACAACTTCTGGAGCTTTTTGGTGGTAGAGAAGACAGAAGGAAAATATACAAATATAACTTAGTGCCTAAGGGAGAAACAGATCAAGGAAGAAGTATCCAGGAAACTCTATTGTTCATTTTGTCCCTCTCCCTCCCATCCTTCTCTTAACCCTTACTCTGGCTGGGTCTCATTTCTCCCAAGCCCCCGCCTCCCCTCCCTCCCACCCTTCTCACTCATCCCACAGTATCTTCCAGTGGCTATATGTAGTTAACCGGGAGCAGTAAACATGCTGGTAAGACCTCCAGGGGAGGGTAGAATGGTTCTGAGAGAAACAGAAAAGATCCTGGATAGGGAAAGAGGCAGGAGAGAAGTAGATTCTAGCTTGAGGCATGCAAGACATTAGCCTTGACATTCCTAGGTAGCTAAATTGCATTTTACTCCCAAAGAAAGTAATTTAGAGAATGGCAAGATCTCCTGTACTTTGCCAGTGTCACATCCCCAGTACTGCTTCTTTTCATGCCACTCCTTCTCAGGAAGACTGCTCAACTGCTTGAGGAATAAGACATTGAATATAGGCATTGGGGATAGTGGTGTCACTTCTCCTGTATCTCTTCCCATGACCTCCGGATACTTAGGAGTTGAGTTCTGAATACTGTCTTAGATTTGGAGTGGGACTTTTTCTTTGTTTCTCTGGGACTCAGTTTTCTCCTTATCTGTAAAATGATGGGGATGAATTTGATCACCTTTAAGCCAGAGTATTGGCCCTTCCAGCTACAATTATATTATCCTGTAACCCAGAATTGCCGCTAATTATCTGAGTGACCTTTGGTAAGACACTTAACCTCTTGGGACCTCGTTTTCCACTTTGGTCCAGTAAAAAATTGACATAGATGACTCTTGCAGTCCTTTGGAGTAGTACACTATTTGATGATACTAATTGTGTATGAATTTATAATCCGTAGCAGGGTCATACCTCTCATTTAGGAAGAAATGGAACTGTGAGCAAATGGATGGGAAGAGTATCGTGGGAAAGACAAAGTAGGGATATCAGGTAGGAAGTTATTGCAGAAGTAAGAGAAGACTGAACAAAGGTTATGGTAATGAGAACGGCAAATAAGAAGTGCAGACAATATTTCAAAAGAATATAATGGATTTAGCCATCTTCATGTTTTAGTTTTCTCATCTGGGGATTAGTAACACTCATTAGCCAGCGCTGATGAGAATATTTAGGAAAAAATGTTGGCAGGCAGATGTTTATTTAGCATTTCCTTCTGTTAAAAAAACAATAGTTCACATGAATATGGTACTCTTACAATAAGGACCCCGTGAGGAAGGCAACACAGGTGTATTTATGTGTTACTGACCAGGAGCCAGGTTTGGAGAACCTGTCACGTAACCAGTAAGAGGCAGAGCTGGATCATGGCTTTTGGTTCAAAGCTCAGTAGTCTTACTCCAAACAGTGCTGCCATCCAATCACAATAATAATTTTTCTGTCTATTCCTGTGATTTCATACATTTGAAGATTCCCTGTAAAGAAACCCTCTAGGGGCGGTTAGGTGGTACAGTGAATAGAGCATCAGCCCTGGAGTCGGGAGGACCCGAGTTCAAATTTGACCCCAGATACTTAACACTTATTAGCTGTGTGACCTTGGGCAAGTCACTTAACCCCAATTGCCCAGCCTTCCGCACTCCAAAAAGAAAAAAAAAACAACCCCCAAAACCAAACCCAAATGGGGTCATGAAGAGTCAGACACAACGGAAAATGACTGAACAAAAACAATAACAACAAAAGATGGGAAACCAGTTTTTTCTGGTTCCCAAATTGACTCTCTAGCCACTATACAACCTGCCTTCAGGGACTCCAGCGACAGAAGCACCAGCAACACCAAGGCCACCGCTCTGATCACCTTACACATGCATCTGTGAGGCAGTCAGGAAGACCTCTCTCACACAGCTGGTGTGTAAGTCACGGATCTCAGCCTAGAATCCGGCTCTTTAGACTGCGCCCCAGTCTCTTGTGTTCCTCTACGTGAGCGCGTGTAACTGGCATGCAGACCTGGCAGGACGCATATATGCTGAGGCTTAATAGCCTGGGTAACAGACTGGTGATTGCCCCTCTCCCCAGCTGGGTGCCTGCTGCTGTATAGTTGGGAGTTAAGCTTCCTAGGTCCCTGCCCCTATACTGGGGCATTCTTCATTCCTTATAAGGCACCTTCAAAGGTATCAAACGTCCCACCCACAACATTCTTAAATATAATGAGGACATTTTAAAAAATACAATAAAACACAGATAATGTTTATATATGACTGGCAGGGATTCTTTGGTACCGTTTAATGGCCCCATTTTTATGTGAGTTTGACACTGTTGGTCTTGACTCTCCCACTTCCTTGCTCCATAGGTATCAAGGACGTCTCCTGTTAATGCCACAGTTGCTCTTTAAAATCCCTAAGTGCTTGAGGCCTGGGATCAGAGTACACAGCTTGTCTCATGTCACCAGACTACTAGCCTGCTTATGGAACTGAAGACCGTGCAGAGGGTTATGGCTCTAGGCTGTTCCCTGTCCCATTCCCGTGGCTGCTCACCCTGTGTGGAAGCGTTGCTTTCTGGGAATAGTTTTCTTCCCTTTTCCCCTGGACTCTGGTTTGTAATTGTATTCCCTCAGGCCCTGGTAGGCCCATTGGGCAATGGGAAGAGCTTGGCTAATTGTGTATTTTATCTCCTTTAAGGGGATGCGGGTTTACTTTTTGGTGACACTACTCTGCACATTGACTTAGGGGCATTCAGTTCTTTGATGGGTATGTCAGTAAGGATATCTTAAAGGTCCATCAGTCAGATTCTTACCCGACTACTACTTGGAGAACAGAAATCTTTCATTATCGTCATGGATGAGATGGCAGTCTACTAAGCCCACTTCTATTAGTCTTCACTCTCAGTAACACCTCCTTGATCTGCTCCTCATTAGTTTCAGCAGTTTGGGATTCAGAGATATTTTAGTAAGCAGTTGAGTGAATTCACAAGCAGCAAAAAGAGACCTGGGTTTCTTTTGCAATCTCTTAACTGCTAATGATATCACCTGGACTTGAACAGACTTCTGATCTCTCCTTCTCTTCTACAACAGCCGAATGATAGGATTCCCTCACTCTTACCCTCTGGGATTGAATGCCTGCTCCTTCAAGCTTGCCTATGCGCTCTCCTTAAAGTGCCATTTCAAGGTTGTGCCCCACTGAGATAGTGGAATTCAGGAAATAGAAGAGTCCTTTTCAATGGTAATCATTGAAATGACAATCACAAGGCAAGATCAGCACATAATGAAAAGCACCTGTGTCAGTGTGGGCCAACAGGCAGAGGGCCCTGGGAAGCATATCAGAGATAAGATGGGCACTTACTGGCATCAAATGCTCTGCTTATCGCTCTGTGTCCTTTTGGGTTGAGGGCATAGTCTTGGTTCCTTTTGCCTTCTCTGTCAGCTTTGAGCTGATTATAAGACTTCTTAGGTGTTCCAGAGTCAGGATAGTGAAGGTAATCAGGGGTAGGAATAGAACTAGAGCCAAGAGATCAGTCATTCATTCAATCATTAATTGAGAGAAGTTGCAAAAAATGTTTTGTAAGCTGTAGCTATGTAAATGCTTATTATTATTATTACCAATGGTAATAATAACGATCAATAAACTAGCATTTATTAAGTACTTACTTATGTGCCGGGTACTGTGTTAAGTGTTGGGAATACAAAGAAAAGCATAAGCAGTTCTTGCCTTCAAGGAGCTTACATTCTAATAGAGTTGTTGGTGGGGGTGGTCCTTCCTTTTAGAAGAGAACCATTGACCTCATGGGTGATTTCTTGACATAAAAATAGAGAGAGTATGGTCAGGAGAAGACCTTTAATGAGTGCCAGATTTGAAGAAGGCCATGCTATTCCACTCTAGGGTGGGAAGATAAGAAATATATTCTACTCTTTTAGCAATTTGGAGACTTGCGACCACTTATATATGGGCATGTGTGCTGGAAACTATGCAGACAGAAGTTCCCCATTAAGATAAAATGGGCTTTGATTTCAACTTAAACCTTATATTTTTCATATTGGCTGGCATTAGCACCAGTATTATTCCTCTGAAGATCAATTAGTAATTCAAGTATTTATTAAGTACCTACTGTATGCCATGCATTATGCTAGATACTGAGCATAGAAATACAGAGAATTTATCAATCCCTACTCACAATTGGATTTACAATCTTATAAGAGAGAAAAGTACACATATAAAATATATGTGATATATTATACATAATAGACATGTATATATGTATATACAATGTATATATTATGTGCATAATATTAATTAAATACATTAAATGCAAGCTAGTTTGGATGGGAGGGCACTAGCAGCTGAAGGAGAAGGAAATGCTTCATTCTGATGGCATCTTTAAAGGAAGATAGGGTCTCTCTGAGGCAGAGGTAAAGAGCCAGAAAATTTCACGCATGGAGGTTGACCAGTACAAAATAGAGGAGATAGGAGATGGGAATGCCATGTGTGAGGATGAGAGAGGACAGCTTAGAGCAGTGGTTCTCAATCTGTGAGTCGCAACCCCTTTGGGGATCAAAAGATCCTGTGTTTCACAGGAGTCACAGGGGTCACCTAAGACCTTTGGAAAACACATATTTCCAATGGTCTTAGGAACAAGACACTGCTTCTCTGTCTGTCTCCAGGCAGGTCCACCCACATGCAGATATGCCCACATATGAGTATTAAAGGGTCATGCGTTAGGAAGGTTGAGAACCACTGGCTTAGAGTGTGGAAGGCAGAATAATGTTCAGTTATGTTGGAAATATAGGATGGGGCCAAGTTGTTTCAGGCTCTAAAAGCTAAGCAGCAAGCAGGTTTACATTTTATCCTAGGGACAATAGGAAGCCACGTTATTTCAAAAGTTGTGGGTGTTTTTTTTTTTTAATTCTCTTTCCTTTAGCACATAAGAACAGGAAGCATGCAGACACAAAATGAGGGCAATTTGTAACTAAACCAGCAGTTTATCTCTGGAGAAAATTTATGATTGGTTGTTTCTTCCATTTTTCATAAAAATTGATGCTCCCTGCTAATGGTACAGTGTGGTACGATGGACACTGGCAAATCTCGGCTCTGCAGCTTACTGGCTATATCAGTTTGAATGAGTGGCAACTTCTTAGGAATTTCAATTTTTTCTCCATATATACAGAGTTACCCTGCAAAGGCCTTTTCCATCTCTAAGTTTTTGGTCCTGTGATTGAAGACTAATATTTTAAAGAGAGAAGATGCCTAAGATGTACTTGGACTCCTTGGATTTACTGAATGTGAATACTTATGATGACAGGTTGTCAAAAATACTGTCTGTTTTCCATTTTGCCACAAAATTGAGTGAGCATTTTTTTTGGTAAGGACAAGCTGTTATCTATTAATCAAGTATCATTTTTGCCAAATGACTAGAGTTTGAGAACGAAAGTACATTGACTATGCTGACAAAGCTTTTATATAGAGAGGAATGAAACAGAGTTGGATTACTGAGCAGAAATAATAGAGGTTACAGATTGGTGAGTGGCCAGATTGTCCTGTTCATACAGCTTGTGGCTACTAGCACTCCTGGACAAGGCATTTGAGGAGGGGCTTCAAGTGACTGTTGGGTTATCTATGAAACAACTGTCATCGTTCAGGATGGTGGAATGTTTGTGTCTAAACTCTTCCTTTGGCCACACTTGAAATGATTTCATTTATTTTTTGGTAGAAGAATCCTCTCTCCACTTTTATTTTTGCACATCCGGTATATTTGTGCCCTAAGAGGAAGTGTTGTTTGTTGCCAAACTAATATCAAAACAATATTAAATTCTTTTCATCCATTTGTGTGTTGGGTTTTTCTTTCTTGAAGGGAGTCGATGTAATTTTTAAAGCTGTTTCTTTTTTCTGCTTTCTCTTCTTTTTACCTTTCTAAAACTCTTAGGAAAAGGGAGCCTAGGAATGAGAAGGAAGAAAGTTTATAGTTAAAACAGTTTCTCTCAATAGCCATTGCTTATTCTCCCCACCAAATAGGGGTGTACTGTCTCTTTCCCACTAGTCTGATTTTTTTCTGTGTTTAGTCCAAATGTGCCTTACCCTGAATGTTGACTTAAAGCTTAATGTCTGATAGAGTGAGCCCTAATTCAAAACTCCTCTTTGCTTAGGCAATCAGGATCACGTAGCTGATGCTCTTCCATTTTAGCTATTGATTTATTACAAAGATTTGCCGTTTGGTGCATATATAGTGGACAGTTCAGAGTTCAAGTAATTAATTTCTGGCCAACTTAATCATTACCTGTGATAGGATCCGTTCAGAATTTCGGATTATTCTAAATTTCATGTTTTTAAAATATTGATAATCTCAGCTGCTCTTGGTTCCTGCAGTTTTGGAATAGGTATTAGGATGGGACATGTGATTTCATTAATATAGGGAATTCCTAGGTGAGAAACACTCTCTTAACTAGAGAGTTGATTGGACCACTAGAGTTTTAAGTGACTTGCTCAGGGTTACACAGCCTGGCTGTTTCAGAGGGGAAACTTGCATCCCAGTTTACCTGCTGACTTTAAGGCCAGCTGTTCATTCACTTCTCTGTGCCACCTCAGAATCATAGAAATAGCCATAAGAAAACCTTTGGTTATACAGGTGGAGGAATTTAATTTCATTTACTCACTCATTTTTTACCCCGAAATATTTATTGAGTGCAGTATATTGTGTTGCATAAATGGAGTCATGAGCAATATTTTAATGGCCATTGCTTGGTATTGGAAAGTTTTCTATTTCCATTGGGTTAGTATGTCACTGAGGGCCAAATTATAGGCATTTCACTAAAATGAAAGGGTGTGGAGGAAAAGCCTAATTTCTGCATCCATCTTGGAGTTATCCACTAAAAGCTTCTTCCTTTCTCCCCTCCCCCATCTTGCTATTAAGGCTTGTTTCTGTATGGCATCCACTAGGAAAAAAAAAATTCTGTTCCTGGTGGTCTGGAATGCATTAGGGATGAAGCATGGAGCATTCATTGAATCAAATTGTGACTCAAAGTTGGCTTGATATTCCCTGCTCAAGCGGAAGACAATAGATAGTATGTGGAGCTTTATGATTATAGTTCAGATCTCTAGCTTTAAGAAGCTGCCCTTTGAGCAAGCTCTGTAAATACTGATTAGTTGCAAACCTTCAATCTTCACCACACAGGATGGTGCCAGGGAACTGAAGAAAAGTGCTCTTTCCATTTCAGAATGCCTTTAAACAGTAGATTCTGTTTGTGGTAAGACTAAAATAGGTCTCCTATTGTTAAAATGGGTATTTTAAGTGCTTTGCAGGTGCATTTTAGAGAGTGAAGCTATTTATTTTTAATGAGATGAACTGCAGAATAAAAACAATTGCAGCCTTGGAGAATTGTAGATCAAAGGTTTCTTCCTTCTAAAACAAATGAAGGCCCGTATCCTAGAAGCAAGGAATAAATTGATAAATTTTTAATAAGAAGAATAGGCTATAAATGGTAATTTAAGTCTTTGGGGAGAATGTCATTTAAGTGATATTTAAAATCTAGATACTTGGTTGGTTTCGAGTTAAAACCTGCGGTGATAATCATGGTGGTGGACATTCAGTACATTACTAATGCCATAACTCATACGTCATTTGTAATCCTCCATGCGCCATATTGTTTTTGTCATTAGTCATACCTGGCTTTTGTGTTGTTCTTGTTGTGAGAGAGGCAGTGTGATGTAGTAAAAGAAAAAGCATTAGACCTGGAGACAGGAGACCTGGAGACCTCTGTCGTTTACTGTGTGACCCAATATAAATCATTTAAATTTTCTGAACCTTTGTTCCTTAATACGAAATTGGGGGGCGGGGGACATCAGTGAGGATCAGATAAGATAATGTGCGTGAAAACATTTTGTAATAAATTTCAATTTAATGAACATTTATATAGTGTGTGCTATATACACAATGTTATGCTAGGCCCAGGAATACAAATACAAGTGGAAAGTAGTTCTTATAAGCTTATGTGCCTTGAGCATGGTCATTGACATATAGGGTCATAGTTGAAAGGGATGTCAGAGGCCGTGTACTCCCAGCTTCCTCATGTTACAGACAAGGAAACTGAGACCCTGGAAGTTGAAGTGACTTGCTCATTACACAGATAGTAAGCATCACAGGCAGGTCCTCATCTCAAGTCCTTGGACTCTAGGGTCAGGAACATTGGTTTGGGTGTTAGCACATCTGGATTTGAGTCTTGACTGCTTCTTATTATCCGGGTGGCCTTGGACAAGTTGCCTTACTTCTCTGGCTCTGTTTTCTTGTTTATAAAATGAAAGTCCAGACTAGATGGCTTCTAAGAACCCTTTCTAGACCTTAAAGTCCTGTGATACTATATTTTTTGTGTTGCTATATTTCCAGCACATATCTATAGAGGAAGATGGGGAAATATCAAAAGGTACTCCCCAGGATTGTTGAGTTAGATCTGGAAATGATTTAAGGACCCTATTGGATCTTTCTAATTCAGAGGTTCCCAACTTATTTAGCCTACTCTTAAAAAATATTACTCAGCACCCTCTTAGAAATCTGCTTTCTTTAACCCTTGTATCAGCAAGGACCCTAGCATAGTTTCTTAGATTTGCTTTAGTAAAGGAAAGCAACTCAAAATGGGTTAACAATCTTTCTTTAATCAAACAAACATATCATTTACCTAGTTCAGGGGGAAAAGTCCACCCTGAACTCCAGAGAATACAAAAACAGATCAGCAGATGGGCTTCCAACCATCTGACCATCACATCCATTACCTATTCAAGTTACCAGAGAGGGAAGCATCAACATCTGGGTTTTTCAAAGCTGGGGGGCTCAACAGCTTTGCAGAGTCTCATCTGGTCAAATCACACAACTCTTCTAAAAGTGAGCCCCAAAGGAAACCTCACATCAGGGCGTATATATAGGCTTCTCCTGGGTCAGAGAATGTCACAGCCCTCTTGACCCACTGTCCAATTACAAAGTAACAGGGTGTTAATTTAATTTATTTAATCATTCCCCCAAAACAAGCCTCCCGCCATAGGCTCCATATGACCACATTCAGCCTCTTAGGGGGGCAGAGTATACTTTCAAATCAGGGAACATTCTCAGAGTTACTTAAGCCTATCAAAGGGCCTAGGGGCAGGAAAGATCTTCAGATTCTCTTTACAACCCTTTATTTTTTTAAAATTTGCATAATTAAGAATATTTTTTAAATGATGCATCTTAAATTTAATAGTTTATTGTAAATTTGTGGGGGGTTTTCTTGCATTCAAATTTTGATGATGCAATATTATGCCATGTAACTGTATAGTATTGTATTGTAAACATGTCATTACACGCACATATCCCTGCCAACCAACACATGTTAGACTTTTCTACAGCGTGCAACGTGTTCTCCTGCTAACACTTGCTTGTTAAGAGCTGTTGGTGGACTTGACCACTGGTGGGTTATAACTTGCATTTTATGTATTTATTTGGAAAATTAATGTTGTCAACATGACTAACTCTTACACAACAGATGAAGCATGTATGAAGTTTTTCAAAATTTTCTTCTCTCTTTTCCTTGTGCTTACCACCCCCTTATTTCTATTCAACACCCCCACCCAACTGCACCTGAGGCAACTACCACCCTCCTGGATTCATCCAGGGCCCCCTAAGGGGTGGTATTGCCCACTTTGGGAACCTGTGTTTCTAGTAACTATGGTTCTAGTAACTAGAATCTAGTTCAACACTCCCTTTTTATTTACAGATAAGGAAGTTGGGCCCCCAAAAGAGGTTGAGTGAGTTTCTCAAGATCACATAGGTACTAAGGGCTTTTCATATCTTCTCTTTAATTGTTTTCCTAGTTCACATTTATTTTCCTTTCCTTCTAATATTAGTGCTGATCAGTAAGACTCTTATTTATTTCTTTTAATCCTCAACAAATATCCAAGTTATTTGTTCAAGAGAGTTGCTTGGTTCCATTAGAATCCTTATGTGATTTGACTTTTATGCAGCTGTTTTTCCAGAATTTTGGGTCACAGCCATCAAGGACTTCTCCCCAGGGCAGTCTCTGGGATGCTACAGGAATCATTCATGGTGGTAGCTCAGACATGTGGCCCCAGGTAGCAGCTGTTTCAGAAAGAAAACCTGCCTCTGCTTGGAACTTGTGACTTTGTGCCATGCCCTGACCTTTAAGCTGTACCAGGACATAGAGGATACAGAACATTTGTCAAACTTGCTAACATTTTGAAGCCACTCAGCAGGTAGAGGAAAGTTTCAGAGCAATTTAAAAAGCTCTAGGTCAAAACCTGTTAACTCACAGAAGCATTTAAGGGACTTTCTCCATTTGGGGATTCCCAAGTTAATTGTACTTCCCCTGTTCTCCTTTACTCTTATATTCTTATGTGATTTAGAAGTATTCTGGGGTGTCTATTGGTGCAAAAATTTTACATGTGAAACTGCTATATAGGTTAATCTGGTTGTTTTTATTTTGTTTTTTTTTTTAACTCAGACCTGTGATTTCATTGTAGAGAGCCCTTGATGAGGGGGCTCAACTTTGGATTGTCTCTTTTTGCCTTTGGAAGATCCTCAGAAATTTGAGTTTTCCACATTGTGCTCAAAAGGGTGTTGGGTTTAGAGTCCATGGGTCCTAGGATCACAGATTTATTTAGACCTGGAAGGAACCCTTAGAGGTTACTGAGCCAACCCACTTAATTTTCCAGTCTTAGGCCTCTTTTCCGTCTCTCTTACAACAACCTGGGGCTTATTCTGTATAATCTTGGGAAATTAAGGTTAAGGTTAAGAGATTTACCAAGGGTCACACAGCCAATAAAGTGCCTAAGCCAAGCTAAATGAATTGTCTCTGTCCACCCATGATACATAACAGTAAGAACCAAGATGTGAACCCCAGAAGGCCCTCAGAGGCCTCTCTCTCTAGATTTCTAGGCATATCCTTCGTGTTCCTGGCTGTACCTGTCTACTTCTATGGCTTCATTCCTTCCATGTGCCCCTGGAATGATTTATCTCCTTTCCTTTTCCTCCCCTCTATACTTCCTACCCAGTTTTCCTGTTCAGTTTCTGCTTGTCCTTCAGAGATCGGTCCGACCCCATGACTTCTGAGAAGTCATTTCCACTGCTCCATTCAGAAATTATTCTTCCTTCCTTGCACCTCTTACAGCATTTGGCAAAGCTCTTTTCTGTTCCATGTTTTGCCTATATGTATATGTGTATGTACCTCATCTTCAGCTAAACTCCATGACTGCAGTTACTGCCTTTTGAGTTTCTTGCACTTTCCTCAGTGCAAGTACAATATTTTGAATGTTTTCTCACCCTTGGGGGTCTTTCCACGGATTGAGGTACTCCATACCACCCAGTTTTGCAGTCTTAGGTTCAAATCCTAGCTCTGCCACATATTACCTGAGATAACATTTGTAAAATTGTTTAGCATAGTGCCTGCCACGTAGCACTCGATAAATGCATGTTAAATCTGCTTCCCTTGCCTGTACCCTGAGCATTTTCTCTGGCTGGTCTCCATGTCCAGAACACTCTCACTGATCATTGTTGTTCAGTCATTTCTGACTTCTTGGCCCCATTTAGGGTTTTCTTGGCAAAGATACTTGGAGCAGTTTGCCATTTCCTTCTCCAGCTCATTTTTTTTAGGTAAGGAAATTGAGGCAAATAAAGCTAAGTGACTTGCCCAGGGTCACACAGCTAGGAAGTATCTAAGGTCATATTTCAACTCAGGTCCTCCGGATTCCAAGCCTGGAGCTCTACCCACTATGTCACCCAGGGGCTCTTTCTCCTCATCTCTCCCTAGTAACTTCCCCAGCTTCAAATCCAACTAAAATTCCATCTTTATAGGAAGACTTTCCCAACCTCTCTTAATTCTACTATCTGTTAATTAATTCCTATCTATCCTGTGTCTATTTGTTTATAAATTTCTTCCCCATTAGATTATTGTTTGTCCTTTTGGGAAGAGAACCAACAATGTCAGTAGGGTGATGTCTTGACTTGTATATGAATTGAATTTAAGAGAGGCAGAGTTATGTAAATTCATCAACCTCCCTCTGTCCTCCACAGTCATCTGAGTCTAGTGTCCAGTGATAGAAGTTGAGGCAACTGACTATTCCCTGAAACCCCTTCCCCCTTCCCCTTCTGCTCCCCCCCCCATTCAATTGTAAGTTCCTTGAGGCTAGGGACTCTTTTGCCTCTTCTTCTAACCCTAGTAACCCTAGCATGGTGCCTGCATATGGTAGTTGCTTCATAAATGGTAGTTGATTTATTGGATGACTTTGGGCAATCCACTTCACTGCTTGGGCCTCAGTTCCCACATCTGTAAAATGGAGTGTGAGTGGGATCAGATTCTAAGTTCTCTAAAGTCCTTTTTGGCTTTTGTCTCCAGTGTTATCCATATTACATCCCTTGATCCTGGAGAATTTCTGCAGTGTTTTTATAGTCAAGAAATTCTGCTGTTTTCTTTAGCAGCCTCTGGCTGTCTGGCCCAAGGCTGCATCCCTCCCCAGCTTCAGAGTAAGCCATTAACCCTATTTACATAGTCTCTTTTGACAGCCTGCCAGGCCCCTTATAATATTACTGTAACTTCACTGTTCCACCTGTCTATTTACTTTGAATATCTTGGCAGTGGAAAGTAGGTTTGATACCTTAAAGGCTTGAAAAGCAGCATTGATAAGGTGGAGAACAACCGAATTTCCTTGTGATCATCAGCTTTGTGACATGGTCAGCTCCCATAGGACATAGATGACTCTCAGATCTGTATGTCCAGCCTTAAGCTCAAGTCCCTCATTGCCAGCTGTCTGTTGGACATTTCTAAAATAAAGTCTGGTGGCTCCCTATTGCTGCAAGAATAAAATATTAATTCCTCTGTTTACCTCCTACAGCCATTCACAGCTTGGCCCTACCCTCCCTTTCCAGCCTTATTAACATTATTCCCCTTCCCATATTTTATAATCTAGCCAAACTAGCTGTTTTGTTGTTCCTCACACATGACATTCCATGTCCTGTAGGGCATAGGTGCTTAATAAATGCTGCCGATGGATGCCTTGCTGGCATCTCACCTCCAAAGCAGGACCCATTATCTTCTCCCTCCCTCTTCCTCCTCCTGAACTCATTAATAAATTCTGACCTTCCCTACCTCTGCTGAGGGCATCTAGGTAGTGCTGTGGATAGAGCACGAGGCCTGAAGTCAGAAAGACCTGAATTCAAATCCAGCCTCAGATACTTACTACTGGTATGACCCTGGGAAAGTCAATTAACTCTATTTCCCTCAATTTCCTCATTTGTGAAATGAGCTGGAAAAGGAAGTGGCAAACCACTCCAGTATCTTTGCCAAGAAAACAGTAAATGGAGTCTCCAAGCATGGACAGGATCGAACAAAACTATCATCCTACTAGTCAAACAAACTAGCAACTTAGGATTCATCCTTTATGCCTCACTTTGCCACACCCCACATATCCAATTAATTGCCAAGTCTTGTCAGTTCTCCCTCTATCATCTTTCTTTCATTATGTCCCTTTTTTTTTCCTACTCACAGGGCTATGAACCAAGTAGAGACCCCCCCCAATCCTCTTTTAACTGGATTATTGCAATATCTTTCTAATTGGTCTCCCTGCCTAAAGTCCACCCCCCTCTCCAAAACATCCTCCACACAGTCAAAGGTATATTTGTAAAGCACAGGTTTGATAACATTACTTTCCTGCCTGATGAGCTCCAATGGCTTCTATTACCTCCAGGAGGGAATAGAAACTCCTTTGTTCATCATTTAAAGCCTGTCACAATCCAGCTCCAACCTCCCTTTCCAGTCTTATTATAAATTTCTTCCCTTCCTATACTCTATCCAGACAGGCCCTAAGGCCATTATCTCCTTGAGGGCAGGCATTGTTTCATTTTAGGTTTTGTATCCCTTGTCAGACTGAAAATAAATGACCAAAGAGCTCACAGTGGTTGTAGACCAACTGTTAGCTCTGAAAAGCAAAATAAAATAAACCAAAGAGCCACAGAGGTTATTATACCAACTGTCAACTCCAACCAAAGAGCCACAGAGGTTATAGCAAAAGCTTTATACCAACTGTCAACTTTGAAAAATAAAATAAAATAAAACCCAAGAGCTCACAGAGTTTATAAGCAAAAAGCTTTCTTTATTCTGTTGGAGGAGGAAAACTAGACACATGTGCCTGTGTCCTCCCTGGAGGAGACCCAAGATATTGTGGCTAAGCCCTGATACATACAGTTATGGCAAGACAAAGAACTGAGCAGTGAGATGTAGCCGTGGCAGTGAGGGGGAACAGCAACAGTGGAACAGGTTTGATTCATAGCGGGGCTTCATGGTTGGAAGTGGTTTCTGCAGATGTTTGTCCAAGCTACGGGACCACCTGGGGCTGGTGTGAACCAGTGGTAAGTGCAAAGGATTGTTATTATTCCAAACTCAGGACACAGCTTTCTGGTTGGGCCTTAGCTCTGGAAAACAGGGTGTCTCCTTATAGTAAAAGGGAGGAGTGAAAAGAGAGACATGGTCTTGGCAAGGTATTCCTGACACCTCATTGTCTGGCACAGTGCCTGATACCTAGTAGATGCTTGATAAATACTTGCTTTTTGGTTGCTTAGGTATTGGCAGAAGACTTGAGCATCCACCCACCTTTAAACCTCTGTTTACAGGGGGAGAGAATCAGGGTGAGAGTATTGTAGTCATTAATGTCAGGGAGCATAACAGCTTTTATTCCACCTTCTGTAATCTTCCGGTCTAGGCTTCAGAGGAGAAGAGCAAGAACTTCCACTGATACATGAGAGATAGCAAGGTAAGTGGAGGAATCCTTGACTGTACTACATGGGTATATTGGAGTGGGAGGTCTACAGGCTAGGCCTGGTGAAGAGAGTAAAAAAGGAGTTGTTACCATGAGTGCCCTCTCTAAATCAAGCAATGGTCAAAGGAAATGAAACCTCAGATTGCCATATAAATCTCTAAATTTTGAGCTTCAAGGGACCCTAGAAAAGATCTAGTCCGCCTGTTCCCATTTGATAGAAAAAGAAACAAAGCCAGGTTTTATAACTAGACTACCATGATCCAGTGAATTAGCAGAAGAGCCCAAACCAGAATTCATTCTTAGTCCTCTTTCTCCTCTGCCATTCTACCCATGGTGGCATTGAAGAGGTACCCAGAGAGGGTTGGGGTTTGCCTGAGACCCCAAAATACCAACACACTGGGTCCTGCTGAAAGAATTCCACTCAAGTCTTCTTAGCCAAAGAAAAAGTAAAGTTTATTGAAAGACATGGGATAGACTTTTACAGAGCAAGTCTCTGCTAAGCTATCCTAAGGCACTCTCACCCAGACCAAGTCTCTGCTAGGGCATTCTGTGGCTCTCTCACACACGGGAAGTCTCTGCCAAGCCATTCCACAGCTCTCTCACAAAGATGTAGGGAAGATGGGGTCTTATATACAGAAGAGTCTAGGGTGGTTCAGAGAAGGAGCCAATGAGGTCTGACTCCAGTAATGATTTGGGGAGGGACTTCAGGTGGAGTTAATGACAATCAGACTGGAAGAGGTTTCCCATAGAATGTACCTCAAAGATTCAAGGAAAACTCAAAAGGGGGGGTCCCAGAGCCTACACCTCATCAGCATCATCATCACTATCAGCACCACTAATCTTGTCATCAGTGAAGTGCTTTGAAAGATCTGTGATCGTAAGTGGGGGTTCTCCCTGTACTGATACAAGTTTACCACCTCTGAGCCTTAATGGATAGTTTTCATGAGTTGCTATGGTCACAAATATAGGCTCCTAACCTGGTAGTCAACCTTCCAGGGATGAGTGTGTCCCAACATTTAAGCATTTTCTGTTTGTACTTTTGTGGCATAGTCTTTGAGAATCTGGGGTCACCTTCACCTTACACTAAACAATCAGAGGAGAGCTTTAGGGGAGGATCATCACCATTAGCAAACATTCATTAAGTGTCTGATGTGTATAAGAGATTGTTAGGCACAGAAGATGGGCAGGAACAGTTTCTTGTGTTTGTTTATTTGTTTTATACAGTGTCTGGCACATGTTGGTTTCATCCTTCATTGGTGATGGATTGATTTCAGATACAAAGAGGTATAAAATGTGTTCCCTGTCCTTTTAATGTAGCCAGACTAGACTATATAGTAGCCATTGTGTCTCTTTTAGGGCACTGAATTTTTTGAGTTTCAAAAAGCTAAAAGTTATATAACTTTCAAAAGAAACAACTGCGACTGTTTCAGGGACTATTACTATTTTGTAGAAAACAAAGAAACAAATTTTGAATTAAAATCAGCATACAAAATTCCTGATAACCTAAGTCACAACAGTTTTTTAAAACATCCATGACTTCTTCAGTGTGGGTATTTCCTTCACTAATGGAGATTATAACCCATCCATAATTTAATACGTGCTTTTCTTGCTTGGTGTGGCCAGGTACAAATACATGCACACATAAAACACATGTACACACTTTCACTTATCCCTTTGCTTTGTGAGCAATAATTTGGAGATGAGCCTTTCAGAATTTAGCTAGACTGATCCTTTTCTTCTTTTTCAGTTGTGTCTGACGATTTGTGACCCCATGAACCATACTATCCATGGGATTTTCTTGGCAAAGATACTGGAGTGGTTTGCCATTTCCTTTTCCAAGGGATTAAGGGAAACAGAGGTTAAGTGACTTGGCCAGGGTCACACAGCTAATAAATGTCTGAGGCTGGATTTGAATTTAGCTCCTCCTGAGTCTAGGACCAAAAGTTTATCCACTGAGCCATCTAGTTTGTACCTAATTTAACTTGGGATTATTTGTTTTCTGCAAAGTTAAATGCTATTGCTAGTATAGATTGACCAGTCTCAAGTCTTCAGAAAGTTGGAATTTATATCACTTCCCCCCCTTTCCATTCATGCTTCTATTACATTAATCCAATACCTTATTACTTTTTACCTGACCTATGGTGGTGTCTGAACAACCCAGATCTGCCTGACCTTGTCAGACTCCTACCAATGTAATATTCCTAACGCAGTCTGAATAGGATGTTCTTCTGCTCAGAAGCCTTCAATGGTTTTCCATTGTCTACTGATTAAAATGTAAACTCCTTAGCTTGGCATTCAAGGTCATCAGAATTAGGCTATAGTCTACCTTTTAAATTTTGCTTAGTGGTATTTTGCCTTGTGCTTCAGCTAAAACTGGAATACTTGCTCCTCTGATCTTGAGTCTCTATCTCCAATCTTCTCCACAAAGCCTTCCCCCGCTTAATTCATTCTTCCTAACTCTTTCAAGCCAATTTTTAAAAAAACTGTTCTATTCACTGAATCATATTCTAATCTGTGTATTTTTCTTACTTGCAGTTCCATTAGATTTTTGTAAACTCCTTTTGACCTGGACTTTCTTGTTTTCATTTTGTTAAGAGTATCCAACATATATACAAAAGAAGTACAAGGTAATTTTTGAAAGGCGGAAGCTGGGTGGCTCAGAATAGAGTGATCAGCCTAGAGTAAGGAAGAGCTGAGTTCAAATCCAGCCTCAGGTACTTACTAGCTGGGTGACACTGGGCAAGTCACTTAACAATCCCCCCCCCCTTTTCTTTGCCTTATTTCACTGGAGAAATCACAAACTAATGCATTATCTGTCAAGAAAACCCCATGGTCCATGGACTCACAAAGAGACAGGACTCAACAAGAAGAAGACATCAGGCATTACATTTTTAACCTGAGGACCAACCTAGCTAAGTTCTGAAAGTCTCATCTCCAAATTATTGGCCATCAGGAAGGGATGAGTGAATATGTGTACATGTATTGTATGTGTGCATATGTGTATGTTTGGCCATTTCAAGTAATGAAAGCATGTATTCAATTATGGATGGGCTGCATTAGTGAAGGGAATACCTATTCTGAAGAAGTTATATTTTTTTGAAATACTGCAAAGCATGACCCATGGGGTCATGAAGAGTCAAGCACCATTGACCAACAAAAGTTTTTTGAGAAGAAATCACTAATTACAGAGGCAGAGAGTAGGGTAAGATCAAGAAAGGTCTCATGTAGGAAGCAACTCTTGAGTTCAGGTTTGAAAGAAAATGAGGATTAATAATTCTAGGCATTATAGACACAGGTGACAACCCTTTAAAGACCCGGAGGTAGGAGATGGCATGTAACAGATGTTTACTGGCTGACTCAGTTCCATTGGGTGACATACATATCCCTTCACAGCTGTCTTGCCAGTGCCTGTCAGGATTTTCTTCCGTTTACCACATAGTAACAGAGCTTGATTATCCCGTTTAATGAATGCTTATTGGATTAAATTGGAAAGATAGGCTATTATTGCCATCATTCTGCACCCACAAATTCTGAAATCGTCCAAGTTTTTCTTCATCTGCCAGCCACCGAGATACAAAGAATCCTAGAAGGACTGTACGTATAGCTACTTAGAATAGTGATTATATTTTGGCTAATTCTGGCTCATATTGGCAACAAGGAAGAACAGTTGAGCAAATTTATGAATTTGCTTCTTTGCAGTTTATTTATCAAAGTAAAATTTTAATTTAAGTCATGGTTTAAGTGGATTTTAGCATATTAAAGTTTCAGCAGCGCTTGAGTCCCTATTGTGAAATATGACTAGCAAAATTTAAACCTAGTTGCGAAATCCAAAGATAATTTCATTGACTAATAGGCCTCAATGGCCTGTAATCGGGTCTAGGTCAATGAGCTTAAAGCCAGTTCGTCTACAAGTGATTCATTGGCATCATTTCTCCTAATGTTCAAGTCAGACCCAGGGAAGTATGCAGGGCCAGTGGAACTGTAGGATTTTATTGCTGGAAGGATACTTATTATCTAGTTCAATTTGCTCACGTTAAAGATGTGCAAGCCCTGGAGAAGTGATTAACTGATAGTAAATAGAAGAGCTTGAATTCTAACTCAGTTCTTTTGATCTCACACTGATTACACTTCTCACTACTAGTCTGCTTATTATTTCTGTCTTATGAATGAGAGGATTAAGGTTTAGCAAGCTAAAGGGGCATGTTCAAGGCCACACAATTACCCTGTGGCAAAGACTTGACTTGAACCCAGGACTGCCGTGTCTAGACTGTTGCTGTTTCTTCCTCTCAGTCAAAAAAAAAAGTTATTATAGACAAGGTAGATAACAAAAGAGGGCAAAATACTGAAAGAGATTCAAACCATTTGATGAATGTGACAAGGAATACATTTTATAAAGACCTTTTTATTATATCTAGTGAATTAAGATGTAAATGGTCCTATACAAAGTACCCAAGATAATCCGTAAACATGTGGAAATCAGTTCAGATCTTTAAAGAAGCTAAAAGAAATGCTTAGTAGGAGCCAAAATCACTGCTAAAGTACAATAGTTCAACAACAAAAAACCACACACACATGCATGTGTACACACACACAGAGCAATAATAATGTACAAATGTTTAGTAGGGTCTCCTATAAAAGGTTAAAGAAAATTCCACATCTAAAATGAGAAAGACAGCAGTAATGATGCACAAATGCTTAAGAAGGCTGAAGGAATTGATCGTTAGGTGAACTGGCTTTAGGTAAATTGCTTTTAGACAAATGGGCCTGTTCTCTCTATTTGTGGCATGTCTGTTAGCTAAATAGTTAGCTTACTGGAAGTACTCATTTTCATTCAATCTAATCTGCACTGCTGTTTCTTGACAGTGCAAATCTTCTGAGTTCCAAGAGTGACCATCTTGTGTTTTTGAACAATGTGCCCCCTTTCCTTCTTGTTGTTATTGTTTTAGTGATTATTAGTGGGTAGCTGATCAAATCGGTTGGCTTTCTCCCCCCCCCCCACCGTGTACCCTTAGGTTTGGATGGAGTCCTTCTCTCTGGATCCCCAGGCATTCCCACTTTAACTCAGCTGAAGGCCATACCTCCCCTGCATCTCATTCAGGAGACTTGTAGTAAAGGGGAATGCTGGGCTTCCCAGGCTGAATGTTTCTACTCATATGGCCTGGTCATATTAGGATGATGGAATCATAAACTTAGAACTAGAAGGAACCTCAGAGTTCATCTGTTTCAACCCTGGTTTTTTTGCAGATGAGGAAAGTAGGACCCAAAGAATTTAAGTGATCTACACCATCAAGGTAACTCAAGAAATTAAGTTTCTTGGCTGAGAATTGAATCCATTCCCTTTGACTCCAAATCCAGGGCTTTATCTCCCCATGCCACCCTGCTGCTATAAGAAGGGAGCACATGGGCAGATTTTGGGATAGTTTATAACATTTACTCTGGCTTTTTCTTTGTGATGTACTTTGTCTTTATATCTAAGAAAGCTATGTCAAAGGGAGCTATCCCACTTCTGTTCTTGGGTCAGATAGGTGCTAGGAAAATGGTTCTCAACCTTTTTTGTAATCTTAGTAAATTCATGGTGAAAATTATTCTATCAGCGTTTCTTTGTCACCTTTCCTCTTTTTCCCCTGTAATATCTCTCTCTAACCTTGACATTGGTACTTCTGAAGCCAATCTCTCTTGACTTTTTATATTTTATTGTTACCCTTATTATTATATTTTATTGTTACCCTTACTGGCGAACATTATATGACATAATGGAAAGATCACTAGAACTAGAATGTGAGAACCTTTCCTCCAGTCCTTGGTTTATGACTTAGAGCAAATCATTTCTTTTTTAGGTTTCAGTTTCCTCAATTGCAAAGTTACAGGGGTAAACTAGATGGTCTCTTTTTGTTCTATGAGCCTGTAAAGGGTTTGGATAAGAAGCAGCAGATAAGATGGACAGGGATAACACAGTGGAAAGAATTTTGGATTTGGAATCAGGAGGATCTCAGTTCAAATCCTGGCCTTGCCACTTTCTGTGTGACCTTGGGCAAGTTACTTAGTCTTGTAACCTCAGTTTCTTCAACTGTATAATGAACTGGTTAGACTAGATGACCCCAGAGGATCATTCCAGCTCTATATCTAAAACTGTATGGTCTCTTGTAGTTTTAAATCCGATAATCTTCCCTGTAACCGTTGGCATAAAGCAAGTATGAATTCATCAGAGTGTTTTCACATGAATTTGTTGCTTATTAATCATAAGCGTATCTATGCACAGTGAAAAAGCCAGTCATTTAGTTGCAAATCAGATTATTTATTCAGCCTGCAGAAGGTATGTTTGCTTATTGATTATGTTCTGTCACACTGCATAGTCTGTTAGAGTTAAAAATCAAAATATTGTTACTTGGTGTGCATTTGGATTCTTGGCCCTCTGCAGTAGTAACTCCCCAGGTCTCCAGGGGCTTATAGTTCTACGGGTGGTAATTATTGCTTTGGTATATCTTTTAATAAACCCAGATCTCTAGAAACTTAGTTTTGGTTTTCAATAGGATAAGGGTATTGGACTTGGGGTTAGGAAGACCTGAATTTGAATTCTACCTCACACACTTATTAGCCATGTGGCCCTGATATGGAACGTAGGTTAAGTGATTACTTTACTTCTCTCTGCATCAGTGTCCTCATCTGTAAAATGGGGATAATAATAGCACTTATCTCACTGGGTAGTTTTGAGAACCAAGTGAGGTAACCTATGTAAAGTATTTTACAACCCTTAAAGAGTTATACAAATATTGTTGTTCAGTAGTGTGTGACTCTTTGTGACCGCATTTGAAATTTTCTTGGCGAGATGTTAAAGTGATTTGTCATTTCCTTCTACAGCTCATTTTACAGGTGAGGAAACTGAGGCAAACAGGGTTAGGTGACTTGCACAGGTTCCACAGCTACTAAGTGTATGAGACTGGATTTGAACTCAGAGAAAGGAGTCTTCCTGACTCCAAGTAAGGGGTCTATCAACTGTACCACCTAGCTGCCCTATATAAATATTATTCATTGTCATCTTCATCAGATTTAAATGCTCCTCCATCAAGGAGGTAACTAGACCAGCCTGACTCACACTGAAAGCATGCTAAATTCTTATTAGGGTGAGACAGCTGCATAGGACCCTGGCTTTTACCTTCTGACTCTAGGGCTGTGGTTCTCAACCTTCCTAATCCCGCAACCCTTTAATACAGTTCCTCATGTTGTGACCCCCAACCGTAAATTTATTTTCGTTGCTACTTCATAACTGTAATTTTGCTACTGTTATGAATCATAATGTAAATATCTGATATGCAGGATGTATTTTCATTGTTACAAACTGAACATAACCCATAGGTTGAGAACTGCTCCTAAAGGGGAAAGCCCAGTCCTGAAATTCCTTCGCTTATGTCCTAGAGGTGACTTATCATTGTGGAAAGCGATTCATGTAATGCTTGTCTTTTTTCCTCCCAGAAAATGAATGCGTGCCATTTTAAGCACAAATGAATACTATAATATTCATTAAGAAAACCCAGTTCATGTCCATGAATATTTTAACCAGTACAAGTGAAAGCTCTTTGAATACACTACAGATGGCAAATTCCTACCTATTTCAAGTGACTTTGTCACTGAATTAGCATTTAAGGAGCTCCCTTTAAAGCCAAACAGACCTAAAAACTCAGAATGGTCACATAATGGGTAGTTTTAAGCTGACCCCTAAGTGAAAGGTTTGAGGAGAAAAGTTGTAGGATAGGTTGGAGCTTATTGGCTACTGAATGTGCTTTCCTCTCAATATCTGACCTAATAGAGGTAACAGTGATGTAGAAAATGCTGCAGATAACCCACCAGGGCCTGCCCATTCTGCCTAAGAGAGGGGCAGGCTAGCAAGGCATCTTCTGAAGGTCCTGATGAGTATAGAGATTTTCCTTCCTTTGTTTTGTTTCCTGTGCTCTGAACACAACAGAGGGCAATATTGGCAATATTGGGTACATGAGCCACACCTCCATGACTGACAGCAAAAAACAACAGAAGCGGCAGCATAGAAACAAACCCTGAAGACATGTAAAATGTGGAGGTGGAGAAGAAAGGGTGAAGGGAAGCTTGTTGGAGGTATGGAACATCTGGGAATGGTAGGTCCAGGCCTAGATTAATAATGAGGGGAAATGCTAGGAATTCATTTACCAAGAATAACAACAAAAACAGTGATGACGATAAAAACATGTTCATCATGATTACTACACATACTTTCCCTCACTTGAGGTTCATCAAAACCCCATGAAGTTCATGGGGCACATGCCATCATAGGCAAGTACCTCATCTAAAGCTGTGACCTCGTCCTGGTGGGAGGGAGTATTTAAGACAGTAGAATATATCTATAAATGGTTAACGCTGCTTTCCTGCTTGGTATAACCCATTGTATGCTTTTGTCTGTAGATAAGAATACCAACTCAGCCTTGAACTTCATTTATTATAGTCTTAATTCTGAGCATGCACTCTTCCCCTCTTCTCTTTTCCAATTCCTGTCTTACACAAAGAGACAGTTGAAAGGTTTAGCTGAGCACTGATAATCTCCATGAATCCCTATTGATCTCCCCTAGTACAGTTTACTGACTTTATTCACTTGGTTATAGGCACTATTTCTTCTTTCAAGGTCTTTCTGATCAAGTCCATCAGGAGCAAACACAGTAAGTATACTTTGCTTTCTTGGCCTGAGTGTTGATTCAGGGATACCAAGGGGAAAGAGGTTTTGTCTGTCAGTCAAAGTCTCTCCTTCTTGCTTCTCCTTACATGAGATTCTCTCACTGGGTTGCACTCCAGAGCCTTAAGTAGATTTTTTTTCTCAGTGGCTTGGAAGCTGGCTAATGAATCTGAGAATTATCTAATGTGCTTTTTACCCTAGAAGCAGAGCTGTGAATGTAAAGGATCCATTGGTCTATGTGTGGGCAGAGAAAAGAAAGGCTTGGGCTGGTCCAACAGATTGTAAAGGGTGAGAAATAATCATGAAACCTGGCTTCAGCCTTCAAAGGTTGAGTGCCTTTGTCTTTAACATGCTTGAGAATCAATAGTCAGGAAAGAGCAATCTCTCACCAAGAGAAGGAGACAGGAACCAGAGTCAAGGAATATAGCTTAGGGGTGTGACCCATTCTGGAAGGCGGAAATCATAATGGATAGTTGGATAATGACTTCTGCCTTTGCACAGAGGGTAAAGATAGTTTTTCAGTTCAGTTTTAACATTTATTAAATGCCGACTAGGGAAAAGAGTAAGTGCAGAAGCACTGGGTTAGGCAGTTGACATTTGCCTTAAAGTAAAAAAAAATGTAGTTATGTCTTTGGTTCCCATAAAAAGGTCTAATGTGAGATCAGTATCCTGTTTGTAGGCCCTGCCTTTTACCAGCACAACTAAGCATCTGTTATTCCATGATGTCTAGGTGCCACAGCCTGGACTTGGAGACAAGAAGACTTGAGTATGAATCCTATCTTAGAGACTAACTCTGTGATCCTGGGCAAGTCAATTAACTTATCTCAGCCTCAGTTTCCTCATCTGTAGAATGGGGACAATAATAGCACCTACTTCACAGGCTTGTTGTAAAGATCAAACAGATTGCCTTTGCAAACTTTAAAGTACTTTATAGATGCAATTAGCTATTCTTCTATCATTGTAGACCTCAGTGACTCTCTGGTGGCCCTAGGATTGAATACAAACGCCTCTGTTTTCCATTTAAAGCCCTTTACAGCCTGACTCCCACCTGGCTCTCTAGGCTTATTACAAATTATGCTCTTTAATACACATTATGGGCCAAACTGCCATTCTTATTGTCACTCACTCACATTATTCTGCTCCCATGTCTCATACTTTTCTTATACTCTTTGAACCCACCATGCCTTGGGTGCCATTCCTTTCTTCACCTCAGCCTTTTAGGATCCCTAGCTGCCTTTAAAACTCACTTCAACCTCAGTGCAGTACCAGAGGCCTTTCCTAATGCTTCTAGTGCATTCTCCCCTGCCCACATTGCCCTGTATTTACCATACACCCATTTTGCATATATCACCTAGTCAGTCAACATTTGTTGAGCCATATTTGAGTTGTGTTCAGCTCTTTTGTGACCCCGTTTGGGGTGTTCTTGGTAAGGATACTGGAACGGTCTGTCATTTCCTTTTGCAGATGAGGAAACTACGGCAAGCAGGGTTAAGTGACTTGCCCAGGGTCACACAGCTAGTAAATGTCTGAGGTCAGATTTGAACTCAGGAAGATCAATCTTCCTGACTCCATGCTGGTCACTCTGTACTATCTATTAAAGCCCTAACTATGTGCCAGGTACCGTGCTAAGTGCTGGGAATACAAAAAGAGGTAAAAGACAGCCTCTGCCCTCAGGGAACATACAGTCTAATGGGGGAGACCATATGCAAACAATATATAAAAAGCCGGCCACTTGGTGGATAAATAGGAAATAATTACAGAGGGATGACACCAAAATTTTTAAAGAATACTTCCTGTAAAAGGTGACATTTGAGTCGGGACTTGAAGGAAGCCAGCTGAGGAGAGACAGCCAGGGAAAATACTCAGAGCTGAGAGATGGAGAATCCTGTTCCTTGAATAGTTAGGAGACCAGTTTCACTGGAACAAAGAGTGTATGTTGGGGAGTAAGGTGTAAGGAGACAGGAAACATATGAGGATGTTAGATGATAAATTTGAATGCCAAATAGAGCATCTTGTATTTGATCTTGGAGGCAATAGGGAGCCACTGGAGTTTATTGAGTAGGTGAGTGATGTGGTAGACTTACACTTTAGGGAAAATCACTTTGGTGGCTGAATGGAGGTGGGGTGGGGATGGACTGGAGCAGGGAGGGACCTGAAACATGTGGACTCACCAGCAGACTATTGCAGTAGTTCACAGGTGCAACAGTTCACAGTTGCACCAGAATCGGAGGAGATATTTGTATGTTTAGGAGATATGATTATATGTTTACATTCTTGCCTCTTATGGAATGTAAGTTCCTTGAGGATAGAGACCTTTTTATTTGTGTCTTTCTATCTCTGTCACCCATCAAAGTGTCTCACATATATTGAGCAATTAATACATGTCCATGGATTGATTAATAGATTGATTTATAGCAGGGAGTGATAACATGTTAGCTTGGTCGCTGGTGACCACAGAGAATGAACTTTGTAACTAATCCGCAAGCCAGTCTTTCATTTCCAGCAGTGGTCAGAATCGAGAAAAGGCTGTGTTCCCTCCCTCTCATTCATTCTTTTTTTTTCTTTTGCTATTTGGTTTCTGATTTGGCTATCTGAAGACAGATTTGGCAGTGAGCGCCTGACTTTTGGGAACATACTGGTGTGTATGATGTCATCAGACCAACAGAGTCTTAGAAGTAGCTGTCAAAGGTGTATTTGACTCACAGAAATGCCCCAAGCAGGAACAATTTGGGGGAAAAAAGTAATGGAAAAGAAGGAAGCAGGATTTTGGTTTCTACTTAAATATAAGGACACAAGCTAGACCCCAGAAGTCAGTTGCAGGGATAGCACAGAATTGTTTTGATATTTTCTTATATGCTTATTACAGTATGCTAAGATTATTGATCAGAAAAGAGAATGGCAAATCCCTCCAGTATCTTTGTCAAGAAAACCCCAAATAGGGTCACCAGGAGTCCGACTAGACGGATAGGACTGAACAAAAGCAACAAAAAGATTTTCCATATGAAAAGAACATTCTGGTTTTGTCTTTTTTCAGTGTGTTATTGGATCTCTCTCTCATGTTCTACCTTGTGTTATCCTTATTTCTTTACAAGTAATATTTGTGCCACAGACTGCCTACCTCCTCCTTACCACTGGACCTCATAACATCCAGCTGTTTTGCTTCTGTTTTAGCATTTTTAATGTGAAGTGAAGGCCTTTGTACTTGCCCCTACCCCCCAGTCTCTTGAAGTACTTGGGTTATGAGGATGGGCCAGGGGACATCCAACAGGTACTTTGGAACCATCAGCAATCCATGGAACTAAATTATATTATTCTCTCAGCTCTCTTTATGCGAATATAGTAGTCCATCTGTCCCATTTTCATGATCACGAGCATGCTTTCCCTGACTATCATTGTTCTCCCCAAGAGAATGAGCGAGTTGTTGACTCCATGCTACAAATGGTCTATTTAGATTTCCATTAAGATATAGCAGACTTTATGATGGCCTTGTGTTCT
Organism: Pseudocheirus occidentalis; assembly: GCA_028646575.1. Classification (NCBI taxonomy): domain Eukaryota; kingdom Metazoa; phylum Chordata; class Mammalia; order Diprotodontia; family Pseudocheiridae; genus Pseudocheirus; species Pseudocheirus occidentalis. Next base: position 126,036,489 of record CM053596.1, on the reverse strand, counting down.
TATTTTCCACTGAGAGTTAACCCTGATGCCTTTTGTTTCTGCCCAGACTCAGAAATAGCAGGGGTAAGACATTTCTTTCCTGTATCTGAAAAAAAGTCATCAGATAAGTTAATAAGTCTAGTTAGGTACTCTTAATAAAGAAAAATCAATGAATAAGTATTTATTATGCACCCCTTCTGTGCAAGGCACAGGACCAAAAGCTGGAGACATGAAGGCAAAAACGAAACAGTTCCTGTCCCCAAGGAATTAGGAAGACCTAAGTTCAAATTCTGCTGTTTTACCTTGGACATGCCACTTGAACTCCCTACCTCAGTTTCCTCATCTATAAACTAGGAATAATAATAGCTCCTACCTCCCAAAGTTGTGAGGATATAATGAGATGTTTGTAAAGTTCTTGAAGCGCTTCACAGATCATAGGGCGGCTAGGTGGTGAAGTGGATAGAGTGCTGGGTCTGGAGTCAGGAAGGTCTGAATTCAGATTCAGGCCTCAGACACTTATTAGCTGTGTGACCTTGGGCAAGTCACTCTACCCTGTTTGCCTTAGTTTCCCTATCTGTCAAATGAGCCAAAGAAAATGGTAAACCACTCCAGTATCTTTGCCAAGAAAGCCCCAAAAGGGGTCCCAAAGAGTTGGACAAGACTGAAAAAAGAAAAAACAACTTGCAAATCTTAACATGCTATATAAATGGTAGCAATGAACATTATTGTTGTCATAATTAGAGAGAAAATATATACAAGTGCTGATACATGCAATATACACACAAACTCTCCTCCCAGGTCCCAATATACTGTTTGGAGGAGATCAAGAAATCTTTCATATAAAAGACGGGGCGCGGGAAGAGCTTTGAAGGAGGTCCTGGGGTTTAAGGGGGGAGGTGAAAAGGGCGGTCACAGTGGAGAGAGAGAGAGAGAGAGAGAGAGTGAAGAACAGAGAGAAGGCCGGCATGGCTGGACTGTAGAATGGGGGAATGAAAGCAGTTGTCCAGAGGCCAGGAAAAGTGGGGATAGAACTAGGGTATAAAGGCCTTTAAATATCAAACAGTGGTAATAAGAGGGGCAAAAGGAAGAAGTAAACCTCGAACAATGAACAATTCCTTTACTTGATGTTTACATTTAATTTTGGATTTTTTACATCATCAAATCTTTTATGACCAGTAAGCATCAAAGTTAGGTTCTGAATTTTAGGGCCTCCCCTTTCCTTCTTTAGTTCATTGTGTAGTAATGTGTTGTGAAATGTAGGGAAATAGATATAGCAGGCGGGAGAAGGAAAAGCATAGGATCTGGATAATTAAAGAATACTTGACTAAATGGGAGTTGGATAATTGTGACCTTCAGGCACTTGAACTCCATTTATCACTGCATCTCCAGTGTCCAGAACAGTTCCTGGCACATAGAATACACTTAATGATGCTTGCAGATTTTTATATATTTGTATCTGTATCTGTATTTCTATCTCTATCTCTGTATCTTTCTATGTGTGTGTATCCATGACATCTAAATTGGTTATGGGGTAAGGTCATCAAAAGACTAATATTACTCATTTCTAGGAATTCAGAATTTTAGCTTAGTTTGAAAAACATCTCACCACCTTTTCCAGAATGTTCTGATACTTATTCCCTCACCAGTCCAAACCTCAGCAAAATAATAGGTTTGAATAGAAGACAGATTGTATTAATTTTCTTAAGAAATTCATAACTAAAATGATTATAGACGCATTTCTGAATAGATTGGTGTGTGTGTGTGTGTATGACGATAATTTTTGAGGGTATAGTTTTTTAGAATTCTCTCACTTTCCTCCAGATGTCAAAGAGGGATTGCTCTAGAGATCAAATCAATTCTGCTTCGGTGGATCCTATGGAGGGGTGGTGCAGAAAGGGTAATTTTACCTGTAAACTTACTATGGGCATCTTCCATCCACCAGTATGTACAACTCTTCATGAATTGCTTGGGTATGTTGGAAAGGCAGGGGGTGGCAGTAATTTCAGTCAGAAAGTCAGCCCAGCAGAAACTGGATCTAATCAAGCCAACATTTAACCTATCTGATGGTAAGTAAGCTCCAAGTAGAATTAAAAGTCTGTTTCAGTGTGTGCACAGGAAGGGGATGGGTGTGGTAAAAGACATGCAGGGTACAGACAAGCCCTGATTGACAGCCCAGCTGGTGGGGTTGGGTAATTGGAAATTCAAGGCACATAAATCTTCCAGTACTTACCATGGGGCACAGGAAGAGAGGAGATCTGAGCAGTGAAACATTTAATGTTTTCAAAAAGATCTAATAATGTAGCGCATCTTTTAGTTCTTCATTTAACCTTAATTAAATTATGCTTTCTGTCATGGTGAGATAAATGCATTTTGCTTAGGGAAATGACTCTGTACGTAGCAAATGCTGCTATACACGAGAAAAAGCATCAGAGACTTCGTGTGTGTGGTTATTGTGATATATATAATCCAATCACATACACACACTCACAGTTCCATTTAAGGGCAACATGATTCTCAAGATCTTGAGTTTTGTTAACCCAGGGCCATGCCCTTGGTTTTCCTTACAAAGTGAGGAATCATCTCTCCATCTCTTATGGTTCAGATTTGTTATTTTCAAAATGGCGCTTTGAAAAATGAGCTAGTACTGGATGTAAGGCAGTTTGTACAGTGAAATTTTGCACAGAATTGACTGGCTGAATGATAATTTAGTAGTGTTCAGTGATGAGGGTGCCATAAAGGCATGTGTTTACAAAACAGGGCTGTGACCGTTGGACATGTTGAAGGCCAAATGAGTCCTCTCTATTACAGAGAGTGATTTTAGAGATAGTGTGTGTGACTGCCAGTTAGTGCCTAAAGATTTAAGAAAAGGTCTAGGAAGAGAAGAGAGTTCATGCACCTAGCTGAGCATGATCAGGATGTCAAAACGTCTTTTCATTCATCTAAGCCACCTAAGCAGCAGTTTTAAAAGGTATCCAGGGACAGAATTTTCACAGCCTACCTTGGTAGATTGTTCTCGTCATAAATCATCCTTGAGTCAAGAAGTTTTTCCTCATCAAACTTTATCCTTTGTGACAATTCAAAAATTATGTCATTGTCCTCTTGTCTTTGGTTCTCCATCATTGGAGTGGAAGGACTAATGAAACATTTTTCATTTAATTAACTCGTTGGATACTTGAAGATATGAGAGGGTAGGATGATGTTAGTGAATAGTAAGTTGGCTTCATTCTGGAAAATCTGATTTCAAGTCCTGTGACTGACATGTACTGGCCAAGTTACTTAATATCTGAGTACCTTATGGCAGTCCTCTATATAATTCTAAGGCAGTGGTTCTCAACCTGTGGGTCACAACCCCCAAGGGGTCAAATGACCCTTTCACAGGGGTTGCCTAAGGCCATCGGAAAACACATATTTCTGATGGTCTTAGGAACCAGGACACCGCTCCTCTATCTGTCTCCAGGTGGAGATATGCCTGAGTATTATTAAAGGGTTGCAGCATTAGGAAGGTTGAGAACCACTGCTCTAAGGTTTGCAAAGTACTTTATAAATGTTACCTCATTTTATCATCACTGAGGTAGTGTAAAGCCAATCAGCAGTAGATTCCTGAGAGAATGCTACTGTGAACAGCTTTTAAGATTCGGATTACACAGTATTAGTGAACACTCTGTTTATTCCATTACAAATCTTTATTCAGTACAATGTTCACAGTTTCAACAGTT
>CM053596.1:125990252-126032294 GCA_028646575.1 Pseudocheirus occidentalis | reverse complement strand
TGGATCCCCTTCCCTGGTCCCAGCTCCCTCCTGAATCTGCCAGACAATCACCTAGATTCAGGAGCTGAAAGCTTACAGGTTCTCATCCAGTCCTCAGGGATGAACAGCTCCCAGTTCCTTGTCCAGTCTTCAAGGCAATCCCTGGCACAAACTGAAGTTCACAGGATTCAGCACAACTCAAACCCTTCAGGACTCCTCTTGCCTGGAACTCAAGAATCAGCCAGGCCACCAACAAACAAAGTCCCATCCTGTTCATGTCTTCAGTCAGCCACTGAGGAGCCAAATCCAAAATCTGTCTGTCTCTGTAAAAATTATTCCTTATAAACACTGGCCTTCTCCCAAGTCCACAGGGGAGTGTCTCAGCCAATAGTTTTCTTCCACATCAACAGGGGAATTCACACCTTTTCACCAATGGACAGAGTTCTATACTTAGCCCTAAGTATCTGATCAAACATATTGATTGCCATTACAGGTAGGGACTGTTATTATCCCCATTTTTTTAGATGAGGAAACCGACGCAAAAGGAAGTTAAATGCTTGCCCAGCTAGTATCTAAGGTAGGATTTAAACTCTGGTCTTCCTGACTTCTGGTCCAGCATTCTGGATCATGGCTATTACTCTATGACCATTATGTTTCAGAGAAAATAAAATGTGCCAAAGAAATCCCAGATCTGGTAAAAAAAAAATGCTTTTAAGATGATTATTTTGTCATTCATTTCCTTTTTCTCTTTTCCTGGCTAAAAGTATCTGATTCTTTTAAGAATTTGTGATGTGAATGGCTTTCATTTTTATTTCCATCTTATTCCTTTCCTTAATCTCTTATGCTGCTTTAACACATTCACCTATTTGCCACTACTTTGCTACTTTGAATATGTGAGAGTCTAATTCTCTCATCATCGTCATCATCAAGGATAACTCACATCCATATGATTGTCAATAGGAGCTATTGCAAAACTGCTTGATGTGCATTATCTCTTCTAATTGTTTAAATACTCTTGCAAGGTTAGGTGGCACATATTGCTTTCATGTTTGAGGACTCACAGGATCTGAGAAGGGAGGAGTCTTGATAGGGTCACACAGTTACTAAGTAGAATCATTTCTAAGTTCATACCTTCCAAATGTTGTCCTCTGTCCAGTGCCTAAACTTGCCTTCATAAAGCTTAGGAATCATTTCTGCCTTTTTTTTTAGGAGGAGGAAGGCAGAGCAATTGGGGTTCAGTGACTTTGCCCAAGGTCACATGGCTAGTTTTTGTGTTAGGTGTCTGAGGCTGGATTTGAACTCAGGTCCTCCTGACTCCAGGGTCTGTGGTCTATTCAGTTCTCCACCTAGCCACCCCCAGGAATCATTTATTAGGTGATGCAGTGGATAGAGCCTCAAGTCAGGAAGACCTAAATTTCAGTAGAACCTCAGATACTTATTAGATGTATGACTCTGGGCAAGTCACTTAACCTTCTTTGCCCCAATTTCCTCATCTATAAAATGGAGACAATAATAGCACCTACCTTCTAGGGTTGTGTTGTGATGATCAAATGAGGTAATATTTGTAAAGGCAAACCTTAAAGTACTATATTATTGTTATATAATTCTCCTTTAATATATCCTATTATTGGATCATAGATCTAGAGTTAGAAGAATGTCAGAGCCCCTCTAGTCCAACCCCCTCCTTTTACTCTATTTTTTTTTGGAGGGGGCAGGGCAGTTGAGGGAGTAAGTGACTTGCCCAAGGTCACACAACCAGTACATGTTAAGCGTCTGAGTTTGGATTTGAACTCAGGTCCTCCTGACTCCAGGGCTGGTGCTCTATTCACTGTGCCACCTAGCTGCCCCTCCCTTCCTTTTACTCTTGAGGAAATGGAAGCCCCAAAAGTTTATCCAAGATCACACTTGGATGCATAAGTTATAGTATTTGAAGCCAGGTGTTTTAAATAGAGTCAATATAGAACCAAGAGAACTAATATAAAACCAACAGAACCAATGTTTATTTTTTTCCCACTATACTCTCTTATAATGCTGCATAACTTCTTTCTTTGACAGGCCTAGTAGATAGTGGATAGAAGGCCTAGTGAATAGAAAACTGGACTCGAGCCTGATACGGGGCACTTAATTAGCTGTGTGATCATGAGCAACACACTTAACGTTGCCTTGATTTTTTCATTTGTAAAGTGAGGATGAAACTATTTCAATTTACAGGACCATTGTGACAGGGAAAGTAATTTGTAAATTTTGACTATCAATGTGATTTTTAAATATTAATTTCAGTACTAGTTCAAATAATTTATCTCATTTTCCCAGTGCTGGTGATACTGCGGTATTTTATATATGTATGTATGTATGTATGTACTCATGCATGTGTGTATGTATAAACACATATACCTATAAATATATACACATATACATATATTTGTATACACACATATGTATGTATCTATGTATGAATGTGATTTATGACTCAGAAATGGCTACTCTCTAAGTTCTATGGCCCTAAATAGGTTGCCACAGTCACTTACTGGCTTGGATAATTATGGAAATGGAGGGTCCTTTTCTTTGGCCTTTCAGATTCCTGGGGACAATAATAAAAGCCCTGACACATGAGAGCAGGCTGGAAAAGAAGAGATTTGACCCTGAAGAATGAAAGGATGGTAAGGTAGAGAGTTGTTGTTCAATTATTTTAGTCATGTCTGAATCTTCATGACCCTGTTTGGTGTTTTCTTGGTAAAGATCCTGGAGTGTTTTGTCATTTCCTTCTCTGGTTCATTTTATAGATGAGGAAACTGAAGTAGAATTAAGTGACTTGTCCAGGGTCACATAGCTAGTAAGTATCTGAGGTTGAATTTGAACTTTGAAAGATAATCTTCTTGATTTCAGGACAGGCATCCCATTCATGTGATCTCAAAAAATGTGATGTGATAGTGTTTGAATTAGAGTTATAGGAGACATTGAATTTCCTTCACTTTCATCAAAATTTCATGGAGGATAAAAGGACTTTGTAGCTTTTGTCTCCTGAGGTTTACACTCTCCTGAAATTCAGAGTTTAGGACCTCTACAATATACAGATTTTGTGGAAAATTAGAAAACAAATCCTTGGGGGAAGGACAGAGAAGGGAGCCCGTGAAACCTTTTTTTCTGAGAAAAGACACATTTTATTCACATCCCTCTCTCTGGAGAGATCTAGTTCAATGATGAATGAGGAAAAAATTGTGACAATTTATTACTTTCAGCTTTTTTCCTCAGAATTATATTTGTGGAGTGACAAAGATATGGTCTAATCATGTATCCTTTTTTCCCTGCCCCAAAGAAATAGTCAGCTCTGGAAGTCCTTCTTGAATAAACAGCTAGATTATAGATTGCTTGTATGTTCTCTTTCCAGGATGGGCTGTTGGCTACTGGTACCCCAGATGTAGAATTATAAGGGGCTGGTAAACTTGCTCCTTGTGTCAGGTCCCAGAGTTAATAAAGTGGTTCAAGAATCCAGTTCTTTTTCCTTTATAACATGTTATTTCTCTTTCTAATATCTTTTTATATTAACCTTATGTGAGGATACTTTGTCTACTCTCACATTTCTGCAAACCAAAAGGCATGGGTTCTATATAATGGAGGTGAGGAAGTTACCTCATCAACCCATTAGGCTGATATGGTCTGAATTCACCAGGGCTCTATGACAAGGCAATATTCTGCGTGAGTCTAAGGGTGAGTAAAACATTCTCAGCTTCTAAATTCTGTAGAGAAAACCTGAAGCTATATAAGTACAGGCTGTTTATTTACCTAGGGTTTATAGTATTTGGGAAAAAAAAAGATTTTGAAGCTAGTAGCAAGAACAATTCCTGGGCAGCTATTTTGAGAAATCAGTTTAAATGTTAGTTACAGTCTCCAAAGTAGTTTCTTCCTCCCCACGCCCAACTATGACAGATCAATTTTAAGTCTGTCTTCTTCCTCTCTTTTCTCTGCATTGGAAAAGAAATTACCTCCAGCACATTTTAAGTTAATCTGCATTTATTAAAATTTTCTCCATCATTTTCTTAAGTCTAGACAATCAACAAAACAATGAAGCCCTGATCAGCCTTTGCTGATTGCTAAGGTGTAAATGCTCACTCAATTTTAAAAGAGCCAGTAAGAGCCTGCTCCAGCACACCACTGGATATATATGGGTATCTAGAGCTAATTGGTTCAAGAGCTCTGGAGAGAGGGACATAGTAATACCTCTTCTTTCCCTGCCTTCTCCTGTGGCAGTCTGGTAGAACTGCTAAAGAAACATTATATTGAAATATAATTCTTAAGATGTTTTAAAAAATCAATACTCACGGACCTCAGGTTGTGAATCCTTGATCTGGTCTATTGGTAAGAATTCCTGCTTGCATTGGTGAGGCAATCTTTTAGTCAAATACTACTTCATTTGGTACTCCTGAATTTTATATTCTCTGCACGTGGTCCCATTTCTGTGAGAAGTGATGATGTAATGGAGGCTGGGAGGTAAGAAGATTTGCCTGCAGGAGCATCTGCTGGCCACCTTGAATTCACTGGCCAGCTACACCTGCCAGCCTATTAAGCTTGTCCACAAATGACCTCAATAGAATTTCTTAAGTAAAAGAAGTCAGAATAAAACAGAAATGGAGAGAAAACTCTGACCTTTATCTATGAACCGGAGTGGGTCTAATCCAGTTTAAAGATAACCTCCCGACTAGATGGCTTCTTAGATTCCTTACAGTTTTTTACCTCTTATTTTATTCCACAGTTGAAAAGATTGCTGGCCTTGGAGTCAGAGAACCTGGGTCTAAGGACTGGCTTTGACCCATTTTCTCTCTGCCATCTTGGGCGAGTAGCTTAACTTCCCTAGGCCTCATCTATCACAAAGGAAGCCAGATCACTTGGAAGGTCCCTACCATCTATAGATCTGAGATGCATTGATTTCCTCTATGAGGACTAGAATACCATTGAAAGAATGTTGAGGAGACTGTTGGAATTTTTTCTTCAAGCAACGCAGTTTAGCAAGCAGTGATTTATTAGAAGCAAGGTATTGTGGACCACAAATACAAGAAAGACACAATCCCTGCCCTGTAGGAGTTTTCAGATTAATTGGGGCTAAGATAGCTATAAAATTCTATGCAATAAGTCTTATAAGCTAGAAGGAGAGGTTGCTACGGCTGGGTATCTTTCCTAGGTGATTATGAGTACAAGAGGAGGAGGTGATGGCAAAGGAGATAAAGTAAATTGTAGTCATTTTTGTGAATTTGCTTGATTAATAAGGCAGCTTAATCAAATTCAGGCCTCTTGGTCCTGTCATGGAACCTCATCTTCCCTGTAAGAAATTGGCCTTTATTTGTCTGATATAATAGACTAAAGCACTTAGTTGAAGAACCCAGACAGGTTATCGTGTTGCTGCAAATTGCAATTATCTAGCTAACCTGTTTCATGGTAAGCATGGTTGAGAAAATTGCTTTATTTTCCACGTTTTTCCCCCCCTTTGTTTTGTGCCACTGGTGCTATTTCATACTTCAGTATTAGAACTTATTTTGAGGTGGAAAAATTGCTAAAGTATAATTAGCAGAAACGTACAACACTTTAAGTTGTTTCATCTTACCCGTAGCAGGATACAAGACACTGCGATTGGTATGTATTTGACACAGTTCACAGACATTTCTTTTATACTTTGTGAAAAAGCCAAGTAGCATTTCTGATTTTGTTTTGTGAATGCTATTAGTTTTGAGTTTGTATTCATCATAATCATTATTTATATTAATCACTTAACAATTGTATATGGCTGATGAATTTTGGGAATGTATTATGTTAATAGGATTTCAAGGAATGAAAAATAAGTCTTTTCTTTGTGTTTGTGTTTGGTGCAGTCTTATTCACCCAAACAGAATGCAAATAATATAAAATAACCGAGATAAGCAGAAACTGGGGCTTTGCCATCTGAAGTAAGAGGAGATTAGTTTCAGTGAATAGGTAATGAGCAGAGTTGAGGACTATGGGGGAAAAAAGTTGGGTGCTGTTTTTCTGAAACTCAGAGACCCTTGTTTTTGCATCATCCTTATCTGGGCATTTACGGTTTTTTCCTTTAGGCCAGTCACACAAATCCAGTGGTGCTTAGTTAATATGGAATGTTGAAGATGCAAAGAGCATCCGCAAAGAGAGGACCATTTGATATTTGTGAAGAGCATTGATATGTTTGTAATGAAACCTTTTTACATGGAAAAGCTTTTCCCAGTAATTTGTCTTCTGGTTCTGACATGTTTTTTAGAATTGATTCATTTGTCTTCGTCATTAGATACTGTCTCATTGTATGTTGGATGACTTGTCCTTTCTCTTCATAGAAATGGGATGGGGGAACTCTGCTAATTTACCATTTATTCCTTTCTCAGAATAGATGTATCTGTCACCAAATTAAAACACTTGGAAGAAAAAATTAGTCACCAGCCTACCTCCCACTTTAGAAAAGAACATTGAGATCAGGAGTACAGCAATACTTCTGGTTGTCATTTCCCATGAGAATCCTTTCTGACCCTCATAGTTGCTAATGTTCTGCTATGGAATCATAGATTTAGAGCTGGAAAGGGTCTTAGGGGCCATGTAGTTTACCCTGAGGAGCGGTGGTGTGCTGTAAGCAGGTAGAACAATGAGCTTAGAATCGGGAAGATTCTTCTTCCGGAGTTCAAATCTGACCTCAGATACTTACTGGCTTCTAGTTTCATCATTCAGCTGAACCGCTTCTCTCCAGATAATACCAGTGATCCCTTCTTGACCTATCTGCAGCGTTTCATCTTGTTGACCACCCTCTCCTACTCTTTAGGTTATCATGACCTTAGTCTCCTTTGATTCTTCTCCGACAAGTCTGACTCCTCCTTTTCATGCTTTCTTTACTAGCTTCTCATCCTTGTCATGTCTTGCAAATGGAGATGGTCCCCAGCACTCTGTCCTAGGTCCCCTACTCTCTTCCGTTTACACACATATAGCCACACATTTTCTTTCTCTTGCACTTCAGTTCCCCACCACCATTCAGCTATTAGACTTTTCAGACTGGATTTCTGAGAGACATCTTAAACTCAACATGTCAACAACAGAACTTACTATCTTTACCCCTACAACTTTTCCTCTCCCATATTCTTCTGTTTCCATTGAGTTCACCACCATCTACCTTGTCTTTCAGGTTTGTAGTCTTGACATTACCCTCAACTCCACAAACTTTCTCACCCCGTGAATCTGAAGAGTTGCCAAATCTTGGCCTGTCCATCTCTGCCACATTTCTTCTATCCTGCCCCTTCTCGTTGCTCACATGACCAGCAGCTCAGTTCAAGCCCTTGGTTACCACACATAGATTATTGCAGCAGCCTCCTAATTGGTCTCCATGCCTCATCATTCCTCATTCCCATTCATCCTTCACACAACTGTGTTCAAATCTGCCTTTAGGTATTTTAATGATTTTCTTAGTTGTAGCTCTAATTATTAATGCTACTCTCCTCACTAACCTGGAATGTTTCTGTATTGCCTCTAATATAAAATATGAACTCTTTTGTTTAGCAATTAAAGACCTTCAGATCCTGGAGCCAAGCCAGCCTTTCCTTCCAGCCTTCTCTCTTCAATCCAGCCAAACTGACCTTTGCTTAGTACCACACGTGGTTCTCCATCTCCCATCTCACTGCTTTTGCATTAGAATGTGCTTCTTGGGGCAGCTAGGTGGCTCAGTGAATAGAGCGCCAGCCATGGAGTCAGGAGGACCTGATGTCAAATCTAGCCTCATACACTTAACACTTACTAGCTGTGTGATCTTGGCAAGTCACTTAACCCCAACTGCCCTGCCTTCCCCCACTCCAAAAAAAAAAATAAAAAAGACCGTGCTTCTCTCCTACTCTCTGTGTCATAAGAATTTCTTCCTTCAAGACACAGTTCAAGTACTGCTTTCTATAGGGAGTCTTTTCTGATTCTTCTAATCATTAGTACCCTTGCTTTCATACTATTTTGAATTTGTCTTGTTGTTCAGTTGTTTCAGTCATGTCTGACTCTTCATGATCCCATTAGGAATTTTCTTGGCAGAGATACTGGAGAGGTTTGCCATTTCCTTCTCCAGCCCATTTTACCCATGAGGAAACTGAGGCACACATGATTAAATGACTTGCCCAGGGTCACACAGCTAGCTAGTAAGTGCCTGTCCAGATTTGGACTTGGGAAGATGAGTCTTCCTGTACCCACACTGTGCCACCAAGTCACCTCATTGAATTTGTCTAGTTTGTATCTGTTTGTATTTATGCTCTTCCCATCTGTATATACTTGTATGTACTCCTGTCCCACATTAACACGCATGTTTCTTGAGTGTAGCAATTGTTTCACTCTTCGTCTTTTTATCCCAGTGAGCTTAAGAAACACTTGTTGACTGATGGATGGCACCATACTACCTCTCCCCCTGCCTCTTCAAATTGTCATGTATATGGTTTTCTTTTTACATGTTTTGTTCCCTGGATAAAATAAGGCCTTTGAGGGCAGTGACTTTTCTTATATTCTTAGCACTTAGTAACATACAGTAGGTGCCTAATAAATGTTTATTGAATTTGTATCATCATTTTGGATTTCCAGAGGTAGTCTTTAAGTCAGTCACTTAAGAAGCATTTATTAAGTGTGTAATGTGTGCCAAGCACTGTGCTAAGTGCTAGGGATGCAAAGGCAGGCAAAAGACAGTCCCTGCCCTCAATGAGCTCACGGTTTAATGGGAGAGGCGATATGTGAACAATCATGTATGAACGACGTGTAGTCAGAATAAATTGGAAACAATAGAGGGAAGGCACTGGAACTGAGTCTCGATAGCACAGAAGTTTCTAAATTGTAAGGGACCATCTGGTGATTCCAGTGAACACATGGGCCCCAAGATAACAGTGTTGGAGTAAAAAACATTTGAGTTTGAATTCAAGCTTTGACACACATTAGCTGAGTGTCCTTAGGCAAGCCTTTTACCTCTCCGAGACCCCCTTCCATCATCCATAAAGTAGGGAAAATAATACTTGCTTTACCTCACAGGTTCCATTTGAGTATAACATCTTGTAGTCCTTAAAGTGTTATGTTTAATAGACTCTTTAGAGGTAAAGTCTCTAACCCTGTGATTTAGAGGAGCAATCTAATGAATTTCCGGCATTGTTCCTTTGAAATTCTGGTATAAAATGGATTTTAAAGAGGTAGCTCAAGTGCAAATCTGAATGCTCAGATATACACCTCATTTGCCCAACTGGTTTCCCAAGTTTGTAACTTGAGTAGCATTTGGTTGTGAGGCTGGGGATACATGTTACATGGGCACATTAAGGTAGATCAAAACAAGCAGTTACACTCCTAAATGGTGTACAACAAACTGCTAGTTTGTTGCCAAAAATTAGTGGGTAGGGTTTACTTATAATCTACCCTCTTAATTTTAGCCAAGAAAATAGCACCTGATGTGGGAACCCAGACAAAGTTTTGTCACCCATTTAGAAGTATAAATTGGAAAGTTTTTCATTATGGGAGTGGATAATAAGTATCAGGCAGTTTGGTGACTTCGTGGTTATGAAAAGGTTTCAGTCAAGCCCCCCAGATTTGGCCAAACGTTTGTTTTTTGTATTTTAGTGGTTAAAAAAGGCATTTATAGAACATGCTACCTACCTTTAATCACTGAATGAGCATTGCCTCAGTCAAACTGAGACCTGGGAAAGATTTTAGCTTAAAAAGATTGTGGTCTCCCATTGTATCTGGGGTGTTTCCAGTTGCCTGATCTGTATCTTGCCATTGGACCCAGATGGCTTAAGAGGAGAAAGTAAGGTTGGTGACTTTGCACAGCCCTCCCTTACTTAAATCCAACTCACTTGCAAGTCATGACATTGTCTTCCCCCCAAAAAAGGACAAACAACAACCTGGAATGTATAGGAACTTTGTGATGTGGGTCTTTATAGTATACTCTTGCTAATCTTTTTCTCTACCCTCATATCCTTCCTGGGAAGAGGAGGGGTTTTTTTTCACTCCTTTGAGCTAAACAGTGCTACACATAACATGTAGAACAGGTGTTCCAGATGTATAGAAAAGTGTTTGCTGAATATAGCAAGCTGCCTTTTTTTTTCCTCTGAGGAGCTATTTCCTTAACTCATACCCACACAATGTATCAGAAATTGGGGACAGAACTGAGTTCCTGCATGCTGATTTCTGTAGTTTTTTCAGAGTGTTGAATGAGTGACTGCTTCCCAACTGTTGGCTTGGCTCCCCAAGTCAAAGTTTGGCTCCTTACAAATATTCTGGTATTTACACTTTTGAAACACTTTAGTTGTTAGGAAGTTTATTTTTTAAAGATTTCCTTCACCCTTCAATTTTTGCCTGTTTGTCTTCCTTCTATTCTTGGATACTAAGAAGACTAAGTCTAATCTTCATTCATGATCGCCCTTTATATATTGAAGAGAAAAATCATTCCCTCTTGCCTTCTCCCAAACCCCCATAATGTCATCCATTTTCTAGGCTAAACATCTGTTCTCATCTAGAGCATAAGGGAGTGAGACTAAACAGTTCCTAAAGTCCCTTTAAGCACTAAGACTGTAATCCTGTGGGTGATCACCAGATCTTCCACATGATCTTCACATAACTTGTTTTTGTGTATACTTGACTTACTTGGTCATCTTTTCTGGAAGAGTCCTAGCTTGTTAATTTTTTTTTCTGTGGTGATCACATGGGCCACAGAAATCCATATGATTTTGTCAGGACAGAGTATAGAAGGGCTGTGCTCCTTTCTCTATCTCTACATTAAACAAATAAGAAAGTATTTGTTATTTTATCATTGTTTGGGAATCTTGGTACAAGAACTCTTCATCCTACCATGTCTAGAAATTAATAGCTGTTTTAAGTCCTGAGGAGTGATCTGTGGTTCCTTAGTGTCAAAGATAGGATTTTCAACCTTGACCTTCCCATTTCTGAGCCCAATAATACTCCATTCACTAAATAATTCTTTCTTTACCACTGTGGAAATAATCCTTGTATCAAAGTGGTGAAAAAACATATATTTTAAAAAACTATCATATTAGACTGCTTATTCTTGTTGAATATGCCACCCCACTAAAATCCTTAGGTCTTTTCTGTTTTCCAAATGAATTACTTTCTACTTTTGTGTTTCCCCAGTATTTGGAAATATTTTAAACCTAAACATATGACTTTTCAGTTCTCCCTATTAAGTTTCTCTTGACTAGTTCCATCTTGTTGGAATCCTTTTGGATCCCAACATACCCTTGCACCTCTGGGCTTTGCTGTCCTCCATATTGCTGAAAACTTAGGACTTCCAGGTATTTCCAAATCCTCCTTCTAACTGAATTCTCACTTCTGCATTGTCTTCCCTAGAATGTGAGCTCTTTGAGAAGAGAGACTATCTTGCTTTTTTCTGTGTATATCCCCAATGTTTTTAGCACAGTGATGGTTACATAGAAACATCTTTTTGTCATTCCTTCATTCATTTGTTCTATAGTATGTCACTATTCCTCAACTTCATACTATCTGCTAATGTGATAAGTAAATCATATGTGCCTTCATTAAGCATTTATAAAAATTTTGACTAACCAAGGCTAAGAACAGCTCTGTGGTAGGCTGTGGGAAAATTCCTTTTAGACAGATGTTGATTGACTAATCAACACTTGTAGCATTGGTTTGGCCAGCTGGTTCTGAACCAACACAATAATAGTCTACGTCTCTTATCTTGTCTATAATAGCATCATAAGAGATGCTGTCAGATACCTTGTTGAGATTCAATTTTATAATGTTTGAGGCATTCACTTGGTAACCCTACCATAAAATGAAGTTAAATTGTTAGGATTTGTTCTCCCTCTCTCATTCCCTTTAGTGCTATAATTCTAAACAGAGCAGTATGTACCCTCTACCTCTACCTCCTTTCTTTTTATTCACTTCTCAACCACTTGTCATCTGGCTTTTGTGTCTCCGCGTGACCAGTTATCTCCAGATTAGTAAACTGAAGAGAGTCAGGTCTTGTTCTTACCTTTCTGTAGCATTTGACTTTGTTGACTACCTCCACTATCTTGGTTCTTGGCACTTAGTCCCTGACACATAGTAGGTGCTATATCTCTGTCTGTCTGTCTGTCTATCTGTCTATGCTTGTTCCTTCCCCCTTCCTTGAATGTGGACTTTGCTCCAGCTCTCTGTTCCTCCCTCCCTCTTTTCAGTCCCTCTTTTTCTTTCCCCCCACCTATCTCTTTGTCTCTCCTTCCCTTTCTTTGCCTCCCTTCCCATCCCTCCCTTGCTCTCTCCCTTTCCCTCCCTGTCTCTGTCTCACTCATTCTTCTTTTCTGATTTGTTTTCATATTCTCATCTCCATCAGGCATAGATCTTATCCCTTCCTTAGACTTCCTCTTGCCCCCTATATAGCTTGAGAAGAAAAGTCCTTTTGTATCATCCCTAACATTTTTTTTTTCTTGCAAGCCCCTGCCAATACTAGATTTTAGTTATTCTGGCCAGACTATGCTGCTCTTTTGTATTCATCTTCAGCCACCTGCCCTTGCTTTTCTCTTGTACATGTCCATTTTAAATCTTTGCTTCTCATACATCAGTTTGACAAGGTTAATGAGTAGATGTTGACTAGAAGTCATGCCTTTGACATTTCTTCATGGAAAAGGATGTAAGAAAACATAGATGATATGCCCTTACTTACTTACTGTTAAGTTTCTCCATGTACTGTCAGATAAGATTCCATCTCCATGCCTTCCCTCTTCTCTTAGTACATGCATGGGTGCCCCCCTCCCTTCTCTTGCTAGTTTATATATCTTTATAGAATTAGTGGTAGGTAAAACAGCCATTGCTTGGTATATAGTGTGCATGGTGGCATGATCCAGGTTACCTTAACTTTTTTTTTTAATGCCCAAAATTTTATTCTACATTGGTAATGATAATGATGATAGATAATATTTATGTTGCACTTTGGGTTTTGCAAAGTACTTTACATGCATTATTTCATTTAATCCTTACAACAACTCTATAAGTCAATGGTATTATTATGCTCATTTCATAGATGAGGCTTATAAGGGCAGGTGGGAACATGAGGGAATATTTAAATTCAAATTTTCTTGACTCTAAATCCAGAGCTATAAGTCACAGGTGTATACCATGATACTTCAAAGTATACTTTAAAACCATTTTTAGTGGACATTTTCAGAATAATTTTCAAACACTGCATTACTCATACGGACAGTTCACTCTGCCTTTATAGTTGTCGTTCTGCATTACCAGGTTGAACAATAGGCCTTCCTTCACCCATATAAAGTCTAATTTCTCCTTCTTTGGGACAGTGTTCCTCAACCTTCCTAATGCCATGACCCTTTAATATAGTTCCTCATGTTGTGGTGACCCCTCAGCCATAAAATTATTTTTGTTGCTACTTCATAACTGTAATTTTGCTACTGTTATGAATTGTAATGTAAATATATGATATGCAGGATGTATTTTCATTGTTACAAATTGAACATAACCCACAGGTTGAGAACCACTGCTTTAGGAGATGTCCCTACCATGAAGCTCCATTGAACTAATTGAATAATGGGAATCCCTTCCTTGAATCAACCGCCCCTACGAAAGAGCTCAGTGGGAAAAACTCGAAAGTCTGCTACTTGCATATTGCTTTATGTTTTAAGTCATAAGAGAAGAAAAGAAAACATCTAGTTGGAACCAAAATAAGGGATTTCACCTTTCCCACCTCCTTTAATTGCAATTGGCCTAACACCATGGGAAGTGGGAGTCTGAAGTAGGAGTTGAAGAAGAGAAGAAAATACAAGGAAGGCATCCTTGGGACACTGACACATTTTGTCAGTGTTCTGGTTTTACCTCATTGCAGTCCATCCATTTTACTTCATGCAGTCCATGGAATACTTCTGCATTTTAGAAGCATCATTGGTTAGGAAGTGACTTGAAGTTGGCTCCTGGAAACACCAGCTTCCTTGGCTGTATATCTTGGAGGGATTCCATTTGAGTCCTAGCCTCTTTATTTATTTATTTATTTACCTTTTGGGTAGGTGCATCTGACAAGACCAGAGCCCAGAGTTAGAAAGGGAGGCTTGGCTGAGAAGCTGGGGATTTCAGAACCAAAAGACCGCACAAGAGGAGGCAAATAACCCAAATGTAGAAATCTGTGTTAAATAACATACAGAGCCAAGCCAAGCAGCATGAAATTTGGAGTTGATGTTGACAGACCTTCAGTCCTCTCATTGTTCTCATTCTGTTTTCCCTCTTGGCTTATGTCATAACCTGAAAATTGTTTAAACATAGGTTTTCATATTCATTGATTTAACTCTTCAAGACCTTTCCCAACACTTGGGAATTAATGATCTCTTTCTTTATGAACATTTTAAATTGAGCTTATTCTTATGGAAATGTGATCCCCAGTAATTTAACAGAAGGGATTTTAGCCAGCTGTAAACCCAGGCTATTCTAGCCCTGAACTTACTGCTTGCATTTCGTTTGTTTTTTGTTTTTTTTTTTTTAAGGCTGCACATTTAGGTCACTTGAAATCAGAAAGCTACAACTGCATATCAGGAATATAGGGCAGTGATGTAGAAGCCTGACCTCTGGTCTCCTAATTATTTTTGAGGGTGAGTTTTGTTGTCATTTGTTTCTATAATTGGTAGCTTGTATATGTATGTGAGCCTCCATCATAGAGGGAAAGGGCATATGTTGGGAGAGAGTCTCTTCAACCGGTTTCATTTAGACAGAAACAAAATACTACCAGATCAAAAGATGAACATTGTACGCTTCACTTGGTGGTGATGTCAGTTTTGGGGAAAAGAATTCAGCTCCAGTAAGAATGTTGTGTTTGTAGTGGAGGGTGCCACAGAACTTGAACAAAGTATAGTCACTTTGTACACTCCCACAAGGTCTGTATGTGTAACAAAACAGGAGTTGGGAAGTAAGAGGATAGGAGTGGAAACAATATTCTGGGAGTGGGGGAGGTCATCTGTGTGGGTTTAAAAAAACAAGTTTTATTGACACTTTTTGCTAGTACATTGTAATCCTTTTAAAATACACCCCTCCCTTAAAAACTTTCTTTGTAAAAAAGAAAAAAAACAATGAATACAAAACCAACCCATGTTGTGACCATGTTAGACACTGTATAGCATACTCTAGGTGTAACTACATGACTCTCTATTTCTGATAGGAAGGGGGGAGGAAGAAGGAGGAGGAGGAAGTTGTTATCTGTTCTCATCTGTTTTCCTGAACTGAGTTTGGTCAATTTCATACACACACACACACAATATTTATATGTATGTACATATTTAACATTTATATGTATGTACATGTGTATGTATATCTGTGTATTTGTTTATGTAGATATATAATTATTATTGTTTGATTAATTATAAATCATGATTGGCCTCTTCTTACTGTTGGTTTCATTTAAATGCAGATGTTTGCATATATTATTCTCCTGGTTCCTCTTACTTTGCTTGGAGTAAATTCTTGCAAGTCTTTGGACTAGGTTATAATTGACGAAGGATTTTTTATTTTAATACACTTAAATATTAATTAATCAATTACACTTTTGCCATAATTCTCCTGTTAGGCTGCAAAGATGTGAGTTCAAAAGTCCTGCTCTAGCCCGAGCTGGCTTCTTTTGTCCAGAGTAGTAGATGATATAACAATTTAAGGGTAATTAGAAGACCTGGTATGTGAGAGATGCTTTGGGGTTAACCTGTTAAAAATCATATTATGGCTTCAGATCCTTTAAATATATTGAAATGGATCACATTTTAGCCCTTCTTGGGGATATGTGTCTGTAAGGGCCCTCCTCCCTGCCCCCTAACCAAGACTTTGGGTTGTCACTCTATAGGGGAAATAAGGAAACAGCAGTCTCAATTTCTAGGCTTTTTTATTTTTAAATTTTATGGTGATTCTAAAAGGCAGCTTATTTCATATTGATCTGACCAAGGAGTTAGCCAAGTGCGGTGTTAATTGGGTCCTCTGGAATTCTAAACCCCTGGGACCTGGAGCTCTCTAGCAAGGAAAAAATAACAAAAAAACCACAGGCTGTGCATCTGTCTGAGATGCTGGAAAACTGCTGAGGCAACCACGCAGATTTTGGCAACTCATTTTGCATCCAGTTGCTTATTTCAATTAGCTTGTTTTGTGTTTTCAGTTCCCCTTCTCTGCTTTCCCCCTCTTTCCTGCAAAGCTGTGTTTTGAAAACTGCTGCCCAGAGGGCAGGGTCTTGGCGATCCGGCCCGCATTGTTCTAATGCTCATTCCATATGTGTGTCACATCTTCACGCTCCCCTCCAGATCCTAGCCCCTCCAAGCAGCCCACTCCTGGCTCCCCTTCCCCCATCCCCAGCCTGGGCTCTGCTCGCTCTCTCCTCCCTTTCCCTCTCCCTCCCCTCTTATTCCCCCCTCTCTCCAGAGGGAGATTCTTTCTGGATCTTGTAAGCCGGGCGATCCAAACTTAAAGAAAAAAAAACAAAACACAAAAATCTTGTGCTGTGTGTGCATTTGGCTGGATGGCTTCAGTCAAAGTAATTATTCTCTTCCCTCTCCTTTTCTCTCTCTTTCTCCTTTTTCCCCCAGCACAAAGCTTTTTAAGAAGCTAAGATTGGTAGTTCTTTCTGCCTTTTCTGGTTACCGTGGTAGTGGATATCTCAGTTACCGAAGAATGGAGCAGGCAGGCTGGGGTTTTATGTGTCTTTCTTTTGGGACTGCTAGAGGAGTCCGCTGAGAAATGCAGACCCGCAGCCCTGCCTGCTGAGTTTATTATGCCTGTTATCTGTCACTTACTCTGACTAAAAGGTAAGGGCTGCTGTAATTTGTCCCTGCAAAGGCAGCGTACATTGTTCTACTTCTGATGCTTTCCACTAATTGGCTCATGAGGGAGGTTAGAAGATGAGGCATTTGTGCTTGCCTTTTTTTCCCCCTCCTTTCCGATGTCTATCCAGTCAAAGCTCTGTGTTTTTATGTATATCTGGAGAGGGGAAAGTGCTGGAAAGCTTATTATCTTCCGATTAGTGTCGATTTCACATGACTTAAGAAGATTTGATTTTGTGACTTTTAAAAAATGGGGCATTAGTGTAGGTATGTCTGTGCGTATATACGTGTGTAAGTATATGATCAACATGTATACTGATTTTCATAAACTTGGAGTACATGGGAGGTGTCCTGGGACATTAGAACAAGGTAAGAATGTCTTTGCTCAGCACATTGCATTTTATACCGGTTTTCTGAATTATTACTTTGGATTGCAGTGTGTACAGAGGGAAGTTAATAGTTTCTAAAGAAACCACTTTAATTGAGGAGAGATCTTCACAATGATTGTGTCATATACTACAATACATATGAGTTGGAGGTAGATAAGAATTTGCTGTATTGATTGTACCACTTGATATTTTGCTTTTTATAGGAAAAAAAACTTTTTAATTTCTGTAACTGCCAAAAAATCCTGTTGTAAATGGAACTGCAAGTCAAGGAACCTTAGATGATGATAATTATGATAGAAGCACAGGATATGTTCTTAAACTTATCAACTTAAACTAATTGGAATTGGAATAATGGTTATCTATAATTCCTTTAAACAAGTCTTATCTTTGACCAAAGAGAGAAATACCATGCTTTGCTAAACTACAGGGTAGCTTTTGTTTGGATGATATATCACTATAGTTTTTATCTCATAGGAAGCCTCCAATAGCTTTGTTGGGCAAAGAATTTTTCTGTCCTATTCTTTTAAAATCTGTTGGTTCTTAAAGACTGTTGCTTCTATGGAATATATTTTACTTTTGCATGCAGAACATTCACTTAGTAATCTTTTCTGTGATCATTTGCTGTCCTTGGTTTTGTTTGTGTATATGTTTTGTGATGAGACATTTTTCTATAAAAATATTTTAAAAGCATCTATTTCTATGTGTGTATACACACACGCTAACACACATCCACATGTATATGAGTCCTTTTATTCTTTGAATTTATTCCTTTTTGGAATATATTCTGAATAGGAAATAGAAAATGTTTTTCCATTAAGATAATATTTTAATAATATAAAAAAATAATTGAGGAGGAGAATGGGATAGTGGGCAGAAAGAGCCAGCTTTGGATTCAGATGCCCTGGATTCAAGTGTTGCCTCTCTAAAACATACATTGAGTATATGACTTCAGATAAGTCACAGTCTCAGTAACCTGGGTGACTTTAACTAATTGCACAGTAGCTGCTGATCTGTGTTGGTAGAAGCAGTTATCAATAATAACAAAGGTCTTAGCAACAGCAGAAACTAAGATAAGTGAGACACAGGCAGTGTAATGAATAGATAGGCAGCCTTGGAACCTGGAAAACCAAGTTCAGGTCCAATGTCTGACACATTTAGAGGATGTGTGACCCTGGGCAAATTGCTTAACCTTTCAGGGCACCAGGGAGCTTTCTAGGAATAGGAAGTACAGAGAAGATACTGGCTGACCTACCCTGTTAGAAAGAGGGTTCCCCATAATAATTAAGTCCAAGAGGTCTAGTTGCTTGCTACCCCTTTCTCTCTCTTTTTAAAAAGCAGCATTTGTAGGTACCTAATTTCTTACATTTATGACCTTTTCCATATGTATCATACTCATTAAAAAAGGTTACAAATACTGTTTAATAATGTAGAAGGAAAGAAAAACAAAATACAGATACAAAAAAATACTGTTTTGGCAGTGATTATTTCTCTGTTACCTATCGAAGGCTCAGTACACTAGTACCTTGGCACTGGAACTCAGCCACTTTGAAGTTCAGATATTATATAGCAGGATTCCTCCTACCATACTACGCTTAGCTGGCAAAATTACATATGTCTTCCTCTGTGCCTTGTAGTTTTGAATTATAAAATGAACCTTAGCCTGCTTCCCAAGAGGGTCCTAGAGTGAGGAACCATTTAATAGAGTTACAAGAACATTAGAGACAGAAGGCACCTTAGAGAGTCTCTCATGTAGAGAGCAACTCCCTCATGTTACTTACATGTGTGGGAATTAAGGCATAGTGATCAGATGACTGAGCTGAAGTCATGCAGCTAGATTAGTGGATTGAGCTGGGATTAGAGAACAGTGCTCACAATTCTCAATCCAGTTCTCTTTCTTAAGGGCTACAACAAAGTGCCAGACAGTGCTATCAAGTGGGGCTGGGGCAGGAGGGGGAGCAGATGTGCCTTCATAGTTTGTAAACTCCTTCTAGTGTTAGATTACTAAGACAATTGTAGTTTACTTTATTAGATTGTATATATGCACATATTTATACATTGAAAATTGTTTTTTGGTAAAAGAAGACCCTTAAATATTATTAAATTCCTTTTAAAAACATCATTTCGGTTCTTCAAAAGATTGATGATTTCATCAGTGTGGACATTCCCTTCACCAGCCCACCCATAAAGACTGATTGAAAGATTGAAATCTCTCCTGACTGTAGAAGGTCTTCCTGAGCTGTTGGAGCCAAAAAATAGTTATTTTATGACTAGTCCCAAGGTGATGGATCTCTCTTCACTTAAGTAGGTTGGTTCTTCTACAGTGAACACTGAATCTATCACTGGGCCTACAGCTGAAGGATTTCCATCTTGTTATGTTGTATAATATGTAACTTCACACAAGTCACAGTCTCAGAAACCTAGATGATTCTCTAAAACTAATTGGAGAGCAATTGTTGATCTGTTGGTAGAAGTCATTACTAGTAATAATAAAGATCCCAACAACAATAACAAGAACAAAAACAAAAATAAGTGAGAGACAGTATGGTAGGCAGCCTTGGAAAAGGAGAATGTATTAATATATATATATATTATCTATATACACACAAACACACACAAACACAACCAAAATTCTTTAAGTGTGGGCCCAGTGACACACACATATGGATATGTGTGTCTATGTATAAAATACATATATACATACATTTATATATGTTTATATACATATATGTGTGTATATGTGTGTGTGAAGAGAGACAGACAGACACAGATTCAGAGACCGAAGAGAGGTTATAGGTATATAAAGATTACAAACCATACCGATGTTTGTAAACAATTTTACAGAGAAAAACCTAATTTCAAACATTTGGACTGTTACATTTAGACTTTATCTTTTTGTTTTCTGATTTTTTAAAGAAAATCAAATGAATAGGCATACATTTTGTTGAGAGAAGTTTTCATTTTGCAGCAGTACTGGCGTCCTGTAAAGACAACTGAAGGGTATGGAAGTTTGTGTATATCACACTTTACCAAAAACTTGTTTATGTAGGATAGTAGAATGAAGAATTGAGGTAATTTTTTTGTAGAATTCATATCTTTTGACTACATGCAATCATATCTTGAGTTTGCTTAGTATATATCTCCTGCTGCTTCTTACAAGGTTAGATTTCTCTGAATTCTTAGCTTTTCTTTGAAAACTTTATGGCTCTTCTCAGTGGATGTTTAAGAAAGAAAGTGTCAAAGAAAGCAAAGGCCCTGACCTGCGGTACTAGAACTCCTCCTAGATTTTCTTCCTTAATAAAGTAAATCACTTCATCAGTTTGTACTGCATCTGTAAAGTAAGGGGTTTGGTCCAGATCTCTGGGATCTTTCCCAACATCAAATCTAACCTCTATAATACTGATAATGGCTTACAGATATTTATGTCTTCCTGGTTTACAAAACTTTTACATATATTTCTCAATCAATACTTAAAATCTTGAGATGTACCTATATTGTTCCCATTCTATAGATGAGGAAGCTGATTCTCACAGAAGTGAAAGGGAATACCAGATACTAAGTGATAGATTGAAGACTCAAGCCCCAGGTCTTCAGTGCTCTTTCAGGGATGCCTCGCTACAATCCTGAGTTGGGTGCCTTGTGCAGGTCTTCAGTGCTCTTTCAGGGATGCCTCGCTACAATCCTGAGTTGGGTGCCTTGTGCCCAAAGTTACACAGGTTAGAAACATGAGAGATAGGATTTGAAACCAGGTCATCTGACCCCAAATTCAGTTTTCTTTTCCTTGCACATATTACTTTACAAACTGTGTTGAGGAAGCATAAAGACAGTTTTTTTTCTTCTTTTTCAAGGTGCTGCTCTTTACAATGCATTAATTCAAATTGGTCTTTTTGGAGAGAGACGAGAGGCAAGTGTGTTTTAAAAGAGGACCCAGAGAGGGCTAGTTATGGAAGATATTTTTTTAAATCTATGTTACAAGAAGAGAGATTGGAATAGGACTTGAGATGGAGAGTACATCCCCTAGTAGATAGAGGGCCAGGGTTCAAGTTCTGCCTCTTAATTACTTAACCCTAGCTACAAAGTAATCTGCCCTCTTACACTTCCTAGTTGACCCTGGGCAAGTCTCTTAAGCCTGTTTACCTCAGTTTCCTCATCTGTCAAATGAGCTGGAGAAGGAAATGACAAACCACTCCAGGATCTTTGCCAAGAAAACTTCAAAATGGAGTCATGAAGAATTGGACACGACTGAAACAACTCAAGTATAAGAAGAAACAACTAAGTTGCCTGTTTGCATTAGTGGAGTTTGAATAGGTGTTTCTTGCTGATAAAATAATAAACCTTCTCCCTACTGAAAACTTATAACACACAGAATAACCTGATTTTAAATGTGGAATCTTAACGCTATAGACCACTATGGAACAGTTATTTTCTTTAGTATTTTAGAATAAGAAAGAAATTTAAAGACTGGTCTGATCCCCAGTTATTCTCCATATGAAGGCACCTGCCCCTTCTCTCTGTAAAGCTATGGTCTAGAATTTCACAGAGGCTGCCCAAAATATATTCATTTAGTATTTTCAGATAATTTTGTGAACAGATGCCAGATGAACTGGCATGGCAAAATCTTATGTAGTCCCTCTGTAAGATACCAGAGGAACCAGAAGATTCCTCTTTAACCAAATAATTACATGTTTACTGAGTTCTGTTTTCCTGTACTTCTCTCTGTTGGATATCAAGAAGTATAGGAACAATGTTTAGAAAATATAAAAGAAAGCCACTCCACCCATGGGGAGGCAGTGCTGAGTCAGCCTAGAAAATGACTGTTCATTAAAGAAATAGTCCATTTCATTCTCAGATTGTGGTTCTGTGATTTCATATTTACCATTCTTACTGAAATCAGTTTCCTTATTTGCTCAGAAATACTTTTAAAATACGTTTATTGTTTCAGATAAACTGTGCATAAAAGCGTTATTTTAGATGAACATGTTGGATTGGAGAAAATAGAATAAAAGGACTTAACCAGTCGTTCTCTCCTCCCTTCCCTCCTATACTTCCCCCCAGGTAATCTGGAGACGTATATAACAAATTGGCATTCCCCAAGAAGGTGGAGGATCATCCCAAGGGAGCCTGTAAACAGAAGCTTTTGCTGTCTTGGACTGAATGATTGTCAGTAAATGTTTGAATTGAATTAAATTGGTATTTTCCATAACTCATTTAAAATATGATGTTAGCTTGAGGTTTTTAATACCCAGCATCCCATTTCCTTGATAGTTTTGGCTTGCTGTCATTATAAATGCACTCATGAGGTTATTAAAGATAGGGATACCCTCATTTAATATGCTACTCACTTTACCAACATGTGAAGTCTTCTTAGCCACTGGGCTTCTTCCTTTGTCCTAAGCAAAACACAGGTTAATTTTCTTTTCTTTTCTCTTTTTTTCTTCTTTTTTTTTTAATAGGGAAAGCCATTCAGTTTTGCAGCTCTTGCTCTATGACCTCAGATGGGCTTTTTGCATAAAAACTGAAAGATTTGGTTGTTTGAACTACATTAGCATCAGAAAGACAGATTGTGTGTTGACTAAGGTGGCCTTGCAGAAGGGGGATGGGGTGGTGGTTGAGGGATCCCAGTAGTAGTCTTTGGAAATCCAGAGAGCTGGAAGAGTCTGTATTGAATGAAGAATAAATAAATAAAGCTGTGCTTTCAGTAAGGGATGAATACCAAACTCTCTTTGCTGGGTTGGAGAGCAGGTTAAGGCGTTTTAGAAGCCTTGAAGACTGATTTTCTTCTATTTTAAAGACTGCCTGATTTAACACCGCGTATCCTTCCTTCCTTGCTTTATATGGTTCATCTTCATGTGCAGTGGGATTGGCAGGCACCCCTTGGTTAATCCCTTGATGTCTTGAGTTGATTCCTATGCATAGACTTTTGCACTCAGTTTGTCCCTCCAAGTCTCGGGAAGTCTCAGCCATTCTCGCTGGAAATATAAGTTGGAAGATAAACAACCCCTATTTTTATTTAATGTTTTTAACTTTTTCAAAATGTTGTCCTACCTCTTACATATAGAGGAGTCTGTGGAAGTTAGTGGAAAGCCTTTGCTTGGGAGTCTGGATCATCATTATCGTCATTAACATACACAGAAAGTAGCTAGAGGGTTCAGAGGATAGAGCCCTGGACCTGGAGTCAGGAAGACACAAGTTCAGATCCAGCCTCAGACACTTACTAGCTGTGTGACCCTGCACAAGTCACTTAACCTCTGTTTGCCTTAATCTGCAGGAGAAGGAAATGATAAAACACTCCAGTATCTTTGCCAAGAAAACTCCATGTATGGTATGAATTTGGTCCACGGGATCACTAAGAGTTGGACTTTACTGAACAACAACAAATAAACAATACTTATTAAGCCTTTACTATGTGTGAGCTGGGGAAGCTAGGTGATACAGTGGATAGAGTACTGGGCTTGGAGGTAGGAAGACTCATCTCCCTGCATTCAAATCTAACCTTAGACACTTGCTAGCTGTGTGACCCTAGGCAAGTCACTTAACCCTGTTTGCCTCAGTTTCCTCATCTGTAAAATGAGCTGGAGAAGGAAATAGCAAACCACTCCAGGATCTCTGCCAAGAAAACCCCAAAAGGGGTCATGAAGAGTCAGACAGGATTGAAAATGACCGAACAACAGCAGCAACATGTGTGTGCCAGGCACTATGCTAAGAAACTAAGGATACAGAGGCCAAAAATGAGGTCTTTGTCCTCTAGGAACTCTTTATTCTCATGCAGACCTGGAATTCTTTGTGTCTGCTTCCTGGTTTCCCTGGATTCCTTTGCCACTTTCTATAGGAAGTCTTTGCTGGTTTCTGGTCATGGTCATGCCTTCCTTCTGTTGGTTATATATAGGGCTATCTAGTTAAGTAGCCGTTTGCATGTTGTCTCTGCCATTAGTTTGTGAGCTTCTAGAGAGCAGGGCTATCTTTAGCCTTTCTTTATATCCTCAGAACTTAGCAGTGTCTGGCACACACTAAGTGCTCGTTAAATGCTTAGGGACCGGACGAAGGAGTCAGGCTACATGCAAGCAGCAACATACATTTAATATAGAGAGAGGATAAATGGGAGGTAATATCAGAGGGAAGGGGAATTTTAGACAAGTTACTCTCTATTTGGACCTGGTTCATCTTCTTTAACATGAAGGATAGTTGCACTAAGAGAAGTTACTTGGGTTTCTGTCCCTTTCTAGTACATATTTCAAAGATCTTGTTTAATTCTCCCAATGACCCTGTGAGTTTAGGCAAGACTAAAGTCGGAAGGATGGGTTTATGTGTCACAGGCCTTTCTAGGGAGGGACCTGGTCTGTTTTGCCTTTTTAAAAAATGTATTCTGTATAGATTATGGTATGAAAGAATGAATGAATAAATTAATTTTAAAAAATTGAAAATCCTTACTAAGCCCAATTATTAGCTAAGTTCAATGGAATACAGATACTTTTGAAAGGTGAGGAAATCATTTTTGTACCAGAGCTCATACCCTGATGGGGAGTAATAGCCAAGACATGGAAGGATGGAGTGGCCCCCTTTCCTAGGATTTGGTGGTGAAACATCTCCCCAATGGCAGATTCCATAAGGTAAGATAAATTAGGAAGGATAGGTTGCCCCATTTAGTGACAGTGGCATACTTTATTTTATTTTTCCATGAATCTGAAGAGAAAATCTTCTAATCCTCCCAAACTTACTACTTCTTTAGGTAATCTTTTGCATAAAAATAATGAAAAAGGTTAGGAATGGTGGATGTAAGGGATCATGTTAATCTGTTATATATTAAAAAAAAAGAAATGTGAATGGTAATAAGGGAAGAATCCTTTCTTCTCCAGATTTTCTGTGCCCCTTTAAGTTATCTGCTTCACCTCTGTACCTTTGTCTCCTTGGAAACCAGCTCTGGTACTCAGGAAAAACTCTAAAGCTTATGAGAAATAGATGCCCATAATTGATTCACTACAACATATGTTTATTAAATACCTACTATGTGCAAATAGTAATATAAAGATTAAAAATGGCCTAGTCCTTGACCTGAAGCAACTTTCGTTTTACTAGGCAAAGATAAGACAGATACAGAGCTAAACATAATACAGGATTGCATTTGATGAGATCAAAGGCAAGAGACAGACAGAAGGCTGTAGGAAAATTTGAAGATCAAGTAGAGTGAGTAAATACTTTTAGCTGGGGGAATAAAAAAATAAAAGGAAAAGGAAGGAATCTAGAAGGGAGAATGGAATTGAGCTGTAAATTAAAGGAAGACAAGGCTTCTGAAAGGCCAAGATGAAGATGACTGGGAGGGCATTCTAAGTAGAAGTCTGGGTGTGGGGAGGAAACTTAACAGAATTTCAAAAGTGGGAGGGCAGATTTCAGAGAGCAGCCAATGGTTCAGTTAATTGAACTTGGATTTGATTTTAGGAAAACAATATGGTTCCTCTTTCACATTTAAAATATTTCCACTATGAGGGCTTAAGGAAAAGAGGCCAAATAACTAGTTTCTTAGTTTTGAGAATCTGTGTGGTTGGTGGGATTTTCTTGTGAATAAATTTTAGAGCTAACATAATTGGTTTGTTTTTGCTTAGGTTTTGAGCCATGTTGGGAGCCTTTGCTTGGTCCCCAGTTAACTTATTTTCCTTTTTTTTACCGCTCGTACCCCAATTGGGTTTGAGTATTCCGTGGTAAGTGGATTTTAACTCTGTTCTCCCACAGGCTAGGAAGTAAGGAATTTATTTGTTTTATTAAATATTTTATTTGTTTTATTCATACATTTAGATCCCCAGAGAGGATAGAGTTTCCGTTTGGAACATATTCAGAAGTTCCTGCTATGGAAATACACAAAACCTTTGACTCAAGTGCGTCCTATTTATTTGGTGGCCCTTGGGTCCAGACCTGAAATGAATTTTCTATTCTTAGAATGAGAGAGCATCATTGGAACATCCTTTTTTTTCTTCCTTTTTTTCTTTCTTCCTTTCTTTTTTTTTGTGGAAATAAAATATGTTCTAGTCAGCAGGATAAATTTTGGTCCTGAGTCTAGGATATCTTTTCTGAGGACAAACATTACAAAAGATTCCTTGAGAGAAAATTAACTTTCCACTCATAGAAACCTTTCCTGGAATGTTTCTGGAGAATTAATGGGGAAAGCCATTCATTGAGATTTCCCAAATAGCAACAGAAATGCAGCCTTATCTGTATGGGCCACGAGCAGCCAGTAAAACCCTAAATAAAAAAGTCTGTGGACTTTTGAAAGGTCCTTATATATTATACTTTGGTTCAAACATTGTTAGCCTCATTTTGCTTCTGTTCTTGCGTTGTAAAGCATATTGAATATTTTTGGTTGTGTATATATGTATATATGTGTATGTTTGTGTGTGTGTGTGTGTGTGTGTGTGTGTGTATGACTACATTCACCTTGGAGGATTTTTGGCCTCCAGTTCCTTTTATCCAAGCAATCTTTAAGATTATATGAGACTTCTCTATATAACATAGAGCTATTAGATGCCATAGTGATATCTCAATCCAACTCATTCTTTAATATAGGAGGAAATTGAAGTTTGGAGAGGGAAAGGGATATATTGTATAGGGGAAAGAGTATTAAATGTGGAATCAGGAAACCTGGGGTTCAAACTCTGGTTTTGCTGTTTGTGTGGCCTCCCGCAAATCCTTTAACTTTGTAAGCCCCAGGCTCCCCATCAGTCAGGTGAGAAAGTTGTGCTGTGTAATGACTAAGATGTCTTTCAGTTCTACAGTTATGCCTCCCCCATCAAGACTTTCCCCATTGTGGTCTCGATATATCCCAGGTCTGTCTCGGGTCACTGTAAGAAATTAAGCAGGAATTTTTTGAGAGTTTTATGGAAGTTGCAGATGACACTGGAGGGTCAGCAGACCCCGGAGGGTCAGCAGACGATGAAGAAAGAGTTTAAAACTCCAAAATGTGTAAAATATATGTATAGTATTGTATATTAGCATATTTTATCTTTTAATGCCATATTTCAGACTTCTCTCTTCTCAGAAGGGATGACCAAAAAACTTTTAGTCAGATTTTTCCTGATCAGGGTAGCTCTTAACCCCCACAATGTGGGAGGGATAACAGTAAAATCCTTTCATCCAAGTAGGTAATAGGACTGGGATTCAAATTCAGATCTTTTGACTCCAAATCTGACTCATCAAAAGTTGTGTCCAATTGCTACAAAGAAGAACTATGTAGACATAGTCCTTGTCTATTGAAATTTGAGGCAGATATGTCAAGTCAGATATACAAGACATATTGGAAACATAAAAACATCATACTAGTATGAGCGGGTAGGCAGTTTAACATTCTTTTGGCTATTTTAATGAATCCAAAGATGTATGGAAGAAAAGACCAATTATCTCTGAAGTCTCTAGGAGTTATAGGGCCTGTCATCTGGACCCTCAGCAGGATTTAGCCTGAGGCCCTCACTTAAAAAAAATTGGAATTAGAAAGAGGTATTTAGAGAACTTGGACCTTTAATCTGATACTATTTTAAAACAGTTTCAAGCATGTTAGGTAGATTATTTCAGGTTTCTAGGAAGTTATCTGTGGAATCTGAAAATTCTCTGGGGATTATGGTTTGACATTTGAAGCAGGTGAAACAGCCACAGCATGTGAAGTCATTAAGGTATAAGGATGATGAGCTTTGCTTGATCTGACTTGATTTGCCTGTCTGCCTTGACACTTCTCAACAGTTGGTGGGGACTAGGAAGACAGTTTATCTCAGGTACCTGGCAGGGAATTGGACATGGAAAAATTTCTGCTCCTATACAGTCTTGTGAAATAACTTTTGTAAGGAGTGGACATACTGGTTATTTTCCAGTGGCTTTGGCCATTCCCTTGTTCACAGTGACCCCAGAGGCTCTTAAAATCAGGGCATTTGTTTTTTAGCTCAGCCTTTCACTGGAAACAGTGTTCTCTTTCCGAAAGGTAGCAGCTTGGTCGTTCTCCTTATTTGGTGTGTCTCCCCTCCACCCCCAGGCCCTCTCAGATGGAGATTTCTTCTGGAAGCTGTGCAGGCATGCCTCCAGCAGCTTGAGTGATTCAAATCTACATTAATTCTTAATTTTCAGGCGTGTGGGTTTTTTGTTTTTGTTTTTGTTTTTACTTTCAAGCATACTGGATCTTCATGTTGGTGCCTGGCTCTCAATATGTATCAGCACTAGTGAGAGAGATTTTTACAAGTTTTATTTCAAGTCAGAGGGCCTGGAATTAAATCCTGATTCTCCCACTCCCTCAGTTTGGCTGTAGGTACGTATACTTGATCTAGGTTTTGGTTTCTTCATCTATAAAATGAAGAGGTTTGACTAGATGACCTCCAGTGTTGGCTTCAACTCTTAATATTTGATCTGATGGACCTGTAGAAACAGGACAAGACTTGCTTGTCTTTATCCAGAGGTTTGGTGACAGCTGATCAAATTCACAGGCTTTTCTGAATAATCCTCTGAAGTCTGATTCAGTTCAATATAGGGATAGGGATAAAGACTAGGCCTGTGATTTAATTGGTGTGGGGAACTCCCTGGTCTGGAAACTCTTTCTGCCAATTCTGATCACTAATTATTCTTCTAGTTAAAGACTTAGACAATTGCCTAGGACAACCCAGAGGTTAAGTGACTTGCCCACTATGGTTACATAGTCATCATATATCAGTGTTAGTCCTGCTGACACTGAGATAAGTTGTCTATCCAGTATGTCAAATGAGGTTGCATTAATAGGTGCTTAGTCTTCAGAATAAGTCAGGTTGTAGTCCATTTTTCAGGGCTCTAGTCATTTCACATCTGTACTGTCGTGTTCATTTCTTGACATTTCTAGGAGGGGCACTGTCAAGTCGTCATGTCTTAGGGTGGGAAGGTGACCAGCGTTGCAAGGAGACTTGAAACTGTGCTGTGGTTGGGCAGTTAGGTGGTTCTGTGGATTGAGTGCTGGCCTTGCAGTTAGGGGGATCTGAATTAAAATCTGGCTTTAGACATTTACTGGCTGTGTCACACTAGATAAGTCACTTAACCATTTGCCTCAGTTTCTCATCTGTAAAATGGGCTGGAGAAGGAAATGGCAAACCACACCAGTATCTCTGCCAAGAACATCCCAAACAGGGTCACAATGAGTCAGACATGACTGAAACAACTCAGCCACAGCAACAACAAACCTGGAGAAGGGGGGGCAGGAGAAGGCATGAGATCACTCTCTTCAAGTTTTTATCTTGTGCAAGAGTTTATTGACCTTTGCTACTTGGTCCTTGAAGGCAGAACCAGAAGCAATAGATGGGTGTTACAGAGGGGCAGATTTTGGTGTCAGTATGATAAAAACCTTCCTGATATGAGAGCATGTCCTAAATGGAAGCGAGGTGAAGTACTGAGTAGCAGCTCCCTATGGGCTGAGTCCCTCCCTGGGACCTCTCTCCCCCAGTTCCACCATCACAGCCCAGCTGACATCTTGTTGGAGGTGTTGTAGACACTATCTCTCCCTTCTTGGATGTGAGTTGGACTAGGTGAATGAGGAGAGCTTTCTTCCCCTTCCCACATATGAGAGCTCTTTTCTACATGTGCAAAATAGTAAGAGGTCTTGAATGAGAGGTTCTGGTGTCAGCTAGTATGGAATTGAATAACAGATGTTGTAGACTACAAGGTTATCTGGGGAAAAAAAAACCTGATATGTATAAGCAGGGCTTTGTCTCAAATTCTTAGGACTCAAGAGCTCAGGCTTTTAAAGGACATTGTCTCTATGCTGATTTATCACCTCTTCTTGATACTCAAAGATTTATTGACATAATACTCACTTTATCCCCAAAAAGCCTTATGGGATATGAGATTGTTAACTCTAACTCCCAACATTGTTAATGACACTAATATTAATGATTATTATTATGGGCAGTTAGTTGGTACAGTAAATAGACGGTCAAGGCTGAAGTAAGAAAGATTCATCATCCTGAGTTCAGACACTTAACTAGCTATGTGACCCTGGACAAGTCACTTAGCCCTGTTTGCCTCAGTTTCCTCATCTGTGAAATGTGCTGGAGAAGGAAATGGCAAACCACTCCAGTATCTTTGCCAAGAAAACACCATATGGCTCACAAAGAGTCAAACATAACTGAAAAACAAGTAGACAACAATTAATGTGGCACCAGGCACTGTGCTAAGAGCTTTACAAATATTAACTTCTTTGAGATTTTCAGTGGGCCTGGGAGGTAGGTGCTATATCATTCCGATTTTACAGTTAAGGAAACTGAGACAAAAGGAGACCAAGCAGCTTCCTCAAAGTTACATAGCTAATCAGTGTCTGAAGTTGTATTTGAACTCAGGTCTTTCTGAATCTAGGCTCACCTAGCTACTTTACCTGTTATGCAGAACGCTGGGGAGAACCCATGGGACAGAACAGGGAAAAACGGACAGACATAGCCAAGGGGCATATTTAGGCTTGATAGCATGAAAAACTTCATAACAGAGTTCCTAATATTCCAGGAGTGGCATTGGCTGCCTCAGTTGGAAGCAAATACTTCATTACAAAAGGATTTCAGAAAGAGATTGGATGAGAACTTATTGAAGATGTCAGGGAGTTGGTCTCTAGGTATGATTTTGGGACTAGACGTTCTTCTGAATTCCTTTCCAAATGTGAAATTCTGTTATCTCTTCTAGACATGGAAATGCCACAATTACATGAACTCATTTTATATTTTTTCTGGTACAGAGTATTTTTGGAGGGATTGTTGAAAATCTTGTTTCCAGATGCGCTTGTCTCAGCAGTCATAACTTATCTTATGGCAATTGTGCCTAATTTGCTTTTAAAAAATCTGCAGAGTTTATGTTATAAGGTATCATAACTGAGCATATCAGGATATTTACAGAGTGGAGCTAAGAAGCCTTGAAACTAGGTCATTCATGAGTCCTGACAAAGACTATATTGAGCAACTTATGCTCTAAAAGACCCTGATTTGAGAAGGAAGTATTTCTAGCAGTTGTAGCTAAGAACCAGATAAATACAATACTTACTAGCCCACTTACGCTTCCAGTAAAATGAAACAAAACAGACATTTATATTTACTCACCTAGTTTAAAGAAAGTACCTTTTTGAAGGCTGTCAAGAATGATAATTTCTAGGATATATAGTCTGCAAACAGTTTTCAGAAATGACCAGCCTTGCAAAGATAACTTCACCTCATTTCATATGGGTAATAAATTTTTGGAAGTCAGGAGACTTGGCTCTTTATTAAATTGCCCCTTTCATTTAGGAATTTTCTTATTACTCTAGTCTCTTTCTCCTCAGATACCCAGAGCCCTCATGCTTCCTGTTGCTTATACAAAGAGTGAAGATGCTTAAGACTAATCAAAACTAGGAGAATCTGACAAAAGACACCACTAAAAAAGGACTTATATCTACATAGCAACTTAATACAGTAGAAAGAAGGTTTCTTTTCTGCTAGTTACTAAT
This sequence comes from Pseudocheirus occidentalis, assembly GCA_028646575.1. Lineage (NCBI taxonomy): Eukaryota > Metazoa > Chordata > Mammalia > Diprotodontia > Pseudocheiridae > Pseudocheirus > Pseudocheirus occidentalis. The sequence continues at coordinate 126,000,687 of CM053596.1, read as the reverse complement.
TATGTGAATTTCCAGAAGTGATCATTTCTTTGAGTCTGTTTCCTCATTTTTAAAAGATGGCTAATAATAGAGTACTGTGCAAATTATGTGGGGGGGGAAGCAAAATTATTACATTTGTTGATAAAAAATGAACATTTTTATGTTGTCAAAATGATTTTAATATGCAGTGTATCTATTTTCTTGGTAATCATTTGTTTCACTTGTTAGAAATTGAATAAAGTTTTGCAACATTCTTTAACACTTCATCATGAAATCACACTATTGTCCAGTAGGATATAAAGTATACTATTGGCAAACTGTCCATTTTTCCAAGTCTAGCCTTCATTATAACCCATAAGTTTTCAGTAGGAGTTAAACCAAGGGAGCTGTCAGGCCACTGAAGCATATTTATTTCAGTCTCTTGGATATATATCTTAACTTTTCATTACAGGGGACTTTTGGAACACGATTATATTGTAATATGCTGCCTCCTTTGTCAATTTCTGTAATTCTGGAACATTTCTCCTTCTTAGTATACATTATTATTATCAGACTTCATCTTTCCTTTATAGGAAACAAAAATTCCCAGTTCTACTAGAGTTAAAAAAAATCCCTAAAATATTTTTTGGGTAGAGATTTTACATTCTGATGAAGATACCTAGATCTTAAAGCTCACCTGAATTTCTTCTGATAATGACTTTGGCGTATTTTTGAATGAAAAAGTGAGTTTTTAAAATAAAAGTTTATCTTTTTCCAGACTTTACTACTCCATTGTATTATCTGGTCCGTTCATTAGCATTTAATTAATAACAACAATTAGCAGCCGTTTTCCCTTCTTTAACAGATCTTTTCATTGCTCTTCCAATTTCACAATGCCTATGTTGCATAGATCTTGTCTCTAGGTCCCTCTGAAGGTCTTTGCCTGTTTTCTGAGGACGAATTAAGTAGGCCTATAAGATCTAGATATCTTCATATTTTCATCAGAATGTAAAACTTCCATCCCCAAAAAAGATTTTAAAGATTTTTACTTTTAATAGAACTGGAATTTTGTCCCTCACAAGGGAAGGATGAATTTTGACAAATTCTGATAGAATACTTACCTAGGCTTCTTATCTAACCCAAGCATCTCTTCTGATTTCTAGTCTTTCATCTCCAGCTGCCTGTTGGACATCTTGAAGTAGATGCCCAGTAGACATCTTAAACTCAGAATGTCCAAACTGAACTCATTATCTTTCCCCCCCAAACACTTCCCTCTTCCCAAGTTCCCAAGGAGGTATATAGAGTTTTCAAGGCAGACTAGCACCTCTGGTGTGTGGGGTGTTTTGAGACCTTTTCTGGGCTGCTTATCCACCTCTGGTGTCCACCTGGTACTAAACCACTCACCTGTGACTCCAAGAAGCTGTAGCATGTACAGCAGCCACACACTGGTAAACTTCTTGGCAGGATGGGTTAAACCAGGTTTAGGGTACCAACAGGCCTTTTAAAGCCATCAGTGAGTTAGGGGGATGTCTGCCCCAGTCACGTGAAGAAGAATGACTAGATGAGAACAGTTTGTTTCAATGGCCACAAAAGCAGCTGAAGTGGGCACTGTGGGGAGCTTAAAGCTTGGCCTGACAGTGAAGATGCCAAGGTCATTCATTGCCTCCTGAGCCATCACCAGTCATCTTCACTCCATCTTGTCACTGGACTTTGATGACTCTGGAAGAGAGAGGGAGGCTGACGACTGCACAGCTCTGCTGCACTTAAATCTAGTCCCTCCCCCCCGCCCCGCCCCTCCTATACACACACATCAAGGTATCACCCTGTGATATTATTGGTCCTCTTTGAAAAATGGAAGCACCACCTCCACCATCAATTACAGTTCAATGTACCACTATCCTCCCAGTCCCTCAGGCTCTTAACCTAGATGTCATCCTTAACTTTTCACTGTTTCTCCCTCCAGTGCTCCTCCCTAGCCAATCTGTTGCCAAGGCCTGTGGATTTTACCTCCATATTATTTCTCGTATATGGACCCTTTTCTCCCCTGACCTTTGTCAGAGATATTTGCTGGGGGAAAAATATATATATATATGAAATATATATAATTTTTTCCTTGCCACTACTGCCACGAGCCTTGTAGAATCTGTATTAGGTTATTCCTGGATTATCACAGTAGCTTGCTAGTGGTCTGCCCACTGCCATCTGTCCTCATTCTAGTTCATTTTCCACTGAACTGTCAAAATGACCCTAATGTGAAGGTCTAACCATGTCACCTCTCCCCCTCTCCCTCCTGATCATTAAATTTCAGTGGCTCCATATGACCTCTAAGATCATTTATATAATATTCCGTTTGACAACCTGTACCCTTCTTAACTGGCCCCGCCTTCCATTTTATCATCTTCCTAGACCTTATCCTTCCCTCCCCACCATGCATTCTGATGACACCTGGCTTTCCTGACTTCCTTCAAGTTCTTTGTAAAATGTTACCTTTTACAGGAAGCCTTTCTCAAAGTCCCTTGTCTCCAGTAACTTCCCCCTGTTGATTATTCCCATTTACCCTTTATCTAGCTTGTTTGTACCGTCATCTGTATCTTGTCTCTTCTCTCCCTTAGCCTGTGAGCTCCTTGAGATCAGGGATTGTCTTTTGCCTTTCTTTGTATCCCCAGCTCTTAGCACAGAGATAGGTATGTAGTAGATGGTTAATAAATATTTCTTGACTCACTGAGTCAGAGTTGGTCTGTCACTCTTGTTTTGCCCTTTATCCTATTAGTCCCAATGCTTGGGTGGGTTTCCTGGTATAGAAGGCTGGTTCTCCAATCTGAGAAATATCATAAGATCTGTAATCCCTTTCTATTTTTTGTTAGCTCTAAGTCTCCCACCAGAGACAATTCTTCTAGCAAAAACCTTTGGTGTTAGATCTATCTCTGTCTCTTCTCTGACTGTATTTCCACTCTAGTTGCTTACTCTCAACTAGTCTACAATAGCGGATACTGTTTGTAAAGAGAAAGTAAACATGTCAAACACGGATAAACAGACTTTTCATGTGCCCAGATGTAAAGACTTCAGGCTCCCGTGTTGGACCTCAGAGCAGAAACATGATGTGGGATTACAGCTATGAGGCCATAGGGGTCATGGGTTGGGAGGAGATACTGAGGCAGCAAAGCTTCTCTTCTGACACTGAGTCAGAACCACCTTGTGCAGCCTTGCTCCCAGAGTTCCACCCCTTTATTTGCAATGGTTGCCTCTGACTGTTCTTCTGCTCTCTGTGTCACAAGGAGCTTTTTACAACTTAACTTTTCCCAACCTCCATATATCTTCTTGCCCCATTAGAACTAGGTTTCTTGAGGACCCTGACTCCTGGTCTCAGTGACCTTACTTTTCAGTATCAGTCACAGAACTAGTTCACATATTATGGATTGATCATTTGGCCTAGTCACGTTTTGTGTGAATCAAATGAGATAATATTTGTAAGAACTCTTTAACATAGTGGTTGGCACATAGTAGGTACTGTATAAATGATTATTCCTTTCTCACAAGTCAGTAAAAGGCCAAGTTGTTTCTAGATATGTTTCCCCTTAAGGCAGTGGTTCTCAACCTGGTGGTTATGTTCAATTTGTAACAATGAAAATGCATCCTGCATATCAGATAGATTCATAACAGTAGCAAAATTACAGTTATGAAGTAGCAACGAAAATAATGTTATGGTTGGGGGGGGTCACTACAACATGAGGAACTGTATTAAAGGGTCGCAGCATTAGGAAGGTTGAGAACCACTGCCTTAAGGGAATAGAAACTCCCTGAGAGCACAGAATATTTCATTTTTGTTTTTTTCTTTGTTTTTTCTTAAAATGTCCAGCACATCCACAGTGCCTGACATATAATAGGCACTGAACAAGTATTTGTTGATTGGATATTTGGTTGGTACAGAGAAGGTAGGAAATTGGAAAAACAAATGCAGTATAGAACATTGGTTCCTCTAGTTATTATCTGTTACCTGGGGTAGTAGACATAGAGCCCATTCTATTGGGGATGTTTTTAAGAGTCATCAGGAGGAATTTTAGGAATTTTAAGAATTTGATGAAAAACAAGAGATCATAGGACCCACCTGCCTATATGCCACCACAGGACAGAGGGAAAAAGGGGTCTTAGGTAGGGGAAAAAAGGAGGATTAAAGATGGAAGAAGGAATCTGTGAGGAAAAGCACTTTGTGTTAGAGGGAGGGGATGAGAGGAGGGCAGCAGGGACCAGCACTTGGACTGGATTGTTGAATTTCTATTTTATTTAATCTGGGAGGGAAGACCAGTAGAAAGGGGGTAAGATTTGCTGATGATACAGAATGGGGAAAGCAGCAAAATTCAAGGAATAATGTGTTTAAATAACATGAGAACCCTGAATGACTTAGGGCGCCTATGTAGATAAATAGCTTATAGAACTGCCTGTGGAGGTAATGAAGCCAGGAGTAAATGTATGAAAAAGGAATATATTCCTCAGCAATTCTTCCCTATAAATAATGAGATCTTAGGATAGGAGCATCCTCCTGGGCAAGAGGTTTCTTAAGACCACAGAAGAATTCTATGTCTGTGTATTTCAAGTCACATTCTTGTTGGGAAACCAGTTTAGCTCTGTGGAATCAGGCAGAAAAAGGTTTATAAGGACCTGGGATAGTATTGATATGAGAGGTTACTGGTCTCTAAGTGAGATTAGCCAGAGAAACTTTTCAGCCCCACCCAGATCCTCAAAGATAATAGTATGTTGCTCTTAGCAATGCTATTGGGTTCAAAGAGTAGAACATGTTAGGTTATGCAGAGGTTTGAAAGAAAGAAGGTACAAAAAGAATTTAAGATCTGAATGTTTTTAGGCTAGAGAGAAGTGAAAGACCAGAAACACCTTTCTGTTTACATAATTTCAGAATAGGGTGAGGATTAGCCCAGACCCTGGAATCAGGAGGACCTGAGTTCATATGTGATCTCAGACACTTACTAGCTGTGTGACCCTGGGCAAGTCACTTAACGCTACATCCTTCCACCCCCCCGACCCCCAAAAGAATAGGGTAAGGGTTTCTCTGTGTACAAACAGGTAGCAGGTATATATATGAGATAGGAATTTCATTTCATAGCTGCCTACTTGAGAGTTGTTTGACCAGTCTGCTCTCCATGATCCTGTGTAGTAAAGACAGGGAAGGGAAGGGGGAAAGGAAGGAAATAAGCATTTATATGATGTCTGCTGTGTGCCAGGAATTGTGTGAAGTGCTTTTTCTCATTTGATCTTCACAGAAATCCTGTGAGGATTAGGTGCTATTATTGTCCTATTTTACAGTGGAGGAAGCAGAGTCAGAGGTTAAATGACTTGCCCAGGGGCACATGGCTGGGGCCAGGTTTGGACTCCGGTCTTCCTCACAACGGGTCTAGTTCTCTATCCACTGTGCCATCTAGGTAACCAGGATGCAGTTGTCTCAATGGGAATCTTATAAGGTACTAACTCCTTTTCTTCTGTAGCCTCTCTCTGCTGATCTTGGGGAAGCCTGGGTGAGTCCACCAGGGTGAGGTCAGATGGGATATGGTGGCAAGGTTTTCCTATCCCTAATATATTTTATTCAGCCATTTCTCCATGCCATGAATTCGCATAGACTGTGCAATCCATTAGTTGTAATTTATAAGAGGGTTGCAGTGGGTACTTCCTTTATCCTTTCAGCTTATAGCCCATCTACAGCTTAATTAGATGGTCTTCCAAAGTGACTGTTGTTGGAAAATTTGTCCTGGACCTTTCATCACTACATCTTTATCTGAAGACTTTACAGGTTGCTAAAATGTGGTTTCATCAACATAAACTTTCCAAGCCCAGGGTCACCTCCACGCCGTGATTAGGCTTTAGGGTTGAGCTGTAATGGATGACTTCATTGCTCTCTACAGTTTGTGAAGTATTTTCTTCACATCAGCATAGAGAGGTAGGTGGAGTAAGCATCATTTTCTCCACTTCACAGATGAGGAAATTTAGGCTTAGAGCCTTTTCCAGAGCTACATATTTACCAAGTCATGGATCCAAGACATAATGAGCCTCCCAAGTATACTGATTCTAAACTGAATACCCACTTTGCTACAACACCGCCCCTCACAAGTCTATATTTCCTAAGGCTGGCCTTGACAAAAAGACTTGAGGAAGTAAATCATTTTAGACACCTTCCAGAAAACACAATGTCGTTTCTTCCTGGGTACATATTTAAGAGTTGTCTACACATGATGATGACATCTTGACATGTAATGTTGAACCATTAGAACCTCTGGGATTTTTGCAGAGCTGCTGGAGAGGTTCACCTTGTTTAACTTCAGTTCCTCCTAGAAATTGTGGATCAACCAAGAGTGTAAACTCCTTGAGGACAGTGATCTTCTTTTGTCTCTTTTTGTATCTCTGGTCCTTAGCACAGTGCGTGGTATGTAGTAGGTGCTTTATAAATATTTTTTGATTGATGTTTCTTATTAGGAATCTCTTGGCAGGGACCCATCTTTGTTTTATGTCAGAGAGCAGAAGAGACAGGTAGCAATATCATATGCATTTATCCACCTTGTGGATTCTATACAATGAACTTGTAATAAGATAGAAAGAGGAGCCTTCTCGTGAGTACCAGAGAGATAGAGACCCTTCTCAAACTTGCCCCTCTTCCCTACAGTAGCTTGTTAGCTATTTCCAAATTGTAGCGTCAACTATCAGTTTGTCAGAAACATTGATAGTTTCTGCATTAATACACTGTCCAGGAGCACTGAAAAATACGCTCTCAGCAGTGATGGAGGCACTTCACGATCTTAGTGCCCTCTTGCTTCATTAGAGCCTTTGGAAAGGAAAAAATTCAGTGTAATTGTAGGGGATAGACATTTGAAATCGCTTTGCATTTTTGATCAAGTGAAGATTGCTGGGGAAGGAAAATTTCACTTTTGACAGGGTACCTTTCCTTGCATGAAACATGACAAAGTCAAGGGTCAGCATAATTTAATGAAACTCTGTGTTGCAGAAAGTGTGTTGAATTTATAATCAGGATTGGGCTTAAAATTCTAGGTCTGTCATGTAGAAACTCTGTAACCTCAAGGATATTACTCTGTGGGCCTCTTTCCTCATCAGTAAAATGCAAAGGTTGGATTAAATGGCCTTTCTAGGGTCCCTTCCACCTCTAAATCTTATTACTCTTATGGATTGGAATAGTTGCATACAGTAGCTGAATAAGATAGAGGAGGACCTGTGCCTCATGATTAGGGGAGTTACTGGGGTTGAGAGACCCAACAGGAATATAAATTTAGGGTTCAAATTAGTATTCAAATGAGTATAAGGCATTGTGTGTGCTGTGTCAAGGAATGTATTTTCTTGGGAATGCCAAAATCTTCAGGCCAACAAGATCTGCATGGGTCCAGGAAATGTGTTACCAGGAGTACTGGCAAAATGATCATTTCTGTGATGCATTCAGCTTCATCCAATGCTTTAAAATTTTATGGCAGTCCAGCTGCAGGCTGTGCTCCAGTATGTTGATGTGGTCTTCTGGATCTTTTATTTCATCTGCGCGCACCAGGGTTTGGGCTCAGACACTAGTCATTTAACCTCTATGTGCCTTCTATCTAGAATGCCAACTACTCTCCAACACAAGGGACAAGAAAATCTCTAAAAGTGTCTAAAAATCTCTAAAATCTCTAAAAATCTCTAAAAGTGTCTAAAAATCTCTAAAGTGCCCTTTTCATTTTAACATTCTATGATACCGATTTTTCAGAAGAATCAATTAAAATGAAGAGTTATCATTTCATAGAGGGATGGGGAAGGGGGTGGTCATCTGCATAGAGGTGGAGGACCACATTTATCAGTTATGTTTAGAAATACTAATGTAGATATTACTCATCCCGCTCCAAAAACATGCCATCGTTCTTTGCTTGGAAGGGCACTGGAACTCTCAGACAGAACTGTTTTAAATATCACCAGGAACAACTTGTACAGCAAGTCCTAGAATGAATCAGAGTTGTTTAGTTTTCAAATAGTGACAAAGAAGTGATGGCATGACTTATAGATTAGAGAAAAGAATAGAGTAAAAGGAAAACTGAGTATGTTATACTTGTAACCCTAGGTCTGCCCAATATCTCAAGGCTTTATGTTTCTAGTAAAACACATGTGTGCATATATGTATACATATGTGTGTATGTATGTAGACATGTGCATGTATGCACACTCATGTATATGTGTATAATAGATATGCATTTCTCTCTCTGTATGGATCTGTGATTTCATAGGCATAGGGAATTACTAGTGTGGGAACTCAATCCAATGATACTGGTGACTTACATAGCCTTGGAGTTTTCTTAGGGTGTTTAGAAACTCAATGACTTTCCCCATACTCACATAGCTAGCACATGTCAGAGGCAAGATTTGAACCTGGAGCTTCCTCATGTCCAGGCTCTATCCATTTTCACAACTGTTCTTATTCAACCTAACTTATTGGTAAATAATATATGGAGTTGTAAGAATGTCAAGAAAATAAAATGTGCAGTAAAAGAATTTATTTTTAAATAAAAGGATGGTTAAATATATTTTTGCGATTATGAAATTTTTAAATCTCCTCTTAGCTATAATAATTGAATAGTGATTTGAAGTTATTTAGCAAACCAAATGTATGTTGTTGCTGTTGGTCACTTGTTTTTAGTTATGTCCAACTCTCTGTGTCTCCATTTCTGATTTTCTTGGCAGAGAGACTAGAATGATTTACCATTTCCTTTTCTAGTTAATTTTACAGATGAGGAAACTGAGGCAAAGACGGTTAAGTGACTTGGCAGCTAATAAGTGTCTCAGGTTAGATTTGAACTCAGGTCTTCCTGGCTCCAAGCCCAATACTCCATACTATGTGTCACCTAACTTCCCTAACCTAATGTTTATTTCTGTAACTTATAGTTATGGTTGACTTTGAATGAAATATAGTTTATATTAAGAGTTTTGTCTTTTTTCATTTAAAAAAATGTAAAGTTTTGTGGAAATTTTTTTTAACTGTTAAAAAATCTTCCTCTGATCTACACAGGTAGTTTATTTCTCGGGAAGTTATATTTTATAATTTGTTTAACAAAAGTAAAAACTGTACTGAGAGACATGAAAAAACAGATAGTGGGAAAGTAACCATGAGAACACAATCCCAGGTCAAGTTTTGCTGGATTGAGAATGCTGTTTTTGCAGTAAGCATCCCTTTATTCAACTTTTTACTCTCCCAAGTCCTTCTTCAGAAAGTTAACAGATGCCTTTTTAACCAAGAGACAGAGACACCAAATATGTACCTCCTTCTTCCCATTTGTCACAGTATCCCCTTTATCAGTATAGCTGACTTTCTGGTTGGGATACTTTCTTTTTCTTTGTAAGTGTCATAACATCCCTGAGATGAAAACTTGAAAACGTGACATTAAGGAGGGAAAAATAAAGGAAAGAAAGGAGGAGGTTTTCTAGTGAACAAGCGCATTGTGACTTAGCTTGGCTTTATATGAGGAAAATTGGTTTTATTTTTAGTATCCTTGAGAACTGTTTAATTTCCATTTTGCTGTTAAAAGGGACCCTTGAAGGGATGGTGTGGGACAAAGGGTGCTTGCTGGGGGTCAGATTTCAGCCTTAGGAATAATGAAAATGCTGCAGGTAGCATGAAACATTTCTTTTGAATAATATATATAATTTTAAAATATTAAAACAGAAATGAACTGTGCTGAGCCAGGGCAAATAAAGTGTTCTCAAGATAGGGTTTCATTGGTTTCGTGCTGTGGTGAGCCAGAGGAGGCAAGAACAGTGGGGTTTAAATGATATTCTCAGTCAATAATAAAAAATGAGATTTTTTTTCTGTGTTTAAAGGTTGCTGCTACTTGGTTTCATTTATAGTGAGAATGTCAATATGAATGTGGCTCAGTTGCAGTGTTAGTGTTCTCCCTCTATTTGTTGGACCAAGATTGCATATTGAGAGTACCAACAATTAAAACTGGCCTTTGTAGACAGTCTAATAACTGCGGGATTCTTAGAATCTTCATTTCTCTTTTCTGTCATTATATCACCATTATTCAGGAAGAAGTAGAAAGGTCAAAAAAACTGAGCTATGGGGTTTTTTTTCCTTTTTCTATTTTTTGGGGGGTGTATATTTGTGTTTTTGTCCATTTATGATGTCAGATAATGCAAAGGATTATGGTGCCTATTGAGCCCTAAATGAGGATTGAGTTTAGGTTTCCTAACTTCAGTCCTGCATTCCTTCCTCTTTATCATGCATGCTGCCTCTCTTAATAATGTTCTGATCAATAATACTTGGATGTAGAAAATCAGCCAGTTCCAAGACTGCCTACCCATATGTGTATGTATTGTTGAATTATGAATTGTTCCATTCCACATTTGTCTGGTGTGTGTGTGTGTGTGTGTGTGTGTGTGTGTGTGTGTGAGAGAGAGAGAGAGAGAGAGAGAGAGAGAGAGAGAGAGAGAGAGAGAGAGAGAGAGAGAT
>CM053596.1:125973924-125990152 GCA_028646575.1 Pseudocheirus occidentalis | reverse complement strand
GCTATAAATCATGTCTGTGTGTGGGAATATGTTTGTTATACACAAGGTATGTGTGTTATACACAGGGTATAACAATCTTTGATTCTTTGGTAGCCCTTACTTGGATAATGAGAAAGATAGGATATGTATCGCGTTTCTTGTTGGGAGGGATGGCTGTAGCATGGGCAACAGAATTAAGATCCAAAACATAGTAACAGACTTAGAACTGTGGTTCTGAGTCAAAAAGAAATTCAGTTGGGATAAAATGTAAAAGCTGTACATAGCTACAAAAACTCCCAGCTTTATAAGTACTGGATAGTATATGTAAAAGTGTCAGGGGAGGAGGACCTGTGTTTTGAAAATATTTCATTTGAAAACGCCTACTACTTCTGATGGATTGCAGAATCAATCTCAGTCAACGTTGTGATGCAGCAGCCAAAAGACTTAATGAAATCTTAGTCTGTATTACAACAAGAATAGAAGTCCATATTAGCATAGAGGCAGGCAGGTAATACAGCATATAGAATACAGGGCCCGGAGTCAGAAAGACCAGAGTTCAAATCCAACCTTAGATAACTTATTAGTCGTGTGACTCTGGACAAGTAATTTAATTTCTATCTGCCTCAGTTTCCTCATCTGCAAAATGGAGACAGTAATAGCACATACTTCCCATGGTTCTTATGAGATAACTTTTATAAACTGCTTTGCATGATGGTTGGAAAATAGTAGGCACATCGCTTATTTCTTTATTTTTTCATATGAGGGAGATGGTAACCCTGTACTAGTCAGATGTGTGTCCTGTACTAGTCAGATCACATATACAGTATTATGGCCCATTCTGGTTGCCATGGGAAAGAAAGGATATTGAAAGTCTAGAGCAGAGGTTGGCAAACTGCTGTGAAAGGGCCTACCAGGTATGGGGAACCACACTAAGGCCGCATGTGGCCCTAGGTCCCTAAATAAAACCTTGTGACTGCTCATTTCTGGATATCTCTGGGTTTGCCCCTGTTCTGGGGGTAAAAGACTTCATGGTTGATGCAAATTGAGAAGACTGATGGGAAAAAAAATTCCTCTTCTCATTTTAGAGTGAAATATCTCTGGAAGAAGGGACATTTTCCCAATAAATAGGCTGGTTTTAGGAAACCAAAAACTATTACTTTCTTTCCATTTAATTTAACCACAGTGGTGTTAAGATTTCAAAGTGAAATTTAAAGAGAAAAGCATCTACTTAGGTACACCCACACCCATGGTTAAAAATCTTACCTTTCATTTTCCTTCTTCTGGCAGCTTTTCATAAAGAGAGTCAGATCTTTTATGGCAGAACAAAAAGTATACTTATAGTTTGTCACCTGCTTTAGGAGCATGTTTCCTGGGTCTGAAAGATAGAATTGGTTTATAATTTTTCCTGGGGCTTTAGATACAGTAATGGCACCCAATTATAGAAGGACTTTTAAACATTGCTGGGCCGTGATCTTCACATCTGTCCTGAGCCTCTATTTTTTTCTCTCTGTTAGTAAAGAATTATTTTGGTCTGGCTCAGGTCACAATTAAGTTACACTTAGATGAGGACATGTCAGGGAAGCAGAGGGCTTTGGATGCTTGTGGCTGGTCAGACTGTTTCTATTTTGGTTTTAACTGGAACTCAGGATATCAGAGGCCCTCCAATTACCCAAAGAGAGTAATATTTTCATGATAATAGTGGCAACAGTGGGCTCTATGTCTTTTGATTTGTCTTATGTTTTTATGTACTGAAATTACCTTTCCCTAATTCAGAGAGTCTGTGACCTTTTTTTTTAAATAACTAATTTTATTTGGCTTCCTTTGTATTCTCTGCATCCTATTTTACATATTCTAAAATACTATTCTGAGAAGGAGTCCATAGCTTTCACCAGAGCACCACAGGGGCCTTTGACACAAAGAAGGTTAAGAGCTACAGGACTTGTTTTCTAGTGAGATATGAACCCTTGTTTATTTGTGAGAAGGGAAGGAAAACCTCCTGCCACCTATACACATACATGCACACATCTGTAGGCAGAATCTCCCAGTTGTCTTTCAATTGCTAGTTTCTTTTCTTTGAATTTCTATTTGGGTTTAAGTGGTTGATGATAGCCTTGCTCTCTTTATTGGCCTAGGGATTTTGCCATCCATCAGTTAAGAGATAGAGTGTGATGCATTAGTGTTATTGTTTGCTTCCTTTGGTTTATGTGAGGTAATTGCTTGCAATTATGGAGCTTGTAATGATTTTTTTCCTTTAACAGAGTCTGCCTCTACAGAAGGTCTTAGGTGATATGCATTAGTCATCAGAACTAAATTTGATATAAATCTCCTAAAAGCACTGCTCTCTCAGCTATTGGAAAGACTTTGAGAAGGTCTTAGGTTAGTGTCTGAGGCAAATGAAAGTGATGTTTTCATGTAGACAGTGTACGTACTTAAAATTACTAAAAAAAAGAAAGGGTTCTCAAAGTAGAAAGCCTTGCTCAGAAAAGGAGAAAAGGGTGGGAGAGGAAAGGAAAGCAGGGGAGGGTATTCCAAAATGTCTCCCAGAGCAATCCAGCCAAAGGAATCACAGGACCATCCATTTTAAGTTGCACGGTACCTTAGAGATCATTTAATCTGACTCCCTCCTTTTATAGCCTTTCCTGGTTTTCATGGATGAAGAAATAGTCTGAAGAGAAGTTAACTTGACTTACCCAAGATCAGAGTCAGAATTAGAACCCAGGATCTCTGACTCCTTGTCTGGTACCTTTTTCTGTGTTAGACAAGCTTCATGATCTTTATGTATAATGTAAGAGTGGACTACTTTTTGCTAAAATTATACAGAATCTGTTTAGCACCCTGCTGCCTCCCTGTTGACATTGGCCCAAACTGGGGTTTGTTCCTTAATGGGGCACCTAAATTAGCACTGAACAAATTAATGGGACCAGTTTTTAAGGTACTAATTAATGTTTCATTAGTGCTTCTTGAGTGCACTCTAAAAAAGCAACAGTACTTTCTCTATGATAATGAATTATAAAGCTCCTAGTACTTGTAGTTTATATAGGAAGCATTAAAGCATTTTGAGAGGATTGATCATAGGAAATTGAGGTTCATAGAGAGCTGAGGATAACAGTTACTCGGAAATGACCTGATGGAGGCTTTGTAGAGTATCATTGCATGAGGTGTTAAAGAAAACGCTGTAGGCCAATAGTCCTTTCAGTCATAGTTCTTGTGAATTTTTTTGGCATTCGAGTAGGAAGACTAGGGTTCTTATGCTGCCCCTGTTACCAGCTATCTTTCTTTGGTCCTTGGTTCCCTCATCTGTAAAATCAGGAGGTTGACCTAGATGATCTCTTCTTGCTTTATAATACTGAATATACCTATCTTCAAATATGCTTGTGATTTAGATGTTTGTGTGAATTAGTGAGAGTTAGCCTTGAGTTTAAGGAAGACCTGGGTTCAAGTTCTGCCTAGGATACATACCGACTGTGATCCTGAGCAGGTAAGTAAATAGACCTCTCGGGGCCCCGCGGCAACTATGAAGGCCACAAATAACAGACATTTGCTGATCTGCTTTAGGAGAGTTATTCAATGTGGCAATTCTTCAACTGGAGTTAACTGTGCTGAAGTTGTATGTCTAGTTAAAACAAACAAAGAAACCACCAACTAGGGTGTAATTTGGTGACCTGTCCTGTGTGATGGAGATGTTGGGTAGTTTACATTTGTGGTTAATTAAACGTTCACTCATAGTAGCTTAGCCACTTTTTTTCTTAACATTTTCTTTTCTCCAGGAAAGCAGAAGTTCAAAGGAATGGTAGTACTTTGACCTTATTAATAACCTTTATTTCAGAAAGACTTGTGGGGCAGTTTGGATTTGAGTCACCTAAACAATTGTTGTTCAGTCATTTCAACAGTGTCTCATTTTTTTGGGACCCCATTTGAGGTTTTCTTGGCAGAGATACTGGAGTAGTTTGCCATGTACTTCTCCAGGCTTATTTTATAGATGAGGAAACTGAGGCAAAGTGGGTGAAGTGACTTGCCTAGGGTTGCAGAACTCGTGTCTGAAGCCAGATTTGAATTCCTGAAGAGAAGTCTTTCTGATTGCTGAGCCCTGTGCTCTGTCCACTGCCCCACCTACCCGACCCCACTTAAGCGATTACATTGGGCAAAATACCTGCTGTCCTTGGTCCTCAATTTCCCCATTTGTTAAATAGAAGGTGTGGACTTTAAGGTCTTAAAGTTTCCTTCAAACTCTAAATTCAGAACCCTATGAGTCCAGGATGGTAGCAAGCACTCTTAAGTGGGAGGACTGTTTTGTATATTCATTTCCTTAAATATCCATCATAGTCTTTTCCATAGAGTTAACTGCTTAAAAATATTTACTGGTCTTGAATTTTAAAATGAAGAGCTTTGATTGCATTTGTTAGCATGTTTCACGATTGCATATAGTTTGTAGGATCCATGGCGGCATTCTCTCCAGTACTCTGGCTCATGCAGATGGCTTCTCATCTGTATCTCCTCATCCTGGGTGATTCCTGTCCCTATCACTCCATGAAGCCTTTATGTGGATCTCTCCAGACTCCTGCCTTTCCCACACACAGACATGATTTATAGCTCTTAGTCACACACCTCGTATGGGTGTCAGAAGCAACACTTGAATCCAGGCTTTCTCGACCCCAAGGCTGCTCTCTATACCCAGTAGACTTTAGAAAGGAGCTGTTGTCTTTAAATAATAATGAATGAGAGCAAATTGCATTTATTTACATTAAATCTGTAGGGCTGCCCCAGTGAGAAAGAAACTAGAAGGGGGTGTTTCCACATTCAGTAAGCAGGACTAAGACAGGAATATTTTGAGATAGTGTAAGAATCTGGGCAAAGGGCAAAGATAGTCCTGTGTATCTTTGATTTTATTTGGCATAATGTTTTAAGGCTGAACAAATGGCCTCTCACTGGGGTGGTACTTAGAAATAATTTTCATCTAAATTCTAGTCATCTTCTGCATACAGCTGTTTCCACACATCTGCTGTGCATGCTGAAACTGTAGCTACTCCCTTTGACAGTTTACATACTCTTGAGTAAACTATTTATTTGTAATACATAATTAGTGGGAAAGTATATCCTGGGTTTTTGATGATACATACCCCCGGGTAGACTGTATATTTAAATATATGGAATGAGTCCACTCTGGTGTAGATGAGGAGCAGGGCTTTCATCTACCTTCTGACAGCTGCTGATACTGAAGGAAAGTGTCAGAAAAAGCTGTTTCAGTTGTAGTTGGGAATTTGAGGGAGTGCCTAGTTTCCTAACCTTGTGTAGAATTATCTTTTGTTCTCATTGCCATGCTTCAAAGAGCATGGTGACTTCTCCTGTGGCATGACAGGGTCACACTATTGAACAGCTGGTGTGGCTCTGGTCTTAATAGTTTGGAGAGTAAGGTAGTAAGGTCTCTGGAGAGAGAGGCCCCATATTGACCTGCAAAGATCAATATTCCCATTATGAATTTTGTCTACAAGTATGTATTTCTGTAAAGGGAGTTGCACAGGTGCACAGTGGACCTCAGGAATGATTGAGGCATTTAGCTATTGAGGTGTGGTGGATGTTGAAAATGAATGAACACCAGAAATCTTACTGGAGATCAGGAGCCAGTGGGGAAGGTGGAGGGGTAGCATTTCTCCTTTTCTATGGTGGAAAAAGAATTTGGAGAAGATTCTGTTGGTGCCCAGGAATTTAGAGTTATATCAGTGCCAAAAGAACCCAGAGCAATCTGCACAGGGGGATGAAACTCACCATCTTGAACCGGTTATTCCTGGCTCTGCCATAAGTAGAGATAACAGTTCACTGGGGCCTCATTCAGAAAATGTCCTCAGTTCCTTTGGGCTAAGTGCCTGTTAGCATAAAGCCTGAAGCCTTTTAGAATGAAGATGTTTTCTCTACATTTCTTATAATTTCATTTTATTTTACCTTGCAGAACCTCTCCAATGACTTGGGTTCATCTTTCTATAAAATTTATTTCTTCCATACTAATTGGTTACAGACTTCTCAGTAAAATTGTCCCATGTCCTCCATGTGACTCTTTTCTGGGGTCTTCTTAAATCATGTTTGCTTCCCGCCCCCCCCCCCAGTTTCCACAACTTTTACCCCCTCACAGGAGCTCCTTTATCCTTATCATCCTTGATTTTTGCTTTTCCTAGGTCAAATTAGTCCTTGTCTACATAGCTAACTAAGTGTTTGCTTCCAGGATACTTTCCCCCCTTCTTATCCATACATTAGTGCTTTCTTTTTATAACTTGGCTTCCATTATAATGCGTCTTATTAGAGTGTTCCACTCACTGTAGCACTGCATCCTTCAATCAACAGTAAATATTCTGCTCTGCATGGACCAAGATGACACTTCTGACCTACCATCAGAAGGACATTTGCTTATTTCCAGTTGTGATGATAAATTTATGCTTTGCTACCCACATCCTTCTAGCTGGACCCCCTTGTGACTGATGCAAACACTTTTAAGAAGGCTGAGCTTGCATACTATGGTAGGAACTGAGTTTTCCTCTGTGTGATGCTAACTGGACCATGTGGGGATTGAACCTGTGACCTTGGCCTCATTAGCACCGTACTTTAACTAACTCAGACAACATCAGCATAAACACATCAGTCAGTAATAAATAAAGGATCTTAATGGGATGGGGGAGGGGAATCCAGCTTTGTATTCATGTGTATACAGTTATCTACAAAGTCTGCCTGAAGGGGTCTAACTAGTATCATTTCCGAAATGCCAGCAGGTTTAGATTTGATTGGGTGAAGGAGGCATAGGAATTCTTAGACTTTTGGTGTTAAGATTACATTGAACCATATTCTTTGTCTCACGTCCAAGCCCTTTTCAATTTTGGCAGCTTTTATGACTCTCTATTTAATAACTTTTTTCCTGGCCTTTGTGACATTATAATTTCTACCATGTACTTGTGGTTTCTCAATATTTTGATCTTCCATATCTGAACCTACCATAACTCAGAGATGCCTTCTTGAATTAAAGGCCCTGGTACAATTTGGGAACCTTTCAGCCTTCAGATATACTGCCCCTCCTCATATGTGAAGGCCATTATCTGGCACTCCCCCAATGATAACTACCAGTTTTCCCCTTACAAGCTGCAAAAACCACTTAGGCACACAAATTAAAGATAATTTTATTTACATATTGGTGTGCAGAGGAGGAACTCTTACCAAGTCAAAGGAGCATCTCTTCTCTCAGAGAATTGTACAGTCTCTGTGCCATATGCTCCTGCCAGCAGGAGTACCTCAGCAAGAGGAGGAATTGGGGTCTTCTCCTTTACAATGGTACTCCCCTCTGTGATCCCTTTGTTTACCTTCTAGTAGTTCTCATCAGGTACCACTGGTTTTGTTTTTCTCTATTCTGTACCTGCTGTAACTCAGCTTCCACCACTGCTGCCATTTCTCCTCTTGTTCTAAACCTTTTTGCTGTTTTTCACTATAGTTATGCCTCTTTCATGAGTTAGTTTCATTGCTGGCTTTTTATTTTTTAATTTTTGCAGCTCAGCCATTCTCCAGAGGATGGTGCTTGTCACCTGATCCACAGGACCATCTCTACCACTCTAGTGTATCAGATGAGTGGGTTATACAGCACATTCTTTACATTTATTACACATCCTTTCCAAACTTTTTCGTATGCCTATAACAAACAAGCCCAGTCCTCTCTCTCAGATTTTCTCAGGGTTTGTAGCACCAACACAATATTCACAGTGCCAATGGCCACCGTATATATGCCATCATAGTGCTCAATTGCAAAATATAACAGACTCTCCATATAGAAGAAAGAAACAAAACATTTATTCTGACACCAGAAAAACCAAATCCCAACACCAGGAAACTGAATCCATCATAGAAACATAGAAGTTAATAAGCTATAACAGCACAGAGAACCACAGCATTCTTTAACCTTCCTACAAACCAACATTTACTAATAAGCCTAGCTATCTCCCTTGGGTGCATCCTCTCCTCCCTCCAGTCTCTAACTCCTCTGACTCCCACCTTCTTGTGGGCTCTGCTTCACATCAGCAAACTCCTCCCATCAAAGGCTCCATGTGATAACATTCAGCCTATTAGAGGGCAGGGTATATCTTCAAAGCAGGGAAGGTCTTCAGATTTCCTTAGGCTTATTCAGGGGCAGGGAAGAACTTCAAATTCTCATTACCATGATAGGCTTCTATGGGGATACTCTCCCTTTTTGCCTTCCTGAAGTGAGTCTCTGCTTTCTACTTGTGGTTACTTGTGCTGAATCCATCTCATTTTTCTTCTTTTCCCCAGGACTGGAAGATGTGCTTCCCATTCACATAAGCGTCTTGTGCTGAATCTTGGGGTTCAGAGGAACCTCCAGTCTCTTCCTTTTTAAAATGTCCATCTTCTTTGCCCCACTGCCATCCCCACTACCACCACCATTTTCTAGGTCAGCTGTAGTGGGTTAATCACATTACCCTGGGAAAGGGGTAAGTGGCCTTGCTAGCTTGGAGTACAGGGTTCTGTGCTGAGGGGAGGGAAGCTTGGTAGTCTCTCCTCTACTACTTTGTCATCCTCTCTCCTGCACAGCTTCCACTGAGCTTTCTCTTTGTGTCTTAGAATCTGGGGTCCTTGTGCCCCATGATGCTTCTACTGTAACCCATAACCAACTCCAAACAGAGAGTGTAATGTTAAATTTCCAATGTGACAATTTACAGCTAGGAAATTCACAAAGATTACAATCAGCACTTGATTTATTCTTTTAGTGATTGTCTAGGTTTAAGAAAATGATGGAAAAGTGATAATAATGCAGATTACGTCTTAAAATGTGCAGCACATACTTTATCCTCTCCCTACCCCCTAGCTAGGTGTTAAACATTTGCCAGCATTCTCTTGCCCCAAAACCTCACTGAGTGGGTGGAGACTTCACCTCCTGACCTTATGACTATGATTCTTTGTTTTTTATTTCTATATCTACCCCTTTTTTCCTTTTTATTTCTAATTTATGAAATAAACAAGCATTTCCATAACACAGTAGAATACTAAAAAGATAATTATACACAAAACTGCAAATCTATTATGTATAACTTGCTATTCTTTTAAAATATATAATAAATTCATCATGTAAATTTTTCTTCCCACCTACCCTAGAGAGAGCTACCGTTAAGACATATATGTATACGTGTGTATACATACCTTCCTATTTTAACTACTCTATATATTTGTATTAGTATTTATACTGCTTGTTTTTATTTGTGCCTAGCATGTAGTATGTGTTATATAAATATTGGTATTTTTAATTCTGTGTATGACAGGCAACCCACTTACCCCGACCCCACACCTTTGCCTTACTTAATTTGTTCATTTATAAAGTAAAGAGGATGGATTACAGGGTCTCTGATGAGATAATTTTACCTATGGAAAAGTAAAGTCAAGCATCAATGATTATTATCAGTGAATCATTATTAAGTACCTACTATGTTCTAGGCAGTGTACTAGACACTGAGAACACAAGACAAAAATAATCAAACAATCCCTACTATGTGCTAAGTACTGTGCTGAGCATTTTACAGTTCTCTCATTTGATCCTCACAATCCAGGAGATAGGCGCTATTATTACCCCCGTTTTGCAGATGAGGAAACTGAGGCAAGCAAAGGTTAAATGACTTGCCCAGGGTCAGATTTGAACCCAATTCTGCCTGATTCCAGGCCTGGTGCTCTTATCCACTACACCACCAAGCTGCCCCAAATGTCCAAGGGTAGGAGGAATCCTATACCCTCCAACTCCAGAGCACAGAGGACCTTCTCTTGGGCCATACTGCCTGTGATTGTTCCATCACCTTGGTTATTTTTGATCTTCTATGTGATAGGATAGAATTAAAGAGCTGGAAAGGACCTTAGAGCTCATTTCATCTAAGTCTTCCTGTTGGAAGCTGTGTGGGTTTTTCTTTCTTTTCCCTTAGCATCAAGGTTGTTCTCCTTATATATAAGAATAACACAGATAGGTAGACATCACAGGAAGCCACTTCTTCCCTTTGAAAGCTCTTTCCTTCCTTCTTTCTTCTAGTCTTCCTTTCGTCCTTCCTTCCTTCCTTCCTAGGGGGGAAAGCAGGGCAGCTGGGGTTAAGTGACTTGCCCAAGGTCACACAGCTAGTAAGTGTTAAGTGTCTGAGGCTAGATTTGAACTCAGGTCCTCCTGAGTCCAGGGCGAGGGCACTGCACCACCTTCCCCTTTTGAAAGCATTTTGGTTCTTTGTTGTGAAAATGTTTCTTACTGAGGGAGAATCATAAATGAAAAGGTAAAAGTCTCCTGAGAAATAGGGTGGGGGAGGGAGGGGGGTCTTAAAACCCTGTGTATAATGTGTGCGACCTTTTATTTCTGTGGGTGACCCAGTAGTGAAAAGTATAAACCAAGTCTTTGCAACCAGTTATTCCTTGGAATTCCTTCTCAAGCTGTCACACATGGCAGCAAATTAACTCCTCCCTGCCTTTTTCTCCCAAGACGTGTTTCCTTCCTCCCTAGGGGAGAGGGGATTTTAAAAGGCCTGCACGTAATCTCTGACTGAATTTGAAGCATTTGCTGGCAAACTGATACTTGACATTAACTAGTTGTATGGAAATATTCCCAGCACCTGGGGAGAAGATAAAGGAAAGCATTCGTGATGCTGCCCCTCTGTGGTTGAATCTTCCATTTGCTCTGTATCATCTTGGATTACACTTGCTTCAGGCTTTCTGGCTTCCCCCCCCCCCCACCCCATTGTTGCTTTTTGCAGGAGAAAGATTTGCAGTGGCTAAGAAAAGCTGGAATTGGCTGGATTGTTTTGTTGCAAGAAGTTGGTGTTGGGAAAGGTCTGTCTTTTCTGGTTGATATATTTACTGGAGCCTTTAGGTTCGGAATTTGTTTCCCTTCAAAGAATGATGGAAACCTAAGGATATTGCAAGTCTCAACCTTGTAAATCAAATACTGTGCATTTCCATGGAGCCCTGGTCAGACTTTAGAGACCAAAGAGGAAAACTGTTTTGAAGGGGAAGAGTGAAACCGGACTTGGCTGATCGCCTTTCACCTCTGGCTAAAGTAAAAATTAGACTGAAAATATATAGAATGATTATTTAAAATTCATATTTTTCCTAAATAACATTTCCAAATTACCATTTTAAAATTCCATTTTGTTCTCTAATTAGTCTTAATAGTTCATAGAACTGCACTCTGGCAATGAGCATGTTTGTCTGATTTAAAAACAAACCAAAAATACCCCCTCCAAAAAACAAACAAATAAGGAGATTATTGCAAACTCTTTATCTCATTCTTTGAAGTGGGAGGTGTGATTAATAGACAGGTATTGAATTAAGATTTCCCAGGGTAATTTACCAACTCTGTTGAATGGGAAATCCATGCTTTAAATTTGGAGAGCTCCCAAATAGCCCTGTTTCTTCCTGGAGGTCAGTTGATTCCTAATTGGATTACCTCCTCTTCTGTTAGCTTTTATTAGAAATAGCTAGTTTAGGTAATGTACTAGAGTTCAGAACTCCAAATGAGGAAGACCTGAATTGACATTTTTCTTTAGACACTTAATAGCTATGTGAAAATTGCCATTTAAGCAAACTGCTTAACTTTTCTCAGTCTAGTTTCCTCGTCTGTAAAAAAGAAAAGGGTGGGGGTGGGGTGAGGGGGGAGATAATAATGGTATTTAACTCACAGAGTTGTTGTGAATGTGTAATCTTAAAGTGACATATAAATGTTATTGTTATTGGTACCACCATCAGGTACTGGAAAGTTCCATTTGATATTAGTAGAATTGTTATTTCCCCTTAAATGGCAGTCAGGGGTTTATCAGGATTTTAGAGATGATCTCACCCAAATGTCTGTGTAATATTGTGTATTGTACTGTATTATATTCCCATTTTCTTGTAATCCAGATAGAGATCTGAATTCTAGAGTCTCTGACACTAACTGGCCATGGGACCTCAAACAAATCATTCAATCTCACTGGCTGTGCAGTAGTTACTCCTTAAAAGACGCACTAATATGTTATATAGCATTCTTGGCCAGTTGAGCTGGGAGTGGAGTGACATGAAGTCCTTGTGGTCATGCCACATTCCATCTGATTACACTGGATTATGGATTGTGGTGGTAGGGAGCTGGGGATGAAAGGGCAGGGGACATAGGGAGTGATTGGATCTGTCATTTCTTTGGTACAGGTAAGGAAACTTTCTCCACCAATTTACAAGAATTGATCATTGCTCAGGAATTTATGATCTTAGAAAATTGCTTGGGTCACTGAGAGTGATGTTCTCAGGGTCACATTGACAAATGTGTCAGAGATGATGCGTCAATCCATGCCTTCCTGATTCTGAAGTGGACTATTACTATATATTATACCATAGGTGTTATTGTTCAGTTGTTTCAGTCCTGTGTGACTCTATCTGGGGTTTTCTTAGCAAAGATACTGGAGTAGTTTGTGTTGCCTTCTCTAGCTCATTTTATAGATGAGAGAACTGAGGCAAATAGGATAAAGTCACTTGTCCAGGGTCACCCTACTAGTAAATGTCTGAAACCAGATGTGAATTCAGGAAAATGAGTCTTCTGACACCAGGCACTCTGCCCACTTATTCACTAGCTTCCCAGTTACACCACAATACTTTGTATCAAAAATAAGACAACTTGTACAAATTTTGTCTGATCCTAAAGCATTGGCAGGAGGAAGAGAACAGAACTTTATCCCCATGCTTACTGTAATGATCTGGGTGCCACAGTAGATTTTAGTTCACTGGATCTAGAATTAGGAGGACCTAAGACACTTGGCCACAGACACTTAGTAGCTGTGTCAGCCTGGGCAAGTCACTTAGCGTGTATCTCACTCAGTTATCTCATCTGTGACAAAAGAATAAATAAGAACACTTACTTTCCAAGGATTTTGTGAGAATACTATTTAAGATACTATTTGTAAAGCACTTTGTAAATTTTAAAGTACTATGTAAATGCTAGCTGTTATATTTATGACTCTGCAGATGGTAAATTACTGGGGCTGCTTGAAAACATAAAAGCACTCCCATTAGGACGCAAAATATGAAAATAATCTTTAGAAGATAACGTTTAGAAATATTTGGCTGGTCTAGGATTCCTCTTTTTAAAGCAACAATCTGTTGGTATTGCCCCTAGATCAGGTCACCTTATATATGACTGAGGTTTTCCCAGACTGGAAAATGCTTGCAAAGTAGTTGAGAGCATGAGAGTTGAGGAGCTGAAGCTACAGCTTTTCTGGTTTTGTTTGTTTGTTTTTTTTTGGTGCAGGGAAAGCAGGACAGTTGAGGTTAAGTGACTTGCCCAAGGTCACATGGCTAGTAATTGTTAAGTGTCTGAGGCTGGATTTGAACTCAGGTCCTCCTGACTCCAGGGCCGGTGCTCTATTCACTGTGCCAGTGCTCTCTTCACTGTGCCATCTAACTGCCCCAGCTACAGCTTTTCTTAAAGAAATATTTCAGATACCAGCTACCTTTTTCCTGATTCCAGTCACAGCTCTGATTTGTGAATAGATATTTAGAAAGACTTTCTATCTAGAGAGAAATTATAATTTCCCATGTTGTTGTTGTTTGGATCTCACTTCCCCATGCAATTACGTGGATTTTATATTTGCTCATCTTTATACATGTAATTAATTTACCAAAGTGGAATGTAAGCTCCTTGAGGGTAGGGACTGTTGAGTCTTCACCTTTGTAGCTATAGCAAATAGCACAATGCTTAGAGCATAGTATGTAATTAATAAGTGTTTTTGAATTGAATATACTTGATCCTGAAACCCTCTTCCCTACTGAATCAATACTGCTCTCTTCATTCAAGCCCTTTGTCCCCTGTGCCTTCGAACTATTCTTAATAATTTCTCTTAAAAATTTTCTTAAGGAATACTTTTTTGAGGTTAAAGAAATCATCTCTAATATTTTTGCAGTCAGCTGTGCTTTCAAACTCGAGTATCAGAGGGCACTTAGAAATATGTCTTGTGCTTTTTAGGTTGCATGCTTTTATAGTTTAGGGACAATTGTGACCTTCCAAAACTGATTTAGCAAGTCATTTGCCACATTTCCCAGCCATTACTGACCTGGCTTTTAGAATTGCAACCCCAACCTTTCTCATTATTTTTCTTAATTCATAACCATAAAAATCATTGACAAGAAATGCTTGTAAAGAGAGATCTCTTCATTTGCCATGGTTTGCTTTGTTCTTTGTTTCTATAATTGATCTCACTACATTTCCCACGCACTGGAGTTGGGTGCTGCAGGGAGCTCTCTTAAGTGAATATGTGACAGGAAAAGATGTATAGAAAGTCAATAGATGATCCCTCTGCCACACCATAGGACACATTCAAAAAAGCCATTCAAAAAGCTTTTTTTTTTTTAAAGAAGTTGCTTTAGCAATACCAGCTTAATGGATGCTAATCAGACTTTATTTGGGGTCTGTTGAGGAAAAGCAAAGCCCCCCTGAGAAGTAGCCTAATTGGCCAAGGATGGGGGTATTTTAATGGGTCTTTCTGGTGCCCGTCCTCATGAAGATAATCTTCAATGCAACTTATACTGAATTCAGCAGAGAATGAGAGAAAGACAGAAGGTGAAGGCCCACTCAGAATTGCATCTGAAAATAAATGTCCAAAAGATTTATGACTTGATGATTACTTTGGAGATTTTTTTTACCAAATATTATTGATTAGGTTACTAAGTTGTAGAAAATAGGCTTGGAGGTAAGGGACTGAGTGCTTTCTTTATAATAACCTGGCATCAATGGAATAAATCAATGGTTTAGGGTATCTCAGATATCCTTACTGTCATAGTTGGCCTTGAAAATAGCTTTCACACCATGTGGAAAAAGTGAAACATACATTAAAAAAATAAATACATATCCTAGCAATTGTTTTTGAGACTATTAGAAAAATAACCCCAGAAACTTGTTCCATATTGTAATATATACTTTGCTAGATTTCACAGAAATCCTAACTTCTACCATTCATTTATCTCCTTGGATCAATAGGAAAACAGCAAGGTCTTTTAATTACTTTGTGAGAGGGAGAAAATTTTTCAGGAGAATAGAAGCATAGAGATATTGTGAGTTGGCTTTGTTTCTTCAGCATCTAAAACATGTACACCTATTTTGCCAGCTAGAAAGAGCTCCTTTGAGTATCACATAATCATCAATCCATTTGAGTTGTGCATTTTTCCTAGAGAAATTTCTACTTTGTATTTAAATGAATGAGCCTCAGTGTAATACAAAATCCTAACGGCTTGAATATTAAGTATGACTTATGAATGAAAACTCTATGTACGAAAAAAATCTCAACTTAAGCAAACATAAATTAGAGGATGATTAATTCATTTATTTATCAAAGATTTATTAAATGTCTTCTATGTTAGAAATGCAATCTGGATATGATTGGAACTTTTCTTTCATGGAGCAGACTGTCTGATAGGATATAAGCCATCAATTTCCTTGTATAATGTTAAACAAAAAAAAAGAGCATCACAGCAACAATAATATACAACATAATGTTGAGGTTTTAGAGTTTAGGGGTGCTCAAGACCCCAAAGTACCAAACATGCCAGGTCCTCCTGAATGAATTCAACTCAAGTCTTCTCTCAGCCAAAGGAAAGCAAAGTTTAGTAAAGATTTGCCATAATGGATAGATTTTTAAGGAGCCTAAGTATCTGTGATGCTTGTATTGGACAAGTAGGCCAGAATAATCTGATACAGAGTGAGTCTACACTAGATTGAATTCTCAGCCCTGTCATGGAGGCAAGATGGATCTTTTATATATAGAAAGACTGTAGGAGGATTTAGGGATGGTCTAGAGGAGGGTAGAGGGAGGGATATTGAGGAGGACTCTCAGGAGGATCTTGTTGTGAATGAGGTCAGACTCCAGGATGAGGATTAGGGGAGGGAAATAGCTGAAGGCTACCTGGAGATGACAGACAGTGGAGGGCTAGGCTAGTTTAAGGGTAACAGACTTGAGTATAGTTATTTTGATAGAATCAAGGGTGGGAAGTGGCTGGATTGAGGGCTAGGCTAGGTTAAGAAAGCTGGGCATAGACCATCATCTAACACCATACACTAAAGTCAAGTTTAAATGGGTGTACCATCTAGGTATAAAGGCTGATACTATAAATAATCTGGGGAAACAAAGAATAGTTTACCTGTCAGATTTATGGAGTAGGGAAGACTTTATGACCAAAGAAGAGTTGGAGAGCATTATAAAATGCAAAATGGATAATCTTGATTACATTA
>CM053596.1:125931240-125973424 GCA_028646575.1 Pseudocheirus occidentalis | reverse complement strand
CAATGTAACCAAGATTAAGAGGGAAGTCAGAAACTGGAAAAGAATATTTATAACCAGTGTCTCTGATAAAGGCCTCATTTCTAAAATATACAGGGAATTAAGTAAAATTTATAAGAATTCAAGTCATTCCCCAATTGATAAATGGTCAAAGGATATGAACAGGCAATTTTCAGAGGTAGAAATTAAATATATCTTTAAGCATATGGAAAAATGCTCTAAATCACTATTGATTCGAGAAATGCAAATCAAAACAACTTTGAAGTACCATATCTCACCAGCCAGATTGACTAAGATGACAAGTGCTGGAGAGGATGTGGAAAAATTGGAACTCTAATGCATTGTTGGTGGAGCTGTGAACGGATATAACTATTCTGGAGGGCAATCTGGAACCATGCCCAAAGGGCTATAAATAATTGCATACCTTTTGACCCAGTAATACCACTTTTGGGGTTGTATCCCAAAGAGATCACAGAAGTGGGAAAAGGACCCATAGGTACAAAAATACTTATTGCAGCTCTCTTTGTGGTGGCAAAAAACTGGAAACTTAGGGGATGCCCATCAATTGGGGAATGGCTGAACAAGTTATGGTATATGAATGTAATGGAAAACTATTGTGGTATAAGAAATGGGAAGGAGATGGACTTCATAATTACCTGGAGAGGCTTATATGAATTGATGCTAAGTGAGAAGAGCAGAACCAGGAAAAATTTGTACACAGTCACAGATACATCATATGTGTGACGATCAACCTTGATAAACTGGACTCTCCTCAGCAACACACAGTTAAAAGACAACTCTACAAGTCTCAAAATGGAAGAAGATACCTACACTCAGAGAAAGATCTAGAAAGATCAGAATTTAAAAGGAGACTGAAGCAACACGTGCTATTGTTCTTTTCCATGTTTGGTTTTGTGTCTTTTGTTTCTTTTTCTTTTTTTTCTTTTTCCCATTATTTGCTCCATTGGTTACAATGCTTCTATACAACCAGACTATTGTACAATGTGAAAGGGTTTGCAGATCCCGTACATGATTGTACGCCCCCATGGTGGGGGGGGGGAGAGAAGGGAGTGACATGAAGTGACATGACTTCAAGGTGACATGTTTTGGTCATTTAAAGAGTGAGAAGGCAGCAGTGGAAAGAGTACTGAATTTAGAAATAGAGAACCTGAGTTGAAAGTCTGGTTCTGCTACTTGATACCTATATGTTCTTGGGAAGTAACTCATCCCTCTGGTCTTTAGTGTGCTCATTTGTAAAATAAAGGAGTTGGAATAGATCAGTGGTGTCAAACTCAAAGATAAATGGGGGCCACTAAAGTGTACCACAGGCCACATATTGACTTAGTTGTAAAATGTCATATTATTTTTGTTTTATTGTATTTTTACTTATCTTGGTAAATATTTCCCAATGACATTTTAATCTGGTCCTGACTATTGTTTGACACCCGTGGAATAAATGATCTTCAAAGTACCTTCTGGCTCCAAATCTTAAATCCTATCATAGGAGTTATCAAGGTGAAAGAGAAGGGAGGGCATCCTGGGCATGGGCAATGGTGTGAAAGAAGTCTATGATGTGGTCAGGGACTGAGCCAGTTTATTTAGAGTATGGTATGTAAAGAGAGGCAATATTCCCAAATTATAAGAGCATTCTTTGCTTTAAAAAAAAAACCTTACTGAAGGATTTGTTGCAATAACAACTCCCCCAGTGCGTTTAAGTATTTACTCACAATCCATTAAGTACTTGATGGGGAGAGGGGACACCAAGGAGTGTAATAATATCAAAGTGTTAGAAAACACTGCCCACTAAAGATCAATCAGAAACAAAGTTAAATGCTTGCTGAAATGATGATGTAATTCTGCCAGAGAACAGCTCAGCTTGAACAGAGCCTTCAGACAAAAAGAACACATGTATTTCATAAAGCCAAGAGAGACTTGTAGTTGGGAAACGGAAACTGAGCATCCAGCATTATGAGATGTGAAGTCTTGTTGACGTTTTCTCACAGCCATACATCAGCATTGAGAAGAGTTTCCTTTGTGAGGACAATGGAGTCTAGACACCTCGGGAAAGAATCAGGAAACTGGTCAGCCATGTATGAACTCACAAGGCCTCCGCAGTATGTGGATGGTGCTCAAGAACAGGGAAGACAGGGAAATGCAGCAAAAGCAGATGTGCAATTTTGCCGGAGGGAGTTACTTCTGTTTTTCTTTGCTTTAGCTGTGGAGATATGGGGTTGATGTAATATGACCATGGACAGATATCTTAAAAACACCCTCTCCTCCATTTTGTCTCTTTCTTTAATGAACATGAGAATACTGACTGCTGCTTAGGAAGCTCTTTTCAGTTTCAGAGATGAAAGAAGTGACATTGAGACATAATTAAACATGAGTGAGCCCTCTTAGACGGTTTACTGTGTGTGATCATTAAGAGCCCTTCACATGATCCAGCTGAGTCTGTTCGCCAGAACAGGCACATCCCAACACACTGTCCCTTTAATGTTCTCATTGCCATGGAGGGATTTGGGAATACTTGGACAATAGCCAGATGTTCTCCTTTAAATGACAGCGGCTCTTGGTGTTTCTAGGCAGACTCCACTGCAGTTTTCCTTAATTCAAGGTACTTCACGCACCCACATTTAAAATTCCCTCCTTCCTTTTAGATGTGACTATTTCTAATGCCTCAACCACTCATGAGAGTGAAAGCAAAACTTGTTTAATTAGCAAAAGCCTGGTAATAATGAGAACTGCTGTAGAAGTAAAAGAGTGACTGTCCATAACCAAGAATCTGTTCTGTATTAAAGTAAGAGTTCTGTGTGATGCACTGGAACTGGTACTGAGTTTGAATTATGGCTCTCTTACTTAAATCTTTGTAACTTTGAGCAAACACTTAACCTCTCCAAGCCTCAGTCTCCTCATCTGTAAAATGAGAGTGCTTTGTCTATGTGGCCTCTGATATTTCTTCCAAGTCTATATATTTTGGTCCTGTGACATTTGCCCAGCCAACTCCACAGGACTGTTGTGAGGGTCAGGTAGGGTGGAACAGAAAGATTTCCAGAGCTGGAAAAAAGAGTTCACAACTTGTCTCTGTCATTTATTTGCCAGTCCCATGTCACCAAACAAGTCTATTAACCTCTCAGCATACTCAGCATGAAACGTGAATGGTAAATGTCTTATTTGTAAGCCGCATGGGTTGCAAAAATTCAATGAGATAATGATTATGAAAGTGTACTGTAAACCATACATCCCTGTACACGTGTAAAATAGTTTGACTTTGCTTAAACAGGCAGCCGTACCCTAAAAGTGCCCCCACACTCTGTCCCAAGTCTATGGAGTAGGGCTAGGAGCTGCCGCTGTACATTTATTTCCTGAATCCCACTTTTTTGCTTCAGCTCCCCGCACATTCACCTCCTAAACTGAGAACTTAAGCATTGTACAGGGACAGACGGGCTGTGTTCCAACAGCTGTATAGGAAATTAAATTGAATTAAGTGAGGCTCTCATGAGTTTCAAGAGTCAGATCCCTTTTCCCTACTTCACATTTTGTGAATTTACTTTTGCAATGTTGATGATTCAGGACCTGTGTTTCACCTCTTTCTGTCAAATGGGCCACTAAGAGTTGGCTACAACTGAAAAATGACTGAATAATGGGATCAAAGATCCATTAAAGTACTGAAGTCTGAAATTGTGGATTAAGTTTTATCAAATGGAAGAGAAGATCATATAAAATGAATTTTTCTAGGAGAAAAAGCCCAATCACTGGGGCCTAAAAATCTGGGATGCTGGAATCTAGTTTTCTTCAATTACTTTTGTAGAAATTTGTATTATACTGTTAAATATAGAAAAATGATTTTTTAAAATTCATATGAAAGAGGCAAAAGTATTCTGAAACTTTTATCCTAATCAGGCCTAAGTCAGAAGTTCTTAGGGGCTCAGCTCAAAGGATTTGTGTCAAAATGTCATAGTTGGGATCATGGTAGACAGGGAAGGAGCTAAAGAGCATGTTGTTAGAGGGGATAGCTAAGTATACTTAATAAGGAAGAAAGTAATTTCTCATAGGATCATAGAAATTAGACCAGGACACACAGAAATAATTTAATTTAATCTCTTCATTTTATAAGTGAAGAAACAGTGCTAAGGGTGGATAAGAGGATGGAAGGAAAAATGACTTGCCCAAGGTCACAATCAGTAAGGTCGTTGTTGTTCAGCTGCGTCTGACTCTTTATGACCCCATTTGGGGGTTGTCTTGGCAGAGGCATTGGAGTGGTTTGCCATTTCCTTCTCCAGATCACATTACAGTTGAGGAGACTGAGGCAAACAGGGTCAAGTGACTGGTCCAGAGTTACGTAGCTAGTAAGTGTCTGAAGCCAGATTTGAATGGATAAAGACAAGTCTTCCTCACTCCAGGCTCAGTGCTCCATCTACTGCACCACTTAGCTGTCTGTGACTCAGTTAGGGGAGAGCAATATTCAGACCCATGTCCACTGACCCCAGAACTAGTGCTTTTCCCATTACGCACTTCTGTAATCAGGAGGAAGAGGAGCTTCAAGTCACATGTTCAGGAAAGGTTATTGGGAATTGTAGTCTCTGAGCACCAGAGCCATATTTCTAATACCAGATGAACTAAGTACAGAGAAAGGAAGGTCCAGGTGACAGGCAAGTCAATAAGGAGATGGGTCAGGGCAGAGGTCACAGTCCTGACTATCGAGCACAAGCGAGCATAAGCCTCGGGTGAAAATTTTGCCTGTGCTCTGATGGCTTTGTATGTGAACTAGTGACACCTTGCTCTTCTCTGAGTAAGACATTCTGACCCCAGGCATTTTCACTGTCTCACATGCCGAGATCTCTCTGTGTCTCTCCGCTCTGTTTCTCTCTTTTTTTCTGTCCCTGTCTGTCTCTCAGTCTCTCTGTCTGTCTGTCTCTCTCGGTCTCTCTCTGTCTCTGTGCCCCCTGTCCCCCAACTTGCTTGGCTTCCTTAAAATCCTAACTTCTGCAAAAGCTCTTTCATTATCTTCCTTAATTCTACTAGCTTCTCCCTTTTAATTATCTCTAATTTACCATGTATATAGCTTGTTTGTACATAGTTGTTTGCATGTTGTCTCCTCCATTAGATATTTAGCTCCCTGAGGACAGGGACTATCTTTTGCCTTTCTTTGTATTCCCAGTACTTAGCACAGTGCCTGACATGCAGTAGGTACTTAATTAATACTAACTGACCAGCCAAAGTGGACCATTTTTACATCCTTCAACCTTTATTCTTTTTTGATAGGTCCATTTGGTAGGGGCGCCATACTCTGAAGACTGGAAGTTCTGTGGTGACTAACGAAGTATTTGGAAGTGCCTTTGTAGTTCCTTAAGTGCATATCTAAATCACTAATGTTCCATTTACCATCCCAATCCCC
Source organism: Pseudocheirus occidentalis (assembly GCA_028646575.1). Classification (NCBI taxonomy): domain Eukaryota; kingdom Metazoa; phylum Chordata; class Mammalia; order Diprotodontia; family Pseudocheiridae; genus Pseudocheirus; species Pseudocheirus occidentalis. The sequence goes on along the minus strand of CM053596.1, from coordinate 125,968,032 downwards.
ATATCGTTCCATTTGCTAATGGGTTTTATTGAATGAAATGTTTGCAGGCCCTTTGTACTTGGATGCTTTTGGTCTTTTGCTTCTAGGGATAAATGGATTGATGGATAGACGGATGAATAGATATGTGGGTGGATAGATTATTTTGCTGAGCTTTTTTGGTACTAAATTGCTTATAAACATTGTTATTTAAAAATAAACACAATCAATCAAAAAGAAGGGGTAAAATGCTGGTAGCATAGCATCTCTTTATGGACTTAGTATATTTTGAATTACTTGGAATCCTGTTAGATTTCCAAATATTTGCTATATGCTCCTGTTCTACCATATAGGACATATAATAAAACACATAACTTTTCAGCACACACACACACACACACATTTATAATGTTCTCCTGTTACTGATTTCCTTTTAGATTCATTTATTTTTTCTGTCTTTTTCCCCCCAGGATGAAAGAATGATGTGATGGATGTAACTATGGGCTGCTGTACGGGCACAGGACCTCCTCCCTCCTGCCTTGTACTCCTGCTTCTCAAGCTTTTGGCCAGTGTTTCACAGGGTCTCCCAGGGACAGGACCTCTGGGGTTCCACTTTACACATTCCATTTATAATGCTACAGTGTATGAGAACTCAGCAGCAAGGACCTATGTCAACAGCCAGAGCAGAATGGGTATCATCTTGTCCGATCTCTCCTGGGACATCAAATACAGAATTGTGTCTGGGGATGAAGAAGGCTTCTTCAAAGCAGAGGAAGTTATCATTGCAGACTTCTGCTTCCTCAGAATAAGAACTAAAGGTGGCAATTCTGCCATACTGAATAGAGAAATACAGGACAATTATTTATTGATTGTAAAAGGTTCTGTCAGAGGAGAGGATCTAGAAGCATGGACCAAAGTGAATATACAGGTTTTAGATATGAATGATTTGAGACCTCTGTTTTCACCAACAACATACTCTGTTACAATAGCAGAAAGCACACCTTTAAGGACTAGCATCGCCCAGGTAACAGCTACCGATGCTGATATCGGTTCTAATGGTGAATTCTACTATTACTTTAAAAACAAAGTTGACCTCTTTTCTGTTCACCCTACAAGTGGTGTAATCTCTCTAAGTGGGAGGTTAAATTATGATGAGAAGAACAGGTATGATCTTGAAGTTTTGGCAGTAGACCGGGGGATGAAACTTTATGGTAACAATGGTGTCAGCAGCACAGCAAAGCTTTATGTTCATATTGAACGGATCAATGAACATGCGCCAACTATCAGTGTGGTCACACACATCCCCTTCCCATTGGACAAGGAGCCCACATATGCAGTGGTTAATGTTGATGACCTAGATGAGGGTGCAAATGGAGAGATTGAGTCAATTTCCATTGTGGCTGGAGATCCTTTGGAACAGTTTCTCCTAGTAAAGGAAGGGAAATGGATGAATGAGTACAAAATTAAGGAGAGGAAGTCAATTGACTGGGAGGGCTTTCCATATGGCTACAATCTCACTCTTCAAGCAAAGGACAAGGGTTCTCCGCAGAAGTTTTCAGCAGTAAAAGTAGTCCATATTGCCAATCCCCAGAAAGATATCATCCCCATCAGATTTGAGAAGGAAATCTACAATGTCACCATTAGTGAATTTTCACCTCCTGGAGTTGTGGTCGCCATTGTTAAACTGACCCCAGAGCCGCCAGGGGTGGAATACAAAATATCTCCTGGTGAGGATGCTGAGTATTTTAAGATTAATCCAAGGTCTGGTCTGATAGTCACAGCACAGCCCCTGGATGTCATCAAGAAAGAAGTTTATGAGTTAGGGGTGTCAGACAAAGAAGGTGATTTTAAAGCACAAGTCACTGTCAGCTTAGAAGATGCCAATGATCATACTCCTGAGTTCCAGCAGTCCTCCTATGAAGCTTTTGTTAACGAGAGTGTGCCTGTGGGTACAAGCGTGTTGTCGGTTTCAGCTTCTGATAAGGACAAGGGAGAGAATGGGTACATCACATACAGTATTGCCAGCCTCAGTGCATTACCATTTTCTATTAATCAGTTTACAGGTATCATTCGTACAACTGAGGAACTGGATTTTGAATCCTCTCCAGAAAATTACAGGTTCATTGTGAGGGCCTCTGACTGGGGTTCACCTTATCGACATGAAAGTGAGGTCAATGTGACCATTCGAATAGGAAACGTCAATGACAACAGGCCCTTGTTTGAAAAAGTGGCCTGCCAGGGGGTCATTTCATATGACTTCCCTGTTGGGGGACACATTACTGCTGTGTCAGCAATAGATATTGATGAACTGGAACTGGTAAAGTACAAAATCATCTCTGGAAACGAACTTGGTTTTTTTTATTTAAATCCTGACTCAGGTGTCTTACAACTTAAACAGTCCTTGATTAACTCTGGTGTAAAGAATGGTAACTTTGGCCTCAGGATCACAGCCACCGATGGGGAGAATTTTGCAGATGCCATGTTTGTTAACATTTCAGTGTTGCAGGGAAAGGTATCTTCTAAAAGTTTCAGTTGTAGAGAAACTCGAGTGGCACAAAAGTTAGCAGAGAAACTCCTCATCAAAGCGAAAGCCAATGGGAGACTGAATTCTGAAGATGGGTTTCTTGACTTTTATTCTGTTAATAGGCAGGGCCCCCATTTTGACAAATCCTTTCCTTCTGATATTGCTGTCAAGGAGGACCTGCCAGTTGGTGCTAACATCTTGAAAATTAAAGCCTTTGATGCAGACTCTGGCTTCAATGGGAAGGTGGTGTTCACAATCTCTGATGGTAATACGGATAGTTGCTTCAACATTGACATGGAAACAGGTCAGCTTAAAGTTCTGATGCCAATGGACCGAGAACAAACAGACCTTTACCTTCTTAACATTACAATTTATGATTTAGGGAAGCCCCAGAAATCCTCATGGAGGTTATTGACTGTTAATGTGGAAGATGCCAATGACAATAGGCCCATTTTTTTGCAGGAGAGTTACTCTGTTAATATTCTAGAAAGTTCAAGCATTGGTACTGAGATCATTCAAGTAGAAGCCAGGGATAAAGACTTGGGATCCAATGGTGAAGTGACTTACTCAGTATTAACAGATGCACAGCAATTTTCCATCAATAGTTCTACTGGGATAGTTTATGTAGCTGATCAGCTGGACCGGGAATCCAAAGCAAATTACTCTTTAAAAATAGAGGCCAGGGACAAATCTGAGAGTGGCCAGCAGCAATTTTCCGTGGTTACTCTTAAGGTTTTCTTAGATGATGTCAATGATTGCTCCCCTGCTTTTATACCAACCAGCTACAGTGTAAAGGTCCTTGAAGATCTTCCAGTCGGCACGGTCATTGCATGGTTGGAAACCCACGATCCGGATCTTGGTTTGGGAGGTCAAGTGCGTTATTCATTGGTGAATGACTATAATGGGAGATTTGAGATTGATAAAGCCAGTGGGGCAATTCGTTTGAGCAAAGAGCTTGATTATGAGAAACAACAGTTCTACAACCTCACTGTCCGTGCAAAAGACAAAGGGCGCCCAGTATCTTTGTCATCTGTGTCCTTTGTGGAGGTGGAAGTGGTAGACGTCAATGAAAACCTTCACACTCCCTATTTCCCAGACTTTGCTGTTGTTGGATCTGTAAAGGAAAACTCCCGTATTGGAACAAGTGTATTGCAGGTGACTGCGAGAGATGAGGATTCTGGAAGGGATGGGGAGATCCAGTATTCTATCAGGGATGGCAGTGGTCTTGGAAGGTTTAACATAGATGACGAAAGTGGTAAGTTAAAACATAAAGGTGAAAGTGATTGCTTTACCTTCTATAAATGTTCATGGAAAGCAAAATGATGGGTTTATGCACCAGTGAATTCAACTTCATTGTACTTAACTCAGTTAAATTGCAAACATGCATTTGATGCCAAGTTGACACACGTTAAAAGCTTTTGCTATAACATTCATATGGGGGCTAAGGGAGAGGGCTTTTTGATTTAGTAATTCAGTTTTCTGTGGGAGCCCCAGGATTTTTATTAGTCACTGGCTCAGTTACTGCTGTCACTTTATCTTTTGATAGCTGCAAATAACTATTGTCACCTCTGTTGATTGCACTCTTGACCCTCATGAAAATATAGGGACTCAGTAAAGTAAATTATGGCAGAATTGGCTTTAAATTAGAAGTGTGAAATGGATTCTCAAATGGATTTCATATCCTACTTCTTCCTTTTGCCATGGTGCTTTTTTCTGTAATGATATTGAATCAATTGTTTGGTTTCCATCATTTTTCATGGACCTATTACAGCTTTAAACAATGAGCACTGACATTCAGCATGCTCCGAAATATACCTGGTCTTAATCGGGATAGTTGTGTGTGTGTGTGTGTGTGTGTGTGTGTGTGTGTGAGTACACATACGTAGACTGGTATAAAATCAGATAATTTTGCTATGCAAATTAAATTCTCCATAAGAAATGAATTTTTTAATAATGAGCAGATATGATTCCATGCCTTTATTATGGTGGCTTAATTGTAACCCATTCAGCCTCCCATATATGCATGTATGTCTCTGTGTCAAGTAGAAATTATAAACATGTATATATTGACAAACATAAATCTAACTGTGCCTCTGATAATAGTGCATATTTAGCTGAGCATCTCTTCCAGATTGTAAGTTTCTTAAGGCTAGCTTTGTTATCTTGGTACTCAGCAAAGTCCTTGAAACAAAGTACAGTGTTTTGTATGCAGTAGATGGCCAGGAGATTTTGACAACCATTAAAAAAAATTCTAAGTGTCCCAATAACCATTTTTATTACTAGCACAGATATAATATGAAAGGGAAAGCTTTTAGCACTTAAATTAGAAAGGGTAAGAGGCAGCTTGTTATATTGGACAGCTAGCCTCATTGCCTAGAAGACTTAAGTTCAGGTTCAGACTTTGATACATATTAGCTGTATGACCTTGGGCAAGTCACTTAACTTCAGTGTTCTAGACACCTCTCTATGAGTATGACTTGCAGAGGAAACACTGACTTGTATTGATAGAGGAAATTAAGTTTCTTTACCTGGGAGCTCCTTATAATAAAATCACAGGTCTAGACCCTATCTTTATTAAGGGGAAATATTCTAAAAGAATATACAGTTTGGAGTAGACAGTGTTATCATCTTTTGCCCACCAAACATCAACTTCACTTTAATATATTTTAAAAATAAATTTTATTTATACCTTTTGTTTTTATATCACCAACATTTCCCAGTGTATTCCTCCTTTCCTTCTCTGCCTCTCTGTCTCCCTGCCTTCTCTTACAATAAAGAAGAAAAAGTAGGGAGGAAATGCCAGTTCAGTAGAACTAACCGACATATTAAAAAAGAAACACCTATGAAATGTTTGAATTTTAGGTTTAACTCCCAATTCTGAGTAACAGATTCCTAGGCTTAAATGATACTAGATGGAATCATGGAATTGGAGTTAAGTAGACCTGACTTTGAGTCTTGCTTCACTAACTATGTGACCTTGCATAAGTCACAGCCTTTCTGTGTCTCAGTTTCCTAATCCATAAAGTGAGGGAGTTGTATTTGACATCCTCTAAGGCTGAGAACAAATCAAGGAACCTATGTTTTCATAGCCAAAATGAAGTGGATGATTAAAATAATTGTGTCATATGTTGAAGCCTAAAACCAAGTAAATTGTATTATATATTATTTATTGATGTGTTAGGCCACATTTGTGTTGTGAACTGGCTGTCCTCTGTGCTTGGAATGTCCTTCCTCTTTATCTCTGTCTCTTAGTTTCTCTGACTTCTTTTAGCACTCATATCAGTATCTTACTAATGCAAGGATCCTGCCTTAGTCCCCTACAGTCTTCCCTCTAAGACTGTGCTCTGTCTACACTGTCTGTATCTTATCATAGTTATTTCACTGTGGTTTCCTTCCATGGAATGAATTCCTTGAGGATAGGGAGAGGATTTTTACTTTTTTTTTTCTTTTTGGGCAAAAGTACTTAGTGCATTGTCTAGTATATGATAAGAATTTAATAATCTCTTGTTGACTGACTGAATAAATGAATGGCTGTTTTGTAATACATGAGGAAAAGTATAGGTAAACCCTGGAGTTCTCTGAGGATGACAGAGTACAAGTAAACATCAGTCTATAAAAGTATTAAGTCAGCTGTGTAGAAATTTAAAAAAAAAGTCTAGCATATCAGTCGACCAGTTGGTGAAGTTGGCACCATGGGTGCTCGGAGTCAGGAAGATGTGAGTTCAGTTTTTGCCTCATGTATTTCCTAATTGTATGATCCTGGGCAGATCAGTTTCCTCATCTGGAAAATGGGTCTCATAATTGCACTTAGTTCTTAGGGTTGTTGTAAGATTAAAATGAGATGATATTTGTAAAGCCCTGTGCAAACATTGAAAAACTATAAATGCCAGCCATTCTTACACCTGAGCTTCCTTGACCACGCCATCAGAAGCTACTACAGAGACAGACTTGAAGATGGGTTTCAGCTGCCTTTTGGTAACAGAACCTATAAGGCTACTGGTGTACGAGACCTTGGACTTGAGTGAATGTAAAGGGGGTTGTCTTGGAATTTCCAGCTTTATCCCTTTGCCAGCCCACGTATGAAACTACACCAAGCCACAATGAAATTGTATTGTTGTATTTTTTTTTAAAAGAAATTCTGTCTTGTGTCCTTTTAATGGAACACAGTGTAGGAATTACTAGGTGAGAATGGGCTAAGTTTTCATCATTTGTGTGTATGTGTATGTACTTTTTCCTTCTCAACCTGAGTGTTAGAATGTAAAATGTGTGTATAATTACACAGGTTGAAAACTGCCCTTTTAATTTTTGACTCTGTGAGTAAAATGGTTTTCATTTTTGTTTAAAAAATAAATAACCATCCTCTCTCTGTTCACAACATTCACCACCACTCTCATTCTCATGCATTTCCTCAGTTGAGTATTTGACACTGCTAAAGATGTTGATAATAGTACTTTGATGATCTTGCATGTATGCAGAGGTCCATAGCTTTCTGAGTTCTTTCATGCACATTATCTCATTCATTCTCCATATAATTTGTTAAAGTATAGACAGTGCCATTACTATTATTGTCTTCATTTTATAGATGATTGGGGAGGGGGGATGGACTCAGAGAGGGAAGTTATCTGCCCGTGGACACAGAATTGAGAAGTAATAAAGCTAAGATCAGAAACTAGGTTTTCTTGGATCAACAAAACTTTGTTTTTTTGCTTGTATTTTTATTCTAGGATCTTAAGGTAGGACCTGCTACCCGTAGTAAACAATAAATGTGTTATCTATCTATCTGTCTATCTATCTATCTATCTATCTATCTATCTATCTATCTATCTAATTACCTACCTACCTGTCATCTAACTGTATGCCTATATCTATGCATCCATCACACATCTATATCTATTTATATATCTCTACTTTTGTCTTTCTGTCCATTCCTCCTTCCCTCCTTCCTTCCTTCCTTCCTTCCTTCCTTCCTTCCTTCCTTCCTTCCTTCCTTCCTTCCTTCCTTCCTTCCTTCCTCTCTTCCTCTCTTCCTCTCTTCCTCTCTAGTATTTAATGCTAGATGTGGGGGGATAGAAAGACAAACAAAACCCAAACCAATACCTGCCCTCAAGGCGCTTACATTCTACTGATCCAGGACTTTTTCCACTGTGTCACATAGGTTTTGAATTAATCAGGTGTTTATAAGAGACTTTTCATTTTTAAAATTATGGAACTTATTCCATTATTTTCCTCATTATATCACTATCTCCTAATACTTGTAAGAAATAGAGATTTTGACTTGGGTGTTGAAATCTTTCCTGAAGATTAGATTTTCTATATAATAATATTCACAACCACGTTGCTGCTTCCCCTCTCGCCTCTGCAAGAATTTAGCTAATTAGCAACCTATAAACCCCTGGAAGCTGACTCAGAATGATTACTTGGATTCTTGCCAACTTGAGGAAGTGTTGAGGATAAGTTTGGCAATCAGTTGTCCAACATGAGAAGTCATTAGCATGATGCTGTTGGGTTAGCAATAGCTTAAGCGCTATTGAATGATTCATCAGCCCTTTGCTCTGGTGAAGTGCTAAAAGTCACAGTTTGAATTGCATTTGAGGCACCAGGCTGTTTATTCTTTCTACAGTTAATGAGTCTTTCCTCAGAGGACACACTGGATTTCTCTGGGCCTTTTAGACAGAGTGACCCAATCTCATATGGGTTTTTATGTTGCTAGCCAATGATTGAGTTCAGCTGTCAAGAGATTTGATCCTTGTCCCTAAATTTAGTTGGAGGCCCAAAATAAAGTGTGTCCCAGATTATTGCTTTTATGTAAGGTATTATTTCTTTCTTTGTCTGCTATCTTTTAAAGGAAACCTCTTCCCTTATTTTTCCCCTTATCAAAAATCTACATTATTCTCATCTTCATTAGTGGTCATTTTGTAACATTCCTCTTCAGACAAAAATACCTTCTTGTTGCTACATAAGCACTAGAAATGAGAGCAATCAGCATGTGGTTATCTGTTTCACTGCATTTGCATTGGTTAATTCTTTTTAATTTTTTTCCCATGCATTATAGTTTTGCTTTGACTTGGAACTTAGGAAACAGAACCATACCTTGAAATTCTTTACTGTACACAAGACACTTAATAAATGTTTAATAGTGTGCATTTTAAATGGATTAACTAGAGCTCCAACTAGAGTGGATTTGATTATGATTTAAATCACTAGTCTGGAAGATGCAATTTAATGAATTTTTTTCTCCTACAGAGATTTCATTCTTAATGTATGCTGTAACACTAATAAATATCCTTCACAACTCAGAGATTTCACCACACACACACACGCACGCGCGTACACCCCCCCCCCCCCCACAGTATATATTTGAAAGGAAGGAAAATGTAAAAAGACTGGAAAGATAGAAAGGAGTGAGTTTGTGAATGGTTTTAAAAACCAAACTGAGGCTTCTTTTGATCATGTAGGTTTTTGGGGGTATTGAGTGAGGATGGCTGTGAGGGTGACATGGTCAGACTCAAGCTTTAGGAAGGTCATTTGGGCAGCTAAGAGAAGGATGAATTAAAGTGCGGAGACTTCAGGCAGGGAGACCAATAAACAGGTTATTGCAGCAATTCAGGTATGAAGTTATTAGGGCTTGCACCAGAGTGATGGTTGTGCAGGTAGAGAAGGGAACATATGTGAGCAGTGTAAAAGTTAGAAATGACAAGACTTGGCTTCTGATTGGCTATGTAGGGTGAATTTGAGTGAGTAGTTAAGGTTGATACCAAAGGTTTGAGCCTGGATGATTGGGGAAATAAATGGTGGTGCCCTCATCATCAGTCATAGGTAAATTCAGAAGAGCAGGGAAAGTTTAGAGGTAGAAGGAGGAAGATAATAAATTCTGTTTTGTGCATGTTGAGTTTGAGGTATTTATGGGACATCCAGTTTGAGAGGCCATTAGTTGGGGATGTGGAACTGCAAGTCAGGACAGAGGTTAGGACTTGATAAACAAAGAAATTCTGTGTATTTTTAGAGGAAATCCTTCTATATTTTCGATTAAATATTATTTCTTTCCATTCACTTAAAACTTTCAGCTTGTTTCTGCCTATTTTCGTTTGGTCTTGTGGATGCTTTCCTCCTGAAGCCTCAGTGCTTAGCACAGAGCCTGACCGATATTCATCCTTAATAGGTAATAAATGTCTATTGACTGACTGACCAACTAATTACTCTGATTCTGAAGGGACACTGATGAAAATTGTGTAGAATGAGAAGATATGGAAAAGGTAGGATCTGTACTGATTGAGGAAGTAGTAGTCTCAGGGAGATCATGAATCTTTTAAAGTAATGAATTATCACAGTCTCAGAACCCTGAAAACTGCCGAGAGGGCCCTGTAGCTTACATGGCTGTGGCTGCCCCCCAAGTAAGCCTTCAGGCTGACCCATGTATCCCCATTTCTTCTTGCCTCAGTGAACACAAACCTATTTCCTTTAAACCAAGACAAATCTCCTTTTAGCAAGGCACATAAACCCAAAGAAAACACAAAAATAGCAATACAATACAGATGGCCCTGTTTATAAAACACAAAGAACATAGTATGAACTAAATAAAGATTCAAAGGTCTCACTTTGCCTTGTTTCTGTGTCTTGCCTCAGCGAAGCCTCCCTGACCTCTACCCACTGGTAGGTCAGCTTCCTAGTCTGTTTATACTAGGTTAGCACCTAGCTCAGCTTAACTTCAGAAGTGGCTTAATGGCACCCTTGTCCCACAAGCGACATTTCCTCAACACCTTTGCAATACTATAAAGAGATTTGTTTTGAACCCTGAATCCTTAGCTGTGATTCTTACTTAATTCCTGTTTCTAGTCTGAGGGTTTTTAAAAAAAGTTGTTCCATTAAAAAAAATAAAGTCATTCCATGATGGACATGTTATGAGGTTAGTAGACATTCAGATCTTGACTGTAAGAGTGGATTATTGTTTATGTTTTTTTTTTCCAATTAAGCTAGAAGACGAGGGTCATTCACTCCTCAGAGCCTCAGATCGTGAATGTGTAAAATAGTGACAATACTTACTTCTCCCCCCAAAACACCTGCTGTCCTGTAGATCTAATTAGGTAACCTATGCAAAACATTTTCTAACTATAAAGTGCTGTATGGATAAGCTGTTACCTGGTGAGCAGCTTTTCTCTAGGTTCTCTTTAATGAGTCATCTTGTGGGTTCCATCAGAGTAGTAACTTTATGGAATTCTAGCATAATTTTACAATATAAAAATGCTTTTAAACTTTTTCTATTAGTAGACAATTTCTCTTTGTGATGAGATAGGCCTTTTGTTCCCCTCACAGTGTGCTGTCATTAAAGACTGACCCTTGTACTGAATACCTACCACATTGACAAGAACTTGTATTTGAGTGAGTTATTGGATGACTCCTTGTCACCTATTTATAAACTTTTCTACAAATGGATTTGTTGTTCGGTCGCGTCTGCCACTTCAGGACCTCGTTTGGGATTTGCCTAGCAAAGATATGGGAGTGGTATGACATTTCCTTCTCCAGCTCATTTTACAGATGAGGAAACTGAGGCAAATGGGAACACAGGGTTAAGGGACTTGCCCAGAATCACACAACTAGTAAGAAGCCTGACAGCAGATTTGAACTCAGGACGATGAGTCTTCCTGACTCTCTATAGTTCATCACCTAACTTCCCCTACAAATGAATATGTTATCTCAAATTCTATGTAACACCAAATCAGAATCATTATTACTTATCGATATCTCTGAATTTTTAACATATCACAGATTGAGTATTTTTATATAAAAGGTTTTTAAAATATTTTAACAGTAACAAAACCCTCAGGTTTAACAAGTTTGGCTTTTAAAAACAGAGAGGCGTCATGGTATAGTCTTAAATTCTGCCTCTGACAAATTCTGGATTTGTGATCATGGACAGTTCACTTAACCTCTCATTGCACAAGGCAATTCTCTAAGACTCAAGTTACAGAAGAATTACTGATGTGCTCTGATGGAGGCAATTTTCACACCAGAAATTTCCCATGCCAATGAAATCATAGGAGTGCAGGGGAAGCAAAAAGGGGAAGAGAAAAGAAGGAAAAGGAGAGGGAAGAAAGAAGACATCTATTCACCTTGACTGCAATATCACCAGAAATCAAGGGTGCCTCCCATTTGGGGCTATTTGGTGGGTTGCCAGTTAGTGGGCATCTCTGTATCATTATGCACAGGGATAACTGAGACAGCATTGTTTGTAGTAGCAGCGTAACCCATCTCCACAAATACTATGCTCCTTCTTGATGACAGATTTTGAGTCTGATATATTGCAGTGTGAATTCTTATAGCACTGTTGACAGAACTCCTCCTTTTTTTCTTTTAGAGGGGAGAAAGGGAGGAAATGGAACTGTGTCTTCCAACCTGTGTTTCCCAGACCTCTTCTATAGACTTAGTGCTAAGTCTGCTCAGCAGAAAGCCTTCGTTCATTTCTACCATGTCAGCAGGAGACAGGTTGTCCCAGCTTAGAAATTGTAGTGATAACAATGGGAGGAAAAGGCTAGTAATTTCTGCTTCTGTACAACTAACTGTTCTCACTGGTACAATCATGTCTTCTAGTAAAGATTACACTTCATATACCTCCTCATTCTGGATAAATCTTGTCCAAGCATCGTTTGTCCCTGTTCTACCACCTTCTTTCTGTCATGGGAGAAGAAGGGGACTATGCAGGAATGAGGGTCGTTCTATGCACTCATTCTATACAAACATGCATAAATGCATACATATGTACATGCACACGTGTGCTTGTATACATGTGTTTCATGGGTTACTGGGCCAAATTGTTTATCATCTAGTAGCCATTCTCTCGGCGATTAGCTTCTCTTTTCTTAACTAGGCAGGCCTCACCCATGGCAGATATAACCTGCAGGCACACTGTGATACAATAGTGAAAAGCCCTTCCACCTGGATAGAACCCGCCAGAGCTTACCATCTCTCCATCGGCATAGCATCACAGGCTGAAGACTCAGGGAAATACCCTTTTGGAGGTACTGTTATATGTTCTTTGTGATCTCATTATCACAGGCATAGTTTAGGTGGTGTTGCTTTTTCAATAAAAATTTCTTAAATGTTGCCTTGCCTACTGACTCTCTACTTCATCTTTCTTGTCGATGCCGGATTCCTCTATGATTATATTTTAGTTCTGAGTGGGATCTTAGTGTTCATCTAGGCTAGGGGTCCTTAATGTGTGTGAGAGTGTGTGTGTGTGTGTGTATATGTTTGTGTGTGTGTATCCTTTCACAGTCTGGTGAAGCTTAGGGACTCCTTAGAAAAATGTTTTTAAATGCATAAAATAAAATTCATAGGAGTATAAAGGAAATTAAAGCACTAAAAAGGAAATTAGGGAGTAATTATTTTCCTTCATCCAAGTTCACAACCCCCCTGAAATATATACATTAACCCTCATGTGGATCCCTTATGAAAGGAGGTAGTCTATGAATTCCAGTGTAAGAACAGCTGGTTGAGGCCAAACCATTTATATTTCAGATGAGGAAACAGAAGGTCATGGTTGAAGTGATCTGCCCAAGGTGACAAAGTAATAACAACTAGATCGAGGACCCAGGTGTCCTGCCTCCCAGTCTGGTGATCTTTCCAGGTGTTCTTTCTGTTAGACTTCATGGGTCTCTCCTAAGAAGTAGCCTGAATCCCTGTATTGCTTTGCTTTTAAAACTTCACTGTCTGCTAAGTGAGTTTTCAGAAGGAAAAAGCACCAAATCTTTATCTTGGTATTCAGAGCCATTAGGTTTGTTCTCATCCTACCTCCCCCACTTCATCTCATACTGTTCTGATTCATGAACCCCATGTTCTGCCCAAACTGTACCACTTGCTATTATCCAAAAGTCTCCCTGGGCTTCTGTGTGTTTGTTCCAACTGTTCCTTATGTCCCCAGTACCCTTGTCCTACTCTCCCCTGTTCATTCTTATTCTTGCCACTTCCCCAAATGCCACGATCTCCAGAAAACAGTAAACATTTTTGTCAGTCAATGAGCATTCATGAAATGTTTGCTAATGTGTCAGGCACTGTACTAAACACTGGAGATACAAGAAAGGCAAAAAAATAAAAGATCACTTTTCTCAAGTCTAATGTGAGGGGAAAATGCCATACAAGTTTTTGCTGATACGTCTAGCCAGAAATGATCTCTCTTCTGAGCTCTCTATAACTCTTACAAATGCCTTGTATTAGAGTTCCTCAGCTAAATGCATTATGCATTTATTAATCACCCACCTTGTGTAAACCATTGTGCTGTGTGCTGGTTATAGAAAGACAAAAAACCAGTTTTTGCCTCAAGGATTTTTTTGAAATTCTATTACATTTCTGTGTATATGGCTTCTCTTTTATTGGGATGTTGGCTCTTTTTATTGCTCTCAGTACCTAGAACAGTAGATTTGGGGAGAGGGGTGCAGGGTGCTGAGGGGGAAGTTTGATGAGTGAGTGAATGGCAGTCAGGGAAGAGAGAAGGATGATGTCAGGAATGAAGGCACCAGTTTTGGTATGAGGAATTCAGTTAGGTCTTGTAGCATCCAATCCATTGCCTAATGTAATGCAGTAAAAACCTCCTTCCCCTCATGTGCTGAGGCACCAGACTTCACATTTCATATGATTTGTGACTCCTACTCTCCTTAGTTATATTCCCGAAAACTTCTTTGGTAACTCCTCGGTGATGAGTCAAGGAGGAAGACAGATGGCGCTTGGCAGTTTCAGAGTTATTTATGAGAAGCCCAGCTTGAATGACTTCCCTCCCCCATACCATTCTTTTTAAAAAGTGACATTTTTACCCTAACTCACCAAACTCAAAAGAGGCTCATTGAATTCTGGCCCAGACTTGCCCCTAAAATTTCCATTTGGGTTCAGACCAAACTGAAGGGAATGGAGTTATGAGCCAGTGACAGCAGGGACTTTCCATGGCTGTGGATTTTTAACCTTCACTCTAGATTTCTCTCCCCTAATTATTCCAGAATGAAAATAATGTTTCCCTGAGGAGCCTCAAACACTGTATTACATTCAGATGAACTTAGTAGTTGTCATGTAAGCCAGGTGGGGAAAAGGATTAGATGTTTCTGGGAAAGAGTGAACAGCATGTTTTTATTGCTCCTTTCATCAGGTGCCTTCTTCTTGACCTTTTCTGAGATGTTGGTTGGAGGCAGTTTGGGTTTTAATGGAAAACCTGTTGGTTAGAATCTGTAATAACATCTGCATTGTGTATCAAGCTCTCTCTCCTGGTATTGTAAATAGTCAGTGATAAAAAATAATGACGTCCCTAATTAAATAATCCTAATAATGGGGTAAGACAACAGTTTGCAAAGTATTGTGGCCTTTTCTCTATATGTGGTCTTTCTGTCTTAAATAGGATATAGTTCTTAACATTTAAAAAAATTGGCTTATCTTGCCTCCTCTGGTCTTTATGGTCCTTTATGCTTGTTCTTGGTCTCACTTATAAAGTTGCATCAATGGCAGCTGCTTTTGGATTTTTTTCTGACGTCATAAATATTCAGTGACATTTAGAAATTGTGCTAAGGGTGGCCATAGACCTAATAATATGTTGATTTTCCTTTCATATGGGACTCAAACTCTAATATGTATTATTTTTATCAGTGTACATGTTTTATGTACCATACCAAAATTTAAGTTTCTTGAGGTAGAGATTACTTCATAGTTTCTTTCTTTCTTCATTTCTCAGTATATAACCCAGCTTTTTTGCTCATAATAGTTGCTTAATGAGTTTTTACTTAAGAGATCGAATGAATGAATGGATATAGGGATGAATGGACTCTAGCATGCACAGAAAGGCAGTGAAATTCAAATATACATACACACATATACATTTATATTAAATGTCTTTTTTTCTGTTCTTTCAAGTGACTTGCATCTCATTTTAGTTTTGTGAAAGTGTTCTGTGGGGTTTTTGCATACAGGTTGAAGGATACTTTCATTTAGCATTGCAGTACAAAGAGAGTTATGGAGTTTGATAAATATTTATGTGGTGTTACTACCATTGCAGTGTTTCATTGAAAAGAGAATGAAATGAAAATGAAAATGGGCTTCAGTCTGTATTTTTAGCTTGCTGGGTTTTATGAAAGTGTGTCTTATCGACACACAAAATCTACGAAGAGTTGTGTGTAGGATTCAATTCAATTTATATTAAATTCTGGGTGCTGGTGTTTGAATTATTGGATATAATAGGATTCTCCACATTTTCCCATTGGACTATATAGATTTTATTACCCACTCTATGGTCACTTCTGTGATTAAATTCACAGAGCAACTGATTTTCATTTGCATAACATAGTTAATGTATGGCTCAATTTTCTTTCTTTTTTTTTTTAAGATAACGTACTGGTGAGAATAATGCTTTGCTAAATGTTGTATATTGAATGGGAAATTTCTCAACCAAAAAACAAAAAACAAAAAAACAAACCACAAAAAAATCTATGAAATTAAGATGAGAATTTGGGGGCTATGGATGCACACATACATATATAAAATGAATTTAATTACATTATAAGACATAAGGGCAGCAGGCTTGACCACAAAGGGCTATAGGAGAGAATGTGATTTAGAGAGCTCCCTGATCTTGGAGTCAGGAAACCTAAGTCCCTGTGCTCATGTTGCTAGCTCTGTGACTGTGGGAAAGTCACTAAATCACTATGTGCCTCAGTTTTCACATCTGGAAAGTGGGGTAAGAGTAACTACACCCTCAGGGTGACATCATAGAAAGGATGTGGTACTTAGAATTCAGGAAGACTTAAACCTGCACCCTGCCTGAGGCGCTGGCTGTGTGATCGTGGTAGACTCTGTTTGATTTTCTCTTGTATAAAATGACCTCATAGGTCTTCTCTCTCTCTAAATCTGTTGTCTTGTGAGTCTACCTTATAGTGTGTTGATGAGGAAGAACATTTTGGAAACTTGTAAACAATAAGAGATAGAAAAGGCATGGGAGATAGAATATGAGACCTGGAATCATGAAAACGGGTTCAAATTGTGCCTCTGACACAAGCGATGAGGCCTACTCAGAGTTTACTTACTAAGTTGGATTATTGGAAGTGGGAGTTTCCACCACGATAAAAATGTAGATCTGTGACATACTGATTTAAAGGGCTATATAAACATAGGCTATTGCTACAAATATATATTACTCAAGCACATTTTCCTTTTTAAAAATGTCACCTCTTTTTCCATCTGCTTCTTTGCTGTTTTTCCATCTGCTTACAGATGACTTTTTATCATCATAACTGCAGAATAACTCCTGGGTTTCTAAAAACAATTTTTTAAATCATTACTTCATTAGGTATTTACTAAGCTGCTAAAAGGGAGCATGGTATTCTTGTCTTTGAGTCAGAAATTATGAGTTTGTGTCCTTGCTTTGAGTCTGGGCATATCTCTTAGAGTCCCTTTTGGAACTCTATTCCCTCATCTGTAAAATGGGGAAATAATATTTATAGTACTTACACCACCTGCTGGTATTTTTTTTAAGTGAGAAAAGCACTTTGTAAAATGACCTGTTATCCTGATTAGTCTAATCATTTAAGTGTATAAATTACTTCCTAATAGATGGGGTTTGGCAATAGGATGGGATTCATCTAGGATTGTACTGGATCCAGCTCAAATCTCCTTTCTACAACCTGCCAGTCAGTCAGTTAATAAACATGTATTAAGTACCTACTGTGTGTATATGTCATGCACTGTGCTAAGATAACTACCCTTTTCATTGTTGGAATTTATACCATGGAAATCAGCCAACAATACAAATCAGGACTTCATTCATTGTTTTCTTAATTGTCTAGACTTAAGAAAGCTTGGGGGGGAAAAGGTTAATAATGCAGATTCACCTTTAAAATGTGTCTTACAGTACTTTATTTTCCTCTAGAACAGGTTTTTCCAGCACACCCCTGGATCACATGCTTCTGTTCTCAAGAAACTGACCACCTAATTGAAAATGAGAGGACAAAAGCAGATTTGGTCAATAATTCAATTAATACACATTTACAAAGTTCCTATTGTGTGCCATTGACTTCACTAGCCATTAGGGATTCAATTACAAAGGAGGAAACAATCCCTAGTCATTAAGGACCTTAAATTCTAACTGGGAATTTGTAGCCACAATCACCCTTACATACCCAGGATTGGTGCTAGCACAAGTTCTTTGATCTGTTTTTCAAAAGGAGAGCAACTCAAAAAAGGTTAACAATCTTACTTTATTATTTACCTAGTTCAGAGGGGAAAAGCAGCGCCTGGAACTTCAGAGAATACAAATAGAAGTTACAAGTGGACAAAAAATACAGACAGAGAAACTAACATGATTCAGCCGACCAACAGACAGGGCTTGCAGCTGTCTGACCATCACATAATACAGTTAGTGCCCAGAGAGAGAAGCACCAGCATCTGGGTTTTCAAAGCTGGGGAACTCAACAGCTGCCCAGAGTCTCATCTGGTTAAATCATACAACTCTTCCCAAAGTAAGACCCAAAGCAAAACCTCACATCAGGGAATATAGACCCTTCTCCAGGGTCAGAGAACATCACAACCCTTCTGACCCACTTGACCACAAAGTAACAAAAGTTGTGCCTTCCTGAAAAATAGGCCTCCTACCACAGGCTCCATGTGAGCACCTGCAGTCTGTTAGGGGGCAGGGTTTATTTTCAAATCAAGAAAGGTCCTCAAATTTTTCAAAATATTAAGGGGCAGAGAAGATCTTCAAATTCCTATTGCCATTACAGAAGTCTGACAGGGAACCTTATATTCTTTAATAAGCAGTGATCATGTAGCAATATAGCCTCCATTTAAATAAAGTCTGAATGAAAAAAGCAAGAGTCTTTCTAGAAGAAGGCTTGGGGTATGTAGCATATTATTTTGTTGTTCAGTTATTTCAGTCATGTCTGACTCATTGTGACCCCTTTGGGGGTTTTCTTGACAAAGATACTAGTTTACCATTTCTTTCTCCAGCTCATTTTACACATGGAGAAACTGAGGCAAACCGGGTCAAGTGACTTACCCAGGGTCATAAAAGCTACTGAGTGTTTGAGGCCATATTTGAACTTAGGTTTTCCTGACTTGAGACCTGGCACTCTAGCCACTCTAGCTGTCCCATAGCATATTATAGTAATTATTAAATATGGGTTTTCAGAAAAGACATGGGACACAGCCTTTTTACAAATGTAGAAAGCAGGACATGTGCATGAGACATAGTAAGGAGACTTCTTTTGTGGGTGGATTGGGGTGTGAATGAGTTTTGGAGAAATGACATTACTGGTTGCTGGAGGGACTTTATATGAGGCTGAGGCAGTTAGCTTCCCCTGTTTCTGGGAGCTGCCGGCTATTTTGGGCAGAGCCTTTATAAATCCCAGTATAGTGACTGACACCATAAAAACTGCAAATGAGAAGATTATCTTGGAATGACTACAGTGGCAGAGACTCGGGGCAGGAAGACCTTTCTGGAGTCTGCTGCAAATTAGCTTAGCAGATTTGTATCTACTACGGGCATCTACCACAGACAGGCCACTGTGTTTAGAGCTTTGGGGGATAATAAAAAAAGTAAAAGACCAGGACCTGGATTTTATTGCAGCCATTAGCAGCCTAATTGCAAAATCTGTATGTGCTGAAGTATTGCTCCACAAAACTCTCCCTTTCTTCAATATCATTAACATGATCAAGGAGCATTTATTGAGTTTCTGCTAAGTGTGAGGAACTGTCCTAGGCCTTGAGGACACAACCCCCTAAATGCAGAATTAGAAGGGGGTGGTGGTGACTGTGGAAAGTATAGAGGAAGAGTGGAATCTGAGACATGTTTGGGAGAAGGGCTGGCAGAACATATTCTTTAATGATGACATTCAGTGACTCTCATCTATAAGATAAAAAAAGGAGTCTGACATTGTGGTTCCAGTCTGTTTTTCTGTCATCATTTAATATTCTTCTTCACAGATTCATAGAATCTTTGGCATCAGGACAGATGTGGGGCTAGTGTCTACTTGGTGAGTTTCCTGTCCTTGCGTGACCTTGTTTCTAGTTATCTGTATGCTTGTATCCCTCCAATAGACCAAAAGCTCCTTGGGGTCAGGGATTATTTAATTTTTATCCTCATGTATAATAATGTAGTATTATATGCAAGTTCCTTGCATGTAATAAGCACTTGATATGTATTTGTAGAATAAATGTTGAATGATACATAGTATGGTAGGAGAATGAGACCTGGACCTTATATGCAGAAGATTTAAATTTCAGCCTCTAAGCTTAACCACTTGGGCAAGTCAGTCAGATTGTGAGAATTTCAATTTCCTCCTCTGAGAAATGGGGAATCTACTTCATGTGGCTATTGTGAGGAATGCACTTCATAATTTGCTATAGAGATATGTAGGAAGCTAGGTGGTGCAGTGGATAGAGTGCCAGGCCTGGAGTCAGGAAGACCTGAGTTCAAATCCAGCCTTAGACACTTACTAGCTGTGTGACCCTGGGCAAGTCACCTAACCCTGTTTGCCTCAGATTCCTCATGTGAAAAATGAGCTTGAGAAGGAAATAGTCCTATCCCATATCTTTGCCAAGAAAACCCCAAAAGGGATTTTAAAGACTCAGACATGACTGAAACCACTCAACAACAACAGCAATGAAATATGTAAGCTGTGATTGTGACCTCTGCGTCACTCATGGACTCTGGATCTCTCCTTTCCCGCAGTTGTAGCATCACACAATACCTTTTTCCTTTTCTTTTTCCACTGTAGAATCTTAGGCATCTTAAATGAGACCTTAGATGTTGTTAAGTCCATCTCCCCACCTAATGGGCCAATTTGAGTGAGAAGAACCTGACACCCCCACAAGGAAACTCATTCCATTATTTAAATTCTCCAGCAACTGTAAAATTCTTCCTGGAATAGAACCACAGTTTGTACCCCCTGCAGCTTCTCTGTTAGTGGTAGCTCTGAAAGAGTTCCAGAAAGAGACATCAAATCCTGTTTTCCAAATGACAGCCTTGCAAGATACACGGTCCTCTGCCCCTTCCATGTCTCCTTTTCTTTTCTTTCTTTTTTTGTGCTTTGTTTTGGAGGGGGGAGGGCAGGGCACCCTAATTAGGGTGAAGTGACTTGCCCAAGGTCACACAGCTAGTAAATGTCAAGTGTCAGAGTCCAAGTTTGAACTCAGGTCCTCCTAACTCCAGGGCCTGTGCTCTTTTCACTACACTACCTAGCTGCCCCCGTGTCCCCTTTTCTGCAGGGTAAACATCCCTTCTTCCTTTGATTGTTTCTAGTGTGGCAGGATAGGAAGTAGACTAGACTGGGAGGTAGGAGATCTGGGTTTGAACATCAGCACTGCCACTGGTATGACTTTGAGCAAGTCACTTCCTCATTTTCTCAGCCTCTGTTTCTTCATTTGTCAAATGAATATTAATGTAAGCTATTAAGGTCAGTGCATGAATTGACTCATAGACTCTGAAAAACGTGAGTGGAGTGGAGTGGGGTACATAGTGCTTAACCTGAAAATACTTTGTTAAGTGGATAAAGCACCAGCTGTGGAATCAGGAGGACCTGAGTTCAAATCCAGCCTCAGACACTTGAACACACTAGCCATGTGATCCTGGGCAAGTCACTTAACCCTGATTGCCTTGCCTTTCTCCCCCCCACCAAAAAGAGCATACTGTTTAGAAATATTTTCAAAATAAAATTTGAAAATATTATTAATGTAAATTTTACTCATCTCCCAATTTTTGTAACTTGAAGTTGACCACTGATCTCTACATCCTGGCTTGAGAACTCAGGAGATGGTCTGCTCTAATTGTCTACTGTGAACTGAGTTAGCAGTGTAGTGAGGAGAAAGGGCTGAGAGATTTTCAGCCAGAGGACTTGTGTTTAAATTCTGCTTCTGCTTCCTTTTGCTTTTCGGCAAAGGGGCATTCCTGTTGGGGGCGGTTTTCTCACCTAGAGAAAGAATGAGTTGTGCTACATAAAGTCTAAGGACCATTCCTTGGGTATCTTACTGTGTGATCCTGAGCAAGTCATTTAACCCTTGTCATCCTCAGTTTCCCCAACTGTAAAATGATTATTATGATAGCACCTACCTCATGGTGTTGTTGTGAGGATTGACTAAGACAGTATTTATAAACCACTTACGAAACTTTGTGTATATAGTAGGTGCTTCATAAATGCTCATTCTCTTCCTTTCTCTTTCCCCCTCTAAATTCATGATTTTGTGGGTATGCCTTTCCTTTTAAGGTTTCTTCTAGGAGATACATTATTAATTCTAGACTATTGAGAATTAAATAATTCAGTCACTTAGAGATGAACCTGTTACCATGAAAAACATTTGTAAAATCCAGTTAAGGACTTTCAAGGACTGAGGACTTATAGTATTGTTATGTTAGCATGTCCTTCCTTTTTCATTGCGGGGATGAGGGGGAGGAAGGGAGCTGTCAGCAATCGCTTTATTATGGGCAGCTCTAAACATAAAATGAGTTGGAGAAGGAAATGGCAAACGATTCTAGTATCTTTGCCAAGAAAACCCCACATGGGGTCATGAAGAATCACACAACTCAACAACAACAACCATTGCTCTATTAAAAATATCTTTTATCTTTTTCTTCAAGGTCCATCTTAGTCGCTATCTTTCCTTATTCCTTTTTTTTTCCTTTAGAGACTTAAAAAAAACTTTCTCTTTTGTGTCTTCCCCATTCTTCCTTGTATTATGTTTATTTGTGTACCTGAATGGTACCCCACAGAAGAGTGTGTTAGACCCCTTGAGAGCAGAGACTAGCATTGTACATATCTGTGTCCCTAATGTCTTTCCTAGTGCTAGATTTATACTAGGACTGCAAGAAATGCTTATTGAATTGAAATTAAAATAACATGATTGAATCTATTTTCATAATCAAGCGAGCTCTCTAAGATTCTGAAGTGTATCAAGGTTATCAGCATAAATGAAGTAATAGGACTAGAGTGCTGGAATGTAAGCTTCTTGAGAGCAGAGATTTGCTTACTTTTGCGCTTATATCCTTAGCACCTAACATAATACATTGCAAATAATATAAATTAACTAACTTGCTGCTTAATGATTGACTGATTTATTGGACATAAGTGTCAGGAAAACTTGAATTCAAATCCTACCCCTGAGTCATTCTAGTTGGATGACAGTGGAAAAGCCGCTCATTTCCCTTTTCTCAGTTTTATAAATAGAGTTAATAATGCCCCTCGTTGGATTATTGTAAGGATCCTTACAATAAGGATGAAAAGAGCTCTTATTTATCTGCACAATCTAAGCCATATATATAAATCCAGGTAGTATAAGCATCCCATGTTATAGATATGCAGAAAAGTCACCTAGTAGACAATTTTGTTTGCCAAAAATCTAAATAAGAGAGAGGTTCCTGTATTTGCACTTTCGTGTTGCATTTTGATGAATGTTTGTGTCCATTCTTTTTGAGGCTTCATGACTAAGCGTTTCATATTCTTTTGTGCATTGACCTGCAAAGCTGCTTTCTCACACTGTACTTTTCATACAAATATGGGGCTGCATTTTTATCACACATCCCCAGCTTTTAGTTACATTTTATTCCAATTAAATCATTAGCATATGCAAACATTCTTTTTCCCAAAGTGGTTTTCACTGTGCATTATGATGGTGTTTTTGAGTTAGATAAATAAGCCTAAACATTTAAAGTAGGAGCAGTACCTTTGTTGTCATTAAATTGTAAAGTGCTGTGGAAAAAACACAAACAAAAATGAACTCCCACTGGGGCTCCAGGCAGATCATGTTAAACACAGCTCTCTCCTGTCCCAAGGCTGCTGAAGGCTGGTACCACTGATGTTACGATTCTGAACCAGGATTGGTTGAGGAGGTCTTTATAAGTAGGCAGATGGGAAATACGTTTTTTGTTCCCTTGTTCTCTACTTTCTGCCTTCTTCAAAATTTTCCTGATTTGTCATAGACTATCAGAATTAGAAGGCACCTCATTTCTTGTTCATCTAGTATGTATAACCACACCTGGGCAGGAATCCTTTCTATAAGATACTCAACAGACTGTGAATGGGAAATTCTGAACATCATGCCTACTTTTGCACAGCTCTAATTATCAAGACTTTTTTCTTTACTTTTCCTGTAGCACTCTTACATTGAACCTAAATCTCTTTTTCACCAGCTTCTACAGATTTTATTTCTTACACCTGGTTCCAAGAAGATCCCTTCTAATCTCTTTCCACATGACTTGAAGCCAACAATTCTGTAATTCCTAAGTATTTTCTTCTTTAGGCTGAATCTTTCCAGAGCCTAATACCCACTTTGTAAAGCAATGTTTCCAAATCTTTTAAATATACTGGCCAGCCTAGTTTGGTCTTATTTTATTTTGTGAATACCCATTCTAAGTTGCTATACCTAGAACTGAACCTAACACTCTGGATCAACACTTCTCAAAGTGTGGTCTGTGATACCACTCTTCTCCCAGTCCTTAAGACTTTACTTACCTTATTTCCCTTATTGGGATTCTACCAAGTCAAAACTTAGATATTTTAATTTTTTAAGTATCTGCAGATATAACTCAAATGAAAGTTCTTTGGGGAGAAGGTGAGTCTTCAGTAATATTTAAGAGTGTAAAGAGGTCCTAAGACCAAAAGGCTTGAGAACATTGCTGTAGATATGGTCAGATCAGGGGAGAACTATCACCTCCCCAGACCGGAACTCTGTTGCTTAATGTCACCTGAAGTAATCACAGTATCTTTTTGGCTGTCATTACACACTGTTTATTCCTATTGAGTCCACAGTTTCACTGAAAGAGAAAAGGCAGGGTGTTGTAATTAGAAGAGACTTGGCTTGGATGTTCAAGAGACGTTAGTTTAAGTCATATCTTTGGCGCTTATTACCTGTGTGATTAGAAGCCAAATAGCCATTGAGCATTTTTGCCTAACTTCTACCATCCATCACCATTCCATCTATTCTGAAGGGCAGTAGTATCCCTTCTTTCTTTGATATTTCTCATGTTCCAACCTTTGGAATGTCTTGTTTTATCACTGCAAACATTGCCAGCCTTAGCTAAGTGGGAACTTTAGCCAATGCTCCAGACACCATTCTTCTAGGGCAGGCTACTCTTTAAAAATATTTACTATCGGTTTTTTTGACCTTTAATTTAATCTTCTGAACAGATCTTCTTAAGCTCAGAGATTGTCACTGAATTCCCTTTTGTATCCATGTCAGTCTCTTTAGATAGTTTCCTGCTTTTCTTCTTTACCCATATCCTCAGTGTAGGCAATTGAAAATAGCCTTACCCCATCAAATGTCCCATAGCACTATATATCCCTTTACACACCAACCATCTTCTAATACATGTTACAGTTACTTGAGTCCCTCTGTTTTCTGAGTTTAAAACTTTCTGAGAGTAGGGATCAAGTATTATTTAATTTTTATATTTTCAGTTCACAGTAGCTTACAGTATATAATTCAGCTTTTTTTCCCACGACTGAAGAGGTAGTATAGTTCTAGGGCCATTGTGCTGGGGCAAGATGAGGGAATCTTGAGTTAAGATCCTAACTCTTCAAATTACTGCCTCCATAAACTTCAGCAAATTATTCAACCTTTTTTGGCCTCAGTTACGTCATCTGTAAAATCAGGGGATAGGACTAGATCACCTTGAAGTTACCTCTAGCTCTAAAATAGGTAGACAAGTTTGGTAAAAAACAAGCAAAGAAAAGAAAAAGAAAAGTATAAAGTACTATTTTAATTTTGATAACCAGCTGGGTTTGGGCCCCTGGACTAATAAGCAGGTGTATTTATCAGAATTGTAGCTGAGGAAGGGCTGCATGTCAGAAAACGTTTGTTTGCAGTGTAGACACAGAGTTCCCATTGACCTATGGGTGTGGAATTATCCATCTGGCATCTTGAGATGTATTTTCTGTGTGGAGGGAAGAAGTGAGTAAAAATATTTGGGTCTTTGTCTCTTTGTCTCCTGCTGTAATATGGGAACGTTTCTCAAGAAATTCAGCTCTGATGATGAATTAAACAAATGAGTAACTGTAATATGTATTTGCATCTGTGCAACTCTCTGGCTAACCCATGGATCTGGAAACTAAGACCCTATTACTTGTAAAGTTGAGACTTTCCATTTTAAAATTTCTGTGGGCTATTTAGATTTGATAAAACTAGCACAGAGTGAAGGCCATATAATTGTGTTGAGAGATACAGGTAATTTTGAGCAGAGCGCTAGTGAATTTCCATAAGTAAGCAAATACAGTCTAATAGCTCATGGGTGAAAATTGCTTTTTATTTAATGAGTCATTTTTATAGGGAGGTAATGATTATATTCAGGCCATAAATACAGTGTAAATGCCTTTCAGTGGACATTAAAAAGATGGCTTTCAATTGGAACCAGCTTTTGAGGCTACACAGATATTAAAGAATAAATTTTCAAACCTGCACCTCATATACATGTATGAAAATGAATAAATGTAACACAGCATGGGTTTATACATGCAGACAGATGTTCGTAGTTATTATCTGTAGCATTGTCTTTAAAGATGAAGAATGAGTATATATTATATATATGTCCATAAATTAAATATAAATGAATATGTAATATATGAGTACATACATAATAACAATATGGTTTTATTGTGCTAAACATTACTTCTTTCCCCCTTATGAACCATTGACAATAGCCACCAGCGACTTTCCCAGGCACCCCTCAGATATTATCTTCCCATTCAGCTAAATAGATTGTAAAATATTAGAACTTTGGGCCCCCTTCCCCTTGGTCCATCCAACAGGATTTTGGTGCTCTCCCTCTCAAATTATGATTGCTATTATTAAATCATTTGCTTCTTCATCTTTTAATGGGAACTGTGACAACCTTCATTCTCACCTCTAGCCCCTTAGCCATCTCGTCTTCTGGTACATTTTCTTGCTTCTGCAACATTTCTGAAAAACTATGCTTTCAGACTTAGATATAAAAGGACTATTAATCCATCCATGTGCCTCCTACTGACTTAACTTTAAAATATAATGTTATCTATATTTTTATTACATTTCAGTCTGGTTCAAGTGACACTTAGAAATGTTGTGGACAGCAGCATCGGAAGTCTTTACTGTAAAGGATTATGTTATTTGTAGTTATGTTGACATTATTTCAGTATTACTGGTCTTTATTTTCTAAGCTCTCTCTTGACTGGTATGAAAGATCCTAAAACAATAGCTCCTTCATTTTAATGATTCATGTCAAAACATTAGACAGTCGATCCTTGTGCAAAAGATGAAGAAAGGGGAGATAGCTGATAGAAGTGATAAGAATTGGTTAAATAACCTGACCCAATGAGCAGCAATTAAAGAGATGGCATTAATTGATCTGGCCTGGGCTTTGTGCTTTTCAGCATTTTAAACAATGCCTTAGATAAAACCATAGAAGGCAAACCTGTTATGTGTGCAAAAGACACGACATGGAGAAGGAGCTTGACAAGCTCTAATGATGAACTGCATATAAGATAAAATCTAATATGGATGAATGGAAAGTCTACTCCACTTGGGTTAAAAAAATGAATCAGCTTCACAAGTACAGGATGGAAGAGTACTGGCTAGAAAACAATCCTTTTTGGCTGAGGAATAGAGTAGTGGATCACTGGAATAGATTGGGTACATGAGACTCAGCAGTCAGTGACTATAGTAGTCTACTGCTTGGTAAAAACAAAGACCCCAGTTTTGGGGATAAGAGATCACTATTTGGTAAAAAAAAACTTCTGGGAAAACTGGAATATAATACGGCAGAAACTGGGCATAGACCAATATCTTACACTGTATACCAGAATCCAATGGAAATGGGTGCACAATCTAGGTATAAATGCTGATGCTGTAAGCAATCTGGGAGAGCAAGGAATAGTTTACCTGTCAGATTTAAGGAGAAGGGAAGATTTTATGGCCAAACAGGAGTTAGAGAGCATTGTGAAATGCAAAATGAATCATTTTGATTACATTAAATTGAAAAGTTTCTGTACAAATTAAGCCATTGTAACCAAGATTAAGAGGGAAGTGGAAAATTGGGAAAGAATTTTAACAACCAGTGTCTCTGATAAAAGCCTCATTTCTAAAATGTACAGAGAATTGAGTCAAGCCTATAAGAATACAAGTCATTCCCCAATTAATAAATGGTCATAGGATATGAACAGGCAGTTTTCAGAGAAATTAAAAATATCTATAAGCATATGAAAAAATGCTCTAAATCACTATTAATTAGAGAAATGCAAATTAAAAAAAACTCTGAGGTACCACATCTCATTGGTCAGATTGGCCAAGATGACAAAACAGGAAAATGATAAATGCTGGGGAGAGGATGTTGAAAAATTGGAATACTAATGCAATGTTGGTGGAGTTGTGAACTGATCCAACCATTCTGGAGAACAATCTGGAACTGTGCCCAAAGGGTTATAAATAAGTGCATACCCATTGACCCAGCAATACCACTTCTAGGGTTGTATCCCAAAGAGATCATAGAAGTGGGAAAATGACCTGTATATATAAAAATATTTATTGCAGGTCTTTTTGTGGTGGCAACCTAACTGATGTTTAATGTGAAGGTATTTGTAGATCCTATATTTGATTGCATGCTGCCATGAGCGGGGGAGGGAGGGAGAACAGGAAAGGGGAGAAAATTTGAAACTCAAGGGATTGTGGAACTTAATGTTGTAAATTAAAAGTAAATAAATAAATTTTAAAAAGAAAAAAAGAAAACAATCCTTGTGAAAAATCCAGTGGTTTAAGTAGCTGCAAACTCAGTGTGAGTCTATGGTATGTGTTAGCATAACAAAGCACTAATTATTTGGGACTGGTTTAAGAGAAGTGGAGGATGCAGAATGAGAAAGATAAAAAGTATGTTATGATTGACTTTGGTCCATAGTATGTTCAGAAGTGAGTGATCTGCATGGTGAGAGTCCTGGAGCCCGACATACTTGTGAACTAGGCATCATCATTTTTTAAAGACCTGGCAGTTACTTGTCTTGGAGAGTGGATGGAGTGGAGGGGATATAAAAGGTTTTGAAGTACTGCTGTATGGAATTACTCATTTCCCTGGTATTTTATTAAGTGCCTGCTGTATGCAAGGTACTTTGTTAGATATTTGAGGTACAAAGACAAAAGATATCAATGGGTGGGGAATAAAGCATTTATATGAATAAATTAATACAGTATAAGTTAGAGACAGTAGAGGTGAGTCTTGTTCTGCTCAATTTCAAAGGGCAGAACCAAGAATATTGCATAAAAACTGCAGAGGGGCAGATTTAAGGTTAGTTGAAGCAAAAACTGATTAATGATTCGACGTGTCCAGAAGTGGAATAGGCTGCCTCAGGGAGGTAGTGGCTTTCTCCTCACTGGAGTTTTCTGAGTAGAGGCTGGATGGTCATTTGTTGCAGATACTGCAGAGAGTATTCTGGGTTTCACTCGATGGCTTCTGAGGTCCATCTGTTTCTATGATTTTGTAATTGGGGATGATTTCCCTCTTTTTGTGCCGTCTTGTTTCTTGTGCTAAAATTACTGCCTCATGCACTGCCTCTAGCTTTCTTCTTCTATTTGGATGATCTTTATTTTTATTACAAAGGATGAGCGCAATTACTCAGCAAGAGAGAAGTTGTGGAGGAGAATTCTGTTTATTAATTTAACTTATGTGAACCTCATGGGACATATTTGCAGAAATTCAAATCCCATGGAGAAGAGATCATGTGACCTTCCAAAAAGCAGAGAAATTGGATTAATTTGGGAGATTGTATCAGGAGACTGAGGCCCAGGACTTTTGAGAGAACTTTGGTTATTCCCCTAACAATCCAGCACAAAAGACTATTTATCCTTTTTGGGGAATGGGGGCAGTGGATGCAGGAACTCTATGACCTGGTTAAAATGACAGAATTTCAATAAATTTAGCAGACATGCTTTGCTTTTAGATTGGGGAGTATCAATGTGAAATACAGTTCTAGGAGGGGAAGAATGAGCCATGGGGACTTTAATTTCCCCAACTGTGTTTGATTCAGTTTTCCTTTAATCTTCATCCTACCTCCCTTTGAGTACTCACTTTCTTCCCCTTTTCCCTTCCTATACCTCTCTGTCTTCTGGGGTTTGGGTTCTAATCAGAGGGATTCTCTCATTCTCATTTTATTTGGTCTTTTCTTCCATTAACTTCTCTTTGTGCTTTCTGCTCTCCCTTGTTTCCTCTGTAGATTTCAGACACAGCTATCTCTTATGAAGTCAGTTCTCTTTGTGTCTTTTCCTTGTTAAGACCTATCTTTTCCTTCTTTTTCCTTGCTGTGTCATGTTCACTTCTAGGAGCTTTATCTCCTTTTCTTTTCCAACATGACCTAAAAACCATTTTCTTCATTTCATTGCATTTCTTCTGAAGGTTCCTTATCTTTCTCTTACAACTCTGTAAGTCTGGCTTGCTTTCATTTGGACAAGTAATACCAGTTCAATCAATTGATCAGTAAGCATTTATTAATCACTTGCTATCCTGGGTACTGTGCTAGGTGCTGGGACTTTAGAAAGACTGGAGCGTAAACAAGCAATTCCAATCTTCAAAGAGACTTACAGTCATCCCAGACAGACAATTTTTTTCCTCTGGTTTCATTCTGGTGGCCCAAATGTGTCATTCCTATCTTCTTAAAAAACAAACAAAAAACCCCACAACTTACTTTTGGGCAGTTTGCACCTTTTCCAACCTGAAGGCCGCACACACTTCTTTTTATTCACATATTTGCAGTTTCCAACAGAAATGCTTTTTGTGACAGCACATACTCACGACTTTTTGAGCAATTCTGCTAGTATACCTTTGGCTATCCCTGACAGAAATGTAATCACCCTTTTCTGCTCCTAAATGAAAAGGATCTGGCAAGCCATTTATCCTTTTCTCCATTATTTTCCTCACTATAGTTCTTTTTCATATTTTATTCCCCAGTTGAGACCCCATACTCATTTCTTACCTTGGATGGAACTGTATTTTTTAATTGGATTTTATTATTTTTTGCAGACAATAAGCAGAGTTGTTGGCCTTGGCCTCCTAAAGTCTCTCAGCAGCCCTGATTGGCTTTAGCCTAACATAGCCTCCATGGCACATTGAATTACTCTGTTAATATGAAGATCAGATCAGCTTTTCTTCTTGGAATTTTAATGCCTGTATTTCTGGAGCTTCTTTTAAGTTGAATTAATAATCAGGTTCTCCCACCATGAACTGTCACTGAAAGATGGCTTTCATTCTTTGTGAAAACAATGTAAAGCATCTTCCCTCAAAAAGGTCTTCTGCCTGGCTGGTTCCCTCTCCCCCCCGCCCCCTCAGTCCCTTTTTTCTTCTGTTCTTTTTTCCTTTGGACATTACTTTTTTACCTCAAAGACCAACGGCCTCATCAGGGCAGGTAAAGTTTTTCATTGTTGACCATTGACATGACACCTGTTTCTCTTGGATGTTTGTGAGACGATGAGTCTCCCCCAGCACCTCACCTTTTGGGGTACATTTTGGTGATGAGTTGTAGGATCATAGACATAGATCTGTAATGGACATTAAAGACTACTTTTAAAAATCCCCACATTTTGTAGATGAGGAGACAGAGACCCATTGCCTCTTGACTCTAAAGTCAGCAGCTTTTTTCACTGTGCTATGATTCTTCTATAATAGTAATTCCAGCCTTAGATGGGACTCATCTCACTTTATTGGGCTGATAACTTGAAGCATTTCCAGCTTTGTGTAGGACCTCCTAGAATGGTGTAATGCTCCAAGCTCCAGGGTCACTTCCATGCCATGGAGGAGCACGAAGTAGATATTGGAAGATACCTCTGGCTTTTATGAGAAACACTGTTGCATAATGGATACAGTCATGAATGGAATTCAGGAGGATCTGTATTCCTATATGCCTTATATTACCAGTAAACTAGTGAACACAGGCAAGTAAAATCCCTTGCCTCGGTTTCCTCATCTATAATATGGGAATAATACCTGTGTTGCTCACCTATAAGTGTCACATGGATCAAATGAGATAAATGTATAGAAGGTATTTCACAGACTTTAAATGTCAGTTATTAAGAAAACTAACAATACAAACCAGGAGTATCTGCTCTTTTTTTTCCTTTTTTCTTTCATATTCACTTCCTTCCTCACTCTTTTCACCCACTTCCTTTCTAAGGGGCAACGTGGCATAGTTAATAAAAAGCTAGACTTTGAGTCAGGAAGACGTGGGTTCAGATGTCACCAATAGCACTTCTCAGTTTTTGACC
Organism: Pseudocheirus occidentalis; assembly: GCA_028646575.1. Taxonomy (NCBI): domain Eukaryota; kingdom Metazoa; phylum Chordata; class Mammalia; order Diprotodontia; family Pseudocheiridae; genus Pseudocheirus; species Pseudocheirus occidentalis. The sequence continues at coordinate 125,936,312 of CM053596.1, read as the reverse complement.
ATGGCTGTCAGGTAGTTCCCTCTGACCTTCAGTTTTCCCCTCTTTGTGTGAGAAAAGTGGCATTTGTGCTACCTACTACCCAGGGCTCATAGGCTCTGGTCCAGCCTCCTCAGTTGATAAAGGAGGAAGGAGAGTTCCAGGGAGGTTGTGACTCGGCCAGAGTTGTGTTGATTAATTGAATGTGCTATTTGAAAGCACTTTGTAAACTTTAACATACTTTTGTCAGTTATTCATATTGTTCCTTGCCCCTGAAATTGCTCTAATTCTGTATCATTTCTTACTTTTTCTTTTTTTATTAAAAATTTACACTGGCTGCTTCAAAATTCCCCTGCGCAGTGCGGCTTTCTCTGCCTCTGGATCTAGCATTGAGATAAGAGAACATTGTGGTAGCTGCACATCCTTACCTACGGTGTTTCAGGTCCTCCTACTGTCCCCCATTCTTGGCATGCCACGCTTCCTTGCCTTCACCTCATAGAGGCTCTCTCTTTCTTTAAGATGTAGCTCAAAGCTCTTTTGTGTGGGTGGAAAATGCTTGCTTTGCTCACACAAAACATTAGTTTTGGAATGATTAATCAAATTATGGTATAGGAATGTAATAGGCTGTAAGAAATAAGGAAAGGGATACAGAGAAACTTGCAAAGACTTGTATGAGCCAGTGCAGAATGAAATGAACAGAACCAAGAGAACAATGTATACAATAAAATCAACATTGTAAAACTGAACAAATTTAAAAGACTAAAGAACTCTGATCAGCCACGTCCTTAAAATACTGATGATAAAAAGTTTTACCCACCTCCTGGCAGAAAGATGAATGGACGTAATATGCAGAATAAGATATAGATATGGTCATTGTGAGATTTTTGCTTTGCTTGACTATGCCTATTACAAAATTTTGAATTTTTTTCTTTTTTGAGGTGGAAAAGTGAAAGGAAAGGACATTTCAAGAAGGGAAATAAATAAAATGCTTATTAATTTAAAATATTTAATTTGGAAAAAGATGCAGCTTAGGTACCATCATCTGCATATGAGCCTTTTTGGATTCTCCAACTGCTAGTGCCATCCTTCTCAAACTACTTTATTTTTATTTATATTTGTGTATGCATTGTGCGCACACACACACACACACACACACACACACACACACACACCTTTCCCGTGAGGATGTAAGTAAGATAGTTTCATTCTTTGTAATTATATAATACGAGACTTGCTAGAACCTAGTAGGAACTTAATAAATACTTGCTGACTGAATATTTCCCATTGAAACAGTTTAGTTTCGCTTTCTTCACCTCACTCAGCAGCTAGAATACCTTTATGCTTTAGGTTTGGAGAGGAGTAGAAACCCCTTGGAAATTGATCAGACGGAACTTCTGAGAAGCCATTCTGTCAGAGAACGTGGGCTCCCATCCCGGCTCTGCTTGTTAACATAGGTACCTGTGTTACTTTTGGGAGGTTACAACCTCTCTGTGTCAGTTTTCTTATCTGTAAATTGAAATGGTTTGACTATGTGGTCTCTGAGGTTATTTCTAGCCTGAAATATGTAATATTATGATACTGTCTCTTTCCTCGCCTTCTTGAATTTTTTTTCTGTTTCTGCCTTCTTGGTTGATATGTAATGGTTTTCTTAGGAAGTTAAAAATTTATCTAAGATTGTTGAATTAAGAACTGGGGGATACAAGGCTTTCAGTCCAGATTTAGTCTAGCTTCCTTCTTTTCTTTTTCTTTTAAATATTTTTAAATTTTTTATTAATTTTTTATTGACTTGTTTGTTTACTTTTAGTTTACAAGATTCAGTTCCAGAATCACTTGAGTTTCAGATTTTCTCCCCTTCCTTCTCCCCCCCACCCATAGTGGCATACAATCATGTATAGGATCTGCAAACTCTTTCACATTGTACAGTAGTCTGGTTGTATAAAAGTGTTGTAACCAATGGAGTGAACAATTGTAAAAAAGCAACAAAATCAAACATAGAAAAAGAATGATAGCATGTATATTGCTGCAGTCTCCATTTAAACTCTGGTCTTTGTGGATCTTTTTCTGAATGTAGACATCTCCTTCCATTCTGTAGCCTCCTTATTTTCTAGCTCAGGAAACTGAAGCCCAGAGATGTAAAATTATTTCCCCACCCAAGGTCACGTAGACAGGATTGGAACTCAGGTCTTCTGAGACTAAATCTAGTGACTTTTTATACTTTGATGCTTTGATTTTTAGTGTTAAAAATCTTATTGTACAGTCATCTGAGATTAGTGGTTTTACTATGTTTCTGATTCCTGATACTCCTATACTTAATCAGATGACCTTAAATTTCATTAGTTACTATGATTATGAGTCAGAAACTAAAGAGACTGTTTCCTAACAAAATGTCTGTTTCCTAAAGAACTGTTTCCTAACAAAACTTTGTCTTTCTCTCGAAAACTGCCAGAACCTTTTGTTCTGTTTGTTTCTGATAGTAACCTAGCTATATAGTTTTAGGAGGAACAAATTCATATATTTTCCATTACCTATGTAACAATACAAAAATACATTCATTTTGGTGAATTTCAGTTATATTTTGTCACTGAAAGAAATTCTAGGCTTTTCTGCTGTTATAGATGCTTGATTTAATTTTTAAGAAAGGAAAAAGAAAGGAAAAATGGTAATTACCATTTTCAAGTACTTGTTCTGAAAAGAAAGGAGATTGTGCCTTGGTTTTTCTTTCAAAGAATTTGTAATGTCATACAGTGGTATACATAGCAGGGACTAAGACTATGTGATCAATCAGTCAAAGGATGAAAAAATGGTGGCATCCTACTGGCACCAGCATAGCCATTTGTAAGGCTTGCCTTCAACACAACCACACCTATTTTAACCCCTAGCACTTCCCTACTGTGCCACCTCCCATAGTTGTTTGTATAAGCTCCTAATTCTCCTCTCTTCTGGACTAGCTGTACTTGGGGCAATTATGAACACACTGCTCATTACCTAGGTACTTAGAGTAGATGCTGCAGCATGTGACAGTGAGAAAATTCTCCCCTCCTCCTCAGCCAGTTTTTCCCCTTCTATTGTTCCCAGATCACCTTGTGATTGGGTCAGATACTTATCACCTTCCTCCCTGTAACAGCAAGCACCCTAGCATACCCAGGATGGCTTCTCCCACACATTCTTTGATCTGCTTTTCTAAAGGAAAGCAACTCAAAAAGGGTTAACAGTCTTACTTTAATCAAAGTAATTTAATCAAAATCATTTACTTAGTTCAGGGGAAAACATCAGCAACCTGAACTTCAGAGAAAATACAAACAGAAATTACAAGCAGACCAAAAATACAGACAAGAGAAAATAACACAATTCAACAGACCTAGACAGGGCTTCTAGCTGTCTGACCATTATATACATATATAATTAATTACCAGAGAGAGAAGCACCAATATCTGGGATTTCAGAGCTAGGGGAGCTCAAAGGCTGCCCAGAGTCTCATCTGGCCAGTTCACATAACCCTTCCCATAAGGGAAACCTCACCTCAGTGTATATATAGCCTTCTTCAGAGTCAGAGAACATCACAACCTTTGTGACCCACTGCCTAATTACAAAGTAACAAAAGGTGTGGGCCTTCCTGAAAAGCAAGCCTCCCTCCAATCAAGCCCCTCCTGTTGGGTTACACTTGAAGCCTATTAAGGGGCAGGGAAGATCTTCAAATTCTCTTACCATCAACCTCCCCACCCCCTTTCATTTTGGGTAGTACAGAGTGAATTGCACAGGATGAGTTATCATAGATGAGTTGGGACAAATTGCATATCTCGTTACCTTCTCTGCTCCCTCAAAGTCACACTTCTTCTAAATTTAGTAATATTATCTAGGGTGCCACTATCATTCCAGTCATCTAGGTTCACAGCCTCAATGCCCTCAGCATCATCTTCTCTGCTTCACTCTCCCTCATCTCATATCACCAATCAGTTGCTAAATCACATTATTTCTTCATCCGTATCTCAAATCTCTCCCTGTCTCGCTACTTTTTATAGCCAAAACACTAGATTAGGTCTTCGTTACCTCGCACCTGGGTTGTTCTTATATCTTTTTTAAACGATTCCCTTTCTTCAGTGCTCTCCCGTATCCAGTGTATTGTCTGTATTGTAGTGCCAAGGTATCAAACATTATTTCATCTTTATGTCATCCTTTTTCAATTTTCTATTTTTCTGTGAGTTTTATAATGCGTGTAAGTTTTAGTACCTTAATGCATGTATATTATTTGTAATAATTACAAGGGTTTTTTTCCTTGTGGGAATTTGTGATAAAATTCTTTTACTTAATAATATTATTATCACATAATATTTATATAGCACCTATTATATACCAGGCACTTTACAAATATTTTATTCTTATGACAACTGTGGGAGGTAGATGCTATTATTATCCACATTTTGCAGTTGAAGAACTGAGGCAGGCAGGTTAAGTACAGTAGAACCTCGGTTTATGAATTTAATTCATCCCGAGATTCTGTTCATCATGTGATTTGTACATACCACAAAGAGAATTTTCCCATAGGAAATAATGTAGACAGATGATCCTCCAAATATCCCCCAAATATTAACATAAAATAATTAATTATAATTTTAAATATGTTTTGTGTCCCCAATGCACCTGAAATACAGTAGCAATGATTAGTACACAATATAAACTGAAAATAAAACAAATTAATCTGCACTTTACCTTTGAGAAGAGTCAAGAAGAGCCATGGCTGGGATGAGGGAGATGAGAGGGAGGAGGAGGAGGACAAAGGGTTACTGCTTGGAAGGAGAACCTCTTTCCATGAGAACATCAGGAATTTCAAGGTTGGGAGTGTTCTCTCTTATGTTACTTTGACTAAAAGTAAGGCTAACACTGCAGCCTTCACTTATTTTTCATTTTTTAGAATCACTTTTTATGGTTTGACTCACTGATTTTTTTTCTTTACATTCACTTCTTTTTTTTAATTTTAATTTATTTTCTTGGTTACATCATTCATTTCCACAAGGTTTTGAGTTACAAATTTTCTCCCCTTTTTGCCCCTAACCCCCAGCCCAGAACATTGATCCCACTGTAAGACCCCTCCCACAATC